>CM055096.1:44707966-45343345 GCA_029204225.1 Diphasiastrum complanatum
CTACACAAGTGCTACTCTGATATTGAATTTGCACATACTAATCTGCACATACTTGTGGTGCAATGCCTATCACACACTGAGGATGACTATCTTTGCCTTGTTTTGATGGTTATGGCTGTGGGGTTGTGGGTTCATGATATGTTAACCGTGCGATTTGTTAGGGTTTAGGGTGTTGTGTTCAATGATTGGACATGATGCATATGATATGAGAGACATGAAGATGTGCTGGTGTAAAACAATAGGTGCAGCATGTATAATTTCCATACTACGTCCGCCCTCTCTCTCTCTCTCTCTCTCTCTCTCATCTTGCACAGAGCAAACCATTTCTAACTAACCATTCAAATTGCGCAGAGTAAACCATTTCTAACTAGCCATTCAAATTTCACAGAGCTAACCATTTGTAACCAACCATGTTAAATTAGCCATGACACGAATAAATTGTAAAAAAATATATGCATCTCATTTCCCGTAGCGTCCCCCTGTGGGTCGGACTCGCAATCCCCCCATGTGCTCGGACCCGAGAGGCGTTCCCTGTGAACTGCTTTCGACAAAAAGGGCAACGCCACTTTTTGTCAGGCAACAACTCCACCTCATCCCAAATGGGACGAGCGGCCATCTCTCTCTCTCTCTCTCTCTCTCTCTCTCTCTCTCTCTCTCTCTCTCTCTCTCTCTCTCTGGCTCCACGCGGATCTGCTGCTGCTTCGTCTGCTGTCCCTCGCGCCACATCCTCTCTCCCTCCACCTCGGACCACCTGCTCCCCCATCGCTACTATCTCCACCCCCCCCCCCCTCGCGGAACCAACACCCTCCCCATCGCTGAAAAATACACCCTCATCGCTGGAAAAGGCACCCTCGCTGAAAGCAACACCCCCCTTGCTGAAAAGAACATCCCCTCCTCCCCCCTCGATGAAGCCGACATCACCTTCACCATCTTCGCTGCCAATAGATTTGTTCTCCGATGCAAACTCCTCGCTGCCTTCAGATTTGCCGTCCCCCTCGCTGTCCTCAGATTTGCCATTGCTATGTATAAAGGATGTGGCACCCCCTTCTTCTTCTTCCTCTTCTTCCCCACTCTCAGTTTCTTCCTCCTCCTCTTCTCTCTCCTCTGCTATTCCTCCCTCTTTTCATCTTCTTCTGCCTCTTCCTCGTCCCCAGTCTCCCACCCTATCGCTCTGGCCATCCCTACCGGCCTTCTTCCCATCCCCATTACCCAAGAACCCACAACTCCCCAATTTGCGGTACCCATCCCCTGCCATCTGGAGGTGTACCAAGAAGGAGTTTATAAGTAGGTGCACTAACATTATCCACCCCATCCATAAGAATGGTGACCCCATGATTCCGAGTAACTACCGCACCATCATGATTGGGCATGTCCTGGCGAAACTATATGGTAATATACTACAGTCTGTTGTGAGCTCAGAGGCGGAGACTAGGAGACTACATGCCATGGGTCAGGTTGGTTTCCGAGCCCATTATTCTACTGTAGATCACATCTTCACACTGCGAGCCTTGATTGAGGAGACTAAGCACAGGAGAGAGAGGGTTTACTGTTGTTTTGTGGACTTCAGGAAAACCTTTGATTCTGTTCCTCGCTCATTGCTCATCGAGAGGCTCCGAGACCTGGGCTCCTCCACCGACATTGTTCTTGCTGTGATGGCACTTTATGAGCGGGTGCTGGGTTGTTTTCGACATAGCAGTGGCATATCTGATCACATCTGGAGCACTATTGGGGTGAAGCAGGGTTGTTCCCTCTCACCAGTCCTCTTTGGCTTGTATATCGATGAGTTAGAGAGAGTCATTACAGAGGAGTGGTACTGGCTGCCGGTTTGGTGACATCTTGATTGCCATCCTCCTTTATGCCGATGATGTGGTATTGGTCTCACCGACCAGAGAGGGTCTACAGCGACAGGTGGACTGCTTACATGGGTTTTGCACCATATGGGGCCTAGGGGTAAACATTGGGAAGACCAAGGTTTTGTGGTCCCTTCCTACACATACCTGGGGGTCCTTTTCTCAGGTCCTACTTTTAGCATGAGACAAGCCGCTACCACTCGACTTGGGAAGGGACATGCCTCCCTTGTTCAGCTGGAGCGATTTTGCTTTTGGAAGTCCATCCAGGATGCATGGAGGATATAGGTGTTACTAGAGATAGACAGGCGATACACATGTTGCACTATCCTCCTCACAGCGTCTTCACGATCGGGGCTACAGGTTATCATGGTTCTCTCAGGCCTCTCACCTCCTGCTTGCGTCATTTGGCATCTCCATCACAGAGCTCCCCTCAGGCACACATCAGTATATCAGACGCTTCCTCTATCACACATATTGGCACAGGATGCTTTTACATGGGATACAACAGAGGGTGGAGATGCTTGTGCCACAGTGGGAGGGATTGATGGTGTGCAGGATTCACAAGCCCCTGCAGATGTTCATGTTGATGATGATGTAGATTGGACCTGCCGTGTTCGCCAGAGGACCATGTCAGACCTCAATAAGCAACTCGCAAAAAAGAATTGGAGCTTCTGTGCTGATAATCTAAATTCAAAACTTTATCAAGCATTATACCTTGAAGTTCTATCTTGAAACTTAGGAGACTGAGCAACAAGGTGGAGGATCAATCTGGCAAACCGAGTAGTGGTAGACTGATCCTAGCAAAAAATGTGGCTCTTGAAGCTGGAAACTTGAGCCCTAGCTTGACTTATAGGAGATTGAGTAGCAAAGTAAAGATTAGTTTGGCAAAACAAGCAGGGGTGGCCTGTTCTGTACGTATAAGCTGACTTTTGAAAATTGCCAGAAACTGTAAAAGAGCCCTAAATTTTAAGGTTTTAATTGAATTTCTTTTGCTACATTGTGGACGTTCGTACATACAGAATGAAACGTTTTGTACATTTTGCCCTATTAATTAGGATGAAATGAATTTTTTCTTCTTGTGTTTTGGACATACAGAATGATATGTTTTGTACCAAAAGTTATGGGCATGGCTTTTATAAGAAGTGTCTTTGAGATGGATTTAGTTCGTATATTTTGTATATTGGACTTTTGATATTTTTTGTACAGTATATTGCAATGGAAGCGGGGACTGGACGCAGACGCTCGTCCGCGTCCGGACGCGGACGCCTCAGGGGTGCGTCCGCGTTCGGACGCGTTCCCCCATTTTCAATTTTTTTTTTTTCAAAAAAAAAAAAAATACAGGCCTTTGCCCTCACTGTCCCACATCCCCAAAGCGAAATAAGAACAATTTATGACCCTTGCACCCCGCCCCCCCCCCCCCCCCCCCGGAATTAATTATCAGAGGTTGTCTGGCACCCACCTGCCCCCTCCTGTTAAAAAATAGGAAAACAGTACCCAAAAAAAAATTGCAACAAACCTAACCACTGCCCCCATGCCTCCCATGTCACGAAAGAGCAACAATTTATATTTTTTGAGTCTCCAATACTCTGTAGACTCGTGCCCTCGCTAGCTCTCTCTCCTTGACGAATCTATATTATACTATTATATAAATACAGGTAAACAGTGCGCTCCCCGGATGAACCTCAACGACTTACTAATCACTTATGCTCCACAATGTCATTCAACACAGGGAAGTTCAAGACCCACACAATACCATCTCATCACCCTAAACCCTAAACCTATCCCATCACATAGGCCCTATGTGATGAGATAGGTTTAGGGTTTTGGGAGGTACAACGTCACATGGGCAACAAATCGGGGCAGGTACATTTTGACAGGGGCACTGTGGGGGAGCAGACCACGGGCCCAATCGGAGTGCAGCACGTGGGGAAGCTACACATGGGGGCCGGTACAATAGCATATGGGCACTGTGGGGGAGCAGGCCATGGGGCCAATGGGAGTGCGGCACGTGGGGGAGCAACAAATGGGGGCAGGTACAACGAGATCATCAACAACTGCACATGGGGGAATGGGCTGTGGTGTTAAATAGGCACTCACGAGGCTGTGAGAGCCAGGAGCTGTGAGGCATTGTGAGAGAGCCAGTGAGAGGCTGTGAGAGCAATAGGACGTCGTGAGATGGGCGCATACCACCGAAGCCCGAGGGCGAAGCCAGGAGGCACCCGCCCCCGCTGTCGCCCCTGCCCCCGCTGTCGAGCTGGATTTGGATGAGCAGATTGGAATGAACTTCACACGACGACAATTCATCATGGTCAGGGAAAGGGCGGCCCGCCGTCGGGCTAACCAGGAGGCAGCTCGGCTACATGATAGTCTGTGTGTATCAATATCTACGAGTATGTGCTTAAAAAATCATCCCTCTGCGTGCCAAATGCATCCTCAGGGGTGTCAAATACAAAGTTTGGCTGACAGTTTGGAGGCATCTGGGACTCCTCCAAGTCTGGGCCAATGCCTGCCAAGAGACGACTAGAAAAATCATCGGTGCGTTTCCTCTTGGCTGGCCTGCCGTTGGGTCTGTCGGAAGGAACCCTCTGTGGTACACTCTTGCCTGGGGGTCTCCCTCTGCCACGAGGGGGTCTCTGAGAAGAACCGACTGCCTGTGATGCTCTGAATCGTCTCTGCGCAATTTGTCTCTGGGCGGCAGCCTCTGTCTCCCTCGCAAACTCTGACCAGCCATCATCTGAAAGGGGGCGTGATGCGGGAGTATTGGGTGGGGCACGTGGACCATTCCCTGCAAGGTCGACCGTCTCGTCTGAATCATATGTGGGCTCATCATCAGAGGAGGGCAATGGAACGTCAGCAGGAAGGGGGGTGGTCTCATCGGGATCAGCATCATCCTCGGGATCACCCCGTAGAGCACGCCAAACGGCATCGTCTGGATCAACCTCTGGCTCTGCCTCATGATCGGCCGCTGCAACCAGGCACTCATCGGGATTGACCTGCAGAAGTCAATCATTCGTGAGAATAGCCGAAGCAACCGTGGGGGCATTAAATTGAATGTCTTATACTAATACGAAAGCAAACTATAGAGCATAGACATATACCTGCAAGAGTAGGGAGCCCACTTCCTGCCCTCATGTTGTCCGTGATGCGTCGAACCACCCTGGTGTTGGTGTTGCAGTACACCAAGTCATTACATCGCTCAGTCGTCAGATGGTTCCGCTTGTTCGTGTGAACAAGGCTGAATGCTGACCAGTTCCACTCGCACACGCAAGCAGAACAGTCCTGCATTAATTGGCAACCACTCGAGTGAGTACCAACCTTGTAGAGAAAATGCGAAAACTGGTTGGATGAATGAGATTAGACAACATACCTATGAAAGGACTCGGAACGCGAGTGTCCGTAGCTCTCCCACCATGATACAGGCAAGAGCCTGTTCTCTCGGACACGTGCAAGGTCCTCGCCGAACAACCCCAGACAGTGCCTGCAGTTGAGCAGCAATGTGTGTGAGTACACTTGAGCCCGCGCATAGAAATTGAGCGAACGACAGAGCAAGAGTTTACCTATAATCAAGCCTTTGCTCCTTGGGCCTGCTGCGGATACCAGTGTCGCTGCTAAGGAGGTGGATGTATGAGAACCAGTCCGCACGCAGCTCTGCATCGTCATACTGCCTCTCGCTTTGAAACAGCGGATGCAGTATGTGGGCCACACTGTGAATGGGCCGGTGAAACTTATCCCATCGTCGCCACCACAACCGTCTGATAGGCTCCACCTTGTGGGCCATCCCATGTGGAGGCAACAATTACATACCATCGTGTTGCGGCAACAAGACGAAATAGAGTGCGAATTGGAAGAAAGGATGGTGAGACGGAAAACAGTTATACTTGGCAGGGTCCAGCTCAAAACGCTGAAGAGACTGGCCTATGCGGTCCATGAACTCGTAAATGAGGCCCATCGTGCACCCCTCGCGATCAACGAGCCTCAGAACAGAGTAGATGGGGCGCATGACGTCCATCAGCTGCTGCATATCCACCCAGAAAGGCTCCATGAAGAGGATGTCGTGGAAGGCCTAGCCCTTTGGGGTCGTGGACAGGTCCATGGCGGTGAACTCTGCAGAAGTAGCCATGCGCCGCAAATCACCCTTGAGCTTGTGTAGCCGCTCAAGCATGATGAACTGGAAGGCGAAGCGGGTGCGAGCGGGCTTCTTCAAGTCGAGCCTGCATTGTCAAATGGAATGAGAGGCAAACGAGCCAAAAAAAAAGAAGCATCTTGAACGAGCCAAAAAGTAAGTAGCATCTTATCTGCTGAATGTGCGGAAAAGGGCAGTCATGCGGCGCTTGCGTGTGACGAAGTCCACAACCGCAAGTGCCCTCGTGAGAATCTCATTGACCCAAGGCAGGCGCCCGATGGAATGCAGGAGGAGGTCCAGTGAGTGTGCGGCACATGAAGTCCACACAATGGAGGGGTACTCTGCCATAAGAAGCTCCCCCATACCGCGGCAGTTGGACGCATTGTCCGTCACAACGTTTCGCGATACGTTCACACGATGAGTTCACAGCTTGAAAACACATTGCAATCAATCAAAAATTACGCAAAACTTTTGTATCAACATTAAGCAGTAAATGACCAAGCAACTAATGAAAGAAAATTGTACCTGGACAACGCGCTGTGGCCCGACCTCCTCTATCGCTGTGCGGATGATGCCGTAAATGTACTCGGCCGAATGCACTCTTCCTGCCTCGGAGGCGTCGATGCTGCGCAGGAACATGGAACCGTAACAACGAGAAACAATCACGTTGATGAGTGGACGTTTATGGCGATCAGTCCACCCATTAGCCATGATGGAACAGCCGTATCTATCCCAAGCCTCTTGTAGTGCGGCTAGTCTCTCTCTGACGGATGCAACCCGCTCCTGGAGCAAAGGGCTGCGTAGTGCGTCGGCTGTGGGTGGTGTGTAGCTGGGCCTGCAAACTGCAACTTTCGAGATAGCCTTTCGAAAGATGCGGGATGATGCCATGATCAGGTCATGTAGGTGCGGAAGCGGAGGATGTGGACGGACCATGCAGATCTGACGGTGGTGGCATAGGCGTAGGTGCAGCAGTGGCGGCTGTGGATCCATGGGGAGTACTGGCGGAGGGGGCGGGTGCGGCTGCGGATGCGGCGGCGGGGGTGGGGGCGGCGGCGGTGGGTGTACCAGTGGCAGGGGCGGTAGCAATGGGTGCACCAGTGGAAATAGAGTCTGCGGCATCTATGGACGGCTCGCCGGGCTCAACACCTGGCTCAGCATATGCCTCGAGAATGCATCTCCACAGAGGGGATGACCATACAAATGCTGATCCCGTAGCGTCCCCCCGTGGGTCGGACTCGCAATCTCCCCTAATGTGCTCGAACCCGAGAGGCGTTCCCTGTGAACTGCTTTCGACAAAAAGGGCAACGCCACTTTTTGTCCGGCATCAACTTTACCTCATCCCAAATGGGACGAGCGGCCCTCTCTCTCTCTCTCTCTCTCTCTCTCTCACACACACACACACACACACACACACACATACACAAGTACGCAAATCTAATATCTCTCTCTCTCTCTCCTCCTAAACCCTAAACCCAAGCACGCAGACCCTAAACCCTAAACTCACACACACACCATGTCTTGTACACACGCACACACACAAATCCTCTCTCTCTCTGTCACTCACACTCTGTGTCTCTTCCTCTCTCTCTCTCTCACACAGATCACCACACACATCTGTGCATACACAAATCAATTAACCCACCACACACACACACACACACAGAAATCATCACACACACACACACACACACACACACACATACACACCATAGCCCTCTCTCTCTCTCTCTCTCTCTCTCTCTCTCTCTCTCTCTCTCTCTCTCTCTCTCTCTCTCTCCCGCCCTCCCTCTTTCTCTCCTCTCTCCTTCTTGGGCTTCTGCGGACTGTTTTGCTGCCCGCGCGCCCCCCCCCCCCTTTTTTTTTAAATGAAAAAACGCTTCCGGGGTCCGGACGGTCCAGAAAAAAATTTAAATTTTTTTTTAGGACGCGTCCGACCCCGCGTCCGGGGGTCAGACGTGTCCGGGTCCGGGCGTCGGACGCAGACGTGAAAAGGCTGCGTCCGGCCCGGACCCTCATGTCTGGCTACTATATTGATATTTTCTTCCCTTTTTTTTTACTTCTTAGTTGTTGTTGATGACTGAAGAGGTTCTGGAACCTTTTGAAAGTAGATGGCAACTGACGAGGCTTTGAAAGTAGCTGGCACCTTGATGCTTGTGTAGTTAGCGCTCATCGATCATAATTGATACTTGGTCAATAAGAATTTTTCTGTTGGGTGCTTGATTTTTTGTTATCAAAATTCTCCATTTGCATTGGCTATAAATCATTTGAGGCGCCGAGCAGGGGGTAGAAGACTTAGAGAGAATAAAAGAATGTTGGGACAGTTTACCGTACATGGGTTTGTGATGGTATTAAAGATTGAAGTACATCGTTCCTTACATTTTAAACCTGGTCTCATGAATTGGGACTTGAACTAGATTATTTTTTTTTTGCTTTCGTGTCCTCTTATGCTTGAATGTAGCAATGAAAATTAGTGAAAATGATATCACAAGCAGCACCCCGTAACTTGTAGGTAAACCACTGCGCTTGAAAGGTTCATGTTTTTGAAAGTCACTTTATCAAGGAACAAAAGCTTTTTTGCTTGCGATGTTTTACAGTTGGAAGGAAGCTTAGTGTACCCTGTTTAATTTGTGCTTGTGTTGTTCCGGAACATAGGCTTCAACAAGTTATAAAAGGATCACAGTGTTAGGGATATGAGAGTTTTTCTGATATGGGGCTTGGAATGTAGGCTGTTTATCGAATTATGAAGAAGTATGCTATTTTTTGGTTCAGTGAAAACATTATGGAGAGTATATTGATACTGTTTTTTTGGGTTCTTGTCCAGGTATATTGAATTTTATGATGCCATGTCTGTTCCTATAGCAATTGCAATGTCGGGTCAACTCCTCCTTGGCCAGCCTGTTATGGTAAAACCTTCAGAAGCAGAAAAAAATCTGGTACAGTCCACTGCTAGTGCTGCTGGGGGTGCAGGGTACACGGGGCCATATTCAGGTGGAGCTAGGCGTTTATATGTTGGCAACTTACATTTCAACATAACAGAAGACCAATTGCGGCAGGTGAATCACATGCTTAGTGACATTTTTGGTGGAGTTTCTGTCAATCTCACAGTTGCAATAGTGCATGCAATCAGTTTATCTACTATTTAGCTTTCTTATTACTATGACGAGCTAATCCAACTCTAAATTTGGCTTAATCACTTATTTACAAGTGTACAAGTGGTTTTGATAGAGGACCCCCAAACCTCAAGACAGATGAGTTTTACAATTTCACACTCCTCAAAAGATATCTATCTACTTTAACATTGATCTTGGAATCAAGCCAAGATTAGATCTAAACTTGATGAAGGCACTATTGAGCTATGGTTTGGTGAGGAGATCGGCAATACATGATGATGATCCAATATGCTCCAAGTTGATTTTTCTTCCAATGACCTTTTCCCTTACAAAGTGGTGTGCATTCTCAATATGTTTGCTTCTTGCATGGAAGATAGGAATGTTAGCAAGAGCTTGAGCTGACATGTTGTGATTTCTTATGTCTGTTATCTTATATGCATAAGACTATACAACAAGATTTAGTTTTCACAATTGTTGCCTGGACTAAAAAATAACCTCTCCTAGCGCAAGCTATATTGACATTAATTTGGAAACAACATAAAATTCATAAAACTGGGCTGATGATTGAATGGTTCTGGCATTGTTCTTTGAATAAAAGAGTGATAATATCAGGTCAAAAGGTAGAATTTAGCAAAATTAGTTTGCTGAACAACCTTTTAGACGACGATTTAGATCCTATAGTTCAATCTGGAAATGGCATGTTTTTTAAGCGTTTGATTACTTGATCATTGTTCTGTTATGTATTCATTGGGTACTTATTTTTTTCAGTCATAAGTGTCAGTATGTACTGATCTTTTTGGACTGCAGGTATTTGAACCATTTGGTCCAGTTGAGCTTGTGCAGCTGCCAACTGATCCAGAAACTGGGCTATGCAAGGGGTTTGGTTTTGTTCAAGTGAGTGATTCTCCTCTTAAGGTTTATTGAATTTGAATAATCTGTCTTTTAGTATTGTAGATGATGCACATGGTCCCTCGCTCAGATATTGATGTTCTATCTGTAGTTTTTGTAATTTTCTGGTTAATTTAGATAGTAGGCTGAGATAATTCTGCATGCAGTACCAAAAGCTAGAAGATGCTCGTGCTGCACAGCAGGCTTTGAATGGGGTGTTGGAGCTTGTTGGTCGTCCTATAAAGGTCCGTCTTCTGTCTTTCACTACATTCCATTTTTGGAGTACTTAAATTTTTTAAGATAATTTTTTTTGACATCCTGTATACAAGCCAAAGCTTGGATAGTATTGGAATATTGCTACAGAGAACATTTTTGTCACTTTTCCAGGTTTAGATTAGTTGTTTTGTTGTGCTTAATGCTACATGGGAGGTGGCTTATTTGCAGGGATTCAAGTAGGTGGGTATTTAACTGTTTTTGTTTCAGCTATCAAATCAGATAACAACAATTGATGGCTATTTTGGATCCCGTGCAGGTTTCGGCTGTATCTGATCAGTATGGCATGCAAGACATGGGGCTGACTCCTGGAGATCTGGATGATGATGAAGGAGGCGGCCTGGTAAATTAAGTATTTTGAATACAAATTTAGTCATTGGGTGATGGCAGACTGGAACAGTCTGGTGCACCTTATATGCTAGTTTGTTCTGAACATTAACAGATATTGATGACTTGTTTGCAGTCACTGAATGCTCGTTCCAGAGCGCTTCTGATGCAAAAGTTGGATAGAAGTGGAACAGCAACTGGGTATGTTGACCTTTGTCCATGCCTTGTTCTATTTTCTTGTGTCTTTTCATTGAATAAGAAATTGTTGGAATATATACTTGTAAAATTCTTCACTCTAAGATACTTTTCAAGTATCTGAACCCATGGATTGCATTATTCCAAACCTCAAAGCAATGCAAGATCTCTTCAAGAAGTTTTTCTAACACCATGTCTTCAAATTGTCCTGCTGCAGAGCTATTGGTGCAATAGCCCCTAGTCCCATTGCTGCTCCGTCACCTGGTCTACTGGGTGCTACCGTCCCTGGAATAACTCAAGCTGTGGCGCCACTAGTATCAACGCCAGTGATTGGTCAAGCTCTCCCTGGAGTGACACTTGCTGGAATCCACAGCCCAGGAGTAACTGCACCTGCATTAGCTCCCGCAGCTCAACCTTTTGGAGTGCCCAGTCAATACCTGCAATTGAAAAATATGTTTGATCCCAAGACAGAGGTATGCATTAGTTGGTGCATTTCTTGTTAATACATAACTTTGCAACTCTTGCAGTGTTTTTTTGTTGCTTTTCCTTCAATGTATCCTGATAATTTGATTTCTTTTTGACAGACGGAGCCAGACTTTGATTTGGATATCAAAGATGATGTACAAGACGAGTGCTCAAAGTTTGGCGTGGTGAAACACATTTATGTTGACAAGTAAGTGGGGCTCGATTTATACTTTTATAAAGTTGCTAGGTTGAATTGTTTGCTAGAAGATTTTGAGATTAGACTCCTGGCTTCATATGGTCGAGGCATTTCATTAGAAAACTGCAAAGGACTCACTAAATTAAAATTTGCACTACTAACTCATAGGCATGCTGATCGCCAACATATGATTTGCCTCCAGGGACTCTTGGTTTCTAGCTGAAAAGTACATCATGCTCAACCAAGTTTCAAAATGCGCCTTGCAACGTGGCCTTAATTCTAACATTTGTGGTTTGGCTATAATATGTGGGACAAACCTTTTCCTATCTTAATGATTGAGCTTTTTGGTTCTTTACTATGATGTAGGAGGCGAGCCCAACTGGGCCTAGCCTCTTACATTATTTACAGATTGACATTCCACGGGTTTCCTTCTGTGAGCCACTGGTAAAACGTGTGCCTGCCTTTGGATGTCATTGAGCTGCAAGAAAAGCTCTTTGGTGTTTGCTCACCTTTATATGTTCCTTGCAGTGTTGTGAAGATTGGCTGGCACAGTGCTGCTTTATGTAACTCCTGCAAGAACCATGTTAGAGTGAGTATTAGATTTAAATAGTAGAGTAGATATAAATATCATGTTGGTATCCCACCCTTTCAGCTTTCTGGACTGGCATTAGTATGATGTCCATGAAAGTCAGCGGATGAACTTTTCAACAAAAAGATGTAATGTAGCAATGGGCGTACTATAATTTTATTGGTTTGCAAGCCAATAAAAACTCCCTTTTCACAGGTTTCATTTCTTGAATGTGCAGAGGACTGCCCATTGCCGGTTATCTTACGGCGGGAAGCTATCAATCATTTCAAAATTTGCCCTGTTCTATCTACTGCCTTTGTATTCTCAAGTGTGGCATGATTGTTTGATTCCATGAGTAAGCTGTGTATAATATATACTCAGGTTGATGGACAGGGTAATGCGATCTGGGTGTGGCAGCTTATGGTTCCATTAGTCATCAGCAACTACTATTTTTCTGCGTATGTATCCTATAGTTTGAGCTATCAGTGACCATCAGTTCTGACCACAAAAAAATTGAGTGCTTGCTTGCAGGAATAGTGCTGGACATGTTTATCTTCGGTTTGACGGCATCACAGCTGCAATGAATGCTCAACGTTCTCTCCACGGACGCTGGTTTGCAGGAAAGATGATCACAGCAACTTTTATGGTATGTTATTTCCTTTCCAGTGACACCCTGATTGTAAGCTGAATAGCTGAATTTGGTTATTGACAAAGTTTTGTGTATATGTTGTATGCAGACACCCCTTGCATACCAGACAAAGTTTCCAGAGAGCAGATGATCTCGAGAGAGTATTTGGTGTCGCCAATCCCTTGGGTCACAAATAAGCCAGGCTTTTCTTGATTGATCTGCTCAGCTGTATGAATAAGCTATTATATTGCTATTTGGGCTCCAAGGTCATTTGAGCCTATCTGCCCAATCAATCTGAATTTGGAAGTACACCAAGTCACTCTTGTCCCTTGAATGTAACTGCACATTGTTTCTTATATTTTCATGGAATTTTCTCCTGAAGAGTGCATCGAGGGTTTGCAAGGGAATTAATGCTCTTGCATAAGGCCAACTAATGGAAACTCGTCATCTCAAGTATTGAACAGTTTCCTCATGCTAGATTGAGGATTGTGTTATTTTTTACATTCTATTTATTTGTGATGTTTCGAGGAACATAAAGATTTGACATAATTTTTTTTTTTAAGGAGAGAATTTTGTAGTCCACTTTCCTCTTTACCTGTCTGGAAGTGTAGTTTGATCACGTTGGTTTACTGTTCTGTGATGCTCTTGCATTAGCGTTGAACCTGTGGGGCTTCGGTATTTATTTGGAAGCTTTACTTTTGTCAATCTCAATATTCTCACTTTGGACCTGCTGAAGTTGCTCTCTGGGGAACTGAAACGGAAGGATGGAGTAGGGCAGGAGAATAACACATTGGTGGAGTCAAGTTGAATCATGAACATTTGGCAAATGATGCCTACTAGCCTCTTATAAGTTCCCTTGTACAGATACTGACATTCCCCACTTGTCAAATTCATAAGCAAATGCTCAGCTGTCCTGTGTCTTTCAGTGCAACCTTCAAAACACAATTTGCCTCTGAATGAAATAATTTCACCTTGGAAATATAGATGTAGAGTCTGAATATTGATAATGATGATGTTAGTGCAAAGCAATATCTTTACAAACAAGTAATTGTTTGTTGATGGGTGAGTGCAAATGTAAACAGATTCCAGAAAGAAAACTCTCTTATAAGACCCTTGTACAAATACTGAAAATTTCCCATTTCTCAAATTCATAAGCCAAGTGCCTAACCCCGCTTTGTCTTTCAGTGCAACCTGCAGAAACCCAATTTGCCTCTAAATGGAAAGAACATCAACTCTCAAATCAAGAAAAGAATCAGGCTAATATTACAGGGTAACAAATCTTGTAATATTCTCATTTTCTTTCATTCCATTACAGCACACTAGAATGTACTTACGCTCATCATGAATAGGATTAAAGTTGATCGAAATCAAAAGCCATTATTCTAATAGTAGATTTTGGGTGTCAACCTAATATATTGTTGTGGTGTGCAGCACAAGCTTCCTTTTGGGGAGTTTTACAAAAGTGTGCCATCTCAAGCACCTTTTGAGAAACTGTAATTCGTCTCGAATTATCTTCAATCTATGCCCTTCACATGCATGCTCTTCATATCATATGTACACGAAGAGATTCACAAATATCGATTATATTTGATTGTAAGCAAGATATGATAGGTCAAACAAGTGGGGTTTGTTTGGATGAATATAATAAATTATCTTTGTTTTTTTATGGTCATCCACTCTAAAAAGTCCTCCAATACCATCAGCATGACCTCCAATATTTCTTTTAGATATGGAGTATTGTGGTGGATGATTTGTTGAGGTGAAAGTTTGCCTGTGTGAAGCATTGAATTATTCCTGGACCAACTCTCTCACCACACTGAATTATTCCTGGACCAACTCTCTGACCACATTATTGATTGCGAAGATTATAATCCAAAATTTCAACTCTCAGTCAGTATTTTGAAGCTAATGAATGGTAAACAGGTTATGATTTGCCAAACATTGGGTTTTGTTCCAATTTAGATGAGATTTGGGGTGGGAGTAGAAGAAACTTCTTGTTTTTATTAATAAAAGATGGGAAAACCCATCAGAGTACAAAGGATTGCATGTTGAAAGCGTAAAAGCCATAAGGCGAATTGAGATATTGTACAGCTATAACAAAGCAACAATCTCACAGAGAGTATCTACATAAAGCCTATTGCTTGGTTAAGTCGCTAGTGCAGGAAGCTGTGAAGTAGCCGTTCCTGCAACTACGGCATGTCGAAGTATTGCAAGTGTCTGAGTGCGTTGTAAAGTCATAGAAACTTGTTGACGATAATAAGCCGTAATGATAGATAAAGGTGAGGCACTATGTCCTTAAAGTTTCGGTGCAAAACCTGCACAAGATTATAGAAAATCATCGAATTTCTTATGCAGGCATCCATATGTTTCCAAAGCAAAAGGAATAAAGTCTTCTTTAGGAGTGCAATGTGAATTATCTCGTTCTTTATCTAGAGCTGCATGAGAAGCAGCGGCACCCTGAGTAGTTGAAGCACGACGAAGGAGGTCAGGCCGTGAAGGATCAGCAACAACAACATCCCCAAGCATGCGGATTCCCTCGCGCGAAAGAACAAGATCAACTCGACGCCGAGGCGATTGTGAATCAGACACAGAAAAGATGTGGGTCTGCTCCCGGACAACATGAAAGCCGCACTCATGTGCAATAGATGCCAATACGTCACGAATGGAATCATAAGTCGCAGTGCGCTCTCCGCCAGAAGGGCAACGCATGAGATGAGTGCCAATAGGATCAACAGGGTGACCACAAGAACATTTTGTCAAACCAGCCAGCATTGGATGAGGGAGACTCAACCTAACTCGAAGAGTGGTGAGAAACAACTTTGAAGAAAGGCGCAAGTGTGGAACAACAGGGCATGCAACAAGCCAAGCACCAGCACCTTTTATATCTGTCTGAAAATCGTGGAAGAGCCAGCAAAAGTTCATGACACACAATATGAATCCTTAGTTGGTTTTTAGCTGATCAATCTTTACATGCCAACTTTTAATCCTAGAGGTAATTTTGCTAATGTGATCTGGCAGCTTTTCAAACTAGAATTAGTTTCTTGTGTGCAGATCAATCTTTGTCTGTCGATTTTTTATCCTAGAATTCAATCTGTATTTGACAAGTTTTTAATCTCAGAAATCATTCTTAACACTGTTGATTAGTTTCTATTTATCAAATTTTCATCCTAAAATTAGTTATGTCCTGATCTAGATGCCCACGTTTTTGTCAAAGTTTATGTTTCTCTGACTTTGCTATGAATCTAGAATGGTTGTAACAAGGTCTATGCACAAAAGAGCAGAGATTGAAAGACAAATTTCGGAAAGAGATTTTCTATTCATGGACTCCCAAGCAGAGATGTCAAAGTTAGATTTAAGTAGAACTATTGTGTTACTGCACTGTGGGTCCTATTAGTGGATAAAGACTAGTTGGCCTCGCCACGAGGTGAGTCGGCAGGACATGTGTCTCGTCAACGGCAACCTGGGCCATGCATGGGTTGCCATAGTGAAAAACTATATGTACAGTGTATTTTTGTTTTGAGAAATACATTTGCTACGTGAGCTTCGAGTGGAGAGTGCTTTCTGTTTGTGTTATTGTGTTGCATGATCTGTAATCTTGTTTGGAGAAAATTCTAAGTTGGTATGAAAGTCATACATGGAGTGTACACACTATAGTGTAGCCGTTGAAGAGAGCTTCGGGAGAAGAGTTTTTCGAGAGTTTGGGGTTTACGATGGGTAGAAAGTGAAAAGTGGTGCACAATTTCTAACATACGGAGGCTTTCCAAGCTCGGAACTGTGAATGGATTCGGAGACATGTGTTGTCAGCTGAATCAAAACTTTAGCCAAACGGAAATATGAAATTTCGTAGGAAGGCTGCTTGGAGTTTGTGATCGATGCGCAATCAATTCTCGACTGATTGATGAACAGATTGAAGCATCAAGGAGGTGTGCAACTGCAAGAAAAAGCCCAGAGAAGAGTCAAGAATAGGCTCTGAGCAGAAGCTATTTTTTGAGCAAGGGTTTTTTCTCTCCATAGTCACGACAGAATCAAGTGTTGTAAAGCTATAGATGTGGGCGCCCTAGTGCAAGGAAAACTATTCCCAATGGTCATGGAAGGCCATGCTGGAGATAGAGCGCTGGATCAAATGTGAGCAGGCGCAAAAATCCCATCCATAGCTTAAAAGCTCCAAGGATCAAGCAGAAGTAGGAGGAGGAGGGTCGCGACCAACCCCGCATGCAACCAGGGGGAAGGAAGCTGTAGTGCTCTGAAGCTGCCAGCGCATTTAGGAGAGAGTATAAATGCTCAAATTTGCTTAAAACCATTGGATTGAGAGGGCATGTTCCTCAACGAAGAAGGAGAAAGCAAACCAAGCCCACCAAAATCTAGCTTGGTATTTTTTATGATAGAAGTTTGTAAGTGAATCTCACATGTGTGGAGGATGTTCCCACGTGTGGAGAATTGTAAAGTAAATAAAAATGTTTGATATAGGGGTCTCATAGAATTTCATAGTCAAGCATCTAGGTGTAGGATGTTGATAGGACCAAATTTGGCATAGTGGCAAATTATCCATTTCCACTTGTAATGCCACTATTTAGCCAAAATAGAGTAAGAGGCTAAACTCGTGCCAATTAGAGTGTAGACAAGTGTAATACTTATGTTTGATGAAATTTAAGAGGTCCACTAGGATTTAGAGGTGGAACCTTAAGGGGTCCAATAGAATTTGAGGTTTGCTTAAAAATGGTCCAATAGAATTTAGAGGTGAATGGATCAATGGTCCAATAGGATTAACATGTGGCAAAAATGTGGTCCAATCATAGTTAAGCATAGTGGTAGCTCGTGGATCTACTAGTATCATTGTACTTCTCATTTGGATCTAATTGATTTTGAGATTGAGTGGATTTTGTGAGTAATTGGTTTTCTAGCTTTTTCTCTCTACCCAAGAGCTCATGATGATTTTCTCTCTCTACCCGAGGAGAGCAGCTTGAGATAATTTTTGGAACACTTCCCACACATGTGAGTGAGAGTTGGAAGTGATTGAATGCATGTAGTAGTGTGTTTTTGCCATAGAATCAAAGATAGATCTTGAATCTCAATCTAGTCTTGATCTTGGTGCATCTACACACCTTAGGAGATCACAAGTACATGTTGTGGACAGTCCACACGTGTGAATTCAACAAAGAATTCATCACTTTCATTTGTTATATGTTTGTTGCTATTTTACAAAGATTTCAAAGGTGACTCAGGACCTTCGACATGACACCAAAATCATGTCATTTGGACATATTTGCCAAAATTGGCTATTTTAGGCTAGTGGTGCCCTAAAATTGGGTCCTAAGTCCTAGAGAGAGGAGAGAGAGTCATCTCTTTACCTATATCAGGATGAATCTCATGGAGAATTAGGTTGAAGAAACTTATGTACTATTTCATTGAGATGAATAGATCATTGTCAGTGTTTCTTCCTCCTTTGTGAGCATTGTTGTGTGTATTGTCTTCAAGCTCTTGTGTATGATCTTAGGTGCTTTCCCAAAGTGGTAGGCTATTGTTGTAGGGCTGGTATGATGCTATTTTTGGCCGCCCTCAGTACCTTTGAATAGTTTCTTGAGTTCTTAGAATGCTTGTTCAAGTTCTTGTGCATCAAAGGTAGCATTAGGATGCTTTGCCATTTCTAGCTTTTGTAGCTTGTTGTGCAAAGATCTTAGCCAAAACATTTGGGATCTTAAGTCCATTTAAGGTCCACTTTTTTCATAGATTTGAAATCTAGATTAAGGCACTAGTGTTGTTACCAGTCGCTATTGGAAAAAATTTGTTCCGTTGGAGATTCTACAAAAGTCACAGGACCGTGAAGATAGATGGCCGACTCGACAGTCAACATTTAGATCGACATTTGACGACGATCGACTCTAGCAGCTTCGACAATTAGCGAGTTGAGTGTTTTTGATGGGTCAATCAGAGTGGCTTTGATGATTGTCAACTCGAAGTATGTCGAGCTGATACCTATTTACGATTTTCATGTACTAGAGTCACTCTCCTGATCTCAAATTTAGTATTGCAGGCTAAATGAGGCATATGTCAAGCCCAATCTATCTAATAGAATATTTCATATTAGACAGTTTGGTACTACTGTTAAAGAAATGTTGAATTTCACATGTGTGGAACAGCCCAAAAATGTGTTTGATCTCCTAAGATGTAGGTGATTGCACAATTGATCAAGCATAGATTGAATTCAAAGATTTAACTCACAAATCTAAGCAAGTGAAACATGCATATATCACTCTCAAAAGTACATTCACACGAGTGAGAGACGTGTAATGAAAAAACTAAGTAAGAAACAACCTTTCTCTCGGGTAGAGAGAGAATCCAACAACAAAAACTCGAGTAGAGAGAGAACTAACATGATTATGACTATTTTCCACACGTGGGAACATGCTCCACACGTGTGAGATTTTCATACTTGCAAGAACTTGTAAAATATTCAAACTAGATTTTGCCAATTTTTAACATTCCTCAAAAACTAGCTTGATGAGATACTAGATCCAGCAAGAAACTTGTGAAACTTGTTGAGTGGATCCTTTGGATCCTTCATAGCATCAAACTCTCCAAATCCATGATAGGATAGAAATCAATTGCCAACTCCTTTGAGGAGCATTCCACCAATTTGCCACCATTTTCTTGTGTTCTCTCTATGCTTGAAGATGATCTTGAGCTTGAAAGCTCCACTTCCTTGAAAATAGCTGCACCATAAGGAGAGAAATCCAAGGCCTCCATGCCTCATGATGACCATGCATATTGAGATCACAAAATGGACAAAAGTGTTGATTTCCAGGATTTTACATACTAGCTTGACTGGTCCTCAAGCTATGAACTTTTTGCATGATAGATCTAATCTTGAAATCAAATGCTATCTTGATCTTATTGAGGCTACATACTTGCTCAAGGATGTAAGTGTCATGTTTGGATGATTCACCTAATCTCAAAAGAAGTTTACAAATTGCCTCACAAAATGGAGAAACAAGATTTTTCACACTATGAGAGATTATCTCATACTTGCTCTTACAAGATTCAAGAGCATACAATTGATGACACAACCACTTACTTTTTAGATGATTTGGAATCATATCTAAGCCATCAATGACAAGAAATATGTCCATACAAGAGGCATCATATAGGACTTGTATTGTCTCACTCCAATTTTGAGATGTAGCATCTCACTAGAGCAAGATGGTACATCAAATAATCGAAGAGAAACAAAAGCGAATATGTTGAAGTAGATACCACCTGAAAATTGCCCCTCTTTTCCATGAATTGTGAGCCACTTAGACTCGGCCTTGCCTCTTGAAGATCTCCTTGGAACCATGTGTTGAGGAGACTCCTCCTCAGGCCTTGGCAAATCTCCATCATGCACTTGAATGTTTGGTAGATTTGAGAATTCTACCATCATCCTCTTGATTGAGATTAGATCCTCCTTGCTCCTTATATGCAAAGGAATATTGACAAAAAATATGGATCTAAAGATCCCCAAAGTATCACCTATTACAATCTTCAAATCAAGCACCATTGATAAGAGATACCTCCAATTGAAGAAGTCACATGAAAAAGCACCACCTTTGCTTCTACTTGATGAAACAAGATCATCTATATGAACAAGATAAGAAAATTGATGAGAATTAGAACACCTTCGCAATAGCTCTCCATCTGCTTTTACCAAAGCACCATCTTCATGAGCCTCACCATCATGGAACATGGGTTGAGATACTCCAATTGCCTTCTCCTCCTTGAGATGATCCAAGCTCCTCTTGACCACACTTCCACAAGGATTAGATTCCAACTTGAAAAGATTCCCACTTCTAGTTCCTCTTGCTACCACATTGCCATCCCTCTTAACCAAGCAAGCATATTTTCCAAAATCAACATGGAAACCATCATCCACAAGGAATCTGTGCATTGCTTTAATTATCCCCTCGTGCTTGGTGTTGTTGATTAACTCCACTTTGATTGAAATTCGCCCCCTGCGTTTTGATTTTCCATAGCCCTACCTCTCAATGAATCCAAGCATGTTGCAAGCCATGTCTGCTCACTATTTGTGACCCCTTATTGTGCCCCCTTGTGCATTGTCTCCTCTTCTGATAGGATATCTAGAATTCGCATATGACGATGGCAATGCATTCATCATAATACTCATCAAATCAATTTCGGACACTATCTTCTTGACAATTCCCAAATGATCCTAATCAAGAAATGTGTGAGTGGTTCTGATTTGTCCATGCAAATTGTAAGAAACTTTTGTTTGAGAAATCACACCCTTGTGGCATTGACCAATTCATACATTGATTATAGGATTGTCTAGCTTTGATTTGGCTTAGTAGCCAATGAATTATGCAGGATCATGTAGTCATGGACCAACATATTTATCATTCCAAGGAATTTGGTAGCTCCATGATCCCAATCACTTTGCTTCAATGTTAGCTCCTACAAATCTTCCTCATTCGGTTGACATGCAGTTTCATAAGTTCAAACACCCTCTACTAGTTCCACCTCATGGTCTCTATCATCTGGAAGATTCCATGAATAAAGGAGCCCACTACAAAAATGTTGGCCACTATGACCATTGTGAAGGACCAGCAAATCATTGCATTCAAATATATAGATTTGAATTCATAATCTTAAGAAGCAAAAAGAGAACAAATTTTGACAAATATAAGGAGATTGTCTTAAGACCTCCAACAACACCACCCTTGTGGAGATGTGACTTAGTGAAGAACAATACTATCTCGATTTGAATTTGTAATCTTAAGAAGCAAAAAGAGAACAAATTTTGACAAATATAAGGAGATTGATCTCCAACAACACCACCCTTGTGGAGATGTGATCTAGTGAAGAACAAATCCATTTCTATCGCATTCACCAATGTGTTTGCATAGTAGGGAAAATATTTTTGTATGTAAATACATAAAATGTAAATTTGTATGTTCATTTTTCATAAAGTAAAATATCTAAAAATTGTCAAAAAATATAAGGAGATTGTCTTAAGACCTCCAACAACACCACCCTTGTGGAGATGTGATCTAGTGAAGAACAATACTATTGCACATATCTAGATTTGAATTCATAATCTTAAGAAGCAAAAAGAGAACAAATTTTGACAAATATAAGGAGATTGTCTTAAGACCTCCAACAACACCACCCTTGTGGAGATGTGATCTAGTGAAGAACAAATCTATTTCTATCACATTCACCAATTTGTTTCATAGTAGGGAAAAGATTTTTGTATGTAAATACATAAAACGTAAATTTGTATGTTCATTTTTCATAAAGTAAAATATCTAAAAATTGTCATAAAATATGACTTCCAAGACCTACTGTTTACCTATTTTTGAGGTAGGAAAACACTTGTTTATTTTATTCCTCCTGAGAGCGAGTTGTCCATATCTTCTTGCTTTCTTTGCCATAATCCTTTGGTACCTTCTCCTTTTGTCCCCATCACTGGTTTTGAGCAACCCGGCCATAAATCATGAGATCACACTAGTAGGGGTTCATTGTCCCTTTGACTTCTTGACCCTTTCGATAAACTCTCCAACGAACTCTTTGCTCTTAATACGCACTCGTCTGAGCTATAAGAGAGGATCTTCCATGAATGTAGTGGTCTTGAAGTGCAATATAAATGCCCTTCGTACAAGTAGTCCAATCTTCTTTTTCAGCGGCCTCTAGACTGCAATACCAATCATTGGCATAATTAGTGAGGCATAGATTAAAATGCTTCCTCCGATGATTGCTCATCATTCATTCCACAAGTCTCTTAGGTTTTTCGTACATCTAGAGAAACATGGTGGGGTCTCCTTGGCCGTTAAACTTAGGTAACTCTATCTTAGGCAAAACCTTTGTTTTGAGCCAGTAGGGCATTCCCAATGTTTGCCATGATTGGAACTACCACTGGGGGAATCGGTTGCATTGGGTCTGCAATCTCTAATACACTAGATCCAGTGGACGCTAAAAATCGCGGAGATCGGAGTCTTGTGACTCTTTTTCCTGATCGTAATTGCATTCAGATCTAGACGTGAAGGTAAGACTATTTTTGTGTTTTTCTTAATTTAAATAACCTTTCTCTTTGCCTCCTAGGTTTCATTGTCATTCTCCTTAATTCTCATAGTTGGATTTGTGAGTAGGGTTTTCCTTCCCTAATATACCTATGTTAGGTTACTACTAACAACTATTCATTGTGTGCGAGGTTATCAATATCGTATGGCAAGTAAGCTTTAGGCTATATAGAACATTATATATGTGTTGTCTCATACTTTGACATGCAAAACAAGAATTTCGAAGACCCAAAAATTGACTCTTGTACAAAAATCTCCCAACTTTCTAGCTATGCGTATTCTATCAAACCTTCATCTATCCTCCAAAGCACTCAAGCCCTTGGGAACTCGAGCTAGTTAGGCTTGTATATAGGCTTGTGACACTTGTGTTAATGTAATTTGAGTGTGATCAAGTCAAAGTGTTGGCTTTGGTCAAAGGGTCCAATCAAAATTAAGAAATCCTCATGAAGGTGTGAAGAATTGAAAAAGATTATCTATGTTAGATATAGGGGTCTTATGTTTTTTACATCAAGCATCTAGGTGTAGGATGTTGATAGGAATAAATTTGGCATAGATGGAAAATTATGCATTTCCACTTGTAATGCCACTATTGAGCCAAAATAGAGTAAGAGGCTAAACACGTGCCAATTAGAGTGTAGACAAGTGTAAATTAGGATTTAGAGGTGGAACCTTGTGAGGTCCAATAGGAAATTGAGGTGTGCTTGAATATAGTCCAATAGAATTAAGAGGTGCATGGATCAATGGTCCAATAGGATCAAGAGGTGACAAAGTATGGTCCAATCATAGTTAAGCATAGTGGTAGCTTGTGGATCTACTAGTATCATTGTACTCCTCATTTTGAAGCTAATTGATTTGGTGATTTTATGGATTTTGTGAGTTATTGGATTTCTAGCTTTCTCTCTCTACCCGAGAGCTCATGATGCTTTTTCTCTCTCTACCCAAGGAGAGCAGCTTGTTTTTACTTAGATTATTTTTTGAGTACTTCCCACACGTGTGAGGGAGAGTTGGAAGTGATTGAATGCATGTAGTACTGTGTTTTTGCCATAGAATCAAAGATAGATATTGAATCTCAATCTAGTCTTGATCTTGGTACATCTACACACCTTAGGAGATCACAAGGACATGTAGTGGACAATCCACACGTGTGAAATTCAACATGGTATCAGAGCCTACCTAAGGTTACCATGCATTTTGATCCATCTAAGTGAAAATTTTTCATCAATCTTGAGCTAGAAGTTGTCAAGGCCCATTTTCCTAGCTATCTTGTTCAATCCTGGATCAAAAGAGATCAAAAGGACATTGATTGGGTCTGACCTGGTATTGTACGGAATCAGGTGCTCAGACACGTGTGAGGAACATCCAATTTCAGTTTGGAAGTTCTCTCTCATGCTTGATCCATTTATCTTGCTTGATAGCTTGTTTTGAAGCTATTTTTGTCTAGTTTCTGATGCAATCAGTTTCATTCCATTTGGTTGTGCCAATCAAAAGTTAAAAGCTTTTGAAGAGGGTTAGGTAGGGCACCTAGACCTGGGTGGACACATTTGGTTTGGTCAAGAGATTGCTTGTTTGATCCAAAATCACAGTTGAATGCTTACCAATCTCATCTATATGTGATCTAGGCACTGTTTTAAAATCTTAGCCATTTTGTTTTATGCAATATCATTGTATTTGAGTCAAATTTGGTTTCTTAGTGTATTTCACACGTGCTAAGAGTATTTGATCCTAACTTTGCCTATACTCCATCATTTGATGTGAAATAGATCGTTTTAGAGAGATTTGTGTAGCTAGTGAGAATCAATTCACAAATAGTTGCAAGATCTTTCATAGGAGGAGATAGTACTCTATTATTGGATCCTATTGAGAGTGTGTAGCAACATTTATTGTTCATCATTTGAGTTTTCTTCACTTCAAATGTCTTCAATGGGTTCATCCTTGTTGGAACCAAGTGAAAGATTGACCACTTCAAATTATTCAATTTGGAAAATGAGGATGGAGTCCATCTTGATCCTTCAAGACGTGATGGACATAGTTCTTGGCCTTGAAGAAGAACCACAAGTTCTTCAAGAGGTTCAAAAATACAAAAAGAGAGCTAGGATGGCTCTCCACTACATTAAGATGAATGTCTCTAATGAGATATTGAGGGAGATAGGTACTTGTACAACAGCCAAAGAAGCTTGGGATTGTCTGTTTTTGGATGCTTATGCTTTGTCCATATTCCCTTGGAAACAAGGAAGAAGGAAGATCCTAGTGCATGCAAAGGGATCATGGTTGGATACTCATCCACCAAGAAGGCCTATAGAGTCTTTATACTCTCTACTTCTCAAGTTATTGAAAGTAGAGATGTTGTCTTTCATGAAGATCAACACTCATTTTTTGAAGAGGCCGAGATCAAGAAATCTATGGATGCATCATCAATTATTGATTTTGAAGACAATCATGATGTGATGGGGTCGAGATTTGAAGAAGACTCTCCTCGGATTTTTTCACCAAGAAGATCCATGAGAGATAGATCCGAGTCTAAGAAGCTCTCATATGTTGACAAAGGCAAACAAGTGGATCTTGATTCCACTAATTATGTTTTTTATGTCTCTCATGAAGAGCCAAAGAATGTACAAGAGGCACTCAATACCAAGGAGTGGTATGATGCCATGAAGCAAGAGTATGATGCATTGATCACCAACAATACTTGGGAGCTTGTGGATCCTCCATCCAACAAACATGTGATTGGTTGCAAGTGGGTATTTCGGATCATGTTCAATCATGATGGCACCATCAACAAGCATAAAGCAAGATTATGTGCCAAAGGATTTGCTCAAATCCATGGTCTTGATTATGAGGAGACCTTTGCACCCGTTGCAAAGATGGTGACAATAAGAATTCTTATTTCTCTTGCTTGTTTTTTCAAGTGGAAGGTGTTCCAATTAGATGTATCCAATGCTTTTCTAAATGGTTATCTTGAGGAGAAGATCTATATGGAACAACCTCAAGGATTCATCAAGGATGAGTCCAAAGTGTGCTTGCTCTTCAAAAGTCTTTATGGACTCAAGCAAGCACCAAGATCATGGTATTCAAGACTTAATTCTTTTCTTATCTCACTAGGATTTACTCTTAGTGACTACGATCCTTCCATGTATCTAAATTTTGTTGATAGCAATATTGTCATTCTTCTAATTTTTGTGGAAGTTGTATCAAGCTAGTTGATGAAACCAAGCTAGCACTTGGATGTGAGTTTAAAATGCAAGATCTAGGAGAGATGCATTATATCCTAGGCCTAGAAATTGATTTTTATGAAAATCATGTCTTTATATGCCAATCTAGATATGCTCACTCTATGTTAAAAAAATTCCATATGGAAAATTCTAAGAGCATAGATACTCCAATGGAGCAAATTGTAAAAGATCCTAATGAAGGTGATGAAAGATCCTTTGAGGACATCACACTTTTTAGGAGTCTTGTAGGCTCCTTGATTTGGCTTACCATTACTAGGCCCGATCTAAGTTTTTGTGTGCACAAATTGAGTCAATTTATGCAAGATCCTAAGATCCATCATTGGAAGATGGCCAAGAGGATTCTAAGATATGTATCTTCATCTTGATTATGATCTACTCTATAAAAGTGAAGGTCTATCCATTATTGGCTACTCGGATTCGGACTTTGCAAGTGACAAGATGGATCGAAAGTCTATTAGTGCATACACTATCTTTCTTGGAGGCAATCTAATATCTTGGCTTTCCAAAAAGCAAGATACTATATCTCTCTCTTCATGTGAGGCCGAGTACGAAACACTCACTACAACTACCAAAGAAGTGCTTTGGATCAAGAGGTTATTATTGGAGCTAAAGTGCATCAAGGAGGATGATCTACCAATGATCAAGTGTGATAACATCTCGGCCCAAGCTCTTGCCAATAATCCCATATTTCATGCAAGAAGCAAGCACATAGAAGTGGCACACCATTTTGTGAGAGAAAAGCTTATTGGAGGAGAAATCTATTTGGAGCATGTCAACTCGTCCTCTTGTATTGCCGATCTACTCGCCAAGCCTTTGAGCAAAAGTGCTTTCATCAAGCATAGATCTAATCT
Source organism: Diphasiastrum complanatum (assembly GCA_029204225.1). NCBI lineage: Eukaryota > Viridiplantae > Streptophyta > Lycopodiopsida > Lycopodiales > Lycopodiaceae > Diphasiastrum > Diphasiastrum complanatum. The sequence goes on from CM055096.1 coordinate 44,734,741, forward strand.
TGGAGTTATATCAAGATCAATGCTCAAATCTTCATAGATAATTTTTTAGGAGTGTGAAGAATTGAAAAAGATTATCTATGTTAGATATAGGGGTCTTATGTTTTTAGATCAAGCATCTAGGTATAGGATGTTGATAGGAATAAATTTGGCATAGATGGCAAATTATGCATTTCCACTTGTAATGCCACTATTGAGCCAAAATAGAGTAAGAGGCTAAACACGTGCCAATTGGAGTGTAGACAAGTGTAAATCTTTTGTTTGATGAATTCCAAGAGGTCCAATAGGATTTAGAGGTGGAACCTTGTGAGGTCCAATAGGAAATTGAGGTGTGCTTGAATATAGTCCAATAGAATTAAGAGGTGCATGGATCAATGGTCCAATAGGATCAAGAGGTGACAAAGTATGGTCCAATCATAGTTAAGCATAGTGGTAGCTCGTGGATCTACTAGTATCATTGTACTCCTCATTTTGAAGCTAATTGATTTGGTGATTTTATGGATTTTGTGAGTTATTGGATTTCTAGCTTTCTCTCTCTACCTGAGAGCTCATGATGCTTTTTCTCTCTCTACCCGAGGAGAGCAGCTTGTTTTTACTTAGATTATTTTTTGAATACTGCCCACACATGTGACTGAGAGTTGGAAGTGATTGAATGCATGTAGTAGTGTGTTTTTGCCATAGAATCAAAGATAGATCTTGAATCTCAATCTAGTCTTGATCTTGGTGCATCTACACACCTTAGGAGATCACAAGTACATGTAGTGGACAATCCACACGTGTGAAAATCAACAGAAGGGTCCAATAGAATTTCAAGATGGATGTATCACTCATCCAATAGCATTAGAGAGGCTAGGACTAGGGGTCCAATAGAAAGTAGACATAGCTCTCCATGATATTCATATGTACTCTCATTACCAATCATAATCTAATTGAGTTTTTGAGTCATATTGAGTGCAATCAAGTTTTGCTTGTATTTCCTTCTCTCTCCACCCGAGGACAAATTGGTCTATTCTCTCTCTAACCAAGGAGAGGAGCTTAATTTTACTTAGTTTTTCATGAAGTACTTCTCTTACATGTGAAAACACTTTGGTTATCAATCTATGCATCTATCTTTGTCTCTTTGCCTTAGATTTTGATCTAGTTCTTGGATTTCAATCTAGTATTGATCTAAAGTGATTAAGCTTTGCTTAGGAGATCATTTACACACATTAGGGCATTCCCACACATGTGAAATTTCACATGGTATTAGAGCCTACCTAAGTGTTTGATGCTTGTTTCATCGAAAGTTTTGCAAATTTCATGAAAATCAAGATCTAGAGAGAGTGGTTTGCATCTCCCATGCCATCTCAAGCAAATTTGGATCAAAAGGGGTCATCATCATAAGGATTGAATCATTTTTTATATTGTACAAATTTTTCTGCTCAAACACATGTTAAGGATAGCCCAATTCAATTTGGTGGTTCTCTTCCATGTTTGATCCAAATCTAGAGCTTGATAGGTAGTTTCAAAGCTATTTGAGTCTGGTGTGTGTAGCAATTGATTTCATAGAGATTGGATCTCCCAATAAAAAGTTATAATCAATTGAATCAAGTTGGGTAGGGCACCCAACCTGGTTGGATGCTTTTACTTTTGACTCTATCATGCTTGTTTGACCAAAAATCTCAATTCTAAGCCTGTCAATCTCATTTTCTTAAGATGTAGTCATCATTTTGAGGTCATAGCCAATTTCTTTCATACAATTGGCTTGTATTTGAGGTGAATTCTTGGAGTGTTTCACACGTGACAAAGATAGCTTAATCCAAACTTAGCCCATACTTCATCAATTGATGTGAGATTGATCTAGATCAAGAGAGATTGGAAAAGCTAGTGAGGTCCATCTCACACTTCGTTGCAAGATCTTGCATAGAAGTTGGTAGTACACCATTATTGGATCCTATAGTGAGAGAGAAAGCAACATTTTCTTGTCCAATTATCACTATTACATGCATCTATGGGTTCCTATCCGATCTAGTGAAAGGCTATCTACCTCCAACTATTCTATTTGGTAGTTGAGGATGGAGTCAATTATAGCACTCCAGGATGTGATGGACATTGTACTTGGGATTGAGGAGGAGTCTCAAGTCCTTCAAGAAGTACAAAAGTATAAGAAGAGAGCTAGGATGGCTCTCCATTATATCAAAATGAATGTCTCCAATGAGATTTTGAGGGAGATTGGTGCTTGCACATCGGCCAAGGATGCCTGGGATACTCTCAAAGCAATTCATGAGGCCAAGAATACCTCAAGACTTCTCACTCTTAGAAACCAAATCTTTCAAAGTTCTCAAAAGAGTGATGAGAGTGTCACTAATTATGTGTTGAGAGTGAAAGATACTCATAGGGAGCTTGCTTGCATTGGAGGATCTATAAAATAAAGTGAGCTAGTACAAGTCATACTTAATGGCTTGAGAGATGAGTATGAGGACCTTGTCCAATCCTATGCCATAAAGGAGGATCTACCTACTTTGGAGGCTTTGCAGGGAGTGCAAATGGATGAAAGAATCAAGGCATGAGAACAAGCTATTAAGAATGGAGGGCTCAAGAGTGAACTGTCATCACAAAACACAAGAATCAGCAAATTACAAACAATGATAGTAGAAAAATATAAATCAGAATGAAAGGAACTATAAATGAACAAAATATTACCTTTTCAGTATCTACATCCACTTGTAAATTATACCACTCAAAAAATAGCTTTGTATTGTACATGACGAACCATGCACAACTAAAAGCGTCTTTTTGTTGTACACACTGCATATATAGAACGAAAATCAGTAATATTATGATAGAAATTTTATTTATGCTATGACGATACATTTGAATTAAAAAAGGAATACATGCATATCAGAGATACATTGAATATACCTTGAGAGATCTAATGGTTATCTCTCCAATTGAAGTTGTCGTTGTCGGTATCTCCCAAATGACATCATGAAGTAGAGAATCAAATTCTCTATGTGTATTTGCAGCTGAGTTTAATTTTACACACAGAAAATTTGATACTCCCTCCTTATTTATCTTTACAAAAAGAATGTTCAGGCTCCAATGCCGACTGCAACAACCAAAATACAAATATCGATAAATTCATATTTATGAAAAAATTTCTTATTAAAGCAATGAAGCATGCAACAATCCAAATTAAAGCAACAAAAACAAAAAAACAATCCTTACCTATTTTCATATGGAATCATATAGACTTTCGCCATAGGACTGCATTCGATAAAATAGACAGCCTTCTCAAAATTGGCTTCTTTCGCCTTTACCACTCCCATGAAAAATGGTCTAACAACAAAAACTATACCATGGGAATCGAAAACTAATATTATTTTGCAAAAAATAAGATCTACTAGTATCATCGTACTCCTCATTTGGATCTAATTGATTTTGAGATTGAGTGGATTTTGAGTGTAAGTGATTTTCTAGCTTTCTCTCTCTACCCGAGAGCTATTGATGATTTTCTCTCTCTATCCGAGGAGAGCAGCTTGTTTTTACTTAGATTACTTTTGGCTTGAGAGTGTCCCCTCTACTTCTGAAGCAGCTTCTTCTAGTAGTACAAAGTCTGAAAAGTCAAAGATTGTAGATATAGATACTTTTTTTATTGATACGAGTGTTAATTTAGATGATTGTTCTGATTTTGATCCTGCTTGAAATAGGACTACGTTTATTGGCCCTAGAACACCCACTACCCTTTCTCCTTCTGATAAATCTTTGATTACTTTGCCTACTTATGTTATAGATAATAATTCTTTTTTGACAATATCAGATATATCGGATCTTTTTGACTTCACTGAAGCTGAGACTCTTTGCATTTTGAGCAAAGAGCTTGATGAATTTTCGGATATAATTGATTTTGATGCTGATGATCTTCTCCTTGGTGTTGACGATGTACATAATAAGTTTTATTCAGGGAAAGATTGCTTGAAAATGGTTGTGGAGGAAATGCGCAACAAAGAAGATGATCTACCTTCTGAGGAGGAGTTTCTTACAATCCAAAGTCAACTTGGTTTTCCACACCCAACTGTCTATTCTCCAACAATATTGACATCGAAAGGTGGACATAATATTGATGGAGAGACAATAATCAGGGAAGACAAAGCCGAATGTGTAAGTTTTTGTATCTTATCAAGTACTAGTAGATTTGTTATGTCAGATTATATACTGGAGCTTACTTTGTATTTTATCATTTCAGGAAACAATTTTCCTTGATGATTTCGCAATTCGTCGAGGAGGGTAGAGATCTTCTGCTGGAAGATTTTCAAGAGATCATGCACTGGGGCACTATCTGAAGTCCTTCAAGAATAATGGGATAAGTGTTGCCCATTCAACTTCATCAACATGGTGAAACTATGATTATGGCAATCAAGGCACTGTCTCATTTTCTTGGAGGACATAATTTCAATCAGGTGCATAAAGTAATTTTTGTAAAGAAAACTATTGCGGTTAAAATTTTAGGATATGGACTTGTGAATTTCATGCTCAGATTATCTCATTTTGCATTGTATGCTGCTTACGTTGATCTGAGTAAGCATGAAAACTATGAGCTATTGGATCCATACGAAAGAAAAAAATTGTTGCATGATTCTAAGTTGCAACTTTCATTGGAGAAAATATCGAAAGTAGATTAGATAAGATACTGCTAAATTGTACTTTGTAAATATTTTTATTTAATATACAAAATTTTATTGTGTGTCTATAGTCTACTGGCTTGTATAAATTTGCATGCTTTTTGAAATTTTTTATACTCCGTCGATTTTGTATTATGACAAATTTGGATTCTTCTGTAAAACCATTGGAAAAGTTGCAGTATATAGCTATTTTTTGTGCTAGTCCCGCCATGTTGTTTACTTTTATGAAATGCTGCTCTTGCTTGCCAATGAGATTTTGCCATTCCTTGCGATGACCATATGCTAAGACTTCCACTATTTCTTGCAAAGAATGTCGAATGATGTCGTAATATGTGCTGCATGTCATAAAAACATAATCTAAATCAGTACCAAAAGTATCTAATTTAATTGCACATATTTGTCTATCGTAGTGTAAAATCAAAATCTTACCATATAATGTGTTATATGATCAACACCCCATGCACTTTGAACTGCATCCACAAATTCATGGTTGTTTTCTGTATCATTTGTACATCAGTATTTGAAAATTTATCTTTTCTCAAGTATCTTACCATGTTGTCTAACTTTTTCCAAACTTCTACTTTGTGTATACGAGTAGAACCTTCTTCTTCGAAATCTTGAGTTGCTGCAATAATTTCTTTCCAAACCGTGTATTGATCCTTAGATTGTTTGCCAAAATAATTTGATAAAAATCTTTGAGCTTTAGATCCTCCAATGCTCGGCTTGCATGGAATATTTCATGTTTTATCTGATAGCTTGTCTTCTTTTTTTATTTTAACGTGGCCTTTATGTAAGCCTGCTTTGGACAACACATCCTCTAATTTGGAAATAGCTTCCTTCGCAGAGGCCTCTAGCTTGGAATTCCATACAAACAAGATGTGAAGATATATATATTTTTTATAATACGCACCTCCGCATGCAATGTACATACATGAACATTTCGTAGAGGAATTGGTAGTACAAGTTTTCAATTAAAATCTTCTCGATCTCTTGATAATCCTGTACTCCTTGTCATGTCTTTTGCTATTTTCATGCAGTACAAACAAGGGTGTTTAGAGTTAGCGCCATGAGATACATTGAACATACATCTCTTCAAATCTCCTGCTAAATGCCATTCAATGTTGAAAGTGCCAATTCTAGGAATATTGAGTGGAACTCCCTCCATGTGATTTTTATGGTGGCAGGATATGATGTTCTATTAAATATCCATGAGAGAATGTCATGGTCTTCTTTCAGCACCTATAAGAGAATACAAAAATGTGATTAGCCTCATAATATTAACACAGAAGATTTTCCATATGAAATCCATATTCAAATGATTATCCCTATTTATTATGCGAAAGAACTGCTACACCTGAAATGCTGCCAACCACCAGATATCATTTTCTGATTGAACACTGAAATTGAGGCCTTCTGAGTCTTCTAAATTTGAAAGTGTTGAATTTTACACGTGTGGATTGTCCACAACATGTACTTGTGATCTCCTAAGGTGTGTAGATGCACCAAGATCAAGACTAGATTGAGATTCAAGATCTATCTTTGATTATATGGCAAAAACACACTACTACATGCATTCAATCACTTCCAACTCTCACTCACACGTGTGGGAAGTATTAAAAAATTATTCTAAGTAAAAACAAGCTGCTCTCCTCAGGTAGAGAGAAAAAAATCATCATGAGCTCTCGGGTAGAGAGAGAAAGCTAGAAATCCAATGACACTCAAAATCCACACAATCACCAATTAATTAGATCCAAAATGAGGAGTACAATGATACTAGTAGATCCACGAGCTACCACTATGCTTAACTATGATTGGATCACACTTTGTCACCTCTTAATCTTATTGGACCATTGATCCATGCACCTCTTAATATTATTGGACTATATTCAAGCACACCTCAAATTCCTATTGGACCTCACGTGGTTCCACCTCTGAATCCTATTGGACCTCTTAGAATTCATCAAACAAAAACATTACACTTGTCTACACTCTAATTGGCACGAGTTTAGCCTCTTACTCTATTTTGGCTCAATAAATCATCTTTTGGACCCGATGCACATATTCAAGAATGTCGGGAGCACGATTTGGGAGCACTTGACCGGGTCGAAAGATAAAAAAGACGCACGAGATGACTTAAAAGAAGTAGAAAAGATGGCCGATTTATGGCCACAAACGGTGGGGACTTCAATTGTCCTCCCAAAGGCCCCATGGATCTTCTTGAGGAGAGAAGAGACCATTGTAAAGAAGGCAATAACCTTATTTTAAACTCCGACAGGACACATGCGATGCCTAAAGGGTGCCTTCACAAGGGACAACAAGCTAAGTGGTCTATGGTATCATGACTGGCATACATTTTTACAAGTTTGCAATGTTGCTTCCACCTCAACATTGTAGATTACATTTTATAGCATGTCTTGTAATTTTATAATAATTTCATTGCGCATATATGTATCTCAATGACCAAATTATTTTTGTGCATGTAGTTTGTGCTTCCCTTGGTGTTGAGAGGGTTTTTGACAGAGGAGTTAAGGAGTGCAATCTACAAAATCAGTGGTTTGGTGATGTATGGTGAATGCGACTCACATCATTTTTTCTTGGGATGATTCAAGATGATGATTTTACTAACGCGTATGTCATTGTTGTTTACTTTTTTTATGAAGATACATTTCATCCAAGGAGATACCGCTGGCATCGATTGAGGCGGCAAGACAAAGCTCCATCGAGGCAGCGTGTTTGATCGAGAAGCACTTTCCCACATACATTCTCACCATTCAAATACATCTCATTGTGCATTTGGTAGATGAGGTGGCCATTGTAGGTACATCATTTACTTGCATAATTGCCTATTCTTAGTCCATCCTAGACTATTGCTATTGTAGTAATTCCCATGTTCTCTCATAACATTGATCCATTTTTTAAATTCAGGCATTGTCCATAGCTGTTGGATGTTTTTCTTGGAACGATTCATGAAAACATTGAAAGATTTCGTGAGACAAAGAGCAAGATCTAAGGGTATCATGGTGGAAGGATGGCTAGTGCAAGAGTCCATGGTTTACATCACGAGGTTCCTTGCTCATAGCGATCCTTTTATTCCTCGTCTATGGGAAAAGAAGGATGATGAGCGTGTTGTTGGGAAAGTTCCTCAAGGAAAAGAAGCGACCATGAGAATGAGTGAGTCCTTTAGGGAGAAGGTAAATAAGTTTTGCATTCTTAATAGCAAGAACATGTGGATTTTGCTATACGAAAATTCCAAGGCTCGTAGACAAACCGCTCGAGCCATTTCAGAAGAGGGCATAGAAGACAACCATATCCACCTGACCTTGCCCTTCTACCCAAGGAAATGACACTTGATTGGCTGCGTGATGCCCATAGAGAAGCCTCGACAAACAACCAGGAAGTAATAGAGAGAGAGCGAGAATATGCAAGGGGGTTTACATGTAAGCTATGATGATCATCATTCACATTTGTATGTGCAATTTTGTACATGTTTGTTGTATCCCTAACACATTTAGTTCTATTTCGTTCAATACAATACAATGCACTGTGGACGCATGGATGACACTTTCGTACGAAGCGCATTGACAAAAATAGAAACATGTACGATTGTGGAGTCATGGCAAATTTTACCCAAGAGAGTCGAGCAAGCATGACGGACATCAATTTACTCTCTTATCAGCTTGATTATTGTGGGAAAATCAATGACATCCTCGAGGTTGGATTTAGGCAATTCAGTTTTTTCATATTTGATGTCAAATGGTTCAAAGTTATTTGCAATGGTCCCAATGCAACTGTCAGGAAAAATGAGAGTGGTTATTTTGCCATTGACTCTACCGAGCTTTCAAAGCAATACATTTGTTGTCTACCAAATTTGACTTTTGAATGTAATTGAGATGGATGCAAATCAGTAGCAGTATTGGATCTAGCTCGTCGAATGCAACTGCCGGTTCTAGACTGTCGGATACAGTCATCAGATCTAGACTATCGAATCTAGCTCGTCGGATGCACCATCGATTCTAGGTCGTCAAATGCAACTGTCGGTTCTAGGTTGTCGGATCTAGACATCGGATGCAACTATCGGTTCTAGACTATCGGATGTAATCTTCAAGTTTGATCGTTGAATATGAGTATCAAATCTGTCATCGGTTTTGATAGTTTAATAACCATCGGATATAGCATCGACTAATGGACTCGCTGGATGGACTCGTCGGATATAGATGGACTCGACGGATGGACTCATCGGCTAATGGACTCGGCAGATGCACTCAGCAGATGGACTCGTCAGATGCAAATTCAAAAGCAAAATGAGTTGCCCACCAAATCTGACTATCAGATGTAATTGAGATGTCCGTAGGATGTAACTGTTGGATGTAAATCAGTAGTAATATCGGATCTAGCTCATGGGATGCAACTACCGGTTCTAGACTGTTGGATCTAGCTCGTCGGATCTAGACTGTCAGATCTAGCTCATCAAATGCACCATCAGATCTAGCTTGTCAGATGCACCGTCAATTCTAGGTCGTCGGATGCAACTGTCGGTTCTAGACTGTCGGATGTAATCTTCTAAATCCTTGTAGTTTTTATCATTAAAATTTATTCCCGTGGCTTTTTTCAACTTTTGAAAAGAAGATTTTTTTTGGACTAATTCAACAATAGAATAATCCAAACCTCAAGAAAAGTACAATTAAATAGATTCAAATTGACTTGTGATGGTTGCCATTGAATGTTTCTGTATAAGCAAATTTGTTGTATAACTATTCAAGAAAAACATGTGGATTTTGTTGGCATATGGTAGCACTTGAGAGACGCCATTCCACCATACACCATGCTGACAAAATGTGTTAGACAATTAAATAATGCACCACTCAGTTTAGTAGTCACTTGTTAACCGTGAGCTCAGATCTGTAAGGCCCTCGTTATGAGGAGAAGCCAATACTGAGCACGGTTGTTAGTATAGGGTCTACTGTGAGACCATGATGGTTATGAGATGGCTAGATTACAGTTTCTATATGCAGCAAGTCTTGGGGGGTTGGGGGGGCGGTAGCCCCCCGAGAAACGGGGGGTCCGGGGGCGGTATATATATATATATATTTATATATATAAACTTATGTACACTTTTGCGCATGTGTATGGGTGCACCCATGCATCCTCTTCTCCTCACCCATACATCCTCTATTTTGAACTAAAAAGTGAGGCAAGGAGGATGCATGACCCTCCTCATGCATGCACAATCTATCCTTGTGTGCCCCACCTCCTCCCATTCAAAATTCTATTTTTTCCCTTCCCACCTCCCCAATTTAAACACCCCTTTTTCATCCTGTGTGTGGGCCCACCTCTAGAAATTTGAAATTCATATTTTTCCTCTCTCTCTCTCTCTCTCTCTCTCTCTCTCTCTCTCTCTCTCTCTCTCTCTCTCTCTCTCTCTCTCTCTCTCTCTCTCTCTCGATTTCATAGACAATCCAAACACCTTATATAACAGGGCTCCTTAAGAAGAATGACCTATGACATATAGGACAATATATACTAATTTTATTACTTCCTTCTGAGTCTAATAGTGTTATGGGTACTTTGTAGATGTTAATAGCAATGTGTTTAATGGACCTACAGAAACTTCATAGATGTAGATGTTGAAACCTCTTTGTCTCTCTAATAAATTTCAATTTCAATCTCTCTCTCTCTCTCTCTCTCTCTCTCTCTCTCTCTCTCTCTCTCTCTCTCTCTCTCTCTCTCTCTCTCTCTCTCTCTCTCTCTCTCTCTCTCTCTCTCTCTCTCTCTCTCATATGATATTAAAATCACTAAGGCTCTCTTGAATTTTTACAATTTGTTTCAATGGAACTCGCCGATCAAAGCGAGGAGCCTCAGAAAAGGCCATGCCTCCTCTAAGGTTCGCACTTGGGATTCCACTCTCACAACCTACTTGCATTCCACTTCAAAGTGCAAGCAGTTGGTTGTCTTGCTTCCACCCATTAGCTAGCGCATTATCCTCTTGTAGTTCACATTCCAAGTCACTTGAACTAATTTGTAGGGCTTCTTGAGATTCTTTCTATAAACTTCAAAACACCTTTCACAACAGAACCTACATTTACTCTGCATATCACACGAAATAGAGGATGCTCATTGGGTGATCATGTAATGAACAACACACATCGTTGGTTACCAATAAACAGCTTCTATAGCTAAGTTACGTGTGGATCAAACTATAGTTAAGATTGGAGACAGAAGCATTGACATATATATATTATATATATAAAAATACATATATATCCGGTTTACTCATACAACTCAAAGCTGGCAGATGAATACAGTCCTTCGTGTAGGAATTGTAACACTGCCATGACTAATTTTTCATCATCTGATTAATGGGGGGGGTTGTTGGAAATGTTTAAGCTTCTTTCTTAGTATTGCTTATTGACATATGTGGTTCACTCATACAAAGCTCAACGCTAGCAGTATCAGCACTGCCATCACTGATTGTTCATCATCTGATTAAGGTGGGCATTTTATTGAAAATGTTCAAGCGCCACTGACAGTACAGTTCAAAGCTGACAGATGAATATGTATCAACACTGCCATCATTTGATTAAGGGAGGAGATTTACGGTTGGAAATGTTTAAGCTTCTTTCTCAATATTGCTTATTGACATATGCGGTTCCCTCATACATCTCAACGCTGGCAGTATCAGCATTGCCATGACTCAAGCGCCACTGACAGGTTATAGCACTGCCTGACAGTGCTTGTACATAGTATTCTGAACATAGATTGACACATAATTTTCTTGAACATAGATTGACAAGCATCTGCTTGAACATAGTATTCTGAACATAATTTTCTTGAACATAGATTGTCTAGCAGTGCTTGAACTTAGATTGACATTCTAACAAAGCATATAAATTAGAAGCTCCCATTTCTCTACTTTTATGTCTCTAGAGAGTACTAAGGCATTAATAGAATAGAATGTAAAGAACTCTCTCTCTCCCTCTCTGCCAACCTGATGTGGATGATAGGATGTTTCTCGGAGTAGGTAACGAAAACATCCGATCACTTTACGTGATCTATGAGCTTTTTTGGATAGCATTATCGTGGTGGCAAATTACATGAGACCCCTTAGTGTTGTCCATCTTAAACCGAAAACTCACAGATCAACAACTATCATTGGTCGCCACCTACATCAGAAAATCATCACCGGTCAACAACATACTGAATTTCCAAATCATCGGCCTTCACCTAGATCGACCGCCATTGCCCGTCAACAACGGGCACTCACAACTAGATCATCAGTCGCCACCTAGATCGGCCGCGATCACCCGTCAACAACGGGCACTCTCTTTACTAGTATGTATGTATATATATATATATATATATATATATATATATAGTAAAGACCCTCAAGGATTTCCCCTAAGATGAGGATAGGAGAACACAATAGGAGAGACAATGGAGCCAAACCACCCAACCAATCCTAGATCAGAACTACTGCCCCCAGGCCATGCCATGTGAAGCAAGAGGAGAAGAAAGAAACTTGTAACCTAAACCCAATATGTCGACGGAAAAATCCCCACCTCCTTGTATAGAGAGTAGAGTCCTGTGCATGTAACCATGCAATCCCCATGCAGGTCCACTATAAATAGATCACATCTCTTCCTGCAGTTCTCCTGCCTCTATCTGTCACACAGACATGCAATACTCCATATGTCTCAACTAGAGTGTCTAGGTCCTCTCAAGGTAATTAGTCACAAACAGGCCTTGACATGAAATTAAATCACGACGTGACCAATAATTTCGAGTACTGGAGGGCCGGTCTACCATATTAGGACTATTCCAGGCCCTTAACCGAATATGGCCATAACATTCTTTCCTCCTTAAACTGCTTCTATCCTTAGAAGCTCCTCAAAACATGAAAGAATTACAAGAACAATTCCTTTAACTTTCAATATTAACCGAGGAAAACATTATTCTTAGTCTAACTTCCATATCAAACAAGTACTCAGAGATAAACCTATTTCCAATAGTTAATCTCTGTTCTGGAGTACGACTCAAGTTTGAAAAAAGTACACTAAGCAATAAATTTCTCAACTAGGTTACACTCAACACAAGTTAGTAATATCACCTTCATGTAAAACACTTACATGAACCACTGAGTGAAATATTCCCTAACTTAGGAGATTAAAGTTAAAGAAAAGAAATAATAATTATAGTCTAAAATTATCCACAAACTTTGGCAGACAATTTATAAAAAACTTCCAAGTACAACTATCCTTAGAATCCAATTCTAAGATATGATAATTCATTCAACTAGAATCTCTAGGAGAATCATTAAGATATAGAATGATTAAAACTCAACTCTGAGTATCCCAGATATTCTTTTGAGTTAAATGCTCTTATTTCTAACACCAAATGCCAGAAAACAACATTCATTCATCTTAATAGACTTGTCTGTCTCCTATGATAACTGGAGATCCAATCAAAAGAAAAACTGTACTCAAGCATCTAAAGAAAATATACTATAGTAGAATAGCATCCACTAGATAAATTGAATTCTCTATAAGTAAAATAACTTTCCTTGTGAGAATTTCTGTGAGATCCATAGGTTATCAATTAAAATACTGGAGTAGAGAGATTCAAAACACTGATTTGAATTCTTACTCAATTAATGGACCAAGACTTAATCGTCACACCTAAGAATCATCACAATTCCGAGTAATCCTCTGACAATAATTGAGTATCTATTCATGATCCGTTAATCATAAATATTTAGATTTGTATGAATCATTCCAAAATCTTTCCACTTAGAAAATAATGGATTTAGGAATATTCTTCAAACATGATTCTTTGACTGAAGTGCAAGATTCAAGTTCTATAAATCACTGGTAATTAAAGACTGAACGCATACCAAAATGACAATCATCTTCAACTACAAAAACTTTAGATTACAATCTAGAATCAAATCTAGATACCCAAAGTCCTGTTGAATATCAATTCAGATATTATTCTTGGATTCATTATGATTTGTTATCCAATTGAGCGCTCTGGGGGGATACAATCACTAATGAGTTGAGTCCCTTCCTTAACTAAGGAATACTCTATTCCAAGAATACTGTATATCCAATGCACACAATTTTAACTGATGAACCCAAATGATTCACTATCGTGCATCTTACAAGCAATATAATTCAAAAACCATCAGTTCCCAGTGAATCCACATCACACTGATTGTTTTATCAATTAACTTCATCCTGGAGTAATCAACTACTCAAGTTAATTGCCAATGATTCAGAAATCTCAAATGTCTAGGTGAAGAACTCAATTATACTAGTATGACACCACATTTAGATCCTTATCCAAATTATTTATAAGTTAATCCATAAATCTTCCATACAAAGATTTGTTAACCCTGCAAGTATCTGTCGAAACAATACTTGATCATATGTTCATGTTCACCGACTAGGTTAAGTGCACTAAATAACTCTAGTAACCAGGAATACACAGTAGATTCATACAAGATTAATCGTGCACATATGTGAATAATCTCATTATGACCCAGTACATAAACACATTTTTATCTGGCAGATTCCTCCAAAACCCACATATGTTACTCACATATCTCACTGAGATCTTGTAACTCATCTACAAAATAATTTCTATTTCTCATGAGTAAATAACATATTCGAGAAATCTCTGCGACGAATAACATTCGCTCTCAGCAGTTTTCCAATCCAACTTACCTTCTAATTACATAATTTCTTCCACTCAATCAACTCCTCTCTGAGGCTAGTACTAAAATAAGATTAGGTTGATCCAATATAGAACTCTTAGACTTAAATTCTGATCAAGCTTACTTCTATTCCAATCAAAATGCAATTAGTAACCTTTGACCTTTCATTGTACTACTTATAGATAATGATTCAAATATCAAACTTGTTCTAGTTCCAGATTGTCCACACAATCCCTAGAGAATTTCTCTTTCTCAAAAAGTTCCAATTAGGTATTTTACTCTGAGTCTATCCGAAATTACTTTCAGACCAAATCTCATTTCTATACCACAGTTGGTTCTCTTCTGAAAACTATGCAACCCACAGATTCCAAAATAGAATTTTATCCCACCACTTCACCCCTCCTTTTAAAAAAATTATAAGTTTTATTAAAAGTTAACTGGAAAGATGATATATGAAAATATCTAAATCCAAGAAAAGTCAGTAATAAGTAATTCCACTAAAAGATTCACTCTATTACAACAAAACTTTTCCTTCAAATATTTTCAACCCGAGTGATAGAAACTATCATTCCATCGAAATCCATTTATGCACAAAGAGATATTCCAAGGTTTAAGAAATTGAAATATTTTCAATTTAGAATTTATCTAAATTCCAAGTGCACTCCCACAAGTAGTAATTTATATGACATAACAGTCTTTCAGAAGAATAACTTCATGCTGGAAAGAATTCGTATAAACTAGTCTGATGTCTTCTATTCAAGAAATTATTAAGAAGTAAAAGATTAATTAAGTAAGCGAGAAAAAGATTTGAGGGCCTCTGATTTTGTAAATAATGAGATACCACATTGGGATCTAGATTAAACCTCAAAATTTTTCAAAATATCCCACACTTGATCAGACGATTTTAGTTTTCCCATATCACGACTAGGTACTAAAACACACCAGTGATCATCATATCTTTACAGTCCTAGAATTCCCTTTCCAAAATGACTGATGTCTCATACCATCAGCTTTTCCTTCCAGAAAACCCTTAACCGCCTTATCTGATATTCTAGATATTCACTGATCATCTAGCTGTTCTATAATCACTATAGGATATTATCTCTTGTTCCCAAACACTGGAGAATTTTTTTATTTGGATGACTGGCATGCCAATCAGATGGATACCACCAATCCACACCTGATTCTGTGATTTAGACAGAAGAATTAACCTGGTTTCTCATTACATTCTGATCTTTTCTGGTTGATGATAAGCTTTGAATCCCACTAGATCCAAGAGCATTAACTCTAGAGACAAGCTTCTATCAATTAACAGATCCAATTTAATCCATATATCAAATTCTACTTCTAAACATCACAATTGACATCCAAAACTGCGGATAACTCAATGGTTACAAAGATATAAGCTATGAATTCAACTAAATGAATTCTATCTAGAAAATTAATAACTGGTATTAAGTGATTATTGACTGAAATTATCAAAATCCTAATTGTGAAATATATTTTCCAATCACACTTACTACCTCTGATGTCTACTCTTCTTCCCTCCTTAGAATTTTCAGTTTTCTGAAAATCTATTTCAGCTAAGGTACTAAGAAGACGTTATGACATTAGTAAATGTTTAAAATTAATTATTTAACAAGTATTCCAAAAGCTTTGGTTTGTTCAATTTTAATGACCAAAATCATCAAAACCACAATAACCAACTGATCGATGTTCCACCGATTTGAAAAAGAGAAAACCAAAAAAACACAATTTAATTCTCTTCACTGGGAGTACCAATACTCCAGAGTTACATGGCTTAAATAACATCGTATCAAGGAATCAAAATTGCTATACTGGGTATATGCCTGAGAACCATACCATTTTCTTCGCTTTTGTCAAGATCAATTAAAAAATTAATTTCCAAAATCGATTATTACAGCTTAACCAAAGGTCCAACAGTACTAAAGTTTTCAAAAAACCGGCTTAGCCAAAAATGTTAAAGTAACAAAGTTTGAAAATATGCGTATTGTCCCTAGAGAAAGGAAATCCAAATTCTTTCAACTCACGTTACGAGAAATAATACAAAATCCAAGGCTAAATTTTGACAATCAAACACCAAGAAACCGAAATTTCTATAACTGGGTATTAATAACTTGATTTTTTGGAGTTGTTCAACAAAACCGATTCCGATCCAACTCAAAGTTACCAAATGTCCAAAATTTTTACAAAGCCTTGATTAACAGGCATGTAATAGCACTGACGTAGATAGTCACCCAATTTTTTTGAATTGTCGACCACTCACAACGCATCAGAACGACTTTAGTCACCTTGCCCATCATGCCAAAAAAAACCCTAAGGTAAGGTTTTAAACTTACCAAATAGGCCTAAAAACCAAACCCTAGCTTTACAAAAAAGAAAAAAAAAGCTTTAGGGCCGGCTCCCTCTTCACATCACTATAGCATCTCGAAATCACAAGCGAGAGAGAGAGAGAGAGAGAGAGAGAGAGAGAGAGGTGCTCCCACCAGCCGCAACCATCCGGAGAGAGAGAACTCTGAAGCTGGATCGAAAGAGAACATGGTCGCGAGAGGGAGATTCAAGGTAGGTCACGCTCCTCAGCCCCATTAACAGAGAGGTTCATCCATGATCCACTCGACCATCAGAAAGCATGAAGCTGCCCTCACACAAGGCCACAAAATTCGCTGCCCATAGCACAAATTCGCTTCATCAATCCACAGCCTACAGTTCCACCACTGGTCCCACTCAGCTCCAAGCAGTTTGATCCACAATTGATTCTTTACAGCTCTCCCAAGAAGAATCGCATGCAAGTTAGGAAAAGGATTTGCAGGACATGAACTAAAAGGAATGGGTTGCTTTGACAGCCGTCTATCAATCCTTGAATCCACAACTGAGGTTTCCATTACAATTAATCTGCCTTTCCAACTGTCACCTTTCTGAACCCAGAGAAACAAATTGGAAAGGACTGTAAATTGTTTCAGGTTGATGACCAACATGGTTACCTTCGTCAATCAAGATTTCGAACCTCTCAACTATTCCAAAGAACTATGATCTTCTCTCTACTTCTACCAAAAAGCAGGACTATCCGTATCATAATTGCTTTCACAGGAAATAGTTAACTTTCATGGCAGGCAGTAAGAATCCTCAATTGTGCCTTTTTTTTTTTTTCTGCTTATACTAGTGAAAGTACAGAACTACAATATCCAATCAATGAATTCAGCTTGCATTCTTTTCAGGAGGATTAAATATGAATCCTCAACATGCATACTGAAATTTAGATTCAAAATTATAAGGTCCAATAATTTATTCCGAATAGACCTATTTCCAAACAGTCTCTTCATAAACTCTCCGGAACTAATCATGCATCTAAATTGCCCACATCAATCGGGATTTTATGGAGCACCACAATTGATAAGTATGCTTTCAACCGGAATTAGTGAATCCAACTCCAAACTTCCCTTGTGAAATCAGCACTTCAAACCAGGATACAAATCCAAGTGCTTCACTTTCAAATGTAATGTAGAGTTTGCCTCCATTCCCATCCAAGACCGCATCTTAGCCGGGCTCTGATACCAATGTAAAGACCCTCAAGGATTTTCCCTAAGATGTGGATAGGAGGACACAATAGGAGAGACAATGGAGCCAAACCGTCCAACCAATCCTAAATCAAAACTGGATCTAGCCCCCAAGCCATGCCATGTGAAGCAAGAGGAGAAGAGAGAAACTGATAACCTAAACCCAATATGTCGACGGGAGAATCCCCACCTCCTTATATAGAGAGTAGAGTCCTGTGCATGTAACCATGCAATCCCCATGCAGGTCAACTATAAATAGATCACATCTCTTCCTGCAGTTCTCCTACCTATATCCGTCACACAGGCATGCAATACTCCATATGTCTCAATTAGAGTGTCTAGGTTCTCTCAAGGTAATTAGTCACAAACAGGCCTTGACATGGAATTAAATCATGGCGTGACCAATAATTTTGAGTACTAGAGGCCGGTCTACCATATTAGGACTATTCTAGGTCCTTGACCGAATATGGCCATAACATATACATATCTGTATATACATATAGATATATCTATATATATATATACACACACACACATAGATATATATTCAAGCACAAAATCAATAGACTCCAAAATATCTTATGAAGCTTATTACGACTATAAGCCAAGTTCAAAACATCTTTGCTTTTTTTGGATGTCTATGCTATGTTCAAACTCCTTCAAACTTTAGAAAGAGACATGGTGGAGCTAGTGTGAAAACTGAATCAGATTAAAATGACTTGAGTTCTCAAACATATTACCAAGAAACTTTTCAATTTGAAGTGTATAGGATTCTATGGTAATATACATCAAGTACACCATCATAGCGGAAAGTGTAATGTTGAGCTCACTTCTCAAATATTCATCATGCAAGTCTTGCACAATCAGTGGGACGAAAGGACACTTCACTCTTCTCCAAATTGTACAATATATGAAGACTTTGTTGCATTATGTTCCCAAGAATGCCATAAGCGTAGGGACTGGCAAGGAATGCCAGACATTTCACATCTTTTTGTACAAGAAAGATATAGTTGTTTTGAGGCATGGACAAGTTGACTTCCTTCAGATGAAATGTGAAACTGGGGAATGTATAGTTGGGAGGAGCAGATGAAATGTTGTAACACCTATCCCAATTGCCAATAACCGAGGCATTTGAGACAAGTGGAAGATCGATGAGTTTCTTGAACTTTGCAAACACTTGTGAGTACAAAATTTTTGGAAGTAGTGTAGGTGTGGTGCCAGAATCCAGAACAAACAACTGTTGATTGGATTTGCGTGTTGGTGGTGGAACATGAAAGCGTCTATCTTCCACACTAACCCCAAGTAAATTTACAGCATAGAAAACAGTGTTCTTCACCAAGGGTGTAGTCAGAATTCCAGGTCCTTGAATAGCTGGTGTTGGTCCTAAATAGATCACGCCGCTGGTGGTACTGTTGTTATTTACTACCCTATTAGATGATGATGAAAATAATAGATCTTTCCCGGGGATTACAAAGCAATAAGAAAACTGGTTAATGCCCAGCTGAAGTGGTAGGCCGATTGTGGTACTCATTAGTCCAACTAATCCTGGCACCATCGCTAGCCCATCTCCAACAACATTTGCACATTCAATACTCATATTCGGGACTTGAGCTTGTTTGCCATCTGTTTTAAAAAAAGTGAGTGTTTCTTCCACGACTTTTCCTTTTGTTACACTATCATTTTGTCCATAATGTATCTCTGAAGGGCAAAATGAAGTTGTTGCAGATTTGTTACATGAATGTGGTCCCAACCATGTATTGCATTTGTTATCTGTGCATGAGATTGGACGGTAGGTGGAAGAGGATCTAGGATCATATACGGGACCTCCCAATCCTGAATACTTTAAGCACCGAACCCAATTAGTATCACTTCCTGTATCGACATAGAGCTGAAACTTAGTTGCTGGAATTCCGATGCCGACTTCCATGCTTAATCCTTGCACAACATTATCCCACAACAAGTAGGAGGTCACAGTTGAAGTGGGTTCCTCGCTGGAGGCTCCATTTGCTGCAACAGAAGATTCAGCTGCAGAACTATTGGCATGCAATTTCTTGATATTGACTGTTGCATATCGACCCATCGTTTCCAGATACCGTGCCCTAGGTGTGAGGACAGAAGGCGAAGAACTGACATGACGTCTCAGTCCTCCTCTGATTGATGATGTATGTGAATGAACAACATATATCTGCATTAACACCAACAAAATAGTGATCCAGCCGCTGCAGAATGTGATGAGCATGCCTGAGAACGCCATTTCCTTAGACAATGGTACACAATCACTACAATATGCTTGAATTATCACAACAGAACGATCTGGGTACGATACCGGATGCTGCTAGATGAGCCCAATAATGTAAACGATAGGTTTATGCACAAGGTATTGATGTATACCTCGGCAGGATCAAAAGGAAGTACAAAGGACTTAAGAATTATTTGATTTCTGGCGATGGCGATGTTATCAGTGAGCTAGTGATACTTCATAGATGAGTTTGTGAGATGTACCTCTGCGAGATGAGACAAAACCTGGCATCCTTTCGATGGAGGCGAGGGGTGATGACTCACATAAGGTCGGCCATTGCACCCAAGAATTGTTTTTAGACTTGAGTCACACTAGAGCCACTTAAAGTGCAACAAACAAGTCACTACATAACTTTGTTTCATTCCTTGTCAACAACATGATTGACCTCGTCTAGTGATTTGTACTCATATGAAATGATGCCTCAAGACCTCAAATGAGGAATATCCAATAAATACGCATTGTCTAAGCATGTATCCATCGCCATGGTAGAAGACAAAATACATCAAGCTAGAATATTTGTGTATTTTCAACATGGCCTTTGCAAAATTAGCATAATGTTCAAGTGGTAAATGTCTTTTTGTTAAACTCCTTTCTCTTAAAACCTCAAAGCCTATAGAAGACACTCCAAGGACATGGTGGAGCTAGTGTGAAAACTGAATCAGAATAAAATGACTTGAGTTCTCAAACATATTAAAAGAAAACTTTTCAATTTGAAGTGTATAGGATTCTATGATAATATACATCAAGTACACCATCATAGCGGAAAGTGTAATGTTGAGCTCACTTCTCAAATATTCATCATGCAAGTCTTGCACAATCAGTGGGACGAAAGGACACTTCACTCTTCTCCAAATTGTACAATATATGAAGACTCCGTTGCATTATGTTCCCAAGAATGCCATAAGCGTAGGGACTGGCAAGGAATGCCAGACATTTCACATCTTTTTGTAAAGGAAAGATATAGTTGTTTTGAGGCATAGACAAGTTGACTTCCTTCAGATGAAATGTGAAACTGGGGAATGTATAGCTGGGAGGAGCAGATGAAATGTTGTAGCACCTATCCCAATTGCCAATAACTGAGGCATTTGAGACAAGTGGAAGATCAATGAGTTTCTTGAACTTTGCAAACACTTGTGAGTACAAAATTTTTGGAAGTAATGTAGGTGTGGTGCCAGAATCCAGAACAAACAATTGTTGATTGGATTTGCGTGTTGGTGGTGGAACATGAAAGCGTCTATGTTCCACACTAACCCCAAGTAAATTTACAGCATAGAAAATAGTGTTCTTCACCAAGGGTGTAGTCAGAATTCCAGTTCCTTGAAAGGCTGGTGTTGGTCCTAAATAGATTACGCCGCTGGTGGTACTGCTGTTATTTACTACCCTATTGGAAGATGATGAAAATAATAGATCTTTCCGAGGATTACAAAGCAATAAGAAAACTGGTTAATGCCCAGCTGAAGTGGTAGGCCCGGAGTGTCTTCTATAGGCTTTGAGGTTTTAAGAGAAAGGAGTTTAACAAAAGACATTTACCACTTGAACATTATGCTAATTTTGCAAAGGCCATGTTGAAAATACACAAATATTCTAGCTTGATGTATGTTGTCTTCTACCATGACGATGGATACATGCTTAGACAATGCGTATTTATTGTATATTCCTCATTTGAGGTCTTGAGGCATCATTTCATATGAGTACAAATGGCTATTTTTCATTGGAAAGGATATAGGGCCAAAAAATAGCAATTTTTGCCTAGTAAAGGGATCTCTCCCACATGAATGTCAAAGTTAAGGCTGATTGGCCACATTAGGTTGTTGATGTTAGGTTTAGATCTGAAGTTTGACGGCAAATGGTGCCATTTTTTCGGGCAAACAGGACATTTTTTACAGCAATGTACACACACACACACACACACACACACACACACACACACACACACGCACACACATATAAAACTATTTGTGCGCATGTGTATGGGTGCACCCATGCATCCTCCTCTCCTCACCCATGCATACACACTTTCTTAACTAGAAATGATGGTGAGGGAGATGCATGTATGGGGAAAGTGCATATCCCCATGCATTTGCACATTGTATGCATTGAGGGGTGAGCCCCAAAAAGATTCCCCTCCCACTCACTAAATTCAAATCCCCATACATTTGCACATTGTGTGCATTGAGGGGTGGGCCCCAAAAGGATTCCCCACCTCCTCCCTCCCACTCACTAAATTCAAATATTTGAAGTTTTATTTTTTTCACACACGTCAATGTGCTTTAAACTTTAGCCAATAATTCTTATTACATGACTTTCTTATTTATTTTGAATTACCAAAGTTTTACCCATAAATCATAAACATAAAAAATTTCCTGACTACCTTAAACTATTTTTTTTTTTCAATCCCTCAAATCCCTATCTTGGCCTGCCATTTTCAAGAATGTTTAACCACAAGCCCAAACTCACTAGCTTTAATCGTTACCCACCTGCTTTTATCCATGGGCCAAAAAATACACAGTTGAAAAAAAAAGGAAGGGGATGGGGAGAGGGGAGCAAAAGAACCAATAAAAAGAGAAATATGGGGGGGAGGAGGATTTGGAACACACGTGCGTGCACACACACACACACACACACACACGTGTGTGTGTGTGTGTGCGTGCGCGCGCGCGCCTATGTGTGCGTGTTCGTTGTGTGTGTGTGAGAGAGAGCTTCCCCCGACACATCGAATGCTTGCGTGTGCGCGCGCACACGTGCACACACACACACACACACACACACACACACACACACACACACACACACATCTCCATATAATTTTTTTTTATGGACGAGGTATATTGTATGAAGTACAAAGTCTAGAGTTCTTTTTTCTACTCTCCTCTCTCCCATGGCCCCACTTCTCTCTCTCTCTCTCTCTCTCTCTCTCTCTCTCTCTCTCTCTCTCTCTCTCTCTCTCTCTCTCTCTCTCTCCACAGGTTGACCAATCACCCATAGAGGGAGGGAGGTCCCTCCATCCCCCCCTCTCTCTCACTCACACACACACACACACACACATATTTTCTTAAATGTAAAACACCTCCCCTTTAAAATGTAAACCCCTCATAAAAAAATATGAACTTAAACCCCCTTAAAGATGTGAACCCCCACTCCCCATAAAACAAAAAAAGTGAAGGGGCTTTTTGGCTCCCCATTAACTAAGTTTTCTTTTTTTTAAAAGGAGACAAAAAAAAGTCCTCATCAAAAAACTAAGACTTTTAAGGGCGGGAGCATATCTTTCTCTAACACTCCCTCACCCTTTTTTTGTCACATGGCAAAACCCACCCACCCATCTCCCCCGAGCACTTAAACCATCGGCCTCTTGCCCAAACAACTTGCTCTTAACCATTAGGGAGCACACCCGCACTCCGCCCACCCCATATATTCCCCCCCTTCTCCAGTCAACCCACCTAAGAAAACATCATCGATGAGCAGACCCACACTAAGATTTATTGCATGACTTTTTGATTTATTTTGTATTACCAAAGTTCTACCCATAAATCATGAACAGAAAGTTTACCCAAAGTTCTTTTCTCCGTCTAGCATCCATGCTCTATGAAGGAACATATTTGCCAATCCCATCCTTGCAACAACTGTGGGAAATAGTAGAAGTTGAATATCTAAAACTAGACAATTTTTTATTTATTCAAATTGAAATGGAAATTTGACACGAAGTTCTCCTTTGTTCTTACCTCTAGGGTTCTTCATTTTTCTTTTTCCCAGCTCTGTAGTTTTTTATTCTCCTTGCTGCACAAGTTTGCTTGATCAATTTGTCCCATCAGCCACATAAATCACATACACATGCACATTTGATACACACAAATCCACACACACACACACCATCGACCACATAAATCACACACACCATCGACCACAAATCATACACACAAATCCACACACAAAGATACACATGCACACTCATACACACATTTCCACACACACACACACACACACAACATCATCATCATCATCATCATCATCATCATCATCGTCTGCCCGTCATCGACAGACACACTATGCTAGACCACCCACACGCATGCAGAGATATACGCACTCTCATGAATACACACATACATAAACACATGCACTCACGTGCATACACACACATACATCGGCCACCCGTTAACGACCATCGACTTTCCTCCCAAAATGGGCCACCCGTCAACGACCATCAGCTTTCCTCCTAAATTGGCAGTCACCCGCCCATCGGCCGCCGTCCATTGCCCATCAACGACGAGCACTCTTTACTAGTATATATATATATATATATATATATATATATATATATATATATATATATATATATATATATATATATATATATATATATATATATATATATATATATATATATATATATATATATATAGAGAGAGAGAGAGAGAGAGAGAGAGAGAATGTAAAATAGATAAGTTAGAAACAAATGGTTCATGCTTGAGCTTTAAAAAATGGTGTGGTCCTTATTTTTCTTTGTTTAAGGTGAGGTTTTTAATGTTCTCTAAAGTATGGGAAGGCTTGAACACCAAAGGGAATAATATACGGTGACATTGTGGAATAGATTGTTGAGTATAAGGGAAAGTATTCCATTTGTTGTGACCTATGAGATTACTTATGCCTACCCTTGAGAAGCATTTGTTGAAAAGCAAATATGAAGGCAACTGAAGGCACTCATATCATACAATGGTAAAGAGTATACAAGCTTGGAGTTCTAAGAATTTTGCGAAGGAGTGGTAGAAAGGAGAACCATACATTAATGGAAGCAATCCATTGTATGATTCCTCAATCAAAAGTTTCAAAAGAATTATGTGTTGAGGCCATAACAGCATCAGTCTATTTACATAACATGACCCTCACCAAAACAATAGATAGAAGGATGCCAATTCAATTTTGGACAAGCAACGAGCCAAATCTATCTCATATCAAGGTCTTTGGATGTGCAACATATATGCATATACCCAAAGAAAAAAAGAACCAAATTGGATGACAAAGTCACTATAGACAATTTTCATTGGGTACTTAACCAGTTCACATGGTTACAAGCTGTATAATCTAGCCAACAAGAAAATTCTAGTCAGCTGAGATGTAAAATTCGATGAATATTCATTTTCAGCAGGAAGTGATTCCAATGTGGATATGAAAGTTTTGATTTATCACAATATTTACCAGGTCTGGCTGAAGAGGGAGAAGCTCATAGAATTTATCTTGAAGAAATTATTGTAGGTCAAGGAGAAGAGAATCAAGACCTTGTTCCACAGCTTCAATCTATACAACTTGAGCAACAAGAACAACACCAATCAGTTGCAGCCATAAAAAGATCAACCAAAATTTATAGGCCATCATTGAAGGTCATCGAAAATGCTGAAGTTTATAATGTTATGGATTATGAATTCTGTGGCATCACATAGGAACCAACAAATCACCAAGAAGCCATTGAAGGCAAGGAATGCATCCAATAACAAGAAGCAATGAAGGAAGAAATCCATTCCATGCACAAAAGCAGTACTTGGATGCTGAAAACCCTACCAGAAGGAAGGAAATCAATGGATTGCAAATGGGTCTACAAAAAGAAGACCAAGACTAAGGAAGGCACACAAAAATATAGAGCAAGACTCATTGCCAAGGGATGTTGATAGTAGTGTGGTATTGACTACCAAGAAAATTTTCATCCATGGTTAAAATGTCAAGCATTAGATTGTTGTTAGCATATGCAGCCAAGTATGTTAGCATATGTAGCAAAGTATGATTTAGAAATACATCAAATAAATGTCAAAACTACCTTTATTCATGGAGACAAAAAAGAAAAATATTAATTTTATATGAATCAAGCATAGAAGACCCCAATCACCTAGACCTTGTGTGAAAATTAAACAAGTGGTTGAAACAAGCCTCACAAGCTTGGCATAAAAAAATAGACAACTTCTTAAAGTATGTTGGAATGCAACCATTTTAGGCTGACTGGAATGTCTATGTCAAAGCTGATTTCGAATGGTTTGTGTTCATGACAATGTTTGTTGATGATTCAATTATCTTTGGCAATTGTTTAAAATGCATAGGATCGACCAGACAACTAGTTGAAAGGTTTGAAATTATAGACCTAGGAGAAGCAAGTTGCAAATTACAAGAGATAGAAGCAAGGGCACAATTCGAGGTACTCAAACATAATATGCTTTGAAAGTTTTAAATTAGTATGGAATGATGGAGTGCAAGGGGAAAGAGACTCCTATGGCACAAGGAGTTAAGCTCTCCAAAGATGATTGTCCCAAAACTAAAGCAGAAAAGTATGCTATGAAGTTTATTCCATATTAAAATTTGATAGAAAGCTTAATGTATCTGACTATATGTAGCCTATATGTAGCAGATCAAACCTTGCAGTTGCAATATATTCATTGGCCCAAAT
The DNA here is from genome assembly GCA_029204225.1 of Diphasiastrum complanatum. Lineage (NCBI taxonomy): Eukaryota > Viridiplantae > Streptophyta > Lycopodiopsida > Lycopodiales > Lycopodiaceae > Diphasiastrum > Diphasiastrum complanatum. The sequence goes on from CM055096.1 coordinate 44,761,406, forward strand.
CTCAAGCAATGTTGGAATGCAGCACTACTGGAAGTTAGCCAAAAGAGTGTTTCAATATTTAATGCAAACACAACATTTTAAAAATCACGTGTACCAATGATGGTGAATTTGTTTTACATGCTTTTTGTGATGCAAGTTGGACAGTATGTAGAGATGATAGCAAATCAATTAAAAGTGGATGTTTCATGCTATGTGGAGGTCCTGGAAGCTGGATTTGCAAAAAACAATCACGGATTGCCCAATCATCTTGTGAAGATGAATATTGTCCAAATTAATACTAATGAGATAGCATGGTTGAGGCAAATGTTGTCAAAATCATGTGAGGGGCAGATTCAGCCCATTGTCATGGAGATGGACAGTCCAAGATCCAAGATCCCATATTTTGATTTCAAAACAAAATTTCAAAAAGGGACAAGATATGCCATTATCTTTGGAAACAAGGAAGCTTTAAGTTAGCCGGCACAGTGCATTCAAATTTTAAGAAATGAAGTGATCAAAGGATGGTGATCTACATTTGAGAGTTCAATTACGAACAAGAGAAACGATGATCATGATAGTGGGTGCAAAAGCCTCTGTATATAAGGCATGATCCGGTGCTGCAGCAGCTATTCTTCGTTCCATCCGCTGGAATAGTAGATCCGTCAGCTCTACCCCAATGTGAGCTTCCACCAGCGGACCCATAAAGCTTCTTGTGAAAGTCACCATTCTATGTGTACCAGCTGCAATATCCGGCCCAGCTACTATTTGTTTTACTGTATAGAAGGGCTGCTGCTGAATCACGTGGATGGTGAATGCTCCTGACACACTTACTGCCTGCTGGATCTCATCCACACTCCGTGCATATACGGGTAAGTAGAATGTCTCTCTTGTTGCGATGTCTATCAGACCCTGCCAAGTTAAAATCGCAAACAAAGCCAAAGCTAATGTATATATATGCAACTACTATACGGGATGGTTGCAGCTGATCGCTTTCAAAATTCAAATTAGCGTTATATTAGGAAGAAGGCAGGTAGCATAATCATACAGGTTGGGTAGGTAATTATCTCGTTAGCTAACTCCTCCCAGGTATCGTGTACTTCCTTTATCAAGTAGTATAAAAAATTTGTAGGTTTACCATCTACGTCTTCATTTTTCGTTGAAGGCTTACGGCCTACAATTAGTGCAAATAGGAATCCTCCAGCGACCATCTCGCAAGCCCGGTGGTATAGAAATGTCACCAGATCTTCATGTGCCTGTTCAGCGCATGCCTTTCTGACTTCTGGAATTACAGTCTAGATCAAGAACAGAAGATGCTTAGACATGTTGCCTATTGATCTGTAATTGAGGTGACCAAGTCTATAATGCCAAATCACTTCTATATTAGTAGATTTCGAACTGCTTAAAGCACGATCAGTCACAATGTTGCAATGACTAAGCCTATAAAGATATCCTTGTCTCTTTCGTGCAAGAACTCTCTTATTCTTATCAAAAATTTGGTAGGAATCTGTCTGAAACTCTACCCTATGTCCTAAATCTGTGATTCGACTGATTGATAGTAAATTTGTTGTCAGATTTGGTACATGCAATACATTTGGAACAAGTTTTGACAGTCCATTGTGAAAATTCATCCTAACAATATCTTCACCTTCAATCATATGGGAACTATTGTCTCCAGATGAACAAATTTCTTTGTGTTGTAAGGTGAATGGCCGATGAACCATTCTTGATGGCTTGTCATGTACTGTGTAGCTCCAGAATCAATGAACCATTCTTTAGATTGTTCGACATGGTGGTTGCTCACCATGAAGACTTCTTGCTCTTCATCATCTTCGACTTTCTGCTTGGTAGCTGTCAGTTTGTCGAGTAGCTTTTTGCTTCTATTGCTTCTTAGAGCCCTCCCTTGAGAATAATGCTTGTGAGTCATTGATGGAGAATGAAGATGCCCACTTCTTCTGGTTTCCTCCTACAGCGGCATAGTTATGACTCTGGACAATGTGATATCTGAGTGTGTGGTAACCGTCATCACTCAGTTCTCATAAGAAGGTGGCAAGCTTGTCAACAAGGTCATCACAACATCAGAATCTTCTATTGCCGAACCTATTTCTGCCATCTAATCCATTAGAGTCTTAAATTCATTTATGTGGTTCTGAACAGAACCACCATCTGTCATTCTGAGAGAGAGAAATTTCCTCCTCAGATGCAGCTTCGAAGTGACATCCCTCACTTCATATAATGTACTCAATATATCCCAAGCTTCTTTCAATGATTGGGCTTTTTTGATATGACCAATTTGTGTGTCGGAGATATTAAGGGTGATCAAGGCAAAAAGCCTTGTCATCCCTGAGCTTCTATTTGGAAATGGCTTGCTCATCGACAGTGGAAAGTAGTTCGATTCCAGCGACTATTTTTCATAATTCTTTGGCCATCAGTACTACTCTCATCTTAAAGTTCCATAAATGGTAATTAGAACCATCTAGTTGCTCTACCATTAGAGCAGACTATGATTGTGAATCCATTTGGAATTTTAGGATGAGTATATGCAGATAGTATATTGATATGACTAAAAACAATAATAGCAACTACCTACACTATATCAAAACAATTGTTCTGATATTATATGCTCTGATCTGCCTCTAGGAATCAGAGACCGTGCTCTGGTACCATGCTAGGAATACCATGATCTAGCTCTGACATGAGAGTGGATGATCCCTCGGTGCATACAAACTATGTTTATCTGGTCACAACTTACTGATTGTTGGATCTATACCTTAGATTCCATAGCCATGCACAAAATTGTAATGAATAGAGTTTAGCTTTGTAGAAACATTATTACAGGTCACACATACACGATCTGATTTCATGGAACAATGGTATATTAATCGTGTAGAAGTACAATATTTTTCAGAACAGAAAACACGTTCTTCTTGATACAATACTATGTGATAACAGAGAAGAAGAACGATGCAATTCATAACTTCTAAGAAGTTATTGAAAGTATCATCTGGACGCAGTAATATTACGGTATAGTCTTCAAAAACTGCACACAAAGGCAATCTTCCTTGCAGCGGTCCGGTGATGTCACTGCCAATGATGCCACGAAGTCCTTGATAGAAGGAGGCCATTCTCCTTGTTGTCTCTTTGTCTAATTTTACTCCTTTAATGTAATGGGGCCGGTCCAAGGAGATCCAAAATTGTCGAGCATGATCCATTATTTTTGCCAGGCTAGTTTTCTTTCGTTTGTTTTCTAGTTCAAAGTTGAGCCTGTCGGATTTCAATATGTAACGCATCGTGTTTTTGAACAAACATATTCTTGCGTGTACATACAAGAACCACTCCTCAAATGTTGCTTTTAATTATTTTGTTATGTCTCATGGCATGAGGCTCTATCTCATTATACGCACAACAAAAATGTTGACCATCTATAGGTTCAAATTTGTAGAATGCAAGGAACCTATTCTTGCATAGACCATCCAATTTTGAACCTTTGCCGGTTTTCCCCTCTTTTGGATACCTATTTTTGTATAAATCAGCAGAATCTATCATATCAGTTTCTTTAAATTTTTAAAATGTAGCCAAGACTGTTTTCGGGCTATCAAACAAAATTTTTGGGGCGTCTCCTTGTTGAAAGCACATCGGTCTTAATGTGACGTTGAAAGATGCAGGAGGTGGGCCTTGGGGCTTGGCAACAGAATCAAACAACTTTTCTGCAAAAGAAATGCCAAGTCCCCCATTGGTTTGTGAAGAGAGAAGCACGATGAATGTTTCTTGAATCCACTCTGTACAAACTTATTTTTCATACATAGCCAACATCATCAACAGAGTAAGAATCAAGATTGACATTGGTGTCTTCTTCGAACTCTTCGATCTCGTCTTCTTTCCAGAGGACACAACATCCTTGTAATTGCCACAATGCAAGTTAGCGATTCTTGGCTCCATAAGATTTTTTCCAACTCGTGCGATCGGCTTTGATGACTTACAGCCACTGCTGGTTGTTTCGCCTTGTCTTTGAGACACAACAGGAACATAAGGTACTATTTCATGTCCCACAACACTTGCTGGGAGGGATGTATCCTCTTGGTCAAGGAGTGTATCCTCATGCAAGGTCATTTGAGAGGCTGCTTTTTGCAATACATTCTGATAAATTTCTTCATCAGTAATTTCGTTTCCCATCAATGCATCTCCCCCCTGCTACTCTTGCCTTGTCTCATCATATCTTGTCTCAATATTCTTAAAGTTTCTTTACATAGCATGCAAATTCACAAGAGCAATCATTCCTGCACCCAATTGACCTTTGAAGTTTAAAACATTGCCATCTGCATCATGAGCTGGTGGCTCCTTGGTGAAATGAACAATGTCCTCGCAACACAAAACAAAGTAGTGCTCAGATCCATCCATGCCACGGGTCATAAACTCCACACTATCAACCACAATGTTGTCTGCCATCCATATTCCACAAATAACACCCAAAGTCTCGATGTCATCCATTGAAAAATTAGGCTCGCCCACGGAAACTTTAGAGACAACAATAAATGCTTTCACAAAAAGCCCGTTAGTACTAGGCTTCTCCATGATTTTTCATGCTCTAGCCAAGTACAATCACATGGCACTTCCAACAGGCTTTGATGATAGTTTCTTCAACAACACAAAAAGCCTGCACAAAATATAATGTGATAATAAGATACATGATAAATAACCATCAGACATTTTTTGAAAATATATTTTACCGATGGGTCTCCACTCGCCGCAACAGGTGGAGACCCATCAAAACATTTTTTTTTGTTTGGAAAAAACTTTAGATGGGGTCTCTACCTATCGCAGCGGGTGGAATCCCATCAGATCACTTTTTTTTTGCAAAAAAAGTTAGACTTTTGAAAACCTTTGCGACCTCGAATATTTTGTGTGTGTGTGTGTGTGTGTGTATGCGAGAGAGAGAGAGAGAGAGAGAGAGAGAGAGAGAGAGAGAGAGAGAGAGAGAGAGAGAGAGAGAGAGAGAGAGAGAGAGAGAGAGAGAGAGAGAGAGAGAGAGAGAGAGAGAGAGAGAGAGAGAGAGAGTGAGAGAGAGTTGGACTCCTTGAAATCCATCCAGTTGGAACCAGACACAGTGTCATCATCTCAGATGACTGGAAGCCTAAAGATTACGAGTCATGCTAAGATCAACATGATGAAGGAGGAATCTTGATAAACACCAATTCACGAGATGTCATAAACCTTCAAAACATATGCCTTAGACGATGTAGTAATTATGATGCCACAAGCGTAAAGAGAGCCTGATCAGAATCAGAAACCAAAAGAACAAGTCTTCGAAGGATCTGTGCAAACACAACCATTGAATCTAGCAGAGCCAGGTGAAGAAGAAAAGATTGTTCATGTGGGAGAACAATTGGCACCCACTCAGTTCACATGGATATGTACCTTGTTGATGGAATACAAAGATTGTTTTGCATGGACCTACAAAGATATGAAGGTTATACCACCAACCGTAGTCCAACATACCATACCCTTGGTGGATGGGGCAGTCCCTAAAGTATAAGCCAATATTATGCATGCACGGACCGAACTCCGAACATTTATCCAATTTGGAGAAAGTGTTGAAGCAATGATGCAAGTATCAGATATCCTTGAACCCAAAGAAGTGTCATTTTTGGTGACACATGGCCTAATATTGGGTCATATCGAATCAAGACATGGAATCACCACACATTTATCAAAGATAAGAGTCATTGTTGATCTGCCACCATTAGGAACGATTCGCGGGGTCTACGTTTTTCCAGGTCATGCTAATTACTACGGATCTTCATTCTAGACTTTGCAAAGTTAGCAAGACCAATTTACAAACTCACTACAGAACCACATTGGATGGAGGAAGCCTTACAGATTTTCCAAAAGCTTAAGGATGTATTGGTCTCAGCGCCAATCTACCCAATTGGACCATAGAGTTTCATGTGCATACTAATGCATCAAAGTATGCAGTGGGAGCCATCTTGACCCTTACAGAGCGTTCGAAGCATTTCTGGGCATTTTTACAAGGAAAATGGGGGAGAGTGAGTAGGGCTAAGTCTCCTAGGTCTCCTAAATCCCCAGCCAAATCTTATTCTCAGTCTCCTCATAAATCTCCTCCTATGTCTCCCTCTCCACTGTCAGGAGCAGAGTTAGACCAATTTGTAAAGTTAAAGGTCGACTCGTTTTTTGATGATAATTCATTTTTTGTTTTTTCTATATTACTTCCTGCATCCCTTGGACTTACGTTTTGTAGATTCTCCATAATATGTACAATATGACCAATTACTTTCTACACATCTTTAATCTCCCGGTGAACATTACAATGTTCCGATGCCATTTAGCAAAATTAATCATCCCCTTAGCAGATTAGACACATGTGAATTATAAAATATTGGATGGAGATTTTTCAAATTCCAATTTTTATAGATGTCACATTGTTTCCTATCCATTTTATGAGTGCTTTCCACTTCCCCGATTTTGACACCTTGCACTTGGTGATGATAAAAAATATCAGAGAGGGGACACCATTGCTGGTGCTTCCATACATACACAAGTAAGTATATGCTTTTCACATTTTAACTAGTTGAATTTTCTATATGATCTGTGATTTTACTTGCAGTCTAAGAAACATATTCATTTCTAATTGTAGTGGCAATTGGAGCTTACATGCTTTGTCTTTATGATGAGAGTGTATGTAATCTGATTCGTATAAAGATGAACTCTATTACACATACTCACAAGGAAGCGATGAGCCTTATCCGGAAAGTAGTGAAACTCTTTTTAGTGCCAGGTGCAACATTGTATACAAAGCTTAGAATTTGATGCTAAGTTATTTTTTATTTGATATTGATTCGACGTGCGTTTGTTTCTTTTTTAGATTTCCATTTAATCACGTGCGCACTGATTCGATATACCATTTTTTTTTAAACAAAATTTTATTTCAACTGGAGTATATTTTTTTGAACACTGCAGTCCTCCCAACAGACTGACTGTGTTAGCTATGCAGCGTATACGGTATACAATGCCAAATATTTTTTTGATTGGCTTGCACATCACGATAAGCTTCTGAATCTACTTGAGGTAATCTATTTATTCACAATCACAATCACGTATTCATAATTCTCAATTACCAAAGCTAAACTCTATTCATTATAATTTTGTGCATGGCTATGGAATCTAAGGTATAGATCCAAGAATCAATAAGCTGTGACCAGATAAACATATCTTGTATGTACCGAGGGATCATCCACTCTCATGTCAGAGCTGGATCATGGTATTCCCAGCAACCTACGCTACCCAACCTCAACACCAAGGTGGGAGAATCTACGGCTGCTATGGATGTGACGAAGGGCACAGAATTGCGGAATGTCCTCATAAGGGCATGTTTACAACCTTTTGCCGAGAATGCGGATATGGGCATTGCTACAAGAATTGTCCGTTAAGACATGAAATGAGTGCACCTCTAAACTTGATCACAGTGCAACCAACAACAGTCCCAGGAAGGATGCCACAGAAAACTTCAATCTCACATGTTCCAATGTTAGCAATTACGTGAAAGGAAAAATAGAATACTTTGTGAATGTGCAAAATCCATTAGGCTAGAAGCATCTCTACCCAAGGAATTTTGGGCAGAAGCAGTTGAATGTGCCAATTATCTTTGTAATAGGCTTCCGACTCTTGCTATAGAAGGAAGAACACCATATGAAATGTAGTACAAAGAAAAGCCTAAGGTAGATCATCTTAGGGTCTTTGATTGTTTATGCTATGTGCATGTTTCTTTTAAGACTACGAAAAAGGATGAGCCTAGTGCTATTAAAGGCATTTTCGTTGGATATGCATCTTCTAAGAAAGCATATAAAGTTTATGCTCCCTCTACTAACAAGAATGTTGTAAGTAGAGATGTGATCTTCCATGAAGATCAAAAGTATAACTTGGATGAGGCAAAGATCAAGGAATCTCAAGCAGGAGCTACTATTATCAATCTTGATGTTGCTCAAGATATGTTGGAGCCGAGGCTTGAGGAGGAACAACTTCAAGCACTTGCACCTAGAAGATTCACAAGAGAAAGATCCAAGCCAAGTAGGCTCACGTATGTGGAGAAAGTTAAGCAAGTAGTGGATGTGTTTATGCAGAATCTTTATCAATGTTAGCTCAGGAATCTTCCTATGTTTGCATCAATTCTACTTGGTAGCAGCTCAGTCACGGATTCTCTCATTGTTTGCAGTGTTTCTATCTGCACAGATTATGCATGTCCACGACTCAGCCATGAGTGTCATCTACATAGGTCTCTTTGTAGTATATTGGTAGTATAACAGTGATGTACCCACCTATCAATAGGCACATCAACGACCTGATTCGATACTTAACTGGCAATGGATGCTCATCTTGGATAGTGATCTATCAGGACTCGATTCCTACGTTCTACATAATGCTTCAGTTCTTGCTTTGTTTTTACAGACTGTAGATTATTATTAATCTAATCTACAGAAACATCCGGGAACTAAACTAAATCTACTCCTACTGGAATCACAGAATCAACACAACATCCTCTAAACTAAAATTATAGAACCTAAAAAGTGCTTCTTACAACTGTCACTCAATAGTTGTAAGGAGAACCCCTTAGGAGCCAAAAATCGGAAAACATCATAAATCAGTGGAATGTTAGATCAATCTCCAAGTTCTGCACATCTACCAGATGCTAACACAAATGGGAATCCTACAAAGTGCTTATTACAACTATCACTCAATAGTTGTAACAAGAATTTCTCAGGAGCCGATAGCTAGGAAGCATATGAACTGATTAGAATGATAGATCAGCCTCCAAGCCCTGCACATCTACCTGATACTAATCCCAAACCAATCCTCAAGAGAGAATTAACAGCAACAAACACATTCACTAAATTGTGTGGCAAAAAACAATGGTGGGCTCCGGCAATCCACTTTGAAGTTGTCTAGGATGTGAATCAAGATTCCCAGGAGCCTCCCATCATTGCGACATAGAAATATAGTCGAGCCACTGGCAGCTGATCCTTGATGCTCTCTGAGGCCATTGGCTAATTTGGATCGAATGCCAAAGGAGGAAGGCAATCATCCCATATCGTTGCCATGGATGCCAACAGAGTCAAGTCTTTCGCAAAAAGCATCGATTGCCTCACTATCGGATCGGGAGAGTATATATACTCTTGCTAGTATGCTTGTAGTGCCCGGTGGAAATCTACTGAAATTTCCCAACTGAAGGGTTGGTGGATGATTGGCCAGTTTGGCGTATGGATAATAATTTTGTCCATGGCCAATCCCAAATCTTTCCACTTATTCCTGCGTGGCATCGGTACATAATATGGATCTACGCGCAATTGGCGAGGGCTGGTCACATAACTCCTAATAGATTGTGGAGTTTTCTCAAAAACTGTAACTCTCCAAGCTTGCTGCTCTCCCAATGCAGATATTTTATCCAATTCCTTGCCAGCCTCTATTTCAGAGATCTTAAACTTGAGGACCCAACCACCACGCGAGGACTCATGAGAATGTTGCACTAAAAAACTCTGGATTAAGTCCTCGACGCTAATTGGTCTTCTGAACAACGGTGTGGTCTTTGATGAAGATGGCCCTGGTTACATTGCCTGTCAAACTGGCTGCTGTTCTTCAATTTCAGGGGCTCCACCCTGGTCCATGCCTGAATCCAACCCTGTATACATAGGTGCATCAGCTTGGTGTGAAGGGGAGAATTGTGGCATGATCGGAACTGAAATTTGAGGCCCAGTTTCCAACACCTGAGCGGCAGCTTTTTCATATGTGTTGATAGTTGCCTTAGCCTTTGCCAATTCATTTGAAGCTGTATCTTTGGATCTGTCAAAGCGGCCTTGGAATCCTTGAAGCGCCACTTTGTCGGTTTCAACCTTTTTAAACAAATACGCAATCTCTATCGGAGTTACCGGATGATCAAGTATTTGGGTCTGTAGATATACATCATGCTCAATGGTGATCGCATCCAATTCACCTTGGAGACGTGCGCAATCTTGTTCGACCATCTGCAGTTGACCCTGGAGCAGCTGCATTGTTGCTTTGCATCCTGCACGGCCTTGTCCACCTAATCTTGGGCAGTTGTGAGAGCATTCTACAGTGAGCTGACATACTTTTCTAGGCGATCAGCCAATTGCTGTTGGAAGTATTTCTAGTCAACTAGTGCTAGACCTACTTACAGATGTAGTATAGGGATGTAGAGGTTCGTCCACTTGTTAAGTTTCTACAAGCTTCCTAACAAAATGAAAACAACAACGAAATGGAGCACTAAGGCTTCACAACTAGTACTTAGAAATAAATGGGGTGGCTAAGGCGGTACCCAACTAGCCACTTACTTAAGAAATACAAAAGTCTTGCTAAGGCTTCCCAACTAGCAAGAAGATTAATCTAAATTCTACTTAACACCCAAAGGGTAGTAAAATGAGATTGCAGCTAATACTAAGCAAATAAGCAATTATGAGCATGCCACAATAAAACCGATGAAAAGGAGGCAAGAGGAGGCCCGAGCACCTTCCCTCAAGCTACGCACCTTTCCAAGGGGAACACAAATGAAATAGAATGATAATTCTCCAAAATAGAGAGCAAGATAGCTTAATCTCAAAAGTGTTGTTTACAATGCAAATACCTCTCCTTTTATGGCAAGGAGGGTCTTCCATAAGTGTGTACTAACTTATGGGACTAATCTGTTTCTAGCCTTTCTAGAACTTCTAAATTAGGATTTAGAACTTCAAATTTCTTAACTTAGAAAAACTTAAGATAAAATATTTCTAAACTTAAGTTTCCTAAGTCTAAGTTCTAAATCTAAGTTTAAGCTATTTTATTATTATTTAAGCTTATACTCATGGACTTACAAAACACATGCCATGGCTGAAGTTTATTGATAGATACTCATACGTGGTCTTACGAAACACATGCCACGGAGTTTTTTTTTCTTCTTTTTTATTTTCTCTGTGTTAGCACAATTGCTAACATTATCCCCCTCCTTATTGGATTGGTGGTCCCACGCCAATTGACGCCTTTTCGTCCTGGATCTTTTGTGCTTCTTGGAGGCAAGACTGTTATTGTCGGGAGTGGTAGATTGTCGTGTCGATGCCCTCCATCATTTGCCACCGTAATTTGTTCAGGAAGGGCATGGGTTTGTAATAATGGAGCATACCCTGGAGAAAGTTATGGGATTTCCATAGCTCCACCATATCAACGTGCAGGGCGGAAGTGAGTGCAACGCGATAATAGAGCCTTGCAATGTTGATATGGTCGTCCTGCATGCGCAAGGGTTTATTGATATCAAGGGAGATTGGGGGTAACCCTCGATCCCAAAAACCTCTGAGTTCTACCAAAAATGCCACCATGCCACAATTATTTGCAAAATATCTGATGTCGTGATCAGGATTGCCATGGTGCTTCTGGTAGAATACTCTGCAGTTAGTGACCATGTCTTCGGCTAAGTTGCTGGTATCCACGTTTATGAGCTTAGGCCAAAAGATTCTGTTCTTGACCTTGGTTGCAAGAAACGGTTCTCGCCTCGCTACTGGATAGTAATAAGGATTGGTGTGCATGTAGGAGGGAGCTTCGAGATACCGTGCCATTGAGGTCCTACTTTGCAGGAAGAGCTGATGATGCCAGAGAGGTTGTGGATCCAGGAGTTTGACTGCTGATTTATGTGTCTGACACTGGTCCAAATCTGGCAGTATGTAGCCACCTCGCTCTTTCGTTGTTGGATACTTCTTTGCAAACTCCTGAGAGACGCGCAACTCCTTGCTTGGTTCTATGGGCGTGATTCTGTGCCGGATGGTTGGTGCTTCAGAGGCAATCTCGTGTTGAGTTTGTGGATCGGGTTCAGGAGAGAGAGAGAGGAGGCGAGGGGTTAGCTTCTGCAATTCTTTGTGACTCAGAAGAAAATTGTCGTGGAATGAAGGTGGGGTTAGTGGTGTCGAGAGGGTTAGAAGCGGTGGAAGGGAAAAGATAATGTTAGTTGCTGGTACCCCCAGAGCCTGACTGATTGGTTGGTGTTTGAGCTGCTTGCCCCAGAGGTTGGCCTTGAAATGCGGAGCCTTGAGTTGCAGGAGGAGGCTGTTGGAATCCTGCTCCATCTCCACCATCCAGTCCATCAAAGTGGTGCCTTGAATCATGGAATTGGGTGTGCTATGCATGAACCGACGGTAAGCGTTCTTCCAAGGTGGCTATGTGCTGGTTTAAGGTCTCAATGGAAGCAATGTATGATTGTTGTAATTTTGAGTGATGCTCCGTCATGGCTTTCAGCTTTTGGGCCAGCGTTTGATAGGCCACCACTAGAATGGCAGTTTCCTCAGGAATAGCTGGTGGTGAGAAGTCGTTGAAGTCCACCATTTTCAACTGTTCATTCATAGTGAAACGTGCTGCTTGTGAATCTGCTACAGCCTCATCCTTTTCGACTTTGAGGGTATCGATGGTTTGCTGCATGTTGGATACCTTCAGTTGGAGCTGGTTCTGGAGGTGGAGTAGCATCTGCTGCTGTTGTTGATTGTAATTTGTTAGGTTGTGGATCTGCAGTTGTTGTTGTTTGTTTTTCCCCTCCAGCTTTGCTTTTTCTTTCTGAAGGTTTGCCATAGCACCATCGTCGAATTGCCGCATAGTATACTGTCCCCCTAGGGTGCTCATTCACCAACCATACCGCTTTTTGGGCTGCAAGGGGTAACTGCTCCCAAGGACCAATGTCAGGGAGGGTGCGTGTGTAGTTAGGATATGGCATTGGGTTAAATGGTAGAAAATCAGGAGCAGGGCTAGACGGAGGTGCATGAAAAGCAGGTGGGGGTGATTGTGGATTGAGGGGTACAAGAGGTGGGGAGATACTGCATGGCAGAGATTGTTGGATTGGGTTAGTGGTGATAGTGATTGATGGAAGTGCAGTTAGTTATTGTAATGCAAAATCATCTACGTTGATTGTGGAGTCAAGTAGGGTGGAAATTTGTACATGTGAGGGCTTTTGTGGAAGTGTGGAAGTGAAGCCCGTGTTGAGAGTTAGTGAGGGTGTGGAGGTGGTAGTGAATGGTGGGGGCGGTGGTGGGAGTGTGAGAGCAAGTGATGGAGAGGAGATTGCCTGTGTGGACAAAATCACGCCCATAGGATCAGAGCCTGAAGTGCCTGTCGTTCCGGAGCTGCCTGCTGCTGTTGCTACTACTTGTCTGCGTTGCTGGGCCTGGTGAAGTAAGGCCGCCTGCTGCTCTAGGACCTCCTTTGGGACCTGAGATGGTTTAATGCTCCCTCTGGATTAAGCATATTCCACCCCGATGTCGCTGGATAGAATGTCATGTGGGACATCGGCTTCTATGCTGATCGCCTTCCCTTTCTGCTTCTTAGTAGGTGGGGTTGGTGAGACCGGTTCTGCTGTCGGTTGGGAGGTGGCTCGCTTTTTTGTGCTTGGATAAACATCATCCAGCTCCTTGATGGTAGCAGCCGCCCTAGACCCCAATTGTTTGGTGACCAACATGTGGAGGAGATACCCACATTTGGTAGTTGGTTTTCGGACTTTCAGAGCTCTGCACAGCTTCTTTGCTGCCTTCTCAGCCCACTTGTATTTTTGAGTGGGATCATCCATGGTGAGGGTCAGAGAAAAGAGGTCGCTCGGTGGTATGCAATCCATCTTGGTGGTATGCACTTCGACCATGGTGACGAGGATTTCTGAGGCAGCCCGTAGATGGGGATCCGTGATGAGGCAGATAGCGATCCCGTCGTTGGTTTGGACAATGGTTTTGCCGTCGTCTGTCAGAAACTATGTGAAGTACTTGGCATCATAGTTGGTGCCCTTTCCATGGATTGTCTCTCCAAGATTAGGAAAGCCGATGCTCTGGAGATTCCCAGGAGAGACGTTGATAATGGTATAGCTGCCACTCTTGGATGTAATCCGAAAAGTTTGAAACTCATCCGAATAGGTGGAGTAGGCTGCTCGAATGAGGCTCTCGCTCTGCTGGTCCCGGAAAAGTGTCAGATCAAAGCCAAGGTTGGTGAGGATATCTTTGGCCAGGGTGAGCTGCTCGGCGTAATTCTTAATACATACCATGAATATATCCCCTGAATAAGGACGAGGGGGTTTACGACAATGCAAGCTAAGTGAGAAATCGCGGGAAGCCATGATAGTAGTGATTTTTTATTGCTCTAAGAATTTTGAAAATTTTGAAATTTTTTTTGGCATAAACTCGAGAGCAGCAATCTAAAATGAACTCATGGAGAGAAGGTGGAGGATTATATATAGACTTTTTTGGCAGGAATTCGCAACTTCACTCAAAAATCGTCCTCAGTGTCCATGATTTGGTAATGATGGTCGCAAATTTTGAGGCAACGTTCTGAGGGCCCACAAATTCTTGTAAGTGATTTTTTTATGCCAAAAGAGAAAAACATCTGACAGTGCAAAAATGTGTCTGATCAGAATTCGTAGAGATAGCAAAGAAGTCGTCAGGATCAATTTGAGCTCTAGCGAATTGTCTGCAAATTCTGATAGTGGATATCTGATGTAAAAAACTATTTTTTTGTACTTTTAATTTTTTTTTGTCTTTGAGACAGAATTCGCGGAGGCCAAAAATGAATCGTGCACTATCAAAAAGAGGTCAGGCGAATTCTATCTGAGATGTTGTGAAAAACATTTCTTCTGAAACTAATGACTCTTGTGGTTTTCTCAGAGAAAACTGTTGGTAAACCAGATCTGATAGTATCTTGATGGTTTGAATAAGAAAGCACAACAAAAATGTTGTCGAAATGGCATGCAGACAGTCTCTAAGTTTCAATGATCGATCATGCCATGTTTTTTGTCGACGTTTGTGGACTTGTTGAGCATGGATACTGATCCGTCGTGTTTCACATAGTTGTTCCAGATGGAATAACCTATTTGCTAGAGTCCGTTGATTATCGATCTCAAGATTATAGGCCACTCGAAGGGAGGGGATATGGAATTCTACATGCATAATGGCTTCTTGGCCATATGTTAGTTAGAAAGGGGTTAAGCGTGTAGCTCGCTTCGGGGTGGTGCGATAAGCCCAGAGAGCAGCATGGAGTTTGATTTCCCAATCAGATCGGCTGGATTCGACGGTTTTGGTGAAAATTCCACATAGGATTTTATTGGTGGATTCTGCCTGGCCATTGCAGCGTGGATAGTATGGGGAACTTTTGCGATGTACCACAAAAAATTTGAAAAGAAGATCTGCTATGACAGAGTTAAGAAAATGCGTACCCCTATCACTAGTAAGCTCTAGAGGACATCTGAACCGAACTGTAACCTGTTCATAGAGAAATTTGGCGGTAGAACGAGCATCAACATTGCGAACAACTCTTGATTCAGCCCATTTGGTGCAATAGTCTGTAGCTACTATGATGTAACGAGATTGTGTGTGTTGAGCAGCAGGACTAATAGGTCCGACATAATCAATTTTCCATTTCTGGAAAGCTTGATCAGTGGTTATAGGGTGTAAAGACATGTAGTCTGTTTTTTGAAAGCGTTTTGTGCATTCGCGGACATCACAAACCTTAGTGTAATTGTGCGTATCCTTGAAGAGTATTGGCCACCAAAAATCGGCCAAGAGGATTTTCTTAGCAGTTGGTTCAGAAGAGAAATGGCCAGCACCAATACCTTCATGAGTGAGGAAAATTACAGAGGGTATTTCTCCTTCAGTAAGACATCGTCAGATAATTCCATATAACCCTTGCTTGTAGAGTTGTCCTGCAATTAACGTATAAGGTTTAGTTTTGAGGACCAATGCACGTTGTTCAGGTTTAGAGAAGGAAGGATCCATCTACCATGAAGTTAAATATTCGATAATTTCCTTAGCCCGTGCAGGTGTAGAGTCAACTTGGAAAAGGATTGCATCTGGTAAATTATCGTTGATGCCTTGATCAGGGGTAGGAAGGTTAGGGATTCGAGATAGATGGTCTGCTAAAAAATGTTGAACTCCCTTACGAACCATGATCCTAAACTCAAATTCTCGCAATAATAGGATCCATCTAGTAATACGGCCTGTGGTGCAGGTCTTGTTGATGAGATACAACAGTGCTTGATGATCAGTGAAGAATGCAAAGACTTTTCCTAGAAGATAATGGTGAAACTTCTGAACCGCATATACCATTGCCAAGGCTTCGCATTCGGTAGTGGTATAATTGACTTCAACAGGTATCAATTGTCGACTAAGAAAATGAATTGGGTATTCCTTTTTGAATTCTCCCGGTTGGTGAGCACTGCTCCAATGGCATACTTGGATGCATCGGTATGCACATGGAATTCTTTAGAATAATCAGGAGCCCGACAGATGGGTGCATCAGTAAGGGCTTCTTTGAGTTGATTAAAGGTGACGCGTTGTTCATCCATCCATTTGGGAACTACAACTAACTTTGTAGATTAAGCGTACTTTGTTAGCGAAATTGAAAATAAAGCACCGATAGTAGTTGACGTGGCCAAGGAAGGAGTAAACTTCACGTATCATATGCGGTTCCGATAGATTTTGAATGATAAGGATCCTTTCAGGGTCAGTGGCAATGCCATTTTGTGAGATAATATGTCCTAACACAATACCATACGTTACCCAAATCTGGCATTTTTCAAGATTAAGAGAGATGCCGAAGCGTTGACATTGGATAATTTTTTTTTTGAGCACAGACAGATGGCGTATTTCTTCAGAATGTGCTCCTAAATCGTCCAAGTAAACTTTTAAGATATCACCCATCGGACTGATCTTGATGAGATCTAGCCTCAGTGAAGCCGGCGAATTCTAGGACAAAGATTTGGGTGAGAAATAAGGGATTTTGACAGTATATCAGGCTGTTTTTTCAAAATCTGACTGTGGTCAGAATTCGTGGAGGTGATAAAATGAAAGATCAGGGTCTGTTAGGGCTGCAGACAGGCTGACGAATTCTGATATACCTTTTTGGTTGTGAAAAAAGTCACTTGGGTCACTTCTTTTGAAGAAAATGCCCAAGTTGACTCTTTTGTTGCTTCCTCTCGGTTTCAAAAGTTGCTCCGCAGCTCGTGTACGACCTGGAGAGACGACGCATGCTGTTTGTTGGTAGATAGAGACAAGCACACAAGCAAACATACAACACGGAAGTACAAAAAAACAAAAGAAAAAGGAGAAGAAGCTAAGTAAAAAATACTTAAAAAGCGGCAACGACACCAATGTTGGAAGTATTTCTAGTCAACTAGTGCTAGACCTACTTACGGATGTAGTATAGGGATGTAGATGTTCGTCCATTTCTTAAATTTCTACAAGCTTCCTAGCAAAATGAAAACAACAACGAAATGGAGCACTAAGAGTTCACAACTAGTACTTAGAAATAAATGGGGTGGCTAAGGTTGTACCCAACTAGCCACTTACTTAAGAAATACAAAAGTCTTGCTAAGGCTCTAGCAAGAAGATTAATCTAAATTCTAGTTAACACCCAAAGGGTAGTAAAATGAGATTGCGACTAATACTAAGGAAATAAACAATAATGAACATGCCACAATAAAGCCGATGAAAAGGAGGCAAGAGGAGGCCCGAGCACCTTCCCTCAAGCTGTGCACCTTTCCAAGGGGAACACAAATGAAATAGAATGATAATTCTCCAAAATAGAGAGCAAGATTGCTTAATCTCAAAAGTGTTGTTTACAATGCAAATACCTCTCCTTTTATGGCAAGGAGGGTCTTCCATAAGTGTCTACTAACTTATGGGACTAATCTGTTTCTAGCCTTTCTAGAACTTCTAACTTAGGATTTAGAACTTCAAATTTTTTAACTTAGGAAAACTTAAGATAAAATATTTCTAATCTTAAGTTTCCTAAGTCTAAGTTCTAAATCTAAGTTTAAACTATTTTATTATTATTTAAGCTTCAACTCATGGACTTACAAAACACATGCCATGGCTGAAGTTTATTGACAGATACTCATACGTGGTCTTACAAAACACATGCCACGGAGTTTTATTTCTTTCTTTTTTATTTTCTCTATGTTAGCATAGTTGCTAAGAATTGTTGTGCCGTCTTCTTCTCAACTTCAGATCTAGCTTCATGCTGCTTGGCGATCTTCAACTCTTTGTCCAACTGAATGACTTTTCGGCTGATGAGTGTATTCTCAGATCCCATATCTGAGATTCGCTGCTCCATTTCTTTTTTCTTATCTAGCATAGATTGGATCACTTGCGCAAGGCTTGAAACCAAACCGAGAGCATCGCCAAAATCTACTATTGTGGAGGTGGTAGTAGCAGAAGGACCTGGTGGTACTGTCCCTGGTTGGCATGGAGCAGGTGCCTGTAACTCTTCTTCTTCAAAGAGGTCTTATTCTTCATAGCCCTCAAGCATTGTGGCGTCGAATTGCTGTCCGACCTGAAGTGTGGCTGGTGCGGCTTCAACTTGAGGTTGCTGGTTAATCTGAAAAGAGTCATCAAAACCAGTAGGTGTATCATGGAACTGTTCGAATTCTCTTTCAGGGGATTGGAGTTCAAAGGGCGCAAGACTCTAGGGCATGACAAAAACTTCTGAGGCCCCAAGGGGGTCGAAATCATCAAACATGTCCATGAAATATTGGGTGTTTGGTGAAACAGCTTCTGTGTATAGGGTTGAGGTGGCCTGGGCAGCTATGATGGGAATGGTAGTCTCAATGGTCACAAACTGTCTGTGAGAGGAAGCAGAGGCGAGGGAAGCATTAGATGTGGGAGGAATAGGTAATTCAGTGCGAATAGCAGTAGGGGGTGGAAGCGTAGTTGAGGATGTTTGCCTAATACGACGTTGTGACACGGAAGGCGAGTCAGGAATGACGATCTCGTTGCATGGACGACGTCAATGGATGCCTGTTGAGATGACTCGGTTGGTGTTTCTTCGTACCCATGGATTTTATTTTCAAGGTGGGAGGCTACTAGGAGGGACAACAAAGGGCCATCAACAAATTGTTGTTTGGTATTGCTCTTGATGGCTCATTTGAGCTCTCCAAAAACAGTCTTGAACCAGTTATATGGTTCCAAAGGCGCCTTGGCTATCTTGGCATGAGAGTCAATTATATTATGCAAAATCTGAGAAGTACTACATTCTTTCCTGAGGTTGCCAACCATTAGGAGATTGTTTAGGAGCTGAGCAGAGGCGTGAATGGCAGGATCAGTAATGGCTTCTAGAAGGTAGCCATCATTAGTCTAGTGCAAATCATTTGTAACGTCAATATAAGACTTAATAGCATGTTTGGCTTGATTATGGTTTGGTGAGGCTTGGGTACCAGATGCTATCCCTATGACAACAAGGGCGGCCTCAGTCACACGCACCTTGAGTGTGGCTCCCTGGAAAGTAATATAAAACTTGGATTTCTCCTCCTTCCAAATACTAAAGTCAAGAGTGGTAAAATCCATGTTTATTCTCTCTGAGAAGGCTCTCTCATGAATACCCATTGCAGTAAGCAGAGGCTCCGCAAGGGTCATCCACTAAGTGACCGTGCTTGTGCTAGGAAGAATCATGATATTCGTTGTAGATGGGACATCACGATGGATAGTATAACACGACGACTGAGACGTATCGGTGGAAGACATGATGGAAAGAAATGGAAAGTAATAGGCGTGAGAGTATATCAGAAAATAGTACAGAAAGTTTTGAATGCTTTGTTCGCTTGAAAAATTGGCAAGAGCTTCGCTAGCACAAGTGAGGAATGAATCGAATTCATCCAACTTATAGGTGAATTTGGGGGGTCCATTACACTGAATACTAGTTTGGCTGATCAGGTTCTGAACAAAAATTTGCAGGCTTTTCAGTACTATGAAAATAGGCTATAAAAATCTCGGCGAAGGTTTATGAGATGCTGAAGCCATCCGACAAATGTTTTCCAGGGCTGGCAAAAGATTAACCTTCGCCCAAGAGGGTCCTTCACCCAAGTATTGTCATAAATGTAACTTTTCAAGATCTAAACCTATAGCCAATCTAATTTTGGCATTTTAAGACCATCTAGCATGTCAACGAAGGTTTTTGAGGTAAGTAAGGTGCTTGGCGAAGGTTTTCAAAATGGCATTTTGTTGATCATTCGCCTACTTCAAAACAGGTACTTTTTCTGGAAAAGAATCTTCGCCCAAGTCAGTATAGATATATCTGAAGTGGATGTACAATCTAAAAGCTCAGCGAAGGTTTTCAATATTGTACAGACGACATATGACCGAAACAGTGATTTTATAATCATTTTTCATCAAAAATTAACTTTTGAAAATATTTTCCTTTCTCTTTTTCTATTCTGATGACTTTTCTGACTTTTGCTCATCAGTCTTTCCTCATTTTTTTTTTTTCTTTTATTTATTTTTTTATTTTTTATTATTTTTTATTATTTTTTACTGTCTTTTTGAGACAAAATTAATAATTAAGTAGTGAAAACAAAAAATTAAAAAATAAATAAAAATAAAAAAGCATTTGGACCATGCTTGTTGAACTGGCAGAGCAGGCTGCCAAAACTTGCGTAATCGGCTGCCATTCACAAGAGTGTCAAACCATTTTCCGTCCAAGTGCTCAAGAATCACTGCTCCATAGTTCAGGATTTTCTTCACTTTATACGGACCTTCACCGGTAAACTTCACTTTTCTCTTGATCAGCTAGGTTTTGTACATCAGTGCGAGATCTCCTACTTTCAGATCCTATATGTGTAATCAACGATCGTGCCATGTCTTTCGACGGGCTTTCTCTGTTGCTAAAGCATGAACAGCCATCAATCTTGTTTCACACAATTTGTGCAATGCTTCATGACGTAGTTGAAAAGACTTATTATCATTTAACCGTTTTGTTGCTGCTATGCGTAAAGATGGTCTTGAAAATTCAATCGGCATGACAGCATCTTGACCATAGACTAGTTGAAAGGGTGTTTGATTTGTACTACTTTTGTAAGCGGTTCTAAATGCTCATAATGCTGCATGCAGTTTATGTTCCCAATCAGATCGACTCGCTTCAACTGTTTTCGTCATAATAGTGCAGAGAATCTTATTGGAAGATTTAGCTTGGCCATTCTCTCTAGGATAATAAGGAGTACTAAATCTGTGTATAACAAAAAAATCTTCCAGTAAACACTTTATCATTTGATTAACAACGCGTGTACCCCGGTCACTGACAATCTCGATCGGACATCCAAATCTGATAATATATTTTCGTAGAGAAACTTGGCCGTATATTTCGCATCAGCAACTTTGACAGCTTTGGCTTCAACCCACTTGGTCATATAATCAGTTGCTACGATAATGTATCGGGCCTGAGATCCTTGCACGGCAGGATGAATAGGACCAACATAATCCAGTCCCCATTTTTCAAATGGTGCTTGTGATAAAACCGGATGCAAGGGTTCGTAGTTCTGCTAGTCGGCCGTCGTGCTCACTGGCAAACATCACATGTCCGAATATAATTTTTTGTGTCCTTATGAAGTGTAGGCCACCAACAACCTGATTGCAAAATTTTGCGAACCGTAATATTAGTAGAATTGTGTCCTCCTCTCATGCCATCATGTGAAAACATGATTACATCTGGTATTTCATGTGGTAAAACACATCTACGTAGAATATTGTCTGATCCACGACAATACAATTGTCCTGCAATCAATTGATAAGGTTGAGTCTTAGGAATCAATTGTGAAAAATGCAAAAATAAGCTTGGTAGAGGCCAAAAATCATGTATATAGGATGATTACACATGTGTGGAGCCTGTTACCACGTGTGAAAATAGCGTACTTGTCATGTACCATAATCATATAGGTTGTACATATGATTTAATTCAAGTTCTAGTGGCTAAAAAGGCCAAAAACTAGTTTTCTAGACATATGACACATGGCATCAATCTATTGATTGCATGAGCCACATCCTTTGGTTAGGTGTCATATCCCATGTGTAGAGGACAGCTCACATTTGTAAAATAAGCTGAAGTAGGCAAATTTTGACTTCTAGAAGATTTCCAAGTAGATCTCCATATAGAAGAAAAATGGACCAAAAGTGCCCAAAATAGAAGTTTTTGTCCAAGTGTCAGTTTTGCATGATGAATCATCATATGACAAAGCACCTTCACACATGTGGGATCATAGGGATGATCAATACCACGAGCTCCCACTTATTGTATATATAGAGCCACATTTGGCCATAATCAATGTGAGACACCAATCTTGGTTTTGGAGGCAATTTTGAGTGATTCTCTCCATTTGTCTACATTTATTTTGATTGTTTTGAGGTTCTATCAATGTGTACTTGATTTTCAGGTTGGAGTCCGTACTCAGACAGTGTTTCACACGTGTGAAACCATAAAGTACACTTACCTTCAATTAATGATTGTTCTTGTTAGGATTTTGTGTCTAGAATTGATCTAGATTGATCTTAATCTAAAGTAGATTGATAGATCAAGTAATCTGACAACCAATCCCTCTTGAGAATCATATTAGGATCCACTCTTGGTCCTTTATGTACTTTGCACATCAATTGCCTCTTTTGTACTTTTGTCAAAGAGTCATTCGGTTGTCCTAGCATCAGATACTCAACAATATCCGTTGCCCACTCAAGTACTACTTCTACATAGAATAATGCAGCATCTGGTAATTCATCATCCACTTCAATATTAACTGGTGCGGATTCTATTCACGAAACGTGGTTGGCTAGATAATGTTGCTTCCCCTTTCGAACCACAATTCGAAAGTCAAATTTAGTCAATAACAATAACCATCTTGCAATACGTCCAGTATTGCACATCTTGTTTACCAAGTACAGTAACGGCTGGTGAATTGTATAAAATGCAAATTGCGTTTCCATGAGATAATGACAAAATTTTCGAACAAAAAAAATTATGGCTAACGCTTCACCTTCTGTTGTTGAATAGTTCCTCTCCGGATTTGTACGCTGTCTGCTTGCAAATCGTATTGGATAGTCCTTCTTATAATCACCTGATGCGTCAAAATTGATCCAATTGCATATTTTGAGGCATCAATGTGAACATAGAACTCAACCGTCCAATCTGGAGAACGCAGTATTGGTGTTGAAATTAATGCTTTTTTTTAATTTCTCAATGGCTTTTAACGCCTCTATTGTCCAAATAGAAACAATAGTCAGTTTGTATATAGGTCTTGCTAAATTCGCAAAGAAGATAACAGAAATTTAATAATAGTTTGCATGATTGTTTAGGATTAAGTTGTGATACAACTTGTACAATCTTTTTTTGTTCTCCTGGTCCAGCAAGATTCATAGCTTGTTTCCTAGTTGGGCCATCGTAAACATCTTTCGATTCTAGCACCTGTTCTTTGGGTTCACGATGTGCTTTGGGTAACATGATAACCACATTATCCAGTGTATAACGTTTAAAATGTTCAGGCATATCATGTTGGGCTACATCTGCTTGTTCTTTATCAAAAGGACTTGTCTTGGATCTCCGCTTAGCCTTCTTAGTTGGAATTGATCGTGGAGGTGATGACTTCTGAAAAGATAAATTCTTTTTCGAAGGTGAAGACTTCCTAGATGATGATGTCTTACTAGAACTCTGACTTGTAGAATCATCCTTCACTTTTCCATTTCCTTTATCTGGTAAGGGTGGCACATTCTTTGAATCAATCTTTTGAGGAGGATTTTCCCATTTTAGGACCGTATTATAATGTTGTTTGACTTGTTTCTTTGTCATTGATCATGTGATCCTGTCTTCCTTCAATATAACTACATTTGGCAGTTTTATTGTTGGTTCATCAAGAATATTATGTACTCCAAATGTGGTTGGATCCATATGATTTAGAATATGCTCATCACTAAGTTCTGCATTGTCATCATAAGTCAAGGCATGACTCACAGGAATGAGTTCATCTTCAATCATATCTGGGATAGGTTCCGTTGATATCCAAGCTACATTCAGCACATTCAGTGGAAAAGTGATCGGTGTATTCAAGTTTTGATCCAATAATAAAATCTCGCTCAAATTTGACTGATTATCTTGTTGACACATATCCTGCTGTACAGTCAATCGTTGCAAGAGCTTCATTCCAGTGGACAGTATTGGTTTGAGAATCGTAATGAACTCCCAAATTTTTGTGAAAAAAAGTACATAAAAGACCAAGAGTGGATCCTAATCTGATCCTCAAGAGGGATTGGTTGTCAGATTACTTGATCTATCAATCTACTTTAGATTAAGATCAATCTAGATCAATTCTAGACACAAAATCCTAACAAGAACAATCATTAATTGAAGGTAAGTGTACTTTATGGTTTCACACGTGTGAAACAATGTCTGAGTACGGACTCCAACCTGAAAATTAAGTACACATTGATAGAACCTCAAAACAATCAAAACAAATGTAGACAAATGGAGAGAAT
Organism: Diphasiastrum complanatum; assembly: GCA_029204225.1. NCBI lineage: Eukaryota > Viridiplantae > Streptophyta > Lycopodiopsida > Lycopodiales > Lycopodiaceae > Diphasiastrum > Diphasiastrum complanatum. Next base: position 44,785,672 of record CM055096.1, read on the forward strand.
CACTCAAAATTGCTTCCAAAACCAAGATTAGTGTCTCACATTGATTATGGCCAAATGTGGCTCTATATATACAATAAGTGGGAGCTCGTGGTATTGATCATCCCTATGATCCCACATGTGTGAAGGTGCTTTGTCATATGATGATTCATCATGCAAAATTGACACTTGGACAAAACCTTCTATTTTGGGCACTTTTGGTCCATTTTCCTTCTATATGGAGATCTACTTGGAAATCTTCTAGAAGTCAGAATTCGCCTACTTCAGCTTATTCCACACATGTTAGCTGTTTTCTACACATGTGATATGACACCTAACCAAAGGATGTGGCTCATGCAATCAATAGATTGATGCCATGTGTCATATGTCTAGAAAACTAGTTTTTGGCCTTTTTAGCCACTAGAACTTGAATTAAATCATATGTACAACCTATATGATTATGGTACATGACAAGTACATTATTTTCACACGTGGGAACAGGCTCCACACATGTGTAATCATCACTATACAAGATTTTTGGCCTCTACCAAGCTTATTTTTGCTTTTTCACACTCCTCCTCAAAAATCTAGCTTGGTAAATCTAGCTTGATGGAAAACATGATGATCTTGAACTTGACTCCATGGGCTGAATTGGTCTTTGCTGGTTTAAAATGTGTGAAGATCAGCCAATGAGCTTGATGTTGATCTGAAATCACCATATCCATGATAGTGCTTCTTTGATGTTGACATCTTTGATGAGCTTGAGAGCTTTGCACCATCCTAGCACCTCCAAAATTGATTCCTTCCAATTTTCATGTAGATGCTTGACCTTGAGGCTTGCTCCTTCACATGAGATATGCTCCTCTTTCCCCTGAAATGTGAGCCACATGGGTTCAACCATGTTTCTTGAGTTTCTTTTTGGAATCACAACTTGAGAAGGTCTCTCCTCCTCAATCCTTGGCACACTTGAACCTTGAGATGACTCCATAAGATCCTCTTCATGATGCTCCTTCTTGATGGAAATCCGAGACCTCCATGTCTCATAATGATCACAACAAGTATGACCATTCAATATGCACTTCCTATGATTGTCAAGATTACTTATGCTAGAAACATAAGTCCAAAAATTACCACAACTTGGCATGATTTTTCCAATATTGAAATCAAAAGGTATCTCCATCTCAGTAAGGCTAACTACTTGCTTATGGATATAAGTGTCCACTTTGGATGCTTCACTTATTCTCATAAGAAGTTTACAACTTGCCTTTAGGATTGAAAACATACAATTTTCATCTTTATGAATGAACACATCATTCATGATCTTATTGAAACCAAAAGATCCTACATTATGAAGATATTTCCATTTCCTTGTTTTCATAAGTAATGTAAGCTTACAAGGAAAACATGTTTTGCTATTCTTTAAGGCATCACACTCAACTAGTATTGCCTTAAGCCACCTTTGAGATACAAAAATCCCTTCAAAGCAAAATAGATCTTCATAAGTTGACATGAGAGCATAAATGAAACTATTTTCATTTTGTGATTGATGCTCCTTATTCTTGATTGATTTCTCTTGGACCATAACAATAAGTTTGAACTTATCTAAAGTTCCAAGCAAAATACTTTCCAAGGACATAAAATAAATCCAAGTTACTTTCATGAAAGTGACATCTATCTTTGCATTTTGAACCAAACAATGCACTTCCAAATGAAAAATTTTAAAAGATTTGACATGTGTTGTGATGGACTCTTGAAGACAAATCTTGCAAGTCCTTGTGAGACTCCAAGCCTCATTCACCTTTCCGCAAAGGAATCACCTTTCCTTGGACTTGTCCTTCTTGTATTTGCATTTTGAACTTGAAGCTCCATCGTTCACCTCGGCCCCCTTGCTTTGGTTCTCCTTGGATGGACTGGTCTTCTTTTTGTAGCATCTTGAGAAAAAATATCCTCCCTTGCCACAAAGGTTGCACTCATGATCCTTTCTTTCCTTCAATAGGATGCCACCTATTGATGCCATGTGAGTAAAAACTTGTGATATGATTCTACAAATGTAATTTGTGACTTTCAAGAGACTAGATTTGAACATCTTCACCAATCTAGAAGGATCTACAAAAGATCTAGCTCACAAACCTAAGAATCAATCTTCACAGTAATGACTAGTCACTTGGAAACTTTGCTTTGATCACTAAGACAAAAGCACACAATCTTTGAATCAAATCACTAAAAAAATCAGATCCAATCTCCTATTGGACTCATCAAATACCAATGACTCTTTCTTTTGAAAGTTTAAATGGATATAAAAAAGATTTGACACCTAGATTTTCCTTTTCACTTGACTAGTTCTCTAAACGCTTGAGATTCTTGAACAAAAGATGGATTTTGTTTCAAAGACATGAAAATCAAACTTAATCACTTCTTTTGGACTCACTCTTGACCCAAATAATCTCACACTTGAGATTTAGAATGAATTTGATTTTATTTGACAACAAACTATACCACCAATTTTTCACAAAGCTTAAAAAATTAGACAACTAGAGATTCACAAAGATCTCAACCATGCATGAATACTCAAATATGGACTCCTCCTCATTCTAGACATCCAATGGGATCTCAAATTGACCCTCACACTCTCACAAAGAAAGTTGAATAGAACGAATTTGAGTTTCATACATTCTATGTCAATTTTTGCTCAACAAATTGAATTCAATCACTCCTATTGGATTCCACCAATTACTCTACCTTTTGAGACTTGGAATGAAATTCAAAATCAAACGTTGTGATTTTTCTCACTAAGATATTGTGCTTCAAAGAGCTAATGCCACTTAGAAAGATTTGATCACCTAGGAGAATACAAATTCTCCACCAATAACAACACAAAATGAGCTTCTAGATCTTGCCTTCTACAAAGGAAGGAACTCTTAGAAAATTGGATCTCTCTCTACATATTTGCCATAGACACCTTAATGACTCTTTTCAAACCTCACAAACACTCAAACAAATTGAGTAGGATTGAATAATGTGACTTGGATCTCAATTTCTTCTCTAGAACTCTCAATTTAAGCCAATCTATGTCAAATTCTACAAAAGATTTGCATAGATGCTCTATATGCACTAGAAACTCTCAAAGGTTTCACTTGGAGGACAGATCCAAGGATGTTTTCTTGCAAATTGATGCTTCTAAACTTGACCCTATCACTCTTGAACAAATCTAGAGTGATGGTACAATGGATTTCAGCCTCTCACCTTGCATATCACTCCTTAATCTATGATTTTTAGCAAAATCTCTCTCAACTTCAACATACACTCAAAAAATCAGAGATGATCAATTAATGCACCTATTTCAAGCTTCAAATTTAATTTCTTGGCTGATCTAATCCAAGAACTAATCAAGGGATTAGGTTCCCTATAGAAAATGCTTGATTTTGCACCAAAAATCACTCAAATTGAGTATGTGAGTCAAATTCTACAAATTTTTGAAATTTCTCAGTCAAAACCGGAGCTGTACGGCCTCACACGTGTGAAAGTGTTCTTACAGCCCACAACAAGATTTGGACCAAAAATTTTGAGGATAGCTATCAAATCCAACTCGCTACACAAAATTTGACTAGTTTCCAAAAAACTGCTAATTTTGACTTTGATTTGGATTAACCCTATCAATTTCAACAAAAACTCTTGTACTTGGCACTGATACCATGTGAAAAAAAGTACATAAAGGACCAAGAGTGGATCCTAATCTAATCCTCAAGAGGGATTGGTTGTCAGATTACTTGTCTACTTTAGATTAAGATCAATCTAGATCAATTCTAGACACAAAATCCTAACAAGAACAATCATTAATTGAAGGTAAGTGTACTTTATGGTTTCACACGTGTGAAACAATGTCTGAGTACGGACTCCAACCTGAAAATCAAGTACACATTGATAGAACCTCAAAACAATCAAAACAATTGTAGACAAATGGAGAGAATCACTCAAAATTGCTTCCAAAACCAAGATTGGCGTCTCACATTGATTATGACCAAATGTGGCTCTATATATACAATAAGTGAGAACTCGTGGTACTGATCATCCCTATGATCCCACATGTGTGAAGGTGCTTTGTCATATGATGATTCATCATGCAAAACTGACACTTGGACAAAACCTTCTATTTTGGGCACTTTTGGTCCATTTTCCTTCTATATGGAGATCTACTTGGAAATCTTATAGAAGTCAAAATTTGCCTACTTTAGCTTATTCCACACATGTGAGCTGTCCTCTACACGTGTGATATGACACCTAACCAAAGGATGTGGCTCATGCAATCAATAGATTGATGCCATGTGTCATATGTCTAGAAAACTAGTTTTTGGCCTTTTTAGCCACTAGAACCTGAATTAAATCATATGTACAACCTATATGATTATGGTACATGACAAGTACATTATTTTCACATGTGGGAACAGGCTCCACACATGTGTAATCATCTATATACAAGATTTTTGGCCTCTACCAAGCATATTTTTGCTTTTTCACAATTTTTCTCTGGTCGGTCACAAGTATGATCCGTTGTTGATGAATCATCATTCTATTTTTGAACCACTGGTTTGATAGTCCAAGTTGCAGGATCAACCTTGACTGCACGTTCTCGATTTTTAAAAGTGATTTTCCCGGTACCCCAGTTATGAATTACTTGCGCAACTCGTAACCATGGGCGTCCCAATAGGACTCGGTAGAATTTGGTGCTTCTGGTAAGCCCATTACTACGAAAGTAATGACAAACTATACTCCGACAATTCTGACAAGTATATCTTCAACCATTCCTCACAGACGAACTGCTGTTTGATCAGCTAGCTTAATGGCAAAAGTCGCAGGTTTTATCTTTGTAAGGCCCCATTTTGCACATAGCTTTGTAGAAATTAGGTTAACTCCCGAACCGCCATCTATCACAGCTACTTCATTAGGAAACTGTCTATGCTGTATCGGTAGAGTGATATCCTTTTGTTCACTTTCCCAAGCTGCTCCGACATGGAGTACTTCATTAGATTCTTCAAATCCAGCACAAAAAAGTGGCTTCAGATGGACTTCTAGTTCAACTTGAGTTAACTTTTGCGCTAATACTTCTTTTGCTTTTGGCACCAACTTCAGGAACTATCTTTACCCTTGCCAAACTATAGAAACTGTATTTTTGTGTGCCATAAACCTTCGTCAATTTTACCCTGGCTTTATCTGTGTCAGATTCTGAGTTTGGGAGTTCGGCGAAGGTTATTTCTATAGAAATTGTCAAAAAAAACCTGATTAGAGAGTTTTTATCAAAAATAGCATAGTTGAATCTTCGTCGAGTGAATCTTCCCCTAGGGAACCTTCGCTAGTTTTATTTTTAGGTTCTGATTTTCCAGATCAAACCCTGTCAAATTTTGGGTCAAATCTGATACAGTCTGATTCTGATTTTGAAAATCTTTTATTTTTTAGAAGTATCGATTGGTTGAATTTCAAAATCTTTTTTTACGATATAGAAATTTGATTCTTTTCAAGTGGAAGAGATCTAGCATATCTGATCTGAGATAGTTTTGATTGAAAATCTAGATCCAATCTCATTATCTGCTTGATTTAATCTATAAAGATGGCTGTCCCTGGAGCTGCTCTTGGATGTGCTCCTCAGACAGTCAATCCAATTATTGTTAGAAGAGCACCCCGTTTGGATCCACCCAAATACAATGGATTAACATATCCAATGCAATTTCTTTAGATCTATTTTGAAATTTGTGAAGTCTATGGCAAAATTTTTCTCCAAGATAAACTTAAGCTTTTTCCTATGGCCTTAACAGGCGCAACACAAGATTGGTACTATAATCAAGATGAAACTGAGCGTACAAATTGGGAGACTGTTAAATGAGCTCTTATCACATGGTTCAAACCTCAAAAGTTAAGGAAGACCCTTTCCTACTTTTAAGTAAAATTAAAATGGGAAAGCGAGAAATGGTTCGAGATTATATTGAACGGGTAAAATGCCTCAGATCTGAGTGTGAACCTGAGCTAATTAACGAAAATGCCATGATTATGTGGTTTTTGTCAAGTTTACCTAAAAGGATCAGACGTGAGCTGAAACAACATAATGAGTACGCACTTTTGCAAAATATTATGGATGATGCGATTCGAGAGGAGGATGACGATTCAGACGATGAGCCGAATATCAGTATGTTGCCTTATACAGCAGGATAGACCACTACAACATCCACCACTATTGCATCAACGAATGCCAATGCTACTGTAGAAATGATGCTCAATGAGTTCAAGAAACTCGGGAAGAACCAGCAGAAATAGATGGAAAAGTTGCAGTCACAATTTGATGAGAAGATCAAAGCATTGGAAGATTTCCATGGACAAGCGAACAAGGAATCTGAGAAGTTTGGAAAGACTTGTTCTACCTAGGAAAATGTCTGGTGTTCTATTTGTACAGAAAATCACATAATGAATGAGTGTCCTCACTTAAAAAAAATGAATGAAAATCAGTATATGCCATTTGTGTAATTCGCCTGATCATGAGACTACTTTTTGCAAATTCAATCCTCAGATAATTCAGCAACGGTATGTCCAGATGGAATATCGAGAACCACATTATGGAGGAAATCTAGCAGGTAGACCTCAACAATATGCTCTTGGATACCCGGAATGGTTAGCCTTACCTGCCCCACCAAAGCACCCTGCTCCTCCTGCCAATTTGATGGAACCAGAACCTTACAGAAGTCCCGAGCAATGGAACTATGGTAATGATCAAGAAGGTGGACCTTCAAAACAATATGCTATTTATGCTGCCATGCAACAACAGACATCTAGAAACTGGACCAGAGCACCACTTGGATGTGTTGCATATGGAGAAAACCACAAAGTTGTAGAATGTCCAAATAAAAAAATATTTGTACCATTCTGTCGTGACTGTGGTTATGGGCATTGCTATAAGGAGTGTCCAGCAAAACCAAAGCCACCACTAGCTACAGCTCTTGTAAATTTGATAATAATCAAGCAAAGACCAGTAGCTCAAAATAAATCAAGTGTAACCTTGATGGTGGTCACCAGAGCACAGAAGCAGAAAGAACTGGTAGCAGATCCAGTACTTGCTGATTCTTTACCATTAACTGATATACCAATAGCATCTAGAGTCTATCCAAATCTTCATGCAAAAAAAAAAAGATATCAAGATATGAGGCAGTGGATTAAACATCTGCAAGAAGAAGAGGAGCTTGAAGCTGCTACAGCAACACCCGAAGTTCATTCTTCACCATTGCAGTCACCGAAAAATTCACATACAAATATGAATGCTAAATTGCATCATCATGAAGAACCCTTTAAGACGATTGAACCAGACTCTGGCGAAGAATCAAGAGTAATACTGGTACTTTTGCAAAAAAAAAAAAGATTTTTTTTGGCAAAAATATGACAATATGACAATTGATCCTCTGAAAACCCTTCTATTTCTGATATTATTCTTCGCCGACTTGGCAGTAGATAAATCTAAATCACACCTATGCACAGTGAATCGGACGAAGGTTCTTTTTCTATACTATTAGAATTTTGGTGATTTTTTAGTGATTTTTGATGGTTTTTCTGATGTTTATGAAAATCTGATGGGAAGGATTGTTCGCCCTTCAAACTGAAGGTTCTGTGATCAAAATTGAAGGTGTCTGCAACTCGACGAATATTTCCTAAAAGAGGACAGCAAGTTATCAGGCCTGATGACGATTTTTGTCTCCTTTTGACCAAAATCTGGCATATTTGATTGATTTTTGTTGTTTTTTCTGATATCTTAAATCCAAATGGATCTTAAGATTGGTGATCCGAATAGCTTTCCCTGTTCCACAATCAGATTAGATTTCAAACAAGCAAATCCACTCAAATCAAGCAAAATCACTCCCAAACTAACCCTGAATGCAAATTTAACACTGTTCTGAGCAATGGAGCTATGGTAATGATCATGAAGGTGGATCTTCAGAATAGTATGCCATTTATGCTGCCGCTCAACAACAAGCCTCGAGAAATTGGGCCAGAGCACCACTTGGATGCTTTGCAAGTGGAGAAAATCACAGAGTTGCAAAATGCCCAAATAAAGGAAAATTTGTGCCATTCTGTCGTGACTATGGATATGGGCATTGCTATAAAGACTGTCCAGCAAGACCGAAGCCACCACTAGCTACAGCACCTGTAAATTTGATAACAATCAAGCAAGGATCGGTAGCTCATAATAAACCAAGTGCACCCTTGATGGTGGTCACCAGAGCACAAAAGCAAAAAGAACCAGTAGTGGATTCAGTACCTGCTGATTCTATACCATTGAATGATACACCAACAGCATCGGAAGTTTATCCAAATCTTAATGCAGAAAAACGAAGATATCAGGATATGAGACAATGGATTAAGCATCTGCAAAAAGAAGAGGAACTTGAAGCTACTAAAGTAACAGCTGAAGTTCGGTCTTCACCATTGCAGCCTTCAAGAAATTTACGTATGGATGTGAATGATCAATTACATCATCACGAAGAACTCTTCAAGATGACAGAACCGGAAGCACCGCATACAGAATTACTCATGAATATTTTGTCTAGTAAGATCAATATTTCATTGGGAGAGCTCCTAAAGTTGGTGCCAAAAGCAAAAGAAGTCTTAGTGCAAAAGTTAGCTCAAGAAGAATCAGAAGACCATCAGGAGCTGCTCTTTTGTGCTGGATTTGAAGAATCTAACGATGTACTACATGTTGGAGCAGCTTGGGAAAGTGAACAAAAGAATATCACTTTGCCAATACAACATAAACAATTTTCTAAAGAAGCAGCCGTGATAGACGACCGTTCAGGAGTTAACCTGATTTCTACAAAGCTATGTACAAAATGGGGGCCTTACAAAGATCAAGTCTACTACTTTTGCTATTAAGCTAGCTGATCAAGGAATGGTGGAAGATATATCTGTCAGGATTGTAGGAGTACAGTTCATCATTACTTTCGTCGTGATGGACTTACCAGAAGCACCAAATGTCTACCGAGTTCTCTTAGGACGTCCATGGTTACAAGTTGCGCAAGTAGTTCATAACTGGGGTACCGGCAAAATCACTTTTGAAAATCATGAACGTGCAGTTAAAATTGATCCTACGACTTGGACTATCAAGCCAGTGGTTCAAAAAGCGGATGACAATTCATCAACAACGGATCACACTTGTAATCGACCAGAGTAAAAATTGGGAGTTCCTTACGATTCTCAAACGGATACTGTCAATTGGAACGAAGCTCTTGCAACAATTGATTGTACAGCAGGATATATGTGTCAACAAGATATTCAATCAGAGATGAACGAGATTTCCTTGTTAGATCGAACTTTGGATACGCCAATCACGTTTCCACTAAAAGTGCTGAATGTAGCCTGGATATCAACGGAACTTATACCAGATCCAATTGAGGATGATCTCATACCAATGAGCCATGCCTTAACTTATGATGGCAATGCAGAACTTACGGATGAACAGATTCTACATCATATGGATCCGACCAGATTTGGAGTGCGTAATGTTCTTGATGAACCAACAATCAAATCGCCCAAAGCAGTTATATTGAAGGGAGACAGGATGACAGGTTCAATGACGAAGAAACAAGCAAAGCAAAATTATAATACGGTCCTGAAATGAGAAAATCCCCCTCAAAAGTTTGATTTAAAGGAAGTGCCACCTCTATTGGATAAAGACAAATGAAAAGTCAAGAATGATTCTTCAAGTCAGATCTCCAGCAAGACATCATCGTCTAGGAAGTCTTCACCTGAGAAGAAAGATTTATCATCCCGGAAGTCATCACCTCCACGATCAATTCGTGCTAAGAAGACTAAACGAAGATCCAAGACAAGTCCTTTCGAAAAAGAACAAGCAAATGTAGTCCAACATGATATGCCAGAGCATTTTAAACGTTATACACTGGATGATGTGGTTATCATCTTACTTAAAGCACATCGTGAACCTGAAGAATACATGCCAAAATCTAAAGAGGTTTATGATGGCCCAGCTAGGATGCAGCCAATGAATCTTGCAGAACCAGGAGAACCAGAAAAGATTGTACAAGTGGGATCACAACTCACTCCTAAATAGTAACAAGCACTCCGTTTGCTACTTATTAAGTATCAAGATTGTTTTGCATGGACTTATCAAGATTTGAAGGGTATTCCGACATCAGTCATTGAACATACCATACCTTTAGTACCTGATGCAGTACCAAAGGTTACAAAGTTCTATCGTTGCAATTCTAGTGTGCAGATCTGATAAAGAAAGAACTTTAGAGATTGCTTGACGCCGATTTCATTTATGAGATTGAGCATACCGAATGGATTTCACCGATTGTCATTGTTCCTAAGAAAAATGAGAAATTGCGAATCTGTGTGAATCTCAAAGCATTGAAGAAAGTGACACGGAAGGATCACTTTCCATTACCTTTTACTGAAAGCATTTTGGATCGCCTTGCTGGAGCGGAAGCTTATAGTTTCTTGGATGGATTTAGTGGTTACAACCAGGTTAAGATTGCACTTGCCGATCGTCACAAAACTGCTTTTGCAACAGAATGGGGCACCTATGCTTACAAAGTAATGCCATTTGGACTCTGTAATGCACCAAGTTCATTCCAAGGAGTAATGCAATTTGTCTTTAAATATTATCTGCAGAAATTTCTTGAAATTTACTTGGACGACTTGGGAGTTCATAGTACAGATACAGACCAACTGGATCGATTGGAGAAAGTCTTTGAAAGATGCCGCAAATATCAGATTTCTCTAAATCCAGAAAAATGCCAGATATGGGTTTCTCACGGAGTGGTGCTTGGACATGTGATATCAAGACATGGTCACCGATTACTCTAAGATCAAAGTTATTGTGGAATTGCCACCGCCAGCAACAATTCGAGGAGTTTATGTGTTTATGGGTCATGCGAACTACTATCAAATTTTTATTATCTTCTTTGCGAATTTAGCACGACCTATATACAAATTAACTATTGTTCCTATTTGGACAGTAGAGGCGTTAGAAGCCTTTGAAAAGTTAAAAAAAGCATTATCTTCAGCACCAATACTACGTTTTCCATATTGGACATTAGAGTTTCATGTTCATACGGACGTCTCAAAATACGTCATTGGATCAGTTTTGACGCAACCAGGTGACTATAAGAAGGATTATCCTATACGATTCGCAAGCAGACAGCTTACAGATCCAGAGAAGAATTATTCAACAACAGAACGTGAAGCGCTAGCCATGATTTTTTCTGTTCAAAAATTTCGTCACTATCTCATGAAAACGCACTTTGCATTTTATACGGATCATCAACCGTTACTTTACTTGGTAAATAAGACGTGTAATACTGGACGTATTGCAAGATGGTTATTATTATTGACTGAATTTGACTTTCAAATTGTGGTCAGAAAGGGGAAGCAACATTATCTAGCCGATCATGTTTCACGAATTGAATCCGCACCAGTTAATACTGAAGTGGATGATGAACTGCCAGATGCTGTGTTGTTCTATGTTGAAGCAGTACCTAAGTGGGCGGCAGATATTGTTGAGTACCTGATGCTAGGACAACCGAATGACTCTTTGACAAAAGTACAGAAAAGACAATTGATTCATAAGGCTCAATCTTATCAATTGCTTGCTAGATAATTGTATCGTCGTGGATCAGATAATATTTTACGAAGATGTGTTTTACCGCATGAAGTACCAGATCTAATCATGTTTTCACATGATGGCATGGGCGGAGGACACTTCTCTACAGATATTACTATTCGCAAGCTTTTGCAATCCGGTTGTTGGTGGCCTATGCTTCATAAGGACACTGAAAATTTTATTCAGACATGTGATGTCTGCCAGCGAGCACGACGGCCTACTCGACAAAATTATGAACCCTTACATCCGGTTTTATCGCAAGCACCGTTTGAAAAATGGGGACTGGATTATGTTGGTCCTATTCATCCCGTTGCTCAAGGATCTCGAGCCCGATACAGTATCGTCGCAACTGATTATATGACCAAGTGGGTTGAAGCCAAAGCTATCAAAGTAGCTGATGCGAAATCTACAACTAAGTTTCTATATGGAAATATTATAGTCAGATTTGGATGTCCGATCGAAATTGTCAATGATCGGGGTACACATTTTGTTAATCAAACAATAAAGTATTTACTGATTTTTTTTTTTGTTATACACATATTTAGTACTCCCTATTGTCCCAGATGGAATGGCCAAGCTGAATCTTCCAATAAGATTCTCTGCACCATTATGACAAAGATAGTTGAAGCGAGTCGGTCTGATTGGGAACATAAACTATATGTAGCATTATGGGCATTTAGAACCGCTTACAAAAATAGTACAAATCAAACACCTTTTCAATTGGTTTATGGTCAAGATGTTGTTATGCCAATTGAATTTTTAATCCCATCTTTACGCATAACAACAAGAGAACGATTAAATGATGATCAGTCTTTACAACTTCGCCACAATGCGTTGCACAAATTATGTGAAACCCGATTGATGGCAGTTCATGCCTTAGCAGTAGAGAAAGCTCGTCGCAAGACATGGCACGATCGGCGATTGCATAAGAAAGATCTGGAAGCAGGAGATTTTGCATTGATGTACAAAACCAAGCTGATCAAGGGTAAGTTGAAGTTTACTGGGGAAGGCCCGTATAAAGTGAATGAAATCCTGAACTATGGCGTAGTAATTCTTGAGCACTTGGATGGAAAACGATTTGATACTCCGATAAATGACAGCCGATTACGCAAGTTTCGGCAGCCTGCTCCGCCAGTTTAGCAAGCCTGATCTCAATATATTTTTTCATTTTATTTGTTTTCAATTTTTTGTTTTCAGTATTTAATTTGCTGACTTTTTTTTGGAAAAAGACAGTTGAAAAAAAAAAAAACTCGAAAATGCGGAAGGTCAAAAAATTGCAAAGGGCTGAACAAGTTGGGGGGGGGGGGGGGGGGGGGGGGGGGGGGGGTCAAAAAATTACAACGAATTGATAAAATTTCAAAGGGGCAAAAAATTGCAAAGGGTTGGAAAATTTTCAAAAAGTCGAAAAGCGGTAGAGGGTAAAAAAAAACCTCAAAGGAATGAAAAATCTTGAAAGGGATCGAAAGAATTGGAAAGGAATCGAGAAAACGTCAAAGAGACGCAAAACTGTACAGGGATCGAAAAATTAAGGGTCAAATGGAGGGTGGCGAATGCAATGAAAAGTGAGGGTTGTTGGATGCAATGAGGGTCGTCATATGCAAGATTCCAAAAATTCCGAAAAATAGGAAAATTGAAAATTAGAAAATACCAAAAAACTCAAAAAATAGGAAAACTCAAAAAACCAGAAAATTACGAAATCTCAAAAAATCCGAACAAGTCAAAAATCTAAAAATAGTGAAAAGCTTGAAAAATGAGGACAAACTCGAGAACTCAAATTTTTTTTAAAAGGGATGCCATAGAGGATTAGGACAGTGAATGCAAAAATGGGTGGCGGATGGAAAGTGGCGGATGCAAATTGCAGAGGGAGCGTTAGATGCAAATGCAGAGTGTCGGATGTAAATTTTTTATGGATGCAATGCATACAGGTGGCATCAAATGGAAATGATTGGCGGATGCAGAAGGGGATGGAGTGTCAGATGCAAAGTGGAAGTGGTTGACGTCAGATGAAAATGATTGGTGGATGTAGAAGGGGATGGAGTGTCGGATTCAAAGTAGAAGTGGTTGGCGTCAGATAAAAATGATTGGCAGATGCAGAAGGAGATGGAGTGTCGGATGAAAAGTGAAAGTGGTTGGCGTCAGATGGAAATGATTAGCTGATGCAGAAGGGGATGGAGTGTCGGATGCAAAGTGGAAGTGGTTGGCGTCAGATGGAAATGATTGGCGGATGCAGAAGGGGATGAAGTGTCAGATGCAAAGTGGAAGTGGTTGGCGTCAGATGGAAATAATTGGCGGATGTAGAAGAGGATGGAGTGTCGGATGCAAAGTGAAAGTGGTTGGTCGGACACAACAGTAATGCAGAGTGAAATGTTGAGATTGGTCAGATGTTATGCGTGGAATGCAGTAATAAACGGAGTGGCGGATGCAAACAAGATACAAACTCGTGGGCTTCAGATCTAAGAGCTCGTCGGATGCAAACTCAAAAAATTCGAGAAACTTGAAAAACTCAGAAAAATGCGAATTGTGTCGGATGCAACTGGGAATTCTCTATCGGATGCAATTGTTAAGGTTGTTCGTCGGATGGAATGTTTGACTCGAAAACTCAAACATCGGTGCAACGATGGGTTTTCAAAAAGTTTGGTGTGAGATCGTATAGATGTAAATCATTAGAGGTGTTTTGAAATGATTTTAATCTGACAGACAATGTAGAATGCGTGCGTGTGGGGAATATGAATGCAGGACAACAAGCAACACAAACAGATTAGTTTCAAGAAATGTGGGATAGTAGTGTGGCAATTGTTTCCTTGAACATTTTTTGGTAAAATGTGGTATGAATTTCTAAGCTTAGGAACTCGAAAAATTCTATAGAACTTGTCAATTGCTCCCATCTCCATCCATCAACAATCCCTTCACAAAAAAACCCATGTCCAATCCCTCCTCGATTTTTGATATCTTCTATTCTTAATCTGCCTTCAACTGCCTTCAACCGCACGACACACAACCATTTTTCTCGAAATCTATCTCCTTGGTACCATACTTCGTGGAAGTAGCATACTTTGTGGAAGTAGTAGTATATCTAGCGTTCCTCAGTGTATTACAAAGAAGAAGAAGGAAGATCGCGACCAGTTTAACACATGTTTTTTTATTTTATAGAAAATGTTCCGACCCAAAAGGGTCCCACAGAATGGGTTTCTAAGGGAGACACACACACACACACACACACACACACACACACACACACACACACACACACACACACACACACATAACAAATCACTTAAGACTTTATAAATAAATAATGTCCACAACTTATATGCGACATCAAACCACATATTTACATTTGTCACTCATTATAAATCACAACATTCTTTTAAACACATGGTCATTTTATACCAACCATATTAAATCATCTACTTGTCTTATATCAAATCCAAATATAATTAATACTCATTTGTCCCTTTTACAAAATCATCAAAATCTTCAAAGAAAACATGGTCCTCTTGTACCCAAAATATGTCATATTACTCACATGCTTTTTCCTTAAAAATTCATGGAAAAAAAAGCCTTGTCACTCCTTATATTTCTCCTTCAAAACAAATTTATAAAATAAGAGTCAAATCACTTTTTTAGTACCATAATTTGTCTTTTTGACAAACCACTCGCTATATGACACCTATTAGGCCATGCTCACAGATTTTTTGGCAAAAAAAACTGTGTAGCACGTGGCAAAAAGTTCCGTGACAGAGCCACGCGACAATTGAAATAAAAAAATCTCACACACACATACTATTTTTCATTTTTCACATTTCATATCTTTCCAAGTTCTTTTCACAACTTTTTATTTTTCTCTCAATAGTCATGTCTGCTAGCGGTAGCAAAGCATCAAGGAGGAGGCCAAGATCATCTTCCGGTGGAAGAGGACAAGCCTCGGGATCAAATTTCTATCAAGTGCGAGATTTTTATACTACGCTATCTTCCGAGGAAAGGCAAAGGATGAAAGCCCTTTGTCAATCCCATTTGTTTGTGAATGTGTATGTAGAGGGCATCTGCTTCCTTTGTGGAAGAAAGTATGGGAGGAAACCAAGGAGGACAAGATTCGGCTTCAGACAACGATGAGGGAGAAGAGAGCGAAGACTAAGAAGCCTATAATTACTTCTTAGATTTAATGTATTTTTATTATTTGGAAAAGTAGAAAAAAGAGTATTAGTATTAAAGCCCTTTTTAAGAATTAGATGCGAATATGTACACTTTTGTGGATTATGAATATAAACTTTTGTATTTGATCATCTCTATCTCATAAAAACAAACAAAAACGTTAATTTAAGATGAAAAAACATACCTCATCTATTGTTTGAATGGTCTTTAATTCCATCTAAAATGCATCTCTTTTTTTCTCTACAAAATCAAACAATGAAAACCAAATTATTGTTAGATTACAAATCAATCAACAAAATGATAATTGTTAGATTACAAATTAAAGAATCATTGTTGGATTAAAAATCATCAATCATTGTTACATTAATCTCACTTTATTATGAAATGCACTTTATGACTCAAATGTAATCTAGCAAAATTTAGAATGCATAACATACCTCATGCATTTGCTTGGATTGTCTTCTTTCCTTCAAAATTGCATCACTTTCTTCTACAAAAGCCAACAATGAACAATCATTCATTAATCAACCAATAAACAATGAAAAACCAAGAAACAAAAGTATCTCACCTCTCTCTCTCTCTCTCTCTCTCTCTCTCTCTCTCTCTCTCTCTCTCTCTCTCTCTCTCTCTCTCTCTCTCTCTCTCTCTCTCTCTCTCTCTCTCTCTCTCTCTCTCTCTCTCTCTCTCTCTCTCTCAAAAGCTTCTCTTCAAGAATCACAAAATCGATTTGCAAATACAGTCGGGGCCCTCAATTTTGTCATTTTGCGAGTTTTTTTTTTGTTCCAAAATTTCTGCGTGGCAGTGCATTGCAAAAAAAATTCAGAACATTTGCCACGCGTGGCAGGAGGGAGCTCTCTGGAAAAATTTGCTACGCGTGACAAAATTCTCAAAAAAAATCAATAGCATTTTGCCACACATGGCATAAGCGAGGTTGTTGGAAAAGTTTGCCTGGCAAATTTCTAAATTTTTTTTTAGGTGTGGCAATGCCACGCGTGGCACTGCCACGCATATTCGAAATTTGATTTGCCCCCCCCCCCCCCCCAGCCCCCCAAATCTGTTTGGAGGAAGGGTCGGTGATGGAAAATTTTGACGGCGTGGCAGTGCCACACGTTCATTGCCACGCAGTTTGCCACACGATTGCCACATACATTGCCATGCGCGAGCTGACGGGTCAAATCTGGTCTTGATCTTATGTGCATGGCAATGGGCGTGGCAATGGACTGATATTTGTAGTTGTGATTACCTCCTATTCACCTCAGTCAAATGGACTTGTTGAGAGAAAGAACAGAACCTTAGTCTAAGTGTATGCTTTTTCATGTGACACTTCCAAAAGTCTTATGGGCTGAAGCTGTTTCCACTATAACTGATATCCAGAATAGATGCCCGACTAAAGGTCTCTTAGACAAAATACCATATGAAGTTTGGATAGGCTCCAAACCTTCATTATCGAATCTACGCATTTTTGGATGTATCACTTATAAGTTGTATGATCCTATCGAGTCAAAGATATTCACCAGTCGTGATATCATCTTTATCGAAGATAAGTTTGTTGACCTCAAAGGTAAGGGCAAAGCTCATATAGTTGAACTATTGGATGTTCTTGAACTATCGAACACTTATATTCCCAAGTCGACTATTCCTATTGCAGATTCTAGCTCGTCCATTTCCGACGAACAACTTATCAAGAAGATCGACAAGAGAACGCAGACCACCTACAAGGTATATCGACAAGTATGCAGCTTATCTTGTTCAAGAGCTAACTATTATCGAAGAGGCACTTAGTCAGCCTGATTCCGATCTTTGGAAAGAAGGTATGGATAGAGAGTATTCATCTCTTATCAAGAACCAGACTTGGACTATTGTCGAATTGCCTGCCAACAGAAATGTAGTTGATTGCAAATGGATATTCAAAATCTAATACAAGGCAAATGGAAGCATCAATCGAAGAAAAGCTCAACTTGTTGCGACAAGATTTTCTTAGGTACATAATGTCAACTACACTGAGACTTTCAGTCCAATAGTTAAACATTCATCAAACTTCTATTGTCATTTACTACTGCAGCGGATTTAGAGGTACATCCAAATGGACGTACATACATCACATGTTAATGGAGTTACCGAAGAAGATATTTACATGATGCAACCCAAAGGTTATAATATTGAAACTCCACAAAGCACTTTATGGCCTGAAGCAATCTGCTAGAGCATAGTTTCAAAGGATCAACACTTTTTTTTATCGATCACAACTAGAAACCAAGCACTTCAGACTCTAATGTCTACTTCAAGTCAGTGCAACAATTTTTTTATTATTATCACTTTGTATGTGGATGACACACTACTTTTCAGCAACAATATCGATTCAATAAAAGAAGCTAAATCAATGTTGTTTTCAAAATTCAATATGACCGATCTGGCCGAAGCTCATTACTGGCTAGGTATTCAAATCCAAAGAGACACAAAGCGAAAATTGATTTACGTTACTCAACAAAGATACATTCACAATATGTTAATCATATATAATCTGATGAATTGCAAATTAGCCCACTCACCGATGGACCCAAGACTCAAATTGTCAAAGGACCAATGTCCTTAGACGATCGAAGAGAAGGAGCGGATGTGTGAGTATCCTTATCATTCGATAATAGGATCTCTTATGTATGCAATGATTTGTACCAGACTAGACATAACTTTTGCAGTCAGTTCCTTAAGTTAGTTATGACTAATCCTGATATTACACATTGGAAGACTCTTATTAGAGTTTTGAGATTTATTGAAGCTACTATGGACTTGTGCATTTGTTAGGGAACAATCGACAACAACAAACTCAATATTTTCAATGGTTATTCAAATGCAAGTTGGGCAGGAGACGTAGACACTCTTAAATCCACATCTGGATTTAAATTCTTCCTCAACAACGGTCCTATTTCATGGAACAGTCACAAGCAAACTTCGATAGCTTTATCTTCCACTGAATCAGAGTATATTGCAGCCTCTCAAGCTACAAAGGAAGCATTATGGTTGAGAAACTTACTTTCAAATGTTTGTTTGAAACAATATGCTCCGACAACTTTATTTTGTGATGATCAAATTGCTATTGCTTTATCAACCAACCCTAGATTTCATTATAGGAGTAAGCACATTGAAATTAAGTATTACTATGTCAGAAACAAAGTTCTCGACAAAGAGGTAAACTTGCAGTACTGTGTTGACACAAGATATGACAACTGATGTTTTTACTAAGGCACTAAGCTTGAATGCACACATAAAGTTTTGTGCAGAACTAAGTTTGAAGGTCAAGGCATTCATGGATTCAGATTAAGGGGGAGTGTTGGATAATTCTATTATCGGGAGTGATTCATCTGAATAATCGATCTCTAATCTATATCCATTTCATTATCCAATTTTGCAGCTTTATTCATGGTTCTACACAGTCTACAGAAATACTCAGGAATCGCTCAACAGGTGGCTCTGACATATCGGATAACCTCCAACATATCGGATAACTCTGACAAAAGTCAAAGGAGTTGAACATGTTGAAGGATGACAGTTACTGTTCCACCTGATATGAAGCTAAAAAATTGTCCTAATTGCTTTGCAAGTAAATTTTCGGGAAGTCCTAACTGGATGGATGACAGCGCATTATGGCTAACTGATAATTACGATCTACGACCTGATTAGCTGTCCTACCGGATAAGCTTGAACTGGTTTAGTATAAATAACTGATCATAAAAGACTTCTATAGGCTCTAGAAAGTTTTTCAGAGTGTTATTAGCACTTATTGCTTAATAGCAGAAGTGCATTAGACAGAGTTTTCAACTACTCAGAGATAGCTTAGAGTACGCGGTTTCATCCGCTATTGCTTTGTGCTCTCATCATCTGATTTGTACATGCTACTTACTAAATCAATCTATCTTCTTAATTGCGTTTAGTATCATGTCAAAATGTATGCTTCTCTGTAGTCATTTGTAATTGATGAATCCCTTATTGTTTCGTCTAATCAGTTGAATACTTCAACGTTGCAATATTCTATACATCACTTCGCACTCTAATATGTTTGGCTACCGAATCACTTTAGCGCTAATGATTTCAAAGTTAGTTGGTAAAAGATCAAAATGACGATTGTCATTATAGCTCTGTTTGATTTATGATAGGTGTAGTCATGCATAAGGAAGAAAGATCATTCTGCTACACTCGATAGTTCGTCCATATACTTCGGATTATCGAATCGACTCTTTCTTTCTTCCAAAAGGAAAGCTTGCGGTGGCCAATCTATTGGAGTAGTAAATAAGATTCCATATAAGTTCTCAAGGTTCATTGCTCTTTGGATTATGATTTCCTATATCACCTTTGTTTTATACATGAGCACAAGATCTGCGAGTTGAAGATCTTTCTTGTGAAGGTGTCAATCGTGCCTTTCGACATAATCTTTTTGTAGCCAAATCTTGAACTACCGACAGACATGTTATGCACAACTTGTGTACTACTTTTATGTCTTTATTGGAGCGATTTAGCTTCATCCAAGTGTTTTTTTTTCAATCCTCAAATAGGGTAATTTCCATTGACATCATTGTATTTTGATCATACACCAGTTGAAAAGGCGTGTGGTTGGTACTAGCTTTCAAACACAATTTTAAATGCCCATAGAGCTACATGGAATTTGCAATCTCAATCCAATCGACTTGCTTTCCTTTGTTTTGATGCGAATAGAACATGAAATCTTAGTAAAAGATTCTACTTGGCCATTGATGATAACTTGGTCATGGACCTAGTGTCATCTACGTGCACTACCTTTGCTTCTACCCACTTGGTGAGATGGGTACACTTTTGGGGTCAATAAAACCCCTACAACGTATTTCAATTCATTTGTATGCACATGGAACTCAATGTCCAATTGGGAGGTCTTAAGATAGGTACTAAAATAAGTGTCTCATTTAGCTCCTGAAAAACATTCAAAGCTTCAGTTGTCTAATTTGGATCAATTTCCAACATGTAAATGTGATGTGCTAGATCTAAAAATGCTGGTATGAATATTCTGTAATAGTTGGCATGTCCCATAAATGTGTACTCTTTGGTTGTTCCCAATGGTGAAAGATACAAGATGATTTGCACAATTGATAGATTGGTTATCGTACAACATTGAGATACAATATGGCCCAAAATGAGATTGTCACCCAAATTTAACATTTTTTTTGGGGTTAGAGGTATCTTAAATTTTTACAATTGGGAAAACACTTTTTCAAGATGAGTAAGGTATTCCTCATTAGTTCCACCCACGCAAAGATCATCCAAGAAAATCTTTAAAATTTGCTTCATGTAGTGTAAGGAAAAGTACCTCCAAGGTCCTGCTTACAAGACACACACAAAGAACCACCCAATCAACAACTCCTTGATCCTAGGACTCAAAGCAAGATTAGGTTGATCCAATACAGACATTCCAGACTCAACGCTATGATCAAACTTACTCCTATCCCAAACAAAACCACTGAATGAATTCTATTTTGAAGATTAAGATCTAGTATTAAGCAATTATTCCCAAGGATTTCCAAAAACCCCTAACTGCAAAATACATTTTTAAAACCCACTCACCACCCCTAGCATCCACTCTACTTTCTCCCTTAGGATCTTGAGTCCCCTGAAACTCTCATTTTACTAAAGGCACAAAGAAGGTATAGAGACATAGTAAATGTAAAATGAATTACTATAGGAAAAAGTCTAAAAAAATTCATTTCGATGAGCAAGTCATCCTATAACTGGATTGAATACGTAAAAATCATCATAAATGTGTAATAGCACTAAATCGAATTTTTGCCTATACTCAAACACATGATTAACCTCATGAAACAAATTCAATCTTTTAACTTTAAACAGTTTCTATCACTTAACCACTTTTCTAATAAAAAAATTGGACCGTTTTCCTTCTATTAACCAGCTTGGCATTACTCCGCCGTCAATGTCAATAAGCTATCAAAACTCATGATATGAAATTACATGAATGGGAATGCCTCAAATTGGAATTTCAACAACTCTTAAACTGTACCCATTGAAATTCCTTTGCTTGGATAAAGAGTCCAACAACATTCATTCTGTTTGGCCATTTCATATTATTTGACATTTTGATACAGGTTGTTTTGAGTTACTAATGATCAGTAAGTGGTTGCATGATAGCATTGTCCAAAAAACATGTTTCTGAAGGTTTTTCTTGCTTTTTGATGCATACAATTGATGGAACGCTTAGAAACTTTGCATGCATGTTCTCCAACATCCTTTGTGTTGGAATTCTAATTCCACTTCAACCATTCTATCCAATCGCCACCGTTATTTTTTGCTCTTGACTTTGAAAAACAGTTTGGGCCCAATGGGCTCTCCTCTTAGCAACCTTAGCATCTACATTTATAGCTCTCGTTATTAAGGCTGCCCTTATTTTTAAGGTCATTAAAGTCTCTCCTTCCCACTAAACTTACATGTGATTCTCCTTTTCTCTCTCTCTCTCTCTCTCTCTCTCTCTCTCTCTCTCTCTCTCGATCGATCGGTCGATCGATCGATGGGGTCGCTGTGCCAGGCTTGATTCTTTGTTGCAATGGAGGTCAGATCTGCTGTTTCTATCACACATTCATAGCATAAGTTTTGATTGATCCATTAATCTGAAAGCTGCATTTCCATTGCTGAATTTGTGGGTGCGGGTTGGATAACTATGGCTCCTCCTGCTGAGGCCCCTGCGTTGCTTCCTGTCTCTGCAGGCACAAGATCTGTGGCCTCTGCATTCTTTGGCGATGACACTGATTCACAGCCGCTGTGGTTCAAGAAAGATGCCTTCATGGAGCCTAATTTTGACAGTGAGGCCTACATTGCCGACATGGGGAGGCTGGTCACATTGGACACACTCAAGGCAGAGCTGAGGAGCCATTTTGCAGCTTTGAAGAATGAGCTGGTGGAGCTTATCAACAGGGACTATACGGATTTTGTGAATCTCAGCACAAAATTGGTGGATATCGATGGGGCAATGATGCGGATGCGCACGCCACTGCAGGAGCTCAGGGCAAAGCTGGGTTCTGTGAGGGACAGTGTGGCTGTGGCTCTTTCGTTGCTTCAAGATGCGTTGAAGCGGCGCGCCGAAGCCTCGGGTTCCCGGGAAATTTTGGAGCTTTTGTTGGATACCTCACATGTAGTTTCAAAGGTTAGAAAAACGAAATGATCTGCAATATGGATCTTGAATTCTGCATATAACTTTCTTGTCTTTTATTTTCTTGGCTTTCTTCAATCAATTGCAAAAGCAGAAGCATAGTGCCCCGGCCATTTGAATCAAGGAGATTTGAATCGATTCATATCATGGCCATTTTTTTCCTGGAAATTCAAATCAAGATCCTAGCGAATGATTCTAAAAACCCCAATCTTTTACACTTGCTTAATTAGGTTTAAATTAATCAAATGATTCTTCAAATAAGGCTCCTAGGAAAGGCAAGCTATAATCTTTATCCAATTTTTTTTTAATAAAATGGAAAAAGGCAGGAAATTTTTAAATTTCAGAAAAAATTAGACATGGTAAAATCCAGATTTAAATCCACAATTTTTCAAGATGGAGTTCAAAGCCACATAATCAAAGTTTGTAAGAAAGTTTGATCATGATCTACAATGGATGGTAAAGGTGTCTAAGGCATGACAAGAGGGTACTCACAACCATAGAATACCATTTCGTACCTTTTGGTATGCAGCGTTTAGTTCTGTACGTATGGAACAAAGTGTCGGAAATCAGTGGGCTTGTGCGGAAGCTAGGAGCTAGCTAGATGCGTGGACCGGAAGCGCCACAATTAGCAGCAAAAATAATTCAAACGCAGGATTCATACAAATGTGCAATAGAACAATAACAGCAGTAGGACAAATTGCACTCTGATTATTATCAACAATGAGTACAATGGCATGAAGTTATAACTTCAGCTTGTTGGGCGTGATAACGCTGATACAGATTAATGAATTATCAGACTCGGAATATCAGAAGAAGTTTTCTGATGAAGATTCTAAGTTTGATATACTGATAATATCTACAACTGAATTTCTTTCAGTTTATTACAACCGCTTTTGTGCCATAAATGCATGTACAAAGTTGGCAGACATCAATGTAAAGTTGTTGGGTCGGATTTCTAACCAACAGTATCGAAAAATTACATAGAGTCGAATTTTATACAAAGGGTCGAGAAATATACACTGGGTCGAAAGATATGCCGAGGGTCGAATTTTCCGTTGTCGGAAAAATTAGACCCGATCCGATCCGATCCAGGGTCGAACATGCCCGGATAATCTAGTGAAGGGTCAGAAAAAATCCGAACCGACCCAGGGTCGAAAAAATCTCTCTTTTGAACGGCTTTTTAGGATGCTCATTAACAAAAGGATTTAAGGTTGAGCAATGAAATCCAACACTCTCTCTTAATGTGGATCCTGGAAAGTTTTGATCTTCAGATTTAACATGTCGTTGAATCTGAGATGATGCTCCTTTGGTAGGGCCTTTGTGAAGTAATCTGCTGCCATTGATTCCGTCCTGCAGTAGACTAATGATTCGTCCTTGCTTTACACTTCCTCTCTTAAATAATGATACCTGATTTCGATATGCTTGCTTTGTGAATGAAATCTCGGATTGAGAGAGAGAGCAATGGTGCTTTGATTGTCATAGAAAATGGTTGTTGGATGTGACTGTGCAAGGTCGATTTCTGCTAGCAGGTGCCTCAGCCAAATTAAATCAAGCATAGAAGATCCATGGCTCTGATACCATGTAGGAAATCAAAGTGCCAAGATCCTTATAACATTCAATCTCCATATACAAGAAGAAGAGGGGGAAGAAGAAGAAGAAGAAGAAGAAGAAGAGGGAGAGGGTTAGGCGCCCTCAAGGAGAGAGAAAGTAGTAGCAATGCTTGAAAGGGAATGAATTACAAATGAACAATGAATACATATAAATAGGCCTTCCAAGGGCCTAGACTCTTCCAAACTCTAAGTTCTAGAACCTTCCAAACCCACTACTAATTATAGGGCACTCCCAAAAGTCAAGATAGGGTCCCTTAACATAATTAGACTTTACTTGGACCCACAAGTTACCACTAGACCAAAATTGGGTCCAACTTAACTAAAGCTATCTTAGAACTCCCACACAGCAGTAAGGTTTTTCCAGTCTTTCATGTAAGTCAGTTACGAAAAGCCTTAACCAGATCAGACAATCTAGTAGGGGACAGTGTTCTAGTTCTCCCATTGGATCCTCAACAACCTCCACATGAACCAGAGGAGATTCTTGATAGTAGTTCTGCTTTATTATACTGGCATTGTTCACAACCTTGAACGTAAGCCTCGATATGACCATTCATTTTTGGCCAGAAGAAGTTCTGCCTAACAAGGTCAAGTGTCCTTTGTATGTCTAGGTGACCAGCACAAGGGGTGTCATGACACTACTGCAAGATTTGGTGCCCGCAAGTCTTCCCTATCCGGCACACAAACCTTTCCCTTCTAGAAAAGTTGGCCATTCTTTATGGAATAGTCTTCAAGTATCTCTTGTCATTTCGGGATTGCTTGGGATCCTGCATCCCAAGGTCATCACTTGATCTAGAATTTCCGGTCAAGACATCTAGCCCGATGCGACCGAAAAGCCCATCGGTTCGACAAAGATCCCGAAGTAATAGATACAAATTAGATTGGATCTCAGCAAAGCATTATTGATTAACCCCTCCAATCTGACTCAAGGCATCGACAACTCTGTTCGACATACCTTTACGAGACTTAATGTCGAACACGAACTCTTAAATGAGTTCCGACCATTTAGACTTACGGCCACGAAGGTCCTTAGCATCACTTAAGGGATTGGTGATCATTCATCATTGTAAATTTGGCTCCATAAAGATAATGCCTCCAGATTTTCAACGCGTGAATGACTGCAAAAAGCTCCTTCTCATAGGTAGAATACCTAGACTGAGCAGGATCCAGCTTTTTGCTTTCAAACGCAACTGGTCTACTGTCCTGGTAAAGAACCGCTCCTACAACAAAGTCGTTAGCATCCGTATCCATCACATGGGTCGGTTAAGATCGACAATGTGTAAAATTGGAGCCGTAAAAACACAGTGCTTGAAAGTTTCAAAACTCTCATTCATTTCATCAGTCCATGTTATCACTGGACTTTTTCTGTAGCTACATTTTTTCTTCACCCCCTTAAAAACATTCTTTAGGGGGAATGCTATTAAGACATAATCCATAATGAACCTGTAAAAGAATCCTGTGAATTTTTCAGGAAAAATATCGCTAAATTCTTGCCTAATTTTGTTAAATACCCTACCTTCAGGTGAGTTAACACTTAAGGGGTTATTTAAAGGCACATTCAGGCATATGCGATAAATCAATATTTAGACTCTGAATAGCATAATCATCAACTTAGATTTGATCTTTAAGAAAACAAAGATAAACTTTATATTCAGAGTCTTTCAAATATTCAACTTCTAAAGCAGATGCAACAGAATGAGAAAGCTCATCCACAAGTTCAACAATTGAGCCATTATGGAAAAAGGTTACACTATGAGTTACATAGTCCTTTTTTAACGACTCATTTTTGGAGTAAAACCATTCCTTTCTTAAGATTATGTCTATGCTATCTAAATTCATAATATGAAAATCAAGCGGTTCGACATAATCTTGAATCTTGAGCGGCAGCTGAGGAAGAAGATGGTCCCAAGCTTGCCGATCTTTCCCCATGCCATTTTCACCACATACAAATGGTTACTTGACACGGTGGCCACCTTGAGTTTTTGGACCAATTTAGAATTTATAAAATTATGGGAAAACCATCATCGAAAAGAACAGTCAAAGGAGGATGAAAGAGGCCCAAGCGAAGGCTATGGGAGGTGGAGAGCACCCCAAAGACCTATACTTGTTGCAGGTACACTGTGTGGTACCTCTTCAATTCCCTCCCCCTCTTTCTTTTAATTCAAAGCATAAAAATTCTGTTTAGTTTCATAAGCCTAAGTTACAAGCTCCTTTGAAAAACATAAGCGTTAATTTTAAGAAAACTTTATTTAAAATCTTTTAAGCTTTCAAACTTTGTAATTTTAAGTTTTAAAACTTATTCTTTTAAACATAAGCTTAAACTTAAGCTTTATGTTAAGAAAGGGTTTTCTTTTAAACATAAAAAGTCTTCTTTAAGATATACACATGTTTTTTTGCAGCAAAGTACATATCACCAAAACATTTAATAACAGGAGGGTATGATTCCCTCCTGTCTCCTCCTTCCAAAAGAAATTAGGAGAGCAGGCTGTAGGCCTGCGGCTGCCTGTAGCCGCTTCCTCCTGCCAGCCTAGTAACGCTTGGGCCCGCCCTCCACTGTGACCGTACAGCCGTGCGCAGGTTACCAGCAGAATTTTTTTCGGTTCTTACAAAATTTCAGCCAGTTTCTGAAACTGTCAATTTTTTATGTATTTCGGCTTCCAAAAGACCGAAAAACAGGGGGGAGCGTAAACCGCACCCCCACAGGGAGGTGTGGCAGCCATCCCCCGGTGGTGGGATGGCCGTACCCCGGGGGATGGGCTCTGCACCCTCACGTGAGGGTGCGGTTTATGCTCCCCCGAAAAACAGTCTTTACAGTCTGTTTTTCACAACTATCGAAAAGCAGAAGTTTTTTGACAGTTCCATGTGCTATTTCCGACATACAGATCTTTAAAACACGGCTTAACAAATTCTGCAGCTTTAACGGCTACCAGAAAGCCAGAAAAACTGTAAAAAACAAGCCTCTTAGCATGCATAGAAGGCCCAAAACTTATCCAAACAACGTCGGATCTCGACGGAACAAAAAGCAAAGTTGTTCATAGCGATCAAACCCTGAATACTAAGCTGTCCTAGCACATCAACAAGAAGTTTAAACCAACCAAAATTCAAGTTGAAACGATTGCACCTTATTCACAATGATCGGTGGCTTTGATACCAAATGTTAGAATCCCCATTGTTGAATCCGATCATTATTAAGACACAATTAGGTGACGAACGCCATGTTACCGCCCATTCATAGAGGTAATGCCATCTCTCCCCCGTGCGCTGGAGCCATAGACCACCATCAAGCAAGGTCGGACCTCTAATAAGCCAATGTCCCATACAACTATGCCTTACGCTCGACCCTCGCCTACCTACATCCTGAGGCCTAGATTAACGTCCTGACCTGACCACTAGTGGAAGAGCTCTTCATTCTCGAGGAGAGAATGAATGACAAGCTCATGGAGATCCACCTTTATATACATAGTCCAGGTGGAGTCATCTCTGACCATAGAGATCACGCATGACCACTGACATGCGTCAGTTGCGCACGCTGATGTGGTTTCATAACAAAGGCGTCACCTCGCGCCAATAGGACATTGACACGTGGCACCCAAAAGACCTATAACTCCAGACCAGTGTTCTGTCCTATATGAGATCGGCACCTCAAGTAACCTGTTACATGTCCTTATGGGTACGTAACAGATACCATAAGAGAAGAAAGTGCTACTACAGGAGTTAAATAGCCTCGAGTTAGAAGGAGAGACTTGGGAAGGGAGAGCCGTGAGAAGAAAGACTCATGTGGAGGAGAATTCTTAGGGCGAAATAGCTCATGGATTCTTTTAGTTAGTAACAATAGGTTGCATGCCAAAGAGGAGCTTCGAAAGGATGTTGGCATGCTACAATGATAAAGGAATGGGAACTAGTCAATGTTACATGCAAACCCGTATAAATGTTTTTGCAAACTTTGTAGAAACCTCAAAATAACAAACTATTTCTCTGGGCCTTAAGCCCCTAAAAGGGAGCCCAAAGGGTCGTCGCATAAATACCGGGGCCTAACAAGAAGAATTCCTGCCTGGACACCTGTCATCTCTTGAGCACTTTTTATCCTAAATTGACGATTAAATGGCTTTTCTGGCAAAAGATAGGATCTTTGTTAATCATAGTAGGTAGAGTGCTTTTGTTCAATTTACATGTTCATTCAGCCACTTTTATTAAAGGTATAACGTTCCAAAAATTAGCACTTCGATTGGTCAAAACGTAAAAAATAACACTTAAAAAAAGGTCAACAACGTTTGAACTTCCAATGTTTCAGATGGGTTTTAAACCATTGGCTTTCATACATCACAAAGGTTTGAATGTTACATTGGAACTACTGTCAGAGCACTTCACAACTGGTCGATTCTGAACTGGATACGTAAGTGGTTAGCCTTGTTTGGAATTGTTTCTTGTTGATTCAAATTGGAAAGGATGAGCCTACATATGAAATATGCGAGGTTTGTCAAAACTTGTCAGACCCCACAACGATCCTATACACTTAGAATTGAACGAATCGGGGATCGTCGTTCTTTGTTGATCGCATTGCAATTTAGTGAAACTATGCTTGGAATGAGAGCAATAACATCTGTGAGAAAATTGGAATGCCATGTCAAAATAATCTTGTGTGATAAAAAAAGAAATGCACATAGGAACTTCAAATCTATAAGAATCTGTGTTCTGAAATTACTCAAAATGTACCTTAGTTGCCCGTTCCGTAACGGAACGCGTTTTGTTCCGGAACGATGCCCAAAAAAAAACGTTTTTTTAACAAAGGATTTAATTAAGATAAATAATTAAAATAATTAAATGTATATCAATATCGTTCCGATCAGGAATGTTCCGGAACGTTCGGGAACGTTCCGACCCATTTTGGTCGGAACGGGCTTCTAAGCAATGTACACTTCAAGTAGAGGATGAGTATTGTATCTATATAGGATTGCCATGCTTATTTTCTAGTTTTTGAGTTGGGAGTTCATGAGAGTTCAATAAAGGCCACATTCTCCATTCTTGGTCCACTTTGGAAACTGGGTGGGTTATTCACGATTTCACAAAGGTAGGAAAGAGAATCACTATCAAGAAGGGTTAACCTGAAGCTTGGCAACAGCCACGGCAGCACTACGAGTTAGTCTTTAGTAGCTTTACAAATCATCTGCCCCCATTGGCATCTTTTTTGCTACCATCACGTTTCTGGAAGGTAAGTTCCATCGTAGCACATTTGAAGCCTGGCTGATTGTTGCAGATCATAGATATTACTGATGCCTACTTGCTGTTCCATCATTCCTATAGTGGAAGATAATACGCTTTCCAAAAAATCATAGTCACAAGTTGATTCAAATCAAGCAAAATATATTTCGAAACTTTTAGTCGTTCTGCTGCAAAATGATCAGGAAAAACCAAATTTTTTTCCATATTTTGAATAAAGCCAGGGGATTGAGGAAAATAGTTTTGTAAAACTTCGATTCAAATTGTGAATTGATTTCAATAGGCTCGGAGGGCTTTGATTTGCAATGCGTTTTACTATGACTCAAATGAAGTGTCTAAGGAGCCTCAGCAAGCAACATACTGAAAGACCCATTTAACAGGCTGATTCATGTTAAGAAGATGGCTGATTCAAATAGGAGGGGAAAAGCTAGAACCAATCCTTCACTGAGGACTAAGGCAACTTCTTGCCCCATTCTAAAGCATAATGACTAAAAATCATGATTTGAAGCGCTCCCAATAGATTCATTTTTCTTAAATGTTTTTTCAAGATGTTTTGCTATGGAATGATTCGAACTTGGGAGAGAATTTAAATCGATTCAAAGTGACTGGTTACAATGATTTTAAGGGATTTCGATTCTTTTTCATTACATAATTTAATGGGTTCGATAGTAGTGAATCTATTTATTCCAAGTAAATGAGATTTTTGGACATGCATTAGATTGTTTGTCTTTCATGTACGCGAAGTTTCTGATGATTAAGTTGGAGTTTGAAAAGTTCTTTGATTACAAATTCTGGTGTGAAGTTTTGTGTAGTTCAAAAGCTTTGACAAAGGGTTATATGTTACAATTGACACACCCAATGCTAGCATAACAATAATTTGAAGTGGCATCATATTGTGTTAGCAATGTTATTCCATGGCAATTTATGTGTTGCTGTTATCTCTTAACAGATTGAGAAACTTCTTACAGAGCTTCAAAATATGCCCGAGGATGGTGGCCATATATCTAGCGATGAAGCTCACAGTATTAAGCCGACAAACAATGGTGCTTTTGGAGAATCAATTGAGCACTGTGTCAGCCTTGAAGAATCACGCAGTCGACTGCTGGAGCGAATTGCCAGTGAAATGAATCGTCTCAAATTTTATGTTGCTCGTGCTCAGGTTTTGTCCTATCCTTTCTCAGGAAGTTATTTCTTTCTATTTCAGTCAGAACTGTCCTTTATAAATTATCCTTTCCCTCTGTTAAGATATTTTTTTGAAAACATATTTCCTGTTCGACCTTCGCAGTCAGAACTGCCCTTTATAAATTATCCTTTACCTCTGTTAAGATTCCTTTTTGAAAACATATTTCCTGTTCGACCTTCGCAACCCAATTAAGGTATTTTTTTCTGAGGAGAGCAGTGACTGTTGCAGGACCTACCATTTATTCAAAGCATGGACAAAAGGATTCAAAATGCTGATACTGCATTAGATGCAAGCTTACAGAGGTGTTTTCAGATTGGGCTGCAGAGGCGTGATAAAAGAGTAGTGTATCATTCGCTTCGAGCATATGCTGCAATCGATAATACGGCAGGGGCTGAGGATGTTTTTCGCCGTACTGGTGTTGCTCCTTTTGTGCAACAAGTTATCCCTCCGAGTCCTCCCAAAGATCTAGTTGGTGGGACTGGTGATCGTCTAGAGGAGGTATTTCAGGAGATTCAAAAGCATGTTCAGGCAGAATGTAGTTTCCTCCTGGAAATAGCTGCTTCAGGTACTTTGGAGCGTCATTTTAAAACTTTGTTTCCCTTTATTAAGATACTGAAAATCTTTTTGCTACTTTTATTTTTTGTTTTGTTTTATACATACAAAATGCGTTCTGTTCTGAAAAACAAAACCCCAAATTGGGTATTAACTCTAACCCTAATTTTTAAGGTTTATTATTCGCATGGCAATGTAATGCTCTACCACACTTTCCATTAGGGAATTGATGAAGTTTCACTGGATGCTGTGCTGTACTATGGTCTGTATCTGTAGGCTAATTCTCTGCCAGAAAGCACGGACACATTTTTGTGCTAAATTTAATTCATAAAACTAACCCTTGAAGAAGGATTATGTTTTGATGTAGGATATAGAGATTCCCATGGCTTTTGCTATAATATCAATCTTCCATATGATATTTACATATGTTGTTTGGTATTTTAATTGACTGATTGCTGGATTGTGTAATTTTGTTGTTTCAGCAAACTCGGGGTTGCATGTCTTTGACTTTCTTAGCAACTCCATCTTGAAAGAAGTACATTCTGCAATCCAAAAAGGAAAGCCTGGAGCATTTTCCCCTGGGAAACCTGCTGAGTTTTTGGCCAATTACAAATCCAGCTTGAAGTTCTTAGTCTTTTTAGAAGGTACGAATCTTGTTTACAGCTTGATAGTGCTGAAGAATGTTGTCAAACAAAGTCGAATCACCTTATGAGATTGCTTCCATGTGTTACTGTATCGTTTCCTTGACTGGAACAAACGGCAGCGAATACTCATTGTATGAAACATATTTCCTTAACATATGGAATGACACTTTACAGACTGTGGTTTTTTTTTTAATGTTTTAAATTTTACACTGAATATAGAAACAGATATAATTTTATAATTTTATAACAACGATCCGCTGCGACCATGAACCAGCTGTACAACTAGGCTTCGTCATTTATTTGCATGGTCCTTAGAAGGATGATGCTAAAAAGCACATTGTTGTGATGGAAATAGTGGAAGCTAGAAAACTGATTAAGTTGGATTACAACATGCATGTGCCAAGGAATTATATGCCAAACATCATGCACGTAGATATATATATTGAGTCATGGTTGCACGTTTATTAATAATTGTCATTTGGACTGTATACTTTGGGCACTTGGGTTTGTCAATTTTGTTTGGCAGAGAATCACTTGTCACAATGGTCAATTTTGGGCACCCAGCTTGTTAGAAAACAAGAATCACACAACTTAAACTAGTTGCAAAGAGGAATAACAATCACAAAGACAATGAGATAGAGACAAAGCTAAGATGAGCTTGTTTGAATGAATGCTAGTCTCCCTTTTGAAGAGTACTATCAAATTTCAATAGATGCACAATTAGTGCTCAAATTGGAATTCTAATCACCAAATGGAAACCAAAAGGCCACAAGGCACGAGTTACTTAGGTTACACAAGACCTTGGAACCCAAGATCCCTTTCTAGAGAGAGAAAATTAACGAACCTTGGGCCCAACAACTTGTAAGAGGGGGCTTTCAAAACACTATCAAACATAAGTTATTCTGCATGGGTATCCCTTTAATAACAAATTTGTTTTCCCTAACTTAGATTGGAACTTCGAGATCTTATCGGCTACTTGATCTTTTGTAGAGCAATAAAAAAGCTTTGCTTCACTAGCTTAAATTTTTTCTTTTAAAGTGACAATGCACTTCAATGTGTTTTGCTCTTGCATGAAAAATAGGGTTTTTAGCAATGAACATCTGGCTTAAATTATTACAAAAGATAGTAATTGCGTTTTCTTGGAACTCCTCAATTCTCCAAGAAGTCTTCAAAGCCAAATGAGTTCACAAGTTGCAATTGCTGCTTTTGTATTCAACTTCCATGGGGAGAGTGTCACCATGAATTGCTTTTTGCTTCCTCATGGGATAGCACTTAAGCCAAGTGAAAATGTATAACCAGACATTGACCTTCTAGTTTCAACATCTGCATCGCACCCTTGCAAGACAAGATCACTTTCTGATTCATATATTTAAGCATAGTTGAATGTGGCCTTAAGATACCTAAGTACCCTCTTGGCTGCCTTAAAATCTGCCATAGATTGAGTTCCCATCTTAACAACGTATGAAATATCTGTACAAATGATGGTAGCACAGATGATGCTTCGAACAAGCCTTCTAAAACTTGTTACATCAAAGCTTTTGATCCAAGGATGATGTTAACTTTAAGTTAGATTCAGTAGGAGTAGAAACAACTTTGCAATCCAGCATATTAAATCTCTCAAGTAATGTATGTATGTACATACCATAGCGCGAATCGCGATCCCGATTCGCTATTTTCCCAAAATCGTGTAGAATCGATTTTTTTTTTTTTTGAAATTTTTTTTGTGCAATATGGGTATCAGATGAAAGCTCTGATCGAGGGGAATATGATTGTGTAGTTTGCCGACCGTTTCAGGTGCAGAATGGTCCCTTTACGCTAAAGCTGCATCCCATATAAAAAAAAAGAGAACACATTGGGGCATTCCCAGTGAACATAGCAGGAATCTCCCTTTCTTTGATTCTCCCTCTCTCTATCTCTCTCTCTGATCACGATTCACAACAAACGGAACTAAAACCATGCTGAACAAAAACCTAGCTGAATCATTCTGAACTTTAGCCTTAAATGAAACAATTTTTGACAAAACAACCATACTCTCTCTCTCTCTCTCTCTCTCACTCTCTCTCTCTCACTCTCTCAACGATGGTGATGGCTGCTGCTGCCTCGCGATGGTGATGGCTGCTGCTGCCCTGTCCTAGATCGCCCTACCCTGGTCCGCCCTCTCTCTCTCTCTCTCTCTCTCTTTCTCTCCACCATAGCCCCTCCTCCTCCTCGCGCCCTCGCTCGTAGATCAGCACGATCCCCAGCCACCTCCTCACTCACCTCCCTCGCTCACCACTCACCTCCCTCACTCACCACTCACCTCCCCTAATGTAATAGATCCTAACACCACAGTAGGGCAAACACTCACTGATCCACCCAACCTTGCCTACTCCCTGATATAGAGTAAGCCCTTCCTAGCCCAGTGTGAGGACTGGTAGCATGCAACTGCCAAGTGTCGGCCACGTGGCACTGACGTGGTCGACTGCACGTCGGGACCCAACTGGGGGCCCTATCCTGCTGACAGGGTCCCTAGGCTGTGTTGGGCCCGCCATGGCTATGGACCGTGCTGGGGCACACTACTCACACTGTCTTGCCCTGTTGGTCATGTACGCTGGACACGACCCTGACTGTGGTATCTGACCTATCTGTGTTCTCTAGGGTTCGGCACTGGTTACGAGCTCGTAACACTCCCTCCCCCTTAAGAACCGTCTTGGTCCTCTAAGACAAAGTCTGGAAAAATCTTGCGAAGGACGCTGCCTCTTTCCCAAGTGGCATTCTCAACAGGCTGATCATTCCACTTAACCAGATATTCTCGGTATAGAGTATGACGAGTCTGCGTCTCTCTTCTATCAAGAATCTCCTCTGGTTCATGTGGAGGTTGTTGAGGATCCAATGGGAGAACTAGAACACTGTCCCCTACCAGATTATCTGATCTGGTTAAGGCTTTTCGTAACTGACTTACATGAAAGACTGGAAAAACCTTACTGCTGTGTGGGAGTTCTAGTTCATAGGTGACCTCGCCTAGTCTCCTAGTGATGGTAAAGGGACCACAATACCTTGGAGACAACTTAGCACACACTCCTGATTTGAGGGTTTTAGAGTCAACTGGGACTCTCAAGTAGACTTTCTCACCAGTGGAGAACTGCACATCCCGTTTGTGTGGATCTGCATAATGCCTGGCTCGATCCTGGGATTGTCTAATGCTACGCTTAGCATGTTCTATCATCTGGTTTAGGTCTTCTAAAAAGTTTCTGGCTGCTTCAACTTTTTCTTGTTTAAACCCTACAGCTGTGGGTGAGCGTGGCTGAAAACCGTACATCAGCATAAATGGGCTGTATCCCGTAGCTGAATGTTTGGTACTGTTGTAAGCAAACTCTAATATCGAGAGATACTCCTCCCAATAAGTCTGCTTCTTGCTGACGTATGCACGAAGCATATCCTCCAGCACTTGATTTACCCTTTCTGTTTGACCGTCCGTCTGTGGATGGTCGGTGGTACTCATATTAAGTTTAGTATGGAGATGATGGAATACTGCCCTCCAAAAATTTCCAGTAAACTTACTGTCCCGGTCGCTGACTATGCCGGAAGGTAGACCGTACAATTTAAATAGCCCGTCTACAAACAACCTCACTAACTCTGGAGCTCTAACGGTTGTTTTGGTCGGAATAAAATGAGCCATTTTGGTCAGACGGTCAACTGTGACCCATATAGCGTCATTACCCTTTTGGGTTTTAGGCAGGCCTACTATAAAATCCATGGAGATACTCTCCCATTTACCAGCTGGTATTTCTAAGGGATGCAACAACCCTCCTGCCTTTAAACGCTCTGCTTTATTTACTTGACATTTCTGGCAACTGGTTACATACTGGTGGACGTCCTTTTTCATACTGGGCCAGAAAAATTGCCTACGAAGAAGCTCATAGGTCTTCTGTATGCCTGGGTGTCCCGCGCTAGGCTTGTCATGACATTCATATAGGACCTGCTGCCTATAATCCTCTGAATTGGGGACACATACTCTATCTCTATAGAGCAAGTACTCATCCTGAATGGAATACTGTTTCCATTTGAATCCTCGAGTCAACTGACCCTCAACCACAGGGGTTTGCTTGGGTAATACAGGCTCAGAATCCTCAACGTCATCTGACGACGTATACTCGGACTCATCATCATCCTCAACGGAAGCTGCCGTATTCTTGGATGAACTGGCACCAGCCTCGGGAACTGGTTCTGGAGTCTGTAACTGTCTGTTCTGGACTGAGTTCCAGATAATAGAGAAGAATGCATCATGCTGGCATTTCCCTCTCAAGGACTCGAGTAACTCATTACGAATCTGAGTAAAACTCAGCTCGTTTATCATAGGCATTCTGGTAAGGGCATCTGCTACTGTATTGAATTTTCCACGCCTATATCTGATAGACATGTCAAACTCTTGCATCAACTCTGCCCAACGAGCTTTCCGACCTCTAAGCTCAGGTTGATTGCAAAGGTATCTGAGACTCTCATGGTCTGTCAGGACCTCAAAGTTGGCACCATACAAATAATGCCTCCAAGTCTTAAGGGCATGGACTATAGAAAAGAGTTCCTTTTCATAGGCACTATACCTAGTCTGTGCTGGCTCGAGTTTTTTACTCTCGAACGCAACTGGTCGTCCACCCTGAGTTAGCATAGCGCCTACTGCAAAGTCGCTAGCATCTGTTTCGACCACAAATGGCTGATTGGGGTCGACGACTTTTAAGACTGGTGCTGTAGCTAAGGCTGTTTTGAGAGCATCAAAGCTCTCCTGTTGTGCGGACTCCCAAATGAACTCCTTTCCCTTCCCCTTAAGGAGATTTGTCATAGGGACTGCTATCTGAGCATATTCCTTGACAAATCGTCTGTAATATCCCGCTAGACCAAGAAAGATTTGAAGTTCCAAAATATTCTGAGGTCTCAGCCAACTGAGTATGGCTTTAATCTTATTTGGGTCCATCTTAATCCCATCTGAAGAGATAATGTGACCCAAATATGCTACTTCTTCAACAAAGAATTCACACTTGGATTGTTTAGCATAAAGCTTATGCTTTGAGCAGTCGAAACACCTTTCTGAGGTGTTTTAGATGCTCCTTCCTCGTTTTGCTGTAGACGAGGATGTCATCTAAAAATACGACTACAAACTTACCCAAGTATGGTCTGAGGACACTGTTCATCAAGGTCATAAAGGTAGCTGGAGCATTTGTGAGCCCAAATGGCATCACCTTAAACTCATAATGACCGTGACGAGTCCTAAAAGCTGTTTTCGAGACATCTTCCGATTTTATACGGACTTGATGATATCCCGATCTGAGGTCTATTTTGCTGAAAAACTTAGCCCCGTCGAGTTGATCAAACAACTCGTCTGCCCGAGGCATAGGGTATTTATTCTTAATTGTGACTTTATTGAGGGCTCTGTAATCTACGCAAAGACGCATAGACCCCTCTTTCTTTTTCACCAATAGGACTGGTGAGGCCCATGGTGAACTACTGGTCTGAATTTGGCCTTTCCCAAGATAGTCTGTTAACTGCCTAGTTATTTCTTTATCCTCTGTTCGGCTGACCCGATACGGAGGTTTAGAAACAGGTGCTGTACCTGGTACTAGGTTTATTACATGATCTACCTCTCTGCTAGGTGGTAAACCATGTGGCAAATCTTCAGGAAAAACATCTTTAAATTTAGACAATAAAGTTTCTAATTTACTGATTTTCTGCTGAATAGAACTGGAAATAGAAACTTCAGGAATAAACTGAAAGTCACATAAGAATACCTGATGGTCTTCGTCTCCGATTAGCTGACAAAGCTCTGAACTGCAGACCATAGGGCTGTTGGGAACATCATGCTCCCCATGCAACTGGATCTCTCGCCTTTATACTGAAAGCTGAGGGTGTTCTCCTGATAGTTTCTGTGGAGGGAAGGTCCTAAACTGTAGAGCCAATCTCTCCCGAGAACAATGTCTGTTCGATCCAGGTGCATTATCTGAAAGTTTATTTCATCTTGGTACCCCTGAATACCAAGATTTAACTTACTTACCATAGTTTCCCATATTTTTTTATCTTCACCCTTAGCTAATGAAACTATGTACCTATGCTGACTAGGTACTTCTGGTAGTTTAAGCTTTTTAACCAGGGTGTGGTTGATGAAATTATGGGTTGCCCCATCATCAACCATGACTCTTACTGACTGGTTACCAACTTTCCCATGCATACGTACTAGGTCATGCGGCCCAAAGCTAAAGGGTCTCGCTAGCATTGCAGAGGTCAGCTGGCAACAGTGTTCATGATCTTCATGATACACTTTGATCTCGGAAGCTGCCGAGTCACTGGGGAAACATACAGTCTGAACAAGATGAACTTGTTTTTTATCTTTTTTATCTTTTTTAGTGAAAGGTCCCTTGGGACACTGTCTGACTGTGTGTCCCTTGCCTATACACACAAAGCACAAACGTTCTTGTTTGGCTTTCTCAAAATCATCTGGTTTTAAGGGCTGTATGAGTGAAGGGCGTTTCTGAGGAGCTTCACCTTTAAATTTATCTTCTTTCTTTCTTTTTAAAAATTTCTTTTTAAATTGAAAGTCTTTCTGAGGAAGCTGCTCAGAAAGTGGTTGCTGTCTCGCTCTCTTCCTACCCACTGAATCATCATAGATTTGAGCATATCTGAGAGCTTGCTCAAGGGTAGTAGGCGAGTTTCTCTGGACCTCTACTTTATATTCATCTTTGAGGCCACGGACAAATCCCCTGATTTTCTGATAGTCATCCATATTTTTAATCTTTAAAATTGCTTCTCGATACTGCGAGATATATTGGATGAGGGATTTATCCATTACTGTTCTTTCCCAGGCTTCCCAGGCTCTATCCAGTTCATTTTCTGGTAGAAATTCTCTTAAGAAAGCTTCTTCAAAAGCTTTCCATGACCGGGGAGTCTGCCCAGTCTCCTGGAGATTTACACCACTTATAGGCCATAGGCCCTAAGGAAAGACTGGCCTCAATTGCTTGCAAATGGTCAGGGGTTTGTTTAAGAGCATGAATGTTCTTCCATTTGCTGAGGAAGGTTTGTAGAATATCTGCATTTCTATCCTTCTCTTCCCCATTAAAAGTAGGAGGCTTTAAATCTTTAAAAACACTGGGGTGAGACCGTAAAGTCTCACCCGAAACTGATGGAAGTGGAGAAGGGGATAACTGAGAAGTGGAGGGAAGGCTTCCTTTCGCGGAGCTCAAAATCAAGTTTTTGAGTTCAGCGAACGAGTCGTCCACACTGGATTTGAAATTGGCTAATGCCAGCTTCAGTTCATCCACTTCTGTTACCAATTGGAGGAACTGCTCCTTGGTAACCAGTTCGTCGAGTTCTTCAGCGAACTGTTCTTTCAGGCAGCCCGTGAGTCTGGCAGATGAGTCGTTTACCGAGATGGACGAGTGCGTTTTCTTGACAGCGCACCTAGCAGCTCCCAGTGCTAGGGATTTGGGGTCCTCGGGTTCGAGAGTGCCCCGAGGCCCCACCCACACCATCTCCGGATTGGAGTATGGAACTGTGATGGTTTACACTCATCTTCCATTGGTGGCGACTTGATCGATTTCATCACTGACAGGGATTTACTGCTCTTTATGGAGACTCATGAGAGTCAGGAGAGAGGATTACCTATTTTTCCAGGATACAGATGGGATTCCGTGTACAGACTTGAGACTAGATCAGCTAGCGGTCGTGGATCCGGAGGTGTTGCATGTTTATACAGAGAGTCTCTTCATCCGAGCATTGAGTTCATCAGACACGACGAGCATGCACGGTATATATGGATTCATACTACTGGGCATGATATTGGGTTGGACAGGGACCTCTTTGTGGCGGCCTGTTATTTTCCTCCAGAGTCTTCGTCCTTTGCTGAGGGCACAGGTTCACCCTACCTTGATATTTCGCCTGATATTATCAGATTCGCAGAGCGGGGGCATATTCTCCTCACTGGAGATTTTAATGCCCAAACCTCTTCACGGCAGTCAGAGTTCTATGACATCATCGACCAGCTCCGCGTTCATGCCCTTGACAACGATGATATGGGAGTTACCAGGATTTTAGAGGACAGCTTGGGACCTACTACCCCTTACGGTGAGCATTTATTGCAGTTTGGAGAGGCCCATGAGTTAGCCATTTACAATGGCCTAACTTGTTGGCCAAAATCTGGCAGTTATACTTGTCACCCTCACAGTGGTGGACATAGTGTTGTGGATTATCTCATGGGATCACCATCTTCCATACCTCTCATCTCTGATTTTCATGTATCTCCCACCACTCTCTCTGATCATTCCTTTCTCTCCTTCGCTATCGGCCGCCTCCCACCTCCCCAGCCATCCTCACACCCCCTGCTTACACGGGCACCCAAGTATACATTCAGTCTACCAGGAGTTCCTAACCTCATTGCTCCATTCCTTCCCTCGCGATAGTATAGTCGAGACTCAAGCTGCCTTTCTTAGCACTTCTCTTCATACCGCTACTTCCCTTGCTTTTCCATCTAAACCCCATAAAAGCAGAGGCACCCGCTCCTCATCGATACGACCCCCACACCCCCCGTGGTATGATGCTGAATGTCGCTCTCTTCGTCAGCTTGTCACCCATGCCCGCACTCACGATCCTCATCTCCTCCACTCCGCCAGGCGCTCTTACCGTCGCACACTCCGCCGAAAAAAGCGTATATATGATGACTCCGAAGGAACGCGTCTTGTTGATCTTCTCTTCAGTTCCTCTTCAGGCGCCTTTTGGCGTGAGTTTATCCCTCGTGCTCCACCACCCCTCCTGGATGACCTTCGCATATGGACCGAATACGCTACCAAACTATATACCATACCCACTGACGCACCCATCTGTATCTCCCCACACCCCTCTGAGTTCACCTTCTTCACATCTGACATGGTACTTATGGCCATCAAGAGAATGAAGTCCCATAAAGCAAGAGATATCGAAGACCTTGAATCTGAACTCCTAACCTATGCTTCCGACCTCCTTGCTCCCACACTAGCCACTCTCCTCAATTCCGCCGTTGTCTCTGGTTTCCCCTCATCCTGGTGCCCCAACATCATCCACCCTATTCATAAAAATGGTGATCCCATGATTCCTGGTAATTATCGCACCATCATGATCGGACATGTTCTCACGAAGCTCTATGGTACCATACTCCAGTCTGCAGTGAGTTCAGAGGCGGAAGCTCGGAGATTACATGCATTGGGGCAGGCAGGTTTCCGATCTCATTATTCTAACACTGACCATATTTTTACGCTTCGAGCCTTGATCGAGGAAGCTAAGTACAGGAAAGAGAGGGTTTACTGTTGTTTTGTAGATTTCAGGAAGGCCTTCGATTCTGTACCACGCTCCCTGCTCATTCAGAGACTTCGTGACCTTGGTTTCTCCACAGATATTGTTTTAGCAGTGATGGCTCTTTATGAGTAGGTCTTGGGATGTTTCCGACATAGCAGTGGCTTATCTGATCACATTTGGAGCACCATTGGGGTGAAACAAGGGTGCTCTCTTTCACCGGTTCACTTTGGATTGTATATTGATGAGTTAGAGCGAGTCATCTCACAGTGTTGCGGGGGTGGCTGTAGACTTGGCACCATTCTGATTGCTATTCTCCTTTATGCGGATGATGTAGTACTAGTATCCCCGACCAGAGAGGGTTTGCAGAGGCAGCTGGATTGTTTACAGGGATTTTGTACCAGATGGGGGTTGGGGGTGAACACTGCGAAGACCAAGGTTATGGTCTTCAACACTTCTCGAGCCTTCATGCAGTCCCAGGAGCTCATCCCAGATGGGCATGCCTTAGAGGTAGTTTCCTCTTATACCTATTTGGGGATACTCTTCTCTGGTCCTACCTTCAGCATGCGGCAAGCTGCCACCACCCGATTTGGGAAGGGGCATTCGTCTCTTGTTCAGCTTGAGCGGTTCTGTTTCAGGAAGCTCATCCGAGATGTTCGCAGTAAGTGTAGACTCTTTGATACTATTGTCGCCCCCACAACCTTATATGCAGCAAAGACATGGTGCACCGGCCTCCCTTCATCACATTGGGCCAGCATTTCACGATTGCAAACCACCATGTTAGCCCGATGATTCGGGCGAAGCCCTCGGTTCCACATGAGATCCTTCTTGCAGAGTTTGCCGTTCCACCCATTCAGATATATGCCGTGTTCCAGCTTATCACATACATTTAGAGAATCCAGGCTCTGCCCGATGAGGATATGAGATATACACAGACAGCACTTGTCTCCTCACACTTTCTTCATGACCAGGGTTATCAACTATCGTGGTTCTCTCAGGCATCCCATTTCCTCCTTGAGTCATTTGGTATCTCCATTACAGAGCTCCCCTCAGGTACTCATCAGTATATCAGGCGCATCTTATATCGGGCATATCTCGACCGTACTTGGGGGCGACAGCTTGGGGTGAAACCCGGCTACTACTGGACTCATTTTATTGAGCTTGACATAGCAGGGTTCTCGGTCTTACCGCATTATTTGGACTCGAGACTATCACATTGCCTCAGATTTACATTGGGACAGCTCCGTGTATCATCACATCAGTTGGCTATTGAGACTGGTAGATTCCAGGGTACTTCGAGAGAGGAGCGGATTTGCCAATAATTCGGTGTCGATGACTACCGATATGTTGGCCCCTTCGGAAAATGCTAGAGAATGGTTGCATCAGTTCACCATCTCCAACACTCCCTCTTGAACAATTCAACCCTTCTCGTGTTATCCAATTTCGAATAATTTTCTATGCTTGGTAAATAGTGGCTTGTCAAGGGGCTTGGTCAGCAAATCTACAATCATATCTTCTGATTTTATAAATTCAACACTCAGCTCTCCTTTCGAGATTAGATCTCGAATGTGATGGTACTTTAGAGGTATGTGTTTGGTTTTTGAGTGAAACACTGGATCTTGGACTAAGCAAATGGCACTCTGAGAATCCATCTTCATGATGGAAGGGTCTTTGTGCTGCATGCCGATTGCCGCCAACAACATTTTAAACACATTATCTCATTTGTCACCTTTGATGTTGCTACATATTTGGCTTTGCAGGAGGATTGAGCTACGAGTGTCTACTTCTTGCAGGTCCAACTTATCGCTGCTCCACACACTATCGTACATCTCCTGCCTTTAAACGCTCTGCTTTGTTTACTTGACATTTCTGGCAACTGGTTACATACTGGTGGACGTCCTCTTTCATACTAGGCCAGAAAAATTGCCTACGAAGAAGCTCATAGGTCTTCTGTATGCCTGGGTGTCCCGCACTAGGATTGTCATGACATTCATATAGGACCTGCTGCCTATAATCCTCTGAATTGGGGACACATACTCTATCTCTATAGAGCAAGTACTCATCCTGAATGGAATACTGTTTCCATTTGAATCCTCGAGTCAACTGACCCTCAACCACAGGGGTTTGCTTGGGTAATACAGGCTCAGAATCCTCAACTTCATCTGACGACGTATACTCGGACTCATCATCATCCTCAACGGAAGCTGCCGTATTCTTGGATGAACTGGCACCAGCCTCGGGAACTGGTTCTGGAGTCTGTAACTGTCTGTTCTGGACTGAGTTCCAGATAATAGAGAAGAATGCATCATGCTGGCATTTCCCTCTCAAGGACTCGAGTAAC
Source organism: Diphasiastrum complanatum (assembly GCA_029204225.1). Lineage (NCBI taxonomy): Eukaryota > Viridiplantae > Streptophyta > Lycopodiopsida > Lycopodiales > Lycopodiaceae > Diphasiastrum > Diphasiastrum complanatum. Next base: position 44,829,462 of record CM055096.1, read on the forward strand.
TCATTACGAATCTGAGTAAAACTCAGCTCGTTTATCATAGGCATTCTGGTAAGGGCATCTGCTACTGTATTGAATTTTCCACGCCTATATCTGATAGACATGTCAAACTCTTGCATCAACTCTGCCCAACGAGCTTTCCGACCTCTAAGCTCAGGTTGATTGCAAAGGTATCTGAGACTCTCATGGTCTGTCAGGACCTCAAAGTTGGCACCATACAAATAATGCCTCCAAGTCTTAAGGGCATGGACTATAGAAAAGAGTTCCTTTTCATAGGCACTGTACCTAGTCTGAGCTGGCTCGGGTTTTTTACTCTCGAATGCAGCTGGTTGTCCACCCTGAGTTAGCACAGCACCTACTGCAAAGTCGCTAGCATCTGTTTTGACCACAAATGGCTGATTGGGGTCGACGACCTTTAAAACTGGTGCTGTAGCTAAGGCTGTTTTGAGAGCATCAAAGCTCTCCTGCTGTGTGGACTCCCAAATGAACTCCTTTCCCTTCCCCTTAAGAAGATTTGTCATGGGAACTGCTATCTGAGCATATTCCTTGACAAATCGTCTGTAATATCCCGCCAAACCAAGAAAGATCTGAAGTTCCAAAATATTCTGAGGTCTCAGCCAACTGAAGACCTCTTAATCCCATCTGAAGAGATAATGTGACCCAAATATGCTACTTCTTCAACGAAGAATTCACACTTGGATTGTTTAGCATAAAGCTTATGCTTTCTGAGCAGTCGAAACACCTTTCTGAGGTGTTTTAGATGCTCCTTCCTCGTTTTGCTGTAGACGAGAATGTCATCTAAAAATACGACTACAAACTTACCCAAGTATGGTTTGAGGACACTGTTCATCAAGGTCATAAAGGTAGCTGGAGCATTTGTGAGCCCAAATGGCATCACCGTAAACTCATAATGACCGTGACGAGTCCTAAAAGCTGTTTTCGAGACATCTTCCGATTTTATACGGACTTGATGATATCCCGATCTAAGGTCTATTTTACTGAAAAACTTAGCCCCGTCGAGTTCGTCAAACAACTCGTCTGCCCGAGGCATAGGATATTTATTCTTAATTGTGACTTTATTGAGGGCTCTGTAACTACGCAAAGACGCATAGACCCCTCTTTCTTTTTCACCAATAGGACTGGTGAGGCCCATGGTGAACTACTGGTCTGAATTTGGCCTTTCCCAAGATAATCTGTTAACTGCCTAGTTATTTCTTCATCCTCTGTTCGGCTGACCCGATACGGAGGTTTAGAAACAGGTGCTGTACCTGGTACTAGGTTTATTACATGATCTACCTCTCTGCTAGGTGGTAAACCATGTGGCAAATCTTCAGGAAAAACATCTTTTATTTTTAGACAATAAAGTTTCTAATTTACGGATTTTTTGTTGAATAGAACTGGAAATAGAAACTTCAGGAATAAACTGAAAGTCACATAAGAATACCTGATGGTCTTCGTCTCCGATTAGCTGACAAAGCTCTGAACTGCAGACCATAGGACTGTTGGGAACATCATGTTCCCCATGCAACTGGATCTCTCGGCCTTTATGCTGAAAGCTGAGGGTGTTCTCTTGATAGTTTCTGTGGAGGGAAGGTCCTAAACTGTAGAGCCAATCTCTCCCGAGAACAATGTCTATGCGATCCAGGTGCATTATCTGAAAGTTTATTTCATCTTGGTACCCCTGAATACCAAGATTCAAATTACTTACCATAGTTTCCCATATTTTTTATCTTCACCCTTAGCTAATGAAACTATGTACCTATGCTAACTAGGTACATCTGGTAGTTTAAGCTTTTTAACCAGGGTGTAGTTGATGAAATTATGGGTTGCCCCATCATCAACCATAACTCTTACTGACTGGTTACCAACTTTCCCATGCATACGTACTAGGTCATGCGGCCCAAAGTTGAAGGGTCTCACTAGCATTGCAGAGGTCAGCTGGCAACAATGTTCATGATCTTCATGATACACTTTGATCTCGGAAGCTGCCGAGTCACTGGGGAAACATACAGTTTGAACAAGATGAACTTGTTTTTTATCTTTCTTATCTTTTTTAGCGAAAGGCCCCTTGGGACACTGTCTGACTGTGTGTCCCTTGCCCATACACACAAAGCACAAACGTTCTTGTTTGGCTTTCTCAAAATCATCTGGTTTTAAGGGCTCTGAGGAGCTTCACTTTTAAATTTATCTTGATTCTTTCTTTTTAAAAATTTCTTTTTAAATTGAAAGTCTTTCTGAGGAGGCTGCTCAGAAAGTGGCTGCTGTCTCACCCTCTTCCTACCCACTGAATCATCATAGATTTGAGCATATCTGAGAGCTTGCTCAAGGGTAGTAGGCGAGTTTCTCTGGACCTCTACTTTATATTCATCTTTGAGGCCACGGACAAATCCCCTGATTTTCTGATAATCATCCATATTTTTAATCTGTAAAATTGCTTCTCGATACTGCGAGATATATTGGATGAGGGACTTGTCCATTACTGTTCTTTCCCAGGCTTCCCAGGCTCTATCAAGTTCATTTTCTGGTAGAAATTCTCTTAGGAAAGCTTCTTCAAAAGCTTTCCATGACCGGGGAGTCTGCCTAGTCTCCTGGAGATTTAACCACCACTTATAGGCCATAGGCCCTAAGGAAAGACTAGCCTCAATAGCTTGCAAATGGTCAGGGGTCTGTATAAGAGCATGAATGTTCTTCCATTTGCTGAGGAAGGTTTGTAGAATGTCTGCATTTCTATCCTTCTCTTCCCCATTAAAAGTAGGAGGCTTTAAATCTTTAAAAACACTGGGGTGAGACCGTAAAGTCTCACCCGAAACTGATGGAAGTGGAGATAAGGGGATAACTGAGAAGTGGAGGGAAGGCTTCCTTTCGCGGAACTCAAAATCAAGCTTTTGAGTTCAGCGAACGAGTCGTCCACACTGGACTTGAAATTGGCTAATGCCAACTTCAGTTCATTCACTTCTGTTACCAACTGGAGAAACTGCTCCTTGGTAACCAGTTCGTCGAGTTCTTCGGCGAACTGTTCCTATTCTTCCAATTCCATGGGTTCCTTCCCTTTATTGTAAGCCAAGGCTTCTGTTTCAAGTTTGTCGAAGCCTCTCTCCGGGGGTTGATCAGGTCCCTGAGAAGTGGTCATCTTCGGAACTGAAAGAGAGCTACCTTAACTTCTGAAGGAAAAAAATTCTAAAAGACGAATTTACAACTGTACAAGGGAAAGGAAAGATGACTTAGCTGTTTCTGAGGACTGTACTTCCAAAGAAAAGATGAAGAGGAACCCTCTTAGCTCTTTCACCCAAGATTTCAGATCTGCTATGGTGCTCGTGGTCTAGCATGCCCAAGAGGAGGGTCGAGAAGCACCCGCTGCTGCTGAACCAACATGCTCATCTGATGGTCCTGCTGCTGCTGCGGATGGAACTGAAGGTGCTGTACTAGGCCCTGCACCTGAACCATGCTCTGCCCGTGCTGTACTGGGCCCTGCAGCTGTACCATGCTCTGCCCGTGATGTACTGGGCCCTGCACCTGTACCATGCCCAACCCATGATGTACTACGCCCTGCAGCTGTACCATGCCCTGCCCGTGATGTACTGGGCCCAATATCCATGGTAGGCCTTGCCTGTCTGCCTGTGAGCCCTCCTGCATGCCTGCCTGTAGCTGCTCTTGCTGCCTGTCCCTGTCTAGAACCCTGTGATGCAGTACCGGGCCCGTACATGGTAGACAACCTCTACAGATCCTCATCAGAAATCTTGGGGCAATCAGATATGCCCAATGTCCGCCCATCTGGCCCTCTGACCCGCAGCAAGTGAGCCCTAACCCTGGTGAGTGATCCCGTGAAGTGACCACCGCAATGCAAGCATCTCCATCTGCGGGTGCCTGAGCCATGGTGTGTGCCCACATCCTCGTTGGTAAGCTCAACCTCCGCCCAAAGGCCTCGGTCCCGCACTGGCATCGTATCAACACGACCCTAAACCTGCAAACAACAAATAATCAGGCAAACGTTCAGTAGAAAAAAAATACATTGTATTGAACAACATTACCAAGCTCAAATAGAGCTCAAAATACCAGAGCATATATCAGAACGATTCCAGTTCACACATTATATCAAGTGCCAAAGAAGAACATGAGATTAGGGTGTGGGATAGAATAATTTCTGTATGAGGGATAACAGGCGACTGACATTAGTGTCGGAGTCCGTGTAGGCATAAAGGAGTGCAGTGTGGGCCTAAACTGCTCCCCTAGCAGATGTTTGCACGATGGTCCACGCCTAAACCCTAAAAAGTATGGAATCAGGGCATGAAGTGCAAGCATGTGGAAATGCATTCTAGGCTCAGACATCACCTCAATCGGTTTCCAACAAGCCATTCTGTGAAAATGGCCAAAATACACAAGCATTTGGAATGTGGTGTTAAATCTCGCTAGGCGTGTCGTAACGACTGAAACTGACGCTGTAGGAATCACTGTGGGCGTGAAGAAAGGTGGTCTAGAGCCAAACTACGCTCGATTTGGTTGCCTACAGCTCAATGTCAACAATTGCAAAAAATCAAGCCTACACTTACCAAATATCAAAAATTGGTCGTTTCGCTCTCCACAAAGCTCAGACCCACCCGGCACCGTGCACACCAACTCCGTATCGTCGAGTAGATGCCTGCCAAGTATTCACTTGCGAAGATTGGACGCCCACAGCTCTCAGAAAATTTTTTTGCCTCCTCCATTGCTGGCGTGGTTCTGTGCGCGAGGAGGAGGCCGAAATTTGGGTTTCTGGTTTTTTTTTTTAACGATTTTGTCCACGATTCGCTACAGCGAATCGCGATTCGCTGCAACTATGGTACATACATACTTTGAGTTAAGAATGTACTAGTTGGTTGCTTCCATACACAATAATGGATTTGTCCTAGATCTTTCATATCAAATTCTAGTGACAAGCTATTATTTTTTCTGCTTTGATCATTCAAGTGCTGCTACCTAGTGATAATCAACTCATCAACATACAAGATGATAATTAAAATCTTGTTTCCTATTTGGTGGACATTTTGGTAGCTTCTTCACCACCTATCACTTGTTAGGTTTTCTATCACATTCGAGCAGCCTATGTCGAGGTGATGACTTGTGTCCTTTTCTTAGGGTTTGTGCTTTTTCCGCACGATTCCTTTGTTTAGATTCATATATTTTAACTTTTGTGTACATTCCATTTTAGGTTCAATTTTTTAGTTACCATCCATTGTCAATTCTGCTTTATGCTCGTTCAAGATCTATAGTTTGATCTTTATATTCTCATTATTTTTGTATTGTGCCTCCCATTCCTCGTTATTTTTTGTGCTTGTCTATAATTGTTTTTAAACTTATTTTTCTAATGCTTGTTACCATAGAAAATCGAGTGACCAAGTTCTGTTTTTTTTTTTTTGATTTCCCCTTACTATCGAGTGTTTTTGACATCCGTTTTATTTTTACAATCCATTGTTTATCATGATTTTTTGTTTGTTTTTTTGTTGCTGTTTATAATTAAGAAAAAAAAGCTAACAAAGAGATGATAAACAAACATTTGTTCATTTTAATTGATGTTTGCCAAGATGATCTGCTTATGCTTGATGCACATGTGTCCATTTCAATTGTCGTATGCTAGGAAGATCTACTTATGCTTCATGTTTCTTGGTGTTAGAAAACCGACTTGATCGTACAAGTAACCCAAGACAAGATTCCTATTGTTGTTAGAAAAAAGTCATACACATGAGAGAGAACAACAATGATGAAGAGATGTACTCCAACTATGTCCCATTACAAATGAGGTAGGGCGCCAGCCTGCATATATACTTTCTCTAAACTAAGCATAAAGCAAATAGCAAAAGACAAAAGCTAATTGCTATAATTACTACCTATATTGGGTAAACACCCAAGATGAGTTTCTAAGTGATAAAAGCAAATCCTATTCTAGTAGTAGTGCGCCCACCTACATGCATGACTAAGAAACAAATTTACTATAAATAGTAATGACCCTAAAATACAACTTACTATAAATAGGAATGGCCCCCTATAATAGCACGCAAGCATGGCCAAACTAACACTAATCAAAATCCTGAATGATAACATTAGGGGTACTAATGTAAACATTAACTCTAACACTCCCCCTTAATGTTTACATTATCTTGAACTATGCATAACAAAAGTATGCATGTGTATCTTCCATGAAGCCCATGTAATGAAGATCCTCAATTCTGATGTAGAATTCATGATCAACTCTGATCTCAATGTCTTCAATACTCGATGTAGAACTTTCTTCGTATGATGATGTACAATTCCCTTTGAATGTCGATCCTTTTCGTATGAACCTGCTTCATATGACTTCTCAATGTCTTGCTTTAGTCTTCATGTCTCTTTAGTGTATATGTGTGACCACCATGAGTTCAACATATCACCCGATTCCTTGACTTCCTTTGAATCAAAGAACTTTGATTCCCCCTGAATCAAATAATGTAGACATGACAACTTTTGCCTTAACCTTGAGAACTTTGCTTGAAGATTGACTCCCTTGGTCTCTTTGAACATCTTTCAGGCTACCACAAATGTAAGGATCTCCCCAACATTCATAAAGAGAAAGTAATCCTCTTTGTTTACAGTAACACCATCATGATAACCATAAGTAGGAAATAGATCTACAAATGTCAACATCAAATCTCATACATCAACACCCACTTTAGAAACCTGTTCATAAGTAGTCGTCTCCACTTGTGTCGATTCCTTGAATTGAACCCATTTCAATTCTCTTGGTACTCTCATAAGTTACCACTTGTGATGAACTTGATGGACTTTGGTTGAGCTACTCCCCCTTGGATGTACACTTCATGTTTGCATTCCAACCACTCTCTCCAAATAGAATAGAATATCATCCATGAACCAAACCAAATATGCAAGTAAAAGAGCATTCCCAATAGAAAGATAAGTGTATACAATACTTCCTCACACAAAGTAGCTGATACTCTCCTACAAATACTTTCTCACACAAAGTACTTGACATGATCTTTTCCATGGAATCTCCTACCTCTATCTCACACACAGAGTCACTTGCACCAAACAACTTTCCAACCTAGAAAGCATTTCATCATGATATTTATTCTGACACTTTGTCATATGCAAACTTGGTGTACGTCCATCTTCAACCATGTTGTTTTTCTTTAAGCTAAACAACAACCTGTACTGTTGATTTTCAAGGGCTAATCAACAACCTTGGCTTCCCAATCTTATAACATAATCTACCACATGACAGAACATGAACTTGGATAGATTCTAGAACTTTTCTCCAACTCCACATGAACAATCAACTATGACTTGGATGGTATCCAGGAATTACATGACAACCAAAACAAGCAATCACTTCGATTACTCATAAATTTGAAGTGATACTAGTTCAGATAGACAAGAAAGTTTCTACAACATAACCAGGTTACTATGACTTGAATAGAAACCAAACCGACACAACATAGAATGTCAACCACACAACTTGCCACACCTGTCACTTGTAACAATGAACTTATCATTTGCCACCATGATAAGAAACTGTGAAAACATCTCCTTGAATATCGATTAACCTATGTAGACTCATAGTCTATACTTCTCATGCAACTCCCTCTTAAGAGTTTGCACCTTTGTCGATTCCAACCTCGACAAAACCTTGTCAATCTTAGAACCTTTGAAGTTGACCCTCCTTCAGTATGCTTGTTGGTAGCCGCTTTTTGCAGCTTCAGCATCACCTTGATCGCTGATTGTCTTCCCCTACCATCTCTTTTGTTTCATGTAGAGTTTCCTTTCCCTGTGAGTTAACCCTTCCATTTTGTGACGAACCTTGTTCTGATTACTCTTGTGAATCCCTTCTTCACCTTGCACCTGATTGCAAACAACTCCTAGTTGTATTGCTGATCCTTACTCCTGAGACCTCCCTCAGCATACATCAAAGTTCACCATTGCATCCTAGCAATTTGTGTATTTCCATGCTTCCTTGCATGTAATCATCCTCAACTTGCATGTGATAAACTCCCACTTGTATGTGATTGTCTTGCTGTACTTTCACTTGCATACAAATAGCTTCAATTTGGCCTTTATTTGACCCCAAAAGCCCTCTTTTAGCCAAAGGTAGGCCCTTTTAAAGTGGCTTTAAAAAAATAGTTCAAAAATGAACTATTTGTTCTTTCTAAAAAAATCTTGCCCTTCAAACCAAATTCACCAGTTGGGTCCCTTCTTGCATTTCTCTTTGAAGAGTTTTAAATAAGTTTCTTCAAAACTGGCCTTCAGCCCCTTCAGGGCCCTTTTTCTCTCCATCCAACAGCGGCCCTTCATCCGACGGTCTGTACATCTTCCCGAGCTTCCGATCATGCCCGTCCATCTCGATGGGGATTGATCCAACAACCCTTGATGCAGCTGTGCATCAAACGATGCTCATCCACGTGCTAAAACCTTGGAAGCGCTATGGCTTCCCTCTCTTTCGCTGCACGCATTGGACCGTGGCCGCATCCATTGATCCAATAGTAACAACAATTTGATCCCAATCAGCGTTTTGTTTTCCAGTTGTTTGCCCTGCACCTTCACCAATCTGCCATGCAAATCTGAATCTCTGGGAACTGAGATCTGATCTGAATCTCCATACTTTGTTGTCCTACAACCACCTGAGTTCTGAGTTCTTTATAATGAAGAAACAGTTCATTTATATTCTCTTTCCAGCAACTGTCTTGTATTGTAGCAGGTCTGATTTTTAGCAATCCAGCTATCTACCCTGCTGTCTTCCAGCGATCTAACCTGTCCTTCAGTGATCTGACCTACTGTCTTCCAACGATCTGATCTGCTGTTTTCCAGCAATCTGACCTGCTGTTTTTCAGTGAACTATTCCAGTGATCTTCCTTCTGATCAGTAGCGAATAATCCCAAAAATGACTTGCAGATTTGCAACCTCAAGCAACAAGCTGATCTGCAATCAGCAATCAGATCTGATCCTGAAATCTGAGGGAGATTCCATAATCTCCTTCTTGGAGCTCAGCTCTTTCCTTGTACACCGGATCTTCTCCCACAAAGCTGCCACCGTTGTAGTTGAAGATCAAACTTGAGAGCCGGCTAGGGACACCACCTGCACCTGTTTTTCTCCTTGAAGATGATGGCCAAATCAATTCCTTGTGAATTGATTCCGTTTGTTGGAGCACCTCCTTGTTCTTTCGAATCTTGAACCACGCTCTGATACCATGTTAGAAAACCGACTTGATCATACAAGTAACCCAAGACAAGATTCCTATTGTTGTTAGACAATAGTCATACACATGAGAGAGAACAACAATGATGAAGAGATGTACTCCAACTATGTCCCATTACAAATGAGGTAGGGCGCCAGCCTACATATATACTTTCTCTAAACTATGTGTAAGGTAAAAAGCATAAAGCAAATAGCAAAAGACAAAAAGCTAATTGCTATAATTACTACCTATATTGGGTAAACACCCAAGATGAGTTTCTAAGTGATAAAAGCAAATCCTATTCTAGTAGTAGTGCGCCCACCTACATGCATGACTAAAAAACGAATTTACTATAAATAGTAATGACCCTGAAATACAATTTACTATAAATAGTAATGGCCCCCCTATTATAGCACGCAGGCATGGCCAAACTAACACTAATTAAAATCCTAAATGATCACATTAGGGGTACTAATGTAAACATTAACTCTAACACTTGGTTGCTGCATATTGCTTGGCCTCCAATGATGTTAAGTTATTGCTATAGTTGTTGAATTGTCATTTTTCTGTGTTGTTCTTGGGCTGTTTGACTAGCTTTGGATATCTCACTTGTTAAGGTCTTGCATGACAACATTTTCTTATGACATTCTTGGGGTATTAGACTGCCTTGAGCAAGTTACAGGCTCTTTTCTTGCACCTATCTTAGATACATTGGCTTATTATAACTGTTTAACAATAGTATCATGTTGACCATTACATAAGAGCTACATTACAACATGATTTACAGCTGATGTACTAGCTTTGTGGGTATCCTACTATCCATGCTGCTTTTGGAATACTTGTGGTGGCGACTTATGTCCTGTACTTTAGTATCTCTATTGGTGTATGCAATTTCTCCTCATGAATCATAGTATTGTTGAGATGGTCCTATTTTCACGTTTTTTGTGATTGGCTAATACCAAAGCTATTGCTTTGGGCCTTTCTTCTAGTTTTTTAGGATTTAGTAATTTTTTTGTAAGCCCCCCACATTGAGGGCAATGTTTTTTGAAGTTGGGGAGAGTTAAATACTCAAAATAGCCCCTAATTGGTACAACTTTAGGTAGTTGACTAGTAGCTGACCCATGTACCCTAAGTTGCCATAATCTTTAGAAGGTTCTACTAAGGGCCTTTAGATAGTATACATAGGGGTATGATTTAGTCAATAAATGGCTTATGATTTGGTATTGCCTAAGCACTTTGTGGGAGAACCCTTTGCTATTGCTTGCTTGTAGGTCTTTAGCCATTGATTATATTAGATTCTCTTGGCCATTCTTCGTGGGAGATTGATTGATTGTGTCTTTTATAGTCATTATGCTTCATTGATATCGATATCAAAGATTGAGTCTAAATGTTCTGATTGTAGCAATTTTTTCCACGTCTAATGTGCTAACAACTAGATTAGATGTAGATTTGTCTGGTTTACAAAAGATTGCTTTGCTGCCTTTTGGAAGTGTGATCTTTTGGTCTGAGAGATGGCTATAAGGACAACCTCAGGTCTTTGAATGTCCCAACGGCCATAGATTAGCATTAGTGCATTTTCCTCATATTCACAATGGTAAATTGGTTCCTAATAGCATGAGTCTATAGCTTTCATAAAACATTTTGCGAGCTCAACTCATTGTTTATTGGCTATAGCTCCATCTCAACTAGTTGTTGGATCCAAGCTCTAGAGGAAAGAATTAGCTCATTTATATATGTCATGATTTTCAGATTATTGTCATATCTCTTCATTTCTCTAACTCTGATTTCCTCTGTGAGAGAGAGAGAGAGAGAGAGAGAGAGAGAGAGAGAGGGCTTTAGAGAGAGAGACTGTTGGAGAGAGAGGTTTTGAGATGGCGCTGTTGTGGATGGGAGGAGACGAGAATGGAGATCATGTGAGGTGTTGGGTAGAGAAAGAGAGAGGGAGGGGGCGAGAGAGCGAGCTATGGCGGGGATGGCTGCAGCATCGATGGTGGAGAGAGAGCAATGGGTCTAGAGAGAGAGAGTGTGTGTGTGTGTTGAGAGAGAGAGATGGGAGGTGAGCAGAGGGGGAGGTGAGCGGTGAGAGAGAGAGACAGAGAGAGCAGGGAGGTGAGTGGAGAGGGAGGTGAGAGAGAGGGGATGTGAGTGGAGAGGGAGAGAGAAAGCGGGGAAGGACATGGAGAGAGTTGAGAGAGAGATGGGAGGTGAGAGAGGAGATGGAGGGTGAAGGGGGAGAGAGAGAGAGATGTGTGAAGGAGAGTAATTTGTTTTTTAGGGTTTTTTTGGGTTCTGAAATGAAAAATAGCCATAATTTGAGGTGTTGGGGAGAGAGAGAGAGAGAGAGAGAGAGAGAGAGAGAGAGAGAGAGAGAGAGAGAGAGAGATTTGGCTGGATACTTTGTCAACGTTTTGCTATGCAAATGTTATTATGTAACTTTTCTAGCAAGAAATGAAGAATCAAATTCTAGAAATAGTACTTTTACTGGACTAATGCTCATACATGGCCCTCTAGGTTATTGCCAATCTCAGATAGCTGTTGTGGGATTTCGATCGCAGGCTGCCTACCTAGATTTCATGAAGCAGTGGAACCTTGGAGTGTACTTTACGTTACGGTAGGACAAACTCTTCTATTTATACTTCTTATGATATTAGCAAACATCACATCTTGATCCCTTAATCACTTTTCTGTAGCTATTTGCTTTCAGAGTTAGATTGTTTGTAGTTGCAGTTGAATGGCAGTATACCAGTGATCAGTTCTATTTCATTCTATATCGGACATTGAAGATATTATATTTTAAAAGGTTTGGCTATCATAACAAGCCTTGACTACACTTGGTCGATCTGGATGACAATGATATTGCAATTTATGCACAAATTACAGATCAGACATGTAATGTGTTGAAATTGTGAATGGTGCCAAACCCATGCTCTTTGGCTTATTATACTAGGATATGTGAGTGACTAGCTCTACAACAACTTAAATACGAGTGCAAATTGCAATTTAAGGAACTTGTTGCTGGATTGGATCGCGCTTTTTACTGTCGAAAGCAATATTTTTATCATATTAGAAGAAATTTATACCAAAAGCACAGTTCTTAGTCTTTGGTTTCAACCACAATCGCTTAGTTGGACCGCAGCATTGGAGGTGCAGAGATGCCAAGTTGCTCTTCTTCTCTCTTTTGAGTACATACCATTAGGACTCATCCTATGATGCAAGGCTTTTGTAATGGTCAAACTCCATTGTCTTGCTTCCAATATCATTGAGAAGTTAGAACTATAAGACCAATTTTGTAGGCAAGTTAGGAGCATTAACCTCAAATGTGGCTAGAGTAAAATGCCAGTGTGTCTTAGCGTATCTAGTGCCATGTTGGATGTACAAGCCATAGCTTCCTTCAGCTTCAAAACTCAGGGTATATAAGCTCCCGATTGCATTATGTGCATAGTGCATCAAGCATAGATGCATCTCGTACTCTAGACATATTGTCAAAATCTAGGGAATTCAATTGTTCTTGGTGCATGTTGAAAATCTAGAGTGTTGAGGAAGGAGTACCTTGCATGATGTGCAACAAAGGATGACTTGGTAGAAGATTTCCTAACAGGAAAAAAGTTTTTATCAGTACATTTTCCAGGTGCATGGATACTGGTCCCATAACTATAGACTGCAAATGTACAAGGGTCATTCAATGTTGTTCAATGCTGTGTGATCAAAAAATATAGCAAAGTAGACTTTGTTCTGATGCAACTACATGTATAATTTAGTATCTTTCATACCTAATACCTGTCACTGTTTTTCTGAACACTATAGGCTTTTCCTAAAAAAATCTAAAAAGAAAACCTAGACAAAACAAGTTTCAATCTGGAATGACTAAATTTCAAACTCTTCCAGAATGATGGATTGTGTTCCGGAATGCAATTCAAATGCTGCGTTCCGGAACAGTTATGTATATATGATCACAAATAGCACCTTGTGATGTGACTGAATTCTCTTGAGTTGATAAACTCATAGATGAAACCATGGAGGAGTTTTGTTCGAGGAAGGATGATCATTCAATGTCAAGTTAAGAACTATATGCTAGGCAAGATACTTATATCACTTTGAGTGATTCATGATGAACAAATGACAATTTGATTCAGTCAATCAGATAGTTGCAAAGGATCTGATTTGTATCGACTGACACAACCACTTGTACCTCCAGATTCAGCATTGCGAGGAATGCATAACTTCAAAGCTGTTTTGTGGCTATATTAAATTGTATTTTACTTTTTGAAGGCAACACTAAGGTCCTTTTCCTTTTCCCTTCATATGATGAGAATCATAATAAGTGCAGGTTGCAAGAGATTGCGGGTTCTTTAGAGAGTGCTCTTGCGACAAGTGTGATTAGTCCTATAGAAGTCGGGAGAACATTGCCAAAAGATGGGGACCTTGGCCCAGGTTTTATACTACAAATAAGTGCAACACTCTGGGAATGCTTACAACGCTGCTGGGAAGACGATGTACACATATTGTCTGCATCTGACAAGTTCCTGAAGTTAACATCACAACTGTTATCCAGGTCAATTGTCCACCCATCTATTTGTCTTGCATGGGTAAACCTTCCCTTGAGGCTTGAAATTAAGATATGCTGCAAGTCGTCATCTTACTTTGCCAGAGCAGGTTTTCAACGTGGCTGTCAACAGGATTGGCTGCTCGCAAAGCTGGCAATGCAAGCAATTATGCTGGAGGAGAATGGGCACTGATAGCTGCTGCAGATGATTTTATCCTTGTAAGTTTGTAGCACAGTCACAAGTTGATTGCAATCAATTCATATCGTTTTTGGAAAGTTTGAATTGTACAAGTTGTTTGGAATCAATAGTTTTGGAAAGCTTGAAATGTGAAATACTTATGGGGAAAATCAAAATTCAACAAAAAAAGGGATCGTTTTGGACGATTTGAATTGTCCTACTACAAAAGCCTTTTTTTTTCAAAATTTTGAATAAAATATGGAATTAACCAGCTTATTTGGAAAGGCTATCAGAAAATTTTATTGGAACTGTCTGGAGGTCTTTGAATTGCGATTTGTTGGTATATGGTTTGCAGCAAGAATAGTTCTGCATTCTTCTTCAAGAATTCACATGCTTCTATTTAATTTGAACCATGTAAATTATTATCAAGAATCATGTGCTGGTGGGAAAATTGTGGTTGACAATGTAAAACTGAACGCAATGTTTTACAAGATATGGCAGTTTTGTAACTGACTGAGATATTTGGTGCAGAAAATTTTCTCATTAGCTGGTTGTACTAATATAACCATGACTATAGCATAAAGCTAATGAGAAATTTTTTGTGCTAAATATCTGTCAGTTAAAAAAACTCATCATCCTGTAAAAGATCTCATTCAGTTTTTCATTGGCAAGAGCAAAGTTTTCTCACCAGCTGGTGAATCTTCATATGGTTATATAGAGAAGCATATGAGTTCTTCATTAGCTTATGCTATATCATGGTTCTCTTAGCCAGTTTCAGTATGAAGTTGGAGTAATTTTGTGCTCAAGACCAAGTGTAATCAAGGGATTGTCATATTAAATAGCCCCACACGTCCATTTCAAGTATAACTGCCAGAGGAGTCCAAGTTGAGAAAGCTTTTTTTATTGATGATACCCTGGAGGCCTTTACAAATTGAATTATGAATCTCTATTTCTTGATTCACTTATCTTGGTCTACGTGTTCTGTACATTTTAGAGGGTATACGTTCCTTTCCATGTGTACTGAGCAAAGAAATATTGATTTATGAGGGTATACGTTCCTTTCCATGTGTACTGAGCAAAGAAATTGATTATTACCTTTTTAACTAGTAACGCATTTATTTTTTCTTCTTTGCACCTGGTTATGCTCGATGATCATCTTGTTGACTTGAGTGCAGATCAGGCATGATGTGGAGCTTATCGTCAATTTATTGAGAACTTCATATGTTGGGAGTGTCTCAAAGTGTCTCACCTTATATTCAACAGAACTGTTGCTGTTAGTGCAAAATAGCATTTTGCAGAGTGCTCAAATGCTCGTTGATGTTGTGCCGGCTCTTACTGATGTCCTAATTGAAGCCTTGGCTGAAAAATGTGTGGAGGTCAGCTGCCAATTAGCTTTTTCTTTCATAAATACCCTAAAATATATGTGCTCAGCTGTATGTGGCTCAAGATATGATTGATGAGGTGGGTTATCTATTCTCAGGTACTAAGGCAGCTGAAAGGGATCACTGCGACTTATCGGATGACTAACAAGCCATTACCGACTCGGCACTCACCCTATGTTTCTGGTGTTCTTCAACCACTTAAGGTTTGCAGGTTTTTTCTCTTGGGTTTTTGTTTTATGGTTTGCTGTGTTGTAGGCTTTTTCTGCGAATCTGCAAAGAAGGCACCCTGTTTTTTGATAGTGGGAAGGCCATTACCACAGGCATTTTTAGATGGTGAACGTGCTTCATATTTAAAGGCCAATACACGGGCAGAATTTATCAGTGCTGTTATCGAGAAGGTGACGGCTCGTTACGATGAACTTGCACGCGAACTTGTGACCGTAGTGAGTATTGATTTTGTGTTGTGGTTGCTTTGAAATTTTGCAAGAAAATGAGGCTTGCTAAAGCTATTGTATGCATATTAAATGTCAATGCTTACCTTTGAGGAAAATTTATGAAGTTCACGTTCTCTCCTGCAATTTACACAGGCAAGAAGAACGGAGTCTTCATTGCAGCGCCTAAGGCAGGGAGCTCGGCAAAGGGTTGGGGCAGGGGCTGATACCACCGACAGCAACATTTCTGATACAGACAAAATTTGTGCACAGCTTTTCCTTGATGTTCAGGTAGATGCACTTTTCTTTCAACACAGCCCATGTTCTTGTTCTTTATTGGTTCATTACCAAGCAGAAACAATGCTGCCAACACCTTTGTTTCTGGTTGATCTGACTTTATATGTGACATTTGGAATAGGGTGGTACTTAAACTTGCAACCATAGATACTTGTTTATTACCTTTTTATGTCCCACGTTCCATAGCTACGTATGGAAAAAAATTGTACTGCACACATGGAATGTTCTAACTCACGTTCTGTATGGTGTGTGGAATGTTCCCACTTTCTGTATGGAATGTGTCTGCACACGCCGTACAGAATGAGCTCGTTCTGTATAGCTAGGAAATATGCTTGTAGCATTGCTTTTTCTTTTGAGTGTCATCTGGAGGGCAGCTTTATGTTTAACGTCTTTTGAGAAAGGCGATAGAGATGGCTGTCCACATGGAGTATGAATTTTCCCCTCTTATTATAGGAGGGGTTTTTTTTGTCAAGTTTACAATCCCATATTTCTAAGAGCAGACAGTGGGCATCACCTATTTTTTTTGCTCTTTGAGAGCAAGCTACAGTCTTGGACTCTTTCCTGCTTGTTTGCTAATGCAATTGCCACATTCCACTCCAAGGGTTTTTCCTTTTTGGTTGTGGGGATGAAGTAGAGCAACTTTCACTGCCTATTTCCCAGTCAATCGCGATTGAGGAAAGTTGAGTCAATCTGGAAAACAAATTTAGAAATTTGGGTATAACTCCTGCCAAACATTTATAAACAAAACTCTAATCTTGTTTAGAATTTGGAATCAATTTGGTAAAAAGCAGAAAAAACCTGGAAAGAACTTGAAAGACTAGAATTGACACTTATATCTAGCATCAATTCAATTCAATTCGAGTTTTAACTTATCTACATTCGATGGAAAAATGCTTTAGTGATGTAAAAATTAGAGTCTTTTTCTTCCAAAATGAAAAATGTAACAGCTCGGTATGAAACCATTTTGGAAATTTTGGCTTTCACATGAACATTGATCTTTCTTATCAACCTTTCTAGTTGATGCATATTAAAGTTTTTCAAGGGCATCACAATGTTTAGATTAGAAGCTTGCTTGTAGAAATGGTGGGACCACATAATGGTTTTTGATACAAATAGTGTTCCCATCACTATTAGTCATGTGCTCACAATGTGAATCGAGCAGATTCAAATTTCTAAGTCCAACTTCTTGTTGTGCAATTGGATTAGAAAAAGCCCCAACTTTTTCAAAATTATGTGAAAAAAAAAAAACAATTGCTTATCAATTCAGTGCAATGTGTTCAAATCACAATTCATTGTTACTGTGATATAGGCATGCTACAGTACGTGTACAGCTTAGAAGCCCGTTCCGACCAAAATGGGTCGGAACGTTCCTGGTCAGAACGAAATTCATAAAAATTTATTTATTTTAATTATTTAATGAATTAAATTCTTTGCAAAGAAAACATATTTTTTTAATTTTTTTTAAGGCATCGTTCAGGAACGGGCAAGGTGTACAGCAACAGATTCAATCCTAACGAAGCATTGGTTTTTTGTATCTGACAATAGGAGTATGGGCGATGGCTTGCATCTTTTGGCGTAAATGCAAAGGACGTGACTTCTTATTTGTCTTTATGGCAATGTGTAGCACCCCAAGAACAACAATAATTGAGGCAATTAAACAATGTGGGCAATTAGTTTCAGGTTAAATGAAAGGATTTATGTTTTCATTTGTTCTTAAGTTGAGGTGAAGCACATGAAGCTTTTTTTTTCTCAAAATTCACAAACATGAAAATTTGTTTGTAGAAGAATGGAAAAAATTATGTCGACCCGCTTTTATCTTGACAATGTTGGCTTTGTCAATTTCAAGGCTGGTGATTTTTTTAAAACAGTGAACTTCGGCATTTTATGATGGTCGTGGATGGATAAAATCCTGTTCAGACATTTCATACTGATATTCGTTACAGAATGTGTTCCATAGATTTGTGACACCTTGTATAGTTATGTCTTACCCTAGTCATGACACCTATTCAAACCCATGGACTCATCTCAGATCAAAGCAAAAGTAAAGATAATGTCAATACCAATAAGCTGAGTTGAGTACGAGGAAAATTCTTGCCACATTGATGACCCTGCCCACTGCACCATTTACATGTTAGAGCCATGTGCTCCCTGTTTGGGCTTGGCCCACTATGTAATCTACATAATATCTTTGTCCATAAAAAATGCTAGTACACGTAATTCACTTGGACACTACCGAAGAAGAACCAAGACTTGAACATCCACATATATCACACACCAATAGAGGGGCCAAGGTGCCCCGCTTCCATGAGCGGAATCATATTGACATATGGCAGCACTGGCTAGTCTTGACACAAAGGGTTTAAATTTGCAGTGAATATTTTCACTGAATTACAATGTGATGTCATCTCACAAGTGCATAAACTAAAAAGGTGTAGTCATTTTGAGCAAGTTTGCTAGAATCTTCATAGTTTCCGTGTATGTAGTCCGATTTCCTTGAAATATGTTACACCTGTATTGTACATGATACCAACATATGTACATTAAATTGAGAATTCATCAAGCTATTATTTGCATATTCTTCACAGCTGGTGGGCACACGAAAAAATATGAAACTTATAGATCTTGATATACTCAAGTATGAAGAGAAAAATGTCAAAAACGGCTTGAGAATAAATTATTTGAAGAGATAGTGCATCCTCATTTTTCCATTAAATGTCTTGTCCAATGGCTCAATTTTCTCATTCTAGAGGTGAATGTGTTGTGACACATGACTAGTTGTGATGTATTGACTTATGATAGCAACTATCAGGTTGTTAAAAAACAAACACATCTTACCCTCGATCTCGATTCAAATGCAACATGACGTTAAGTGGATCTCGTTCTTTTACAAGAGGGACTTCATAGTCTTGGTGTTTTTGCTCAATTGAGTCTTAATCAAGTGAATAGTCAAATGTTTTGGAAGAAAATTCTTGCCAATGCAGCGCCACAAAATATAGAGGGGACTATGAAGGTTGATTAGTTTTCATTATCTTTTTTATGGCCATTGAAAACCATAATTTATGTGAAATGCAACAAGAAGAATAATACTTTAAAAAGGTAGTTACATGATTTTGAATAATAAGTAGCCATCCCTTGATGGAGATGACAAAGGACACACAACCTTATCTATATAATAAGTAGGAAATGACAGATGTATAGAATGTTATTTGTGAATAAGTAGGTAATGAAAGATAAATAGAATATTATTCATGAATAGTTAGGTAATGAGAGACCAATATAATATTATGTGAATCATGTGCTCCCCTTTCGAGGCCTTTGTTTTGAAGCCTCGTGAGCACTAGAAATGATGTCTTATCTCAACTTTTACAAAGAGAAAAGAGTGATTGGGTATGAAAATTTTGTGTTGGCATTTTGTTTTGCAAGTGGCTCCCTTCATGCAAAAACTAATTCTTGAGATCTTGAAATTCAAATTGCAGTAAGATCCTTGAATGTAAGTACAACAACAGTCAGCTTTTGAGATAGGACATTCAATTTAAATAATAAGACTATCCATTACAAGATGTAATTTAGATGACAAGTAGACTAGATTCCAATTCCAAGCCTCAAATTTAAGAAGAGGTTTCTCAATGAGAAGCATCCTAACTTTTTCATTCTTCCAAAAAAAGGTTCGCACTTGTCTTCCCAAAAGCAAGTCTACTCTTTTTCAATTCATCAAATGCTCTTGTTGTTTTTGTGACAAATTGCGAGAAGGATCCCTGTGGCTGCTCGTAACTTGGGATCTTTGATCAGTTTCGTGGTGATGCCATCGTGGGTGTGAGCGATGGTTTTGCCGTCGTCGAGCAGGAACGTCTTGAAATAAATCGGGTCGTAGCTGGTGCCCTTTCCTTGGATTGATTCACCAGAATCCGGAAATTCGATCAGTTGAATCCTGGTTGGTGTAATATCAATGGAGACGTAGCTGCCATCCTTGGACGAAATATGGAAAGTGTGAAATTCGTCAGAGTAGGAGAAATAGGCAGCACGTATAAGGCTCTCATGTTGGTGTTTCGGAAGATGCAAGAGATTAAAACCAAGGCGGAGGAAAATGTCATTGGCTAATTGTACTGTCTCGGAGTGGTTCTTGACCTCCAGTAAGAATAGGTTGCCGGTGTAAGGCTTTGGGGTCTTACGACGATGTAGAGAAAGTGTCGGATCCCGGGAGGCCATGATCACAATGATTCTAGAGTGTTCTAGAAGGTTTGAAAATTTTGAAAAAATTTGGCATGAACTTGAGAGCAGAACCATAGTGGATTCGTGGAGAGGAGGGTGGAGGTCTACATATAGATTTTTTTTTGTCAGGAATTCGCAAATCTACTCAAAAATCGTCCTCAGTGTCCACGATTTGGTAATGATGGTCGTGAATTTTGAGACAACGTTCGGCGAATTCCTATAAGTGTTTTTTATTTCAAAATAGAAAAAATGTCTGACAGTGCAAAAATTTGTCTGATCAGAATTCATGGAGATCACAGAGAAATCGTGGAGATTATTTTAAGCTTCAGCGAATTGTCTGCGAATTCTAGTAGTGGATATCTGATGAAAAAAACTAACTTTTTCTATTTCTAAAAAATTTGTCTCTGAAACAGAATTCGTGGAGGCTAAAAATTAATCATGCATTGTAAAAAAGAGGTCAGGCGAATTCTATCTGAGACGGTGTGAGACAAATCTCCTGAAAATAATGACTTTTGTGGTTTTCTTAGAGAAAGACTGTTTGTATGCTTGATCTGATAGTATCTTGATGGTTTGAATAAGAAAGCACAACAAAATTTTTGTCGAAATGGTAGGCAGACAGACAGTAAAGAAAAGTAAAGAAGAATAGTAGGAAAGAAAACAACTAATACATATCAAGATAAAAACACGGTTCATTGTACTTTCTCAATCTGCTCCCATTGACCACAATGTCGAGGATATTGCCTTGAAGGGTTTGGAGTTGTACAAATCCAGAGGCAAAGATTTTTTTAATGACGTAAGGATCTTGGCCATAAAATTTCAGTTTGCCTTTGAAGGCTTTGGCCTAGTATAGCAGGACCTTATCTCCAACCTGGAAGTCTCTAAGTTTCAATGATCGATCATGCCATGTTTTTTGTCGACGTTTGTGGACTTGTTGAGCATGGATACTGATCCGTCGTGTTTCACATAGTTGTTCCAGATGGAATAACCTGTTTGCTAGAGTCCGTTGATTATCGAGCTCAAGATTATAGGCCACTCGAAGGGAGGGGATATGGAATTCTACATGCATAACGGCTTCTTGGCCATATGTTAGCTAGAAAGGGGTTAAGCCTGTAGCTCTCTTTGGGGTGGTGCGATAAGCCCAGAGAGCAGCATGAAGTTTGAGTTCCCAATCAGATCGGCTGGATTCGACGGTTTTGGTGAAAATTCCACATAGGATTCTATTGGTGGATTATGCCTGGCCATTGCATCGTGGATAGTATGGAGAACTTTTGCGATGTACCACAAATTTTTTTGAAAGGAGATATGCTATGACAGAGTTAAGGAAATGTGTACTCCTATCATTGATAAGTTCTAGAGGACATCCGAAACGAACTATAACCTGTTCATAGAAAAATTTTGTGGTAGAACGAGCGTCAGCATTGCGAATAGCTCTTGCTTCAGCCCATTTGGTGTAATAGTTCGTAGCTACTATGATGTAACGAGATTGTGTGTGTCGAGCAGCGGGACTAATGGGTCCGACATAATCAATTCTCCAATTTTGGAAAGCTTGATCAGTGGTGACAGGGTGTAAAGGCATGTAGTCAGTCTTTTGAAAGCATTTTGTGGGTTGGCAGACATTACAGGCCTTAGTGTAATTGTGCGTATCCTTGAAGAGTGTTGGCCACCAAAAACTGACCAAGAGGATTTTCTTAACAGTCATTTCAGAAGAGAAATGGCCTGCACCAATACCTTCATGAGTGAGAGAAATTATCGAGGGTATTTCACCTTCAGTAAGACATCGTCAGATGATTCCATCTAAACCTTGCTTGTAGAGTTGTCCTGCAATTAACGTATAAGGTTTGGTTTTGAGGACCAATGCACGTTGTTCAGGTTTAGACAAGGAAGGATCCATCTGCCCTGAAGTTAAATATTCTGTGATTTCCTTAGCCCATACGGGTGTATAGTCAACTTGAAAAAGGATGGCATCTGGTAAATCATCGTTGACGCCTTGATCAACGGTAGGAAGCTTAGGGATTTGGGACAAATGATCTGCTAGAAAATGTTGAACTCCCTTACGAACCACGATCCTAAACTCAAATTCTTGCAGTAATAGGATCCATCTAGTAATACGGCCTATGGTGCAAGTCTTGTTGATGAGATACAATAGTGCTTGATGATCAGTGAAGAATGCAAAAACTTTTTCCAAAAGATAATGGCGAAACTTCTGAACTGCATATACCATTGCCAAGGCTTCACGTTTGGTAGTGGTATAATTGACTTCAGTAGGTATCAATTGTCTACTAAGAAAATGGATTGGGTAATCCTTTTTTAATTCTCCCGGTTGGGTGAGCACTACTCCAATGGCATACTTGGATGCATCTGTATGCAGATGGAATTCTTTAGAATAATCAAGAGCCCAGAGGATAGGTGCATTGGTAAGGGCTTCTTTGAGTTGATTACATGCGACGCGTTGTTCATTGCTCCATTTGGGAACTACAACTACTTTGTAGATTAAGCGTGCTTTGTTAGCGAAATCGAAAATAAAGCACCGATAGTAGTTGGTGTGGCCAAGGAAACAGTTCACTTCGCATATCGTATGCGGTTCTGGTAGATTTTGAATGATAAGGATATTTTCGGGGTTAGTGACAACGCCATTTCGGGAAATAATATGTCTTAACACAATACCATGTGTTACCCAGGTCTGGCATTTTTCAGGATTAAGGGAGATGCCAAAGCGTTGACATTGGATAAACAAACTTTCGAGCACAGACAGATGGCGTGTTTCTTTTGAATGTGCACCTAAATCGTCCAAGTAAACCTCTAGGGTATCGCCCATCTGCTGAGAAAAGACAAGTTCCATAACACGTTGGAAGGTGCTAGGGGCATTGCAGAGACCAAAAGGCATGACTTTCCAGCAGAAGGTTTTCCATTCTATGGCAAAAGCGGTTTTATGTTGATTTTCTTCAGCAATTTGGATCATATTGTATTTGCTAAAGCCGTCTAAAAAGGAGTAAGCCTCATCTCCTGCTAGATTTTCTAAGATGGATTTTTCGAAAGGTAATGGAAAATGATCACATATGGTGATGGCATTAAGTTTCTTAAAGTCGACACAGATGCAAAATTTTCCATTTTTCTTGGGAACGATGACAATTGGGGAGACCCACTCAATATGCTCGATTTCATAGATAAATCCCGCATCTAAGAGGCCTTGTAATTCTTCTTTGATCTTGGCCTTATAGATTGGATTGCATCTGTATGGATGACTAGTAGTTGGTCTCGCACCCGGTTTAAACGGGATACGATGCACAACTACTTGGGGTGAGACGCCTTTCATGTCTTTATAGGTCCATGCAAAGACATGTCGATATTTTCGCAGGAGCTTTTTCAAGCCGTCTGCGTTGTTCACGATTGAGATTAGCTCCGACGTGGACAATATATTCGTTGGTTTCATTTGGCTCACTCAAAGAAAGGGTGATGGTTCGTGCAGGGCCTTCGTAGGACGAATTACCATTTGGCTCACGTTGAGCTTGAGGTAATTGGATTGTGACATCCTCGATTATATAGTCTTTAAAGTATGTAGGGACATCATGGGCTGGAGATTCGAGGGAGGCCTTGTCTTTCACTTGTCGGGATGGTGATTGGGGACGTTCGGGAGTTGGGGTAGGAACAAAGGCAATCTCAGGAACTTTCCTAACAGATGTGAGGTCTCCAAGCGGTTGAATTTAAAGTCGTTTTTTCATCTTCTCTTTCATAGCATGGCCACGTGGTTGAGGCTTTGGCTGTGGGGAGGTGTGTGGATGAGGAACGGGTGGTACGCCATGGAGGATCTTGTCATTAATTTGAAAGATGGTCTCCTCCTCGCAGAGATCCCATAGATAGTGTGGGCGTTTGGCATGGTAGAATTTTGTATCAGGATTTTCAACTGTAACCTTGACAACCGGTTTCACCTTGGAAGCATGTTGTGGATAGGGCCTAAGTGGAAGTGCCTCCATGTAATTGAGGATCTGAATATTAGAAATGTCCAAATCTTCTGGACAATTTTGAATTCATAAGACATTCTCGTCATCGACAAATAAATCTTCTGATTCATTAGTAGGTAGCCATGCAACATTTAGTAACTCATCATTGTGTAGAAGGATATCAATAAAATTGATATTGATGATAGGTATATCAAGATCAGGTAATTGGTCGTGATTGATCGGGAGTGGAGAGGTACAATTATCCTGATGCTAAGCACAATAATCGACATTCACACAATCAATGGTAGCTAGACTGTGACTCCAGTTTATGATATCAGTAGATTTAACATAATGACCATTTTCGTGGCTGGACTGGTATGGTTCAAACACTGAGTTGGTGGTCGAGGACCCTTCGTCATGGATGCGTGTAGGTTTGAGTTTGTCCATTGAATCAATGGTTACAGAACTGTCATGATTTCCAAAAGTGACTCGGCCTTTGTTCCAGTCATGAACGACTCGTGCATTGGTGAGCCATGGACGACCAAGTAGTAATTCATCCACTTGTATAGCACCATCTACACAAGATAGAACAAGTAAAGTAGAATTGAAAAACATTTCTTTGCTGCTTCTTTGACCTTACTTGAGTCTTCAATAACCTACAAAAATAGATCCAGAACATCTTTGCCAATTGACTCTCCTTTGATGCTCTTGACTAGCTCCAAATTGCCAACTTCCTTCTTGCCTTGTTGAAGCCCTTTGAGATCAACCCCTTGATCATCAAAGTCATTAAAAAAACTTTGTTTTCCATATCCATTACTTGCTGTAAAATCATGAAAACATCCATCCACTTGTATAGCACCATCTACACAAGAAGATCCACTAAAACATGTGAGAAAAAAAAAATGAGTCACTTCCACTTGCCTACCTTTCTCATCGTATATGAGCCTTGAAGGCATTTGTCTTTCCCTTGATGTTCTCTTTGGATTTTGACTTGATGAAGGTCCATCATCATCACCATCTAAAGTAGGATCCTTTACATCAACATCAAGAATGTTAGATACATCCACATCACCATCAATAAGATACTTTTGGAATGTTCCCCTCATAAAAAATGACGTCTCTACCAACAATCACTTTGTTAGTAGAAGGAATGTAAACCTTGTAGGCCTTACTCACGTCACTATATCCAACAGAAATACCTTTCCTTGAAGATGGATCCTCCTTGGTCCTATCATCAAGAGTAATGTTGACATAGCATGTGCATCCAAAAGTTCTTAGAAAGTTGACACTCGGCCTCCTCTTGAATAGCATCTCCAAAGGTGTCCTTCCATCCAAAATAGCACTCAGCCACCTATTGTACAATAAATTATCACACAACAATGCTTGATCCCAAAATGGCTTACCAAGATAAGCACTTAACCTCATGGCTTTGACACTTACACATAAATTCCTATTCTTCCTCTCGGCTACTCATTTTGTTGTGGGGTACCCTTGGTGTTGTATACTCCCTCTTGATCCCATGCTCATCATAAAAAGCCTTGAACTTGGTAGATATGTACTCACCACCATTGTCACTTCTTAAGCACTTGATCCTTGTGGAAAATTGGTTCTCCCTTGCATTCTTGAACTTAACAAAGACATCATACACTTCATCTTTGCTCTTTAGTAGATAGATTTAATAAAATCTACTAAAATCATCAATGAAAGTTACATACATCTTAGCTCCACTATTGCTAATTGTAGTAATTCCATGAATATCCGAATGTACAACTTGAAAAGGCTTTGTAGATCTAGATGTAGATCTAGTATAAGGTAGTCTCTGTGACTTTGACAAAGCACAAGACTCACAAACATGATTGATACTTTTTAAAGAACTTGGAAGACCTATCACAACTTGCTTTCTAGCCATTACCTCCAATGACTTGAAGTTGAGGTGTCCCATCCTTTTATGCCAAACCTCTTGAATAGGTATTTGCTCTCTTGCAACACATTCAACTTGGTTAGAAATAACACAAGCATCTAGTTTGAGCAACTTCCCTTGCCTTTTACCTTTTGCAATCAAGATATCCTTCCTTTTGATCATACAAGCATCTCCATCAAACTCAACTTTGAGGCCTTTACTTAGCAATTGACTCACACTAAGCAAATTTTTGGTAATAGATGGAATGAACAAAACATCCTCCAAATTAACATTCCTATTTGTAGAGAGAGAAATAGGAATTGTTCCAATCCCTTTGATTGCAGACTCACCATTATTGGCCATGTAGATCACCCTCTTGTCATCTTCATATGCCAACAAAGAAGTGAAATACTCTTTGTGAAAAGCCATGTGTGAACTTACTCCGCTATCAATCCACCATGGATCTAGATCTCAAGCATACATGAAGACATCACAAAAGCATCATCATTTGCATCTTGAACATCCAAACCATCCTCATCAAGAGTAAGATTACCTTGCTTGTCTCCTTGATCTCTCTTCTTTTTGTAGCACTCACTTGCAAAGTGTCCTTTGATGCCACAATAGAAACACTTGAGCTTTGATCTATCCTTCTTTTTGCCATTTGAAGAAACATCCACTTGATCTTGCCCTTTAGACCACTTACTTTTGCCTTTGCCTTTGAATTTTCCCTTGATGAACATAGCCTCGTCTCCAACTTGAGATGTTGATGAAGAACCACCTGCGGTGTCCTTGGGCTTGTGTACTCCCTCTTGATCCCATGCTCATCACAAAAAGCCTTGAACTTGGTAGAATATACTCACCACCATTGTCACTCCTCAAGCACTGGATCTTTGCAGAAAATTGAACCTCCCTTGCAATCTTAAACTCGACAAAGACATCAAACACCTCATCTTTGCTCTTTAATAGATACAGTTAGAATTAAAGTAGAATCATTGTGCTACTGTACTGTGGGTCCTATCAGTCGATAAGGATCAGTTGGCCTCACCACGAGGCGAGTTGACGGGACACGCGTCCCGCCAACAGCAACCTGGGTCATGCATGAGTTGCTTGAGTGAAGAACTATATGTACAATGTAATTTCATTTAGTGAAATACAGTTGCTATGTGAGATTGGTGTGGAGAGTGTTTTCTATTTGTGTTACTGTGTAGCATGATCTATGTTCTTGTTTGAAGCAAATTCTAAGTTGGTATCGGAGCCGTACATGGAGTGTACACACAGTACAGTGTCGCCGTTGAAGAGAGCTTCGAGAGAAGAACAGTCTTCTGAGAGTTCGGGGTTTACTTGTAGATGGAAAGTAAAGCACTGGTGCACGGTTTCTAGTTTACATAGGCTTGCCAAGCTCAGCAAAGGGCTTATTAGCATGTGCATAGCATCAGACATGGAAAAATTTGGTGGAAAATTGACAATTTTGAAGCCAGTTGAAAATTAAAACCGATTTGGGGTTGCGATTTTCTACACATAACTGGTGATTTCTTCGTTGTTTGTGCTCCATTTTGGATGCCGGAAAGACATGAAGGAAGCTAACCATATTGTCAATCAGCCATGGAGAGATTCATAGCCTTGTGTTAGAGATTTGTCTGCAAATAGATAACCTAGCAGATTTGCGGTAAAAAGTGAAAAAGCCACTTTTTCAAGTTGAGCAAAAATCAGAAATTTCATGATTTAACACTCTGTAGACTTGGATCAGTAGGCCAACCCTGCTCCAGGCCTCAGATCACACTCAAATTGATCCAAAACTGAGTTTGATCAAGCTAAAAAATGGCCAGGGTAGGCGCGACTGTAGACAGAGAGGAAAGCGTGGCTCACGCGCGTCCAACCGATCTGAGATCATAGTGGCTTGAGGGAGCTGGTGTCTCCAAGAGAAAATTTTGGCGCACGGGCATGCTGGTGACTATAGGATAAGTTCCTACGAGGATCAACAGATCATATCGCGAGTTGGAGATTGAACTAAGGCCGTTGGATGGGAAGAAGCCATTAGATTGGCTTGGAAGGGACCTGAAGGCCATTTAAGAGTGATTAGCCATTCAACTTCAATAAAAATTATCACTTTGAAATAAAGATTGGGTCCCATGTTTATGAAAGGTGAAGTTTCTTCACTCTGAAGAAACAGTTCAAAAACTAGAAAAGTCCCTATTTTTGGGTCATTTATCCGTTTTGACCCAAACGAAAGGCTATAACCTCCAAACGAAGGGCACCCGAACTGTACCTACAAGTACGATACCTCAAAACAGAGTGATTTCAGTGGAAAAAGTTTTCGGAGTGCGCTAAAAGTGATGTCACCATTCCATTGGGCACATAGTTGGGAGTTGATGACAGAGTGCATCTCAGAAGACGACGCCGATTTGGCTTTCAATTTGGCGGAAAGCGACGGGTGGCCTGGTAAGGGAAAAAGTGCAGGTCATTATTTTTTACTTCTGACATCACAGTTGGCCTCGACATACTGCTTTTAGCCTACGGTAGGAAGATCAAAGTTCTAAGATCAGATAGTGGAGTGAGTGCAAGTCTAATGACTTCAATGATCTTTGTGATCAATGTGGGATCAAAAGACAATTTACACAAGCTCATACTCCTGCTCTCAATGGTGTAGTTGAGCACAAGAATCTTAAGATTGTGGAAAGTGCCAGATCTATGCTAGCTGAGATGAAACTACCAAAAGATTTTGGTCAGAAGCATGCAGTACAACAGTCTATCTTCAAAATAGAAGTCCTACCATTGCCATACCAAGGATAACACCTGAGGAGGCATTCACGAAGAAGAAGCTAGAGATCTTTGGATGTAAGGCCTTTGTACACATTCCTAAGGAAGAGAGACGTAAACTTGATGTGAAAGCTATCAAGTGTATATTCCTAGGATATGATGATCGTGTGAAGGGCTATAAATGTTTTGATCCAGTGGAAAACAAAATCCATGTAAGCCGTGATGTCATCTTTGATGAATCCAAGATGTATGTGGGAAGATGGTATAGTGAGAATACCTCCTGATGATGATCCATTTATTGACTTTCCTAGTGACGGATGTGAGGATACATCTCAAGGTACTACTACTCAACCTCAAGAAGCAGGTTGGAGAGGTAGAGATAAACCTTTTGGTGCAAGAAGGATTGAAGTTGCAGGTGCATGCAAGGAGAAAGATGTAATGGGATACATTTTCACCAGGAAGCCGATCACCTGACAGGAAGCTCCCTAAGTGGTTTGAGAGATTATTGGAGAGCCGCGACATGGATGACTTTCTAGGATCATCTAGCCAGGGAGAGCTACGAAGATCAACAAGAGAGAAGACACAACCTGAAAGCTATGAAGCAAATTATGCTCTCTTATCTAGCAATTCAAAGCAAAGAACCTTTGACTTATGTGAAGCGAAGGATGATGACATTTGGGTCAAGGCCATGGGAGAGGAAATGGAGTCAATTGCTAAACATAGCACATGGGGCTTAGTGGAACCACCAGTTGACAAGAAACCCATTGGTTGTAAATGGGTATACAGGACTAAGTACCATGCAGATGGAAGTATAGCAAAGCACAAAGCAAGATTGGTGATCAAAGGGTATGCACAAAGTAAAGGGATCGACTATGAGGAGACATTTGCGCCAGTATGTAAGTGAAATACTCTACGTCTACTTGTTGCTTTAGCTTCACATTTTGGTTGGCCTCTGCATCAGATGGATGTGAAATCTACTATTCTAAATGGTGAGTTAGAAGAAGAGGTGTTCATGGATCAACCTGAAGGACTTTTTGAAAATTCTACATCTAAATTTTACAAAAGCTCTCAAATCTACAAATGTTGGATAGTACAAGTGGGTGTTATATACATTTTGTTTTTATAGCTCTGAAATTTATCTTTCGAAATATAAATCTTGGCACTATCATTAGTCCATGCTCTAAAAGGATGCAATGATGCTACATTATACCATTTTGTGGATTAAAAAATATGCTAAGGTTGTTAGTATTACATTTCTTTCCTACAAACGTATTACATGATGTAACATCTGAAAAAGTATAACTTTTAACTATGATTGAACTTGGACCCAGATCTATCATATAGTTATAGAAGTACTTATGTAGCATAGTTCTTTGTGTTAGATGAAGCAACTTTCTAATTTTAGAAACTCTTGAAAAAATCTTCTCAAGAAGATGTGCCACATGATACATGTTCTATGAAATGCTTATTAGATAATGTATATGATATAATATTGATCTATATATTGATCTTTTATCTAAATTTAAATGTTGTAGGCCTTTCTTAGAGATCATAGGGTCAAGGAAATTTTGCAATACAGCTTTGAAGTCATTGGGACTCCACCCACAATTTTGCACTATGCTTCATTTTTCAGGTTGCTATGATCTGGTCAGAAGGTGTTTGAGGCAACCATGCTGTTAAATTTCAAGAGGTGTCTGAGATAGCCATGAATTCAGTAAAAACTAATTAGATCTTTACCACATAAACAAAAAAGATAGAGATGATACAAATCGATTGAAAATATATATAACACACATTTAGACTAGATCATTGTGGCCTTTTCTTGATGAATATGTAGAAATACAAAAGCTTACAAAATAAGTATTCAATATCAGATTTAATCACTACTCCCATGCACTTTGTGTTTGTCTTCTTCTTATATTTTGCTCATCGAGCTACAACTCTTTATATGTACAAGCTAATATGAGTTAACTAAGATTAAGTCTTATCTTTATTTGTACAGACAACCATACGAAATTGTAATTCTGTTAGGAGTTTTCATCAGTTGTGATAGTGAAAATTTGTGATCTAGATCAATTCCAATGTTGGGTCGAAATATATAGTCTAGGGTCAAAATCAAATCAGAGATTGAAATAGATGCATAATTGAAATGAGTAAGTCAAATTTTTATTTCAATTCTAGGAGTTGATTTAGAGTTCAATCTAATTCTAGACTTTCATTCAATTCAATACAAGGTCAAACTAGACTTGGATTCAATTCGAACCAAGGGTGATTTAGTCTTCAATTTGATTCAACCCAACCCAAGGTCAATTTCTATTTTTGCAGTGAATTTGCCTTGTTGTTCAATTTGTTTGCCATAAACTTTTTCTCTAACAAAATGAAATTGAATTTCAATGTGCTTGTTTTATGAATGAAAAAGAGGATATAAATTCTGAAATATAGAATTGAGATTATCGGAGTAGATTGTTGTAGCCTTTTGTTGCATGAATGATAAATCATGTAGCAACAAATTGGTTGTTTGTGTATCCCCAATATATACTACATTTGTTGACAACAGTGAGATGGATCTCCATTTTTAGCTATTCCAAGAAGTTGATCCTCCTAAAATATGAAGCAATATCTAGATATTGCTCTTCTGGAATCTGGATCACCACCCCAATCATATTCAATGTACCCATAGAGAAGTATTAGTACAAAAAAAATACAATCATAGCATAATGCTAAACATTTGCTGGCTTGTACATAATTCATGACTATTTTCAAAGCCTTCCAATGCTGAATATATGGATTAGACATAAATTGACTATATGTACTTGTAGAGTATGCAAAGTATGATCTTGTGATAACATTCAGTAAACCAATTAAAGAATGGTATACGCATTTAATCATATCCAACTCGTCAGACTTGGTTTTAAGACCCATGTCTTTTGAGAGCTTAGTTCCAAGATCCATTGAAAATTCATGGATTTACAATCATACATGTTACATTTTTGAAGTATATTTTCCAAGTACCTTTATGCGCTTATATGAATAAATTTCTTAGATCCATCTCTAGAAAATTGTATGCCTAGCAAATTATTGAGGATTAATATATCATCTACATAGAGTGTGATAATTATGTATCTTGAATCAAAATGTTTACTATTAATATTTGAGTTAGCATCATTTGAAGAAAATCCTAACATACCTTACTTTCTTGGCCTTTGACTTCGAATCCTTCAAGCTAGAATGTTTTCATTTGTTACCATTTACATCCATTTGATGAATTTCAAGATCTTCTGAAGTAGCAAGTGCAAGTAAGGTTCTGCTTGATTGCATTTTGACTACTGGACTTTAATATGTTTCTATGTAGTCAATACCCATAAGGCTTTTTATTTTGAGATAGATCCATTAGAATTATAACTTCTTTTGAAGATCCATTTTGTGTCAATTATCTTCTTTTTGGAAGGTGGGTTGGACAAATTATGAGTAATAGTATGTGAGTTTAGCAAGTTTTAAATCTTTGTATTTTCAAATAGCCATGTCTAAAATTTCCATCAATAAAAATGTGAACTCCTTGTAACTACAATGCATTTGAAATTGCAATATCCAACAGTAAAAACAATGAAGTGAGCTTTTAGACCAAATTGAACCAAGAAGTTTGTAATTTCAATATCCAACAATGAAAATAGCATAGCGATTTGAAGGCACACAAAAAAGTCTCTTTATTTTCAAACCAATAGTAACAAATTTGCAATATCCAACAATAAAAATGACTTGGTGAGATTTGAGGCCTCGATAAAAAAAAAAACAAGTTTAATTATTTTCGAACAAAGACTAACAAAACAAAGGTGATTGATGAACCTTACCACATGAGGACAATGCCAACACGTGAAAAAGATCTTTCATGCCCATTATTGGCTAGTGAATGAGCATATTCTCATTCATATTCAATCAATTAACACGTAAATAGACAAAGTACAAATGTTTAAATAGAAAATACTTTTTCGATAAAAATTCTAAGAGATATTTGGACAGGTGCATGAAGGCTTTGTGGATCTTGAAATGTAATAAGTAAGACCTGTAGTTTCAAGAACTATCAAAACTCTCAATGACATATAGTTCTTTGTTGTCCTTAGAATGTTAAGTTATCTCTTGGACATGATATTTTAACGACAACCCTCTCTCAATATTCTCTTTTGCAGCTTCTAATATACTGAATCATCATCTCATTTGGCTACGTTAAAAAATTATGTTGGGTGTAGTGATTCTAATTGGCACTAGTTTTTGTTTTGGTATCATGTGGCATTTCCACTTGTTGTGAAACATCATGGCTTGGTGCACATGTTTCTAAAATTTATCCACCTTGATTCAATGCATTCACTTATGGTGGTTGAAGACATGTGCCATGATGGACATACCAAACATTTCTAAGATCAACAAGACAATTAAAGTGTTGGATTTTATTTCTTCAATCATTTTGAAATGTGGAACTACTCTTTAGTTTTACTCGCATTGTTGAGACAATGTCAAAAGATTCGAGAACATTTGCCAAAATACACGTATTATCGATAAAGTATCGAGCAGACCTGAAATGATTATTCGAGGGTTACCACATAATGAATTCCTCAGATTTGGTTATGGAGTCTTATCCATTATATTTTAGGTCCAATTTCGTATCTCCACATGGTGCTTGCCAGGTGGATGATGACGCATTTTGTTAGGGTTGTGCCATCAACACCTATATATAGATCAATAGATTAGTTCATTTTACTCAAGCTAGACTAATAGCTAATAAGTTATCATGATTACAATTTGTGTATGAGCAAAATTAGATGTGTTATTATTATAGCACAATCAGAGTAGACAACAGATGTATTTTTCATCATTCAACAATACATACTGCATTCGACAATTCAACACATTTGTCTTGTCTTACTAATTTATGTTGTTTGATTTGAGTTATGGTAAATGGCAATAAAGCGACATCTATTATCATTCATTTCTGCACTTGTGAATGATACTAAGTTGTACTTATTGTGAAAGTACTGTACTTTAGGACCATAAATGGATCTACAAAAGATCCACAAGAGTGATTGGATGCTTGCTTAACAATCTATCAAAAAACTAGACACAAAAAAGTTGATCTAGATTGGCAGTTTGACAAACAACAAGCATTAACAATCAAAAGCATTGATCAACATTGAAATCCAAGCCCACACGTGTGTACTACAGGCTGTAGTACGGCCTTCAACCTGAGAAACAAGTAGAAATTGATTTGGTTTCATTTGGATCACAAAAACTCAATGTACATAGTGAACTAGCTTGAGATTGCCAATGAGCTCCAAAAATTTTCTATCTTCTCACTATGGAGAGAGGGAATACATAGCAAATTCGACTTCCTTCTTGAAGTTAGGTGGATTTCCAGCATGTAATAAGGAAGTTAACTCACTCTCCTTGACCTAAAATGAAACCCTAGTCTATTTCCTAGAGTCATGCTTGGTAGATAGCTAGTTGGTTAGATTTTCACCTTAAATCTAGGATTTAGGTCCTATAAACTAGGAATCACTACCAAAATGACATGACCAACCCTATGGACTTGACCTAACCTACATTAGGAGTGGGTTGCCACATGGCATCTTGGCCTCACATGTGTGGAATCCACTTGTGTACAAAATTTACATTATACTACATGGTTTTTTATCAAGCTAGATTTGCCAATTTTTGGCAATTCTCCACACTCCTCAAATTTAGCTTGATCTATCTACAACTCTGTTGCTAGATGAATGAATGCTTTTAGAAGTGTCTAAAAAATCCAGCTACAAACAAGGAACTTTTGAGACTCCAATAGAGAATGATGTCCATGAAGGATCTTTCACCACCTCTTAAAGGATCCCTTACAAGATGTTCCATAAATGTGTCTATATACATGTAGCACACTTCAAAACTAAACATCATGCCAAGCCACGGATTCCAAGTCATTTTGTGCACTTGAAGATACATCAATTAAAATATTAAGTGCATAAATAATGTTGCCAAAGGCAACTTGCCTTGCTTGATCCATATGATTGAGCCTAGATGGCTCCATCTTGATACTCATGGTTCTTCTTGGAGTCCTCGGGTCTTGAGCTTGCTCCTCCACTTGACTTGACTCCAAACCATCAATGAATTAAATAAGGTGTTGATCGAAAGGTGCTTCTTCAAGTTTACAGATCTTACACTCTTGAAAGATCACATTTCCACCATTGACAAATTCTTTGGTTGAAAACAAGTAGATTCTACAATCTCTACTTGAAGAGCAAAACACTACCATTATTCCTATCATTGAAATAGGATAATCTTTGGTCCTTACATTGGAATGATCATGCACAAAGCATGTGGACACAAAGATTTCCAAAGCAAATGATGTTTCATCTTTTATGACTCTATTCAAACTATTAAAGAAATAGTTATCCAATGGAATTGCTTTATCAACAACAAATGTAGATTTCAAAGCAACTCATTTCATTGTCTTGTCATACAAAGTCATAAACACCATGATTCTTAAAGGTAAGAAACAAGTCACTCCATGTCTACTAATACTATCTAAAAAGTATTCAAAGATAGTAGACTCTCCAATGCTCACCACCCTTGCAAGATGCACACTTGAATGGACAATTTGCATGCAATTTGATGACTTGGCCATTGTCATTGAGGACTCCCTTGGAACTCTCATGCTTTGAGACTGATCCTCAAGATCTTCCTCCTTTTGATGCTCCTCCTCAATGCAAGCAAGATCACACTTTGCCAAGATCTCCTCTTGAGTGATCTCCCGCTTTGCCAAGCTCATTCTTTCAAAAGCAACACTAGCTTCCAAAACACTCTACACAACAAGCTCACATAGCAACTGTATTTCTCAAAATGAAATTACATTGTACATATAGTTCTTCACTTAGGCAACCCATGCATGACCCAGGTTGCCGTTGGCGGGACGCGTGTCCCGTCGACTTGCCTCGTGGCGAGGCCAACTGATCCTTATCCACTGATAGGACCCACAGTACAGTAACACAGTGATTCTACTTTAATTCTAACTAAATCATGCAGAAGAGAATATGCATAATGAGCATGACGAGGATGTCAATGACAATGACGTAAGAGTCGAAATTCAAATCAATGAAAATATTGATGATGATACTTATAATCTCCCAACAAGAATATACCATTTGTTTGAAATCTGTGAAAGAATTAGACTGCTAGATGAGTGTGACAGTGATGCAAATGATCAAGAAGATGAACTACAAGTATCTATGTCCATTCTAGGATGTATATGTAGGCTTGAACTACGTTTAGAACTTGACTCAGATGAATGGCGAGATATCAATAATGATGTAAATGAGGAATTGTCTACAGATGAGATTGATTGAATTGTATTAAAAAATATATATTCGATTGTTGCTAGTAGAGATCTATTGTGTTTATATCTAAACATTTCATACAATATTTTGCACTTCTCTTCTCCTTTATTCTACTAAAATATTTATAATTAGATTAATTTCATTGTGACTACTCATCAAACATATAGCTTCATTTTCTTGCATGCCAATGCATCTTCAGAGTGACATTAATTTCAACAGTGATCTTCGACCATCTGCAATTTGAGCTGAAGACATTCGAGCTAAAGTGACCAAAAAAAAATACTAGTATGCTTTGCACTGCAACAACTGTATATGGTATATATTAAGAGCATTCAAGTACTTACAAACAATCTAAAAGACAGATATGAAGTTCCTCAAGTTTTACACCAATGTGCACAAGAAGCTCACCCAAGACATCATCAGTGATACCACCCACTCCACAAAAATAAATCACAACAATGAGAGTAACCAAACACTTAAATATCAATCAAATTATCCCAATGCATCTTCGAAGTGACATTAATTTTAACAGTGATCTGCAACCATCTACAATTCGAGCTAAAGACATTCGAGCTAAAAGACACCTTCCATAACTTATGGTTCTTGGTTATAACTTCTTGGGTTATTTAGGGGCATCAAGGTACCCTAGTAGGTGCACCCTCCTACTAGTTCCCCATGACTCTTATGTGATGGCTAACTTTGGCCCAGGGCCTATTATGTGATTGTGGCTCAAGGTTGAGGCCCAAGGTCTAGGAAAATGACCAACCCCATGGTACGGTCCTCCTAACACCTCACTAGGTTCCATACCTCCATCCAAGGCATAGACACCTACATGCTCTTATCCAAGGACACAAGTACCTTAATCCAAAGGAACGTACCCTTAATCCAAGGGTACCCCTTATTTAAAGGTGACTTGCCTGTGATTTTTGTAGAATCTCCAACAGAACAGATTTTGCCCAATAGCGACTGCTAACAACACTAGTGCCTTAATCCAGATTGCAAATCTATCCATTAAGCATTATTTTAATTGTACTGCTACCATGTATAAATATTATATGGCATGTCAATGTAAAAGGCCAATCCATGAATGATTATGATTAATCGATCAGACATTCAATCAGAGCGCAATTACTCGATCCTGCTCTCTATTTCTAGAGTATTGTCTCAAGAAGATCATGCATTTGTATGCATTCAAACTGTTCCAAGGAGTCAAATGAAACAAGAATACCTACTCATAAAATCAAGAAATTCATAAAGATATTCAAATAAATAAATAGACTTAAGGGTTTAGATATCAATGAGGGCTCTAGACCAATACCTCATAAATCTAACAAAATACCCTATTGTGATCAATGGCTTCAGACATCCCTTAGGATATCTGGCTCACTATTGCCAACTAGATCCGATCGATATCAAATCTCCCCATTTGGAATTGCATGTGTCCCATAGCACAATTTCTTCTTCCAAAAAGACCAACTTCATGACCTTACCATCCGAAAATCAAACAATCCATCGAGGATGTCCTATAACACCTAGAGTAACACAGCCCTCCCTTAGATCTATTGTAGCTATTTGGCCAAAAATCCATCAATGCATCACAAAGGAAAAAACTTGAACTAGAAGAATCCTATCATGACTCTTAAACACATTGATATCTCCAGTTCATTTGTAACAAGTTCATCGAATCCCCTACCAATTATTAAATATTTATGGCTTGAGAGATAAGCTTATTGTTATTAATTTGCTAGTTTTTGATCCCTTTGCCACATCTTTGAATTTAAAATGGCTACATTTCTTGGTTGTCGAGGACTTAATTAAAATAAGTTTTACATTATAATTCAAATGAGCTATATGCTAAGAGAGGTACTCGAAATCTTTGCATTTGTCTAATGACTCATGCAAAACTTTCAAGTTTTTGAGTTCATTAAACAATACTATGCCAAGTTTTTGAGAATTCATCCCAAATTCTAGCCTCATAGCACTAATTTAACTCCTAAGTTTGCTTCACTTCCCCCCCTTTATTCTTGTTCATTCACTAAAACGGATCATAGGTCTCAACATTTCTCCTTGATTATTACAGATTTAGAGGTAGGATATGATTGATGGGAGTTAAAAGGTCTCAAATTAGGAACATATTTGACTATATTAACATTTATAAAAGTGCTAATCGATAAACAAGTATGACCCATTCAATTTCATAGCTTTAAATTGCAATTACTTGCACATGCAACCATAGGCATCTATATCAAATGTGTTACAAATTAAAAAAAAAAAGTTCCTAATTAGCTTACACTATTGCTAATTATGTTTTGATTTTTTTTTGAGGCATATTCAAAAAGTTGTACATTTGCTTTTTCTTTGATCGGGCATGCCTCTCTCATTGACTATGAAAGACTTTATTAAATGGACAATAGCTTTGATCTGGTGGTACCATTTCCTTTATATTTGATATAGTCACCGACAAATCCTCAAATGGATTGGCTCCTAGATGACACCTAAACAAATGGTACCAAGGTAATTGTTGGATTTTTAGACAATCGTGCCTCTAATCCAATGATTTGACTTTGC
The DNA here is from genome assembly GCA_029204225.1 of Diphasiastrum complanatum. Taxonomy (NCBI): domain Eukaryota; kingdom Viridiplantae; phylum Streptophyta; class Lycopodiopsida; order Lycopodiales; family Lycopodiaceae; genus Diphasiastrum; species Diphasiastrum complanatum. The sequence goes on from CM055096.1 coordinate 44,868,231, forward strand.
CATTGTTTTTTCAACTAATGTGATGCCGTGGTTTTTGTTTCAATGACTTATACAAAAAAAAATGTAAAAACAAATCTAATCTTCTAAGATTAGTTGGGGGATGTACTATATGGTCTAGACATGTATGAGTTGCTTGACATCACAATTGTGGGAAACACTTCCAACTCGTCAAGCTCTTCTGTGCATGCTTGTCTTACACCACTTATTTCCTCCAAGGTATATCTGTGTAGACACATTGATACATCTAGTCATGAAGTATGTTTGTTGTAGATTTTTGGATGGCAAGTGGTCTGAAGCTTATTGTTTAGGTTAAAACATTGGTTTTTTGGTTTTCTTTAAACTTGGAGACAAATTTTATATACTTGTTATAGTTCTCATGCTTCTCTTTTTGTTATAGTGGACTATCTAGTTTTCACCTAGGTGGATAACGAGCAAATAACTTATTTAATGTAGTATACTCTAAGAAATACCATGATAAGTCTAACTTTGTACTATGACTATAGACATTATTAGCATGTCCTAACTTGAGAACATCTATATTTTGTATGAGAACGATGGTGTATGAGAGACTAGAAGCAAATAACTTAAACATGGGACTCAAAGTCCCAAAGCTTGTTTTTTATACACCCAATGATGGCGGTGCTTCCATGTCTTTGATATACACTTACCATGACCATAGGCTTTCATATGCAAGCTTATACAAGATTGTGCTTATGTCAAAAACCTTACCTTAGCCAAGTTCATGATCATTACTTGATACTTTTATTGCTACGTAGACATCTTATTTTTCAATTCACTTACCTACAAGAAGTTGTAGGTACTTGTTGCTTTGTATCTATACATTGCCACTTTTGTTACGACTTTTAATGCACTTTATATATATAAATTAAATATAAATAAATAAATAAATATACTATATATATATGTATGTATGCATGTATGTCTTGTAGCACTTATTACTACACTTTTAGCCTTATAATTTATCAACTTTGGGTAGAACTAAAACAATGTCCAACTTTATACTCATACTATGGACAAGATCAGAGTCACCTAACTCGACAATGACTATCTGTTATGGATAACAATTGAGAATAGTCCCCCCAAGGATTTCCATGTTTTGACACAGTTGTTGTTGTGGATGGATGCAGGTGAGCTTACTCCTAAGCTTGGAGATGTTGCTAGTAGTTAGGTTCTATCAAGATGTTATTTTTTATCGTGATGACTCTATACAAATTCTATTGACCCTTAAGATTCATGTTTTTTATATTGTGGCGATAATATTTTGTGTTATTTAGATTTGTTAGGGTCAAATACACACACACACACACACACACACACACACACACACACACAAATGCACATGCACATGCACACATGCGCGCACACACAATTATTTCACTACTCAATATTGTTTGATCCTACTCTACTAGAAATGAAATTCCTTGTTACTTTAGTTTATTTTAAATGAATTGTTCTCCTAAGAAACTAAGGAGAAGTTTGAACTAAGTTTTAAGTCAATATGAAAATTTCCAAAATTATTGTGACGAGATTATTCTAGGATCACTATATGTGAACTAGTGTAGAATCATGCACTATAAAATGACTATAGACTCACAATAGCAAAAACTAATGTAAAATCAATGTAGAAATCATTGCAACACAATCATTGTAGGCCAAAATCACTTTTAAATTAAGATAGACACAATCCATTAATCAATCAAACTCAAAAGAAAATGCATATCAAATTTCATAAAAGGATTACAAAATTATCTAACTAGGATATCTAGGAGGCTCGTGTTTCCTTGCTTTTAGCAAGGCTGTACAATGTACAATAGAAGCTAATGCTATCAAATAATGTTGCAAAAGAAAAGAAGAGTATTGCCACTTGGCCACAATATAAAAATACACATAGGATGACATTGAGGGTAGACTCATGACCCACTCATGACATTGAGGGTACACTCATGACTCACAAAAGGCCCAAACATGTAAGAATTTCAGAAGCCCAAAAATTATCTAAAGCACTAGCGTGGTACAAACTTGGTTTGTGGGATCGCTTGCCAAAGTGCCCAAGAAGTGTTCGAGAAATCTCTTTCAAGTTATCCTCAAAAAATTTGTATTTTTTAAAGCTTCTCGATTTTTTGCGGACTGGTATACATGAACAGGGTTTGTATGCCTATATAAAAAACCATCAAAATTTTCATGATGTCAATTTTTGAGAAATAATGCAAGTTCCATTCCTATACTCTGCCGATTTTCTAGGGCACTGTGCCCAGGCTTGGGTTCTCACGATCATGTTTGAAGATATCGTTGAAGTTGTGAAGTTCAATCTGCAAGTCCATGTTGCTATCGATGTACGTCCGTCAGGGCCGTGAAGAGATTGTGGTTACCCTTTGAGGCCATGAAGATCGGCATTGCTTGCCCTTCGAGGCCTAAACATGAATTCTTGTTCGTCCTTCAGGAGCATCCGATTGGGCCAAGTGGCACTCATTAGAAATGCTTCATATAACAATCTAGATACACGAGGGCTCACTTTGTTGGTAGGACTCATTCATATCCCATCCCATTTCATAAACAAAAACCCTCAAATTTTTTTCATCCATTGTTGGTAGGACTCACTCCTATCCCATCCCAGTTCATAAACAAAAACCTTCAAAAATTTTCATCCATTGTTGGTAGCACTCATTCTATCCCATCCCAGTTCACAAACAAAAAACCCTCAAAATTTTCATCCATTGCTGGAAGGATTCATTCGTATCCCATCCTAGTTCATAAACAAAAACCTTCAAAATTTTTCATCCATTGCTAGTAGCACTCATTCCTATCCCATCCCACTTCATAAACAAAAACCATCAATAATTTCATCCATTGCTGACAGCACTCATTCTTATCCCATCCCAGTTCACAACATCAAAAATTTCATCCATTGCTGATAGCACTCATTCCTATCCCATCCTAGCTCACAAACAAAAACCATAAAAAATTTCATCCATTGCTGGTAGGACTCACTCCTATCCCATCCCAGTTCATAAACAAAAACCTTGAAAATTTTCATCGAGTAGATCAATCTCAAATTTGGTGGTGTTTTACAAATTCTTTTTGTGGGCACTGGGATTGTTTTTGGTGGGCACTTTGTTCCATACAAAGAAAAGGAAAAAAAGAACGCATTCAAACGCGAGAGAGAGAGAGAGAGAGAGAGAGAGAGAGAGGCAAAGAGAAGGAGAGCGTGGGAGAGAGAGAGAGAGAGAGGAGGAGGAGGAGGAGGAGGAGGATCGAAGGAGAAAGGTAGGGGAGGGAGGGAGGAAGGTGTTTGATGGGTGATGAGAAGCCTGGCACAGCAGCGTCGTCGTCGTCGTCCTTGTCGAGGGCTGCTTCCTTTTCAGCATCTGCTTCATCTTCCAAGCTGTTTTCGCCCATGGCGCCCCGCGTTGCAGACCGGGGACCCGATCGGGAGCTTCTGATGCAGAACCACGGAGACGATGTGGAGGATCAGGTCAAGGCGGGGCCACAGCCACCATCTGCGTACACCTCTGGCCGAGAGGTTTAGTGCTCTTTTTGTTTCTCTTTTCTTGTTCTTACTAATGCTTCTATAGCAGGAAAACTGGAGCAAGCTGAAGATCCAAACAATCTTCACGTCTTATTTTTAACAAGGCAGTAGCGTTTTACGAAACCAGAATTTGCAATCACATTTTTGTGAGGGATCAGGCCTTTTAGGTTTTTGAATATACACAAAAATGCTTTTGTTCCATGTCTAAGGGGGAGGAAGGAAAGTCCCAGTGTAAGGTCTTTCTGCAGTGGAAGCGAATTGCCAAGGCATAGATTAATTCAAATTGAGTCGATTCGAGCTGAATCGGATTGGGTAAATTCTAGTCAACTCAAATTGATTGAATTGTGTTTTTGACATTCACAATTGTTTTAGTGAAAAATGATTGTGAAATAATTGAACGAAACCTGAATTTTGTCTGACAGAAAAATTGCTAAGAAACCATTTAAACCCAGTGGAATCAGTTTGGAAGGCTTTGAATCACGATCCATCATAACTATGCTGTGCGATCAGTAAGATCCACCGACTTTTCCCTTCGCAACCGTGAAATTGAGTGTAAGGTTTCTACACTACAAATCCCCTCAACGGAAGGTTTCACATTGCAAAAGGGCCACACACGAGCTGTGAAATTGAGTCGAAGGTTTCTACATTAGGTCGAACTGTTTTGGAAAATTGGAAGGCTACCGCCTTCGACGATTGGCTTCACATGACGAAAGTGCCTTGGACCATTCCCTTCCTAGCTTCGAAATTGAGTCCAAGTATTATAACTGTTTTGACAAATTTGAGGCGCCTTTTGCAATGCCCTTAGACAGTTGGCTTTGCATGGGAGAAGGGCCTTTGACTTTCTTTTCTCCATTCATGAAATCAAGTATGAGGTTTCTACATTATGACAGTCCATCCTTGCACGTTGTAGGAGTTCTGAAGGTATAGGTTGATCAGAACAATGCTCTTGTGGCACTGTGATATTGCATTGGGTGATGTTATGATCTCAATCACAGATATTGGGCATCATTTGAAGGACAAAAGCAACAAATAGCTTCCACAAAACATTTTCCTACTAAGAAAAATAAGGAAAGACAATGGCTGCCAATAGGAGATGCAAATTTCCACCTAAGATCTTTGAAAATTAGTACTCCCCTACAAAGTGCTTAGGATAATTTGAAAAATGAGTCTATGGCTCCTATCAAAACCAAATTAGGAGTGTCCTTGAAGGCTCTACAAGTCGAAATCAAAGCTCCTCTTAGAATGTGGCCTCTTGAGGGCCATTTATTAACAATTTTACTTTCATTCAAGAAAGGAGGCCCAAAACTAATCAAATGGTACAAAAAATAGTTGCGATTCATGTATTTGGAGAAGTATGGGACTATGTCCAGACTCCATTATATTGCTTGACTAAAACTTTCCTATCAACAATTAAAAAATAATACGAAAATCTTAACTATTGGAGCAATGGAGCTACTGTTACATGCTTTGTGCACTTAGTATCGGTGGTTGTTGTATTCTTTCCAATGGTTGTACACCTGAGCTTGTTGTTTTCAAGTCAAAGCCAAGTCTCATACAACCTCAAATAGCCACTTCTAGTACTACGATAGCTTGTGCGTTTGCACAAAGAATTTCTTGTCTCAAACCCAGTAGTGAGCTCAACGAGCAACAATTGTTGGGATGTGTCATAGATGTGAAATGTGTGAAGCCCTGTTTGAGTTGAGAACCAGAATATTCTCAAAAATAGACAAGACACGAAAACCAAGCATGGTCTGAGAATATTATTTATAACATTTAGGACAGTAGGTGGGCCATTAGTGACATTAGAAAGGGAATATATGGAACTCTTAAAGGCCTGAAAATTTGCAAGACATTGTTTTGGGCTCATTGCAAGGATGTATGTGAATCTGCTCATACCCAGAACATAGATTAGTTTTGGAAATAATAGTTACTTAATGCAATTGATCAAAAAAGTCATTTGTATCAGGAATACAATAAGGATTACAAATGGTAAGATGATCAAGAGCCCGATAATCAATTCAAAGATGTTTAGTCCCATGTTTCTTATCAAGTAGAATGGAAACACCAAAGGGACTTTGATTGGGAACAATGAGACCATGCTGTAATAGATTGCCAATTCGGCTAGAGCCGTGGCTTGTTCAATTTGCAACATCTGATAAGGAGCTTGGGAAGCAAGGATGGTATCAGGAAGAAAATCGATATGGTGATTGATTAAATGCTAGGACGAGGGCTCGGAAAAAACATGTTGATAAGCGTGTAACAAATCGGTGATAGCAGGAGGAATAGCATAGATTGATCTGAATGGATATGAACACAAATAAGAGCTACAAAATGGGCTTTGGAAAAAGTGTGAATAAATTGTTTAGCCAATACAAACTCATATTAGAACTTGTATCAATGTAAAAGATGTACCATCAAGTGTAACAAAGATTTGTTGCCAAACAAGATCCATATTAATGTCACCAAGGGATGTGAACCAATCAACACCAAGAATAACATCATAGTGATCTATAGGAATGACATGTAAATAATCTTGGCTAGTGAAGTCATGAATATGATAAGTAAGGCCTTGGAACATGCTTGTGCTTTGGAAAGATTGGAAACTGGCAACCTCTACATGCAAAGGATTTGGAGCAAGACTAGTGGTAGCATGAATATGAGAGAATCGTATTACTGACACAAAAATGGGTGCTCACATAATAAACTAGGGCAATATAAACTTGCATTGAGTTATATGGACGTGCAAGGGAATATGCTATAGACTGATCTTGTTGGACGGAGTGTTTTGCACTTCTATTTTTCTATTGAATAATTGAGAAGCGAGTGATGAGAAGAGCATTGATGAACAAACATATAGAAGAACTAAAGGAAACTTTATTGATGCTGAAAGGAATTGGAGGAAGTGCAAGTGTATCGAGTCAAAAGGAGGCTTTTTTTTTTGTGTGTGTGTGTGTTTTATATTTAAGTTGTGCTAAATATGCTAAGCAATTTAGTAGTTTGCTGAATTCTATTTGAGGTTTTGAATTCTATTTCATTCAGGTGCTCATGGAAATACAAGGTAAAATAATCTAGATAACAAATGCTTTTCTTTCTGGTCCATTTCTTGATGACACAGACAGTTTTTACTTGTTTTATCTCTAGGGAGGAGCCATTATTTAAAATGGCATGAATCTGGAAAATTTGCTTCTTATGGTCTGGTCGAAATACCTTGAAGAAGTTGGATCCTGAGTCCAAGTACACAAATGATGGCTTATTGACTGCGGGTTGCAACTGGCCAAATAACTATCTATGGGCTTAATAGCTTGCTTATGTAATCAAGGTAATATGCAACAATAATATCCCCAAGAGGCCAAACAAATTTCTTTTAAGAATAATAAGTCTTGATCAGCATGCTCTTGGCTTCAAAAAGCTTTGCTTCATCTGATCAACATGAGGAACCAGTCATGATCACTTCCTGATGCAAAATCTATTCTATGGTTATTGTTGAGGCCCCAATCGATTCAAAGCCATGAATGAAGCACAATAGATGAGATACATTACTAGAAGAAATCTGTAGTCTTCTTCTCTTTATAAGAGAAGAAGACCCAACTAATTAAAGTCTTCAATTAAGTTACAAAACAAATCAACCAAAATTAATCAAGAATCTGGACTAATAAGTGCTGTTAACTAAGGATGATTATTAACAACCATAAGTATAAGTTTTTCTTCAGTTCGGATGCTCAGTTTAAAAAAGAATTGCTTTTTGAGATTGTTTACCTTTGCTGAATTTGAATTTAACCTTGCAGGCTTTCTATGCTGTTTTGCAAAGTTGGGCATCAAAGAAGTTCATGAGTGGATGGTAATATTGCTCTTCTTGATACTAGAATGTCCCTCTTGTTATTGTTTCAAGCTTGAACAAAAATTTAGCTTTCTTTTGTTACTTCTAAGAATTGAGGAAAACTGGGAGGTTTTCTATGACCACACCACACAGGGTCATTGTCAAATTCAATTAGAAACATGGGCTGTTTTCGGCTGCATAATGGTCTGTTCGTTGTTCATCTTTGCAGTGTGATCCTGTTTCCAATAGCAGTAACGTTTTATGTCACATGGTGGTTTATTGAATTCGTGGATGGCTTTTTCAAGCCTGTTTATACTCGACTCGGATTTGACATATTTGGTAAGGGACTGTTTCCTTTCACCTGGCCCTTGAATAAGCCACTGCTTTTATATTGGTTGTTAAATATCAAGTATTTTCTAAAGCTGATTTGGATCTTGAATTTCTTCTCATGCTTTGTCCCATTCCTGCCCCAGGACTTGGATTTGTGACCACAATCGTCTTCATATTTCTGGTTGGAGTGTTTGTCTCATCATGGATGGGAGCATCTGTTCTCTGGCTTGGGGAGTGGATAATCAAAAGGATGCCTCTTGTTAGGCATATATATTCTGCATCGAAGCAGATTAGTGCTGCTATATCGCCAGGTACTCTGGACCACTTTAACTTCGTTTGTTTCAAATGGGTTTCTTGATTTCCTATGGCACATGTGCTTAACTGGGTTTGCCATTCGTCTTGCTTTTATTTTAAAGCATTGGAATAGTATGCGACTCTTACAATAAGTGGGTTCTTATGGGAAACAAATCAGATTCTGAGGTAGATCTTAAATGCACATACATGTATTTGTTGAAAGTAGTGTAGCATGTATGGAGGTGGAAATAAAGCAGAGCAAATTCTCTTTGGTTCATTTGAAAGTACTCTCCACGTAGAGAGGAAATGAGCTGATTCTGTATAGTTTTTGGAAGAACTGTTCATGTAGTTTTTTTTCTTCCATTCTATTGATGCATACCAAATGTCTTGTACTTAAAACAAACTTCAAGGACAAGAATGCTGTATTGTGACTCACCATGCAACCACTCTAAAACTCGTACAAATCAACCCTAAGCATAGAGGTACTTTAATTATCATATAAGCTCAGACATGAGTTATTAATGTCTTATAATAAAAAATTTCAACACAATTTGATGCAGATCAGAGTAGTCGAGCTTTCAAGGAAGTGGCTATAATACGACATCCAAGAGTTGGAGAATATGCTTTTGGATTCATTACTTCCTCCTTGATTCTTCAGGTTTGTTCATTACCAACATAAGGTTGTAACATCATGATTGTTTTCCAGTGTGAATCATCAGTATGTGCCTTTGCTGCAAGTGCTTTCTTGTTATCCTTTGGATTCTTTTAAAATTTAGACATGCATCAGTTTTGGTGATGGCAGAGTTTCTGTACCTCTAAGCTTTAATTTCACAGAAGTTTTTAGTGCATGAATATTGGGTCCATTAGTACTATATATAGAAAGCATTTAGCTTTGGCTTTAGCTTAAAAGTTTTTGCTATTTGCCATGTCTAAAATGCATTAAAAAATGGAATAACCCAAAGTTTGTTATGCTGGTACTATAGTAAAAGAACTTTAATATCTATGCGTTCTTGAGATGAGGGGTAGGAGGTTGAGAGTTTACATGATATTTTTGTAGAGCTTTCAGATTTCTTTCCTGATTTGACTTCTGGGGAAACCAATCCACAATATGTTGCTTGTTTATAGGTCCTTACTATAGAAACTGGGAGTCTTTTGATAGGAATCAGGATGTAAATTTCCTTATTTCTCTACGAGGAAGTATGGACTTCATTTGATTGGCTTTGCTGGTTAGTGCAAGGTTCATCACAACGAAGTTTACCTTTCACCTCCAGAGAAGTCATATCTGAGCAATTGGTCTTCATATAATGTATGAAAGCTAATGTGGATGTATGTTTGTTATCATCAGGTGTGGTAGAAATAATCCAACTATTGATTTTTTTTTGAAGTAAAACACACTGCATTTTGAGAGTATAAAGAATGATAAAAATCTATTTTGATTTTATTGAAGCTTTATTATCAGCTAACTCTTTTTTATTCCATTTGGACAACATTATCAGCTATGTTTTGAAGAACTTGTACTTGCAGAATGAAAATGGAGATGAGGAGCTGTGCAGTGTTTATGTGCCCACAAATCATCTATACATTGGTGATATTTTCCTCATCAATTCAAGAGACATTATTCGTCCAAATTTATCTGTCCGTGAAGGCATTGGTATGTTCATTCCTTTTTGTTCTGACCTTTTTCTCTCTTTCCTAAGATTTATGTGGTATGCTTTGCAATTTTCAAGTACATGCACTTATCTAGTTTGGTGTTTGAAGAACGGTGAATTCGTCCTTACACTAGAAATACTTTGGTTCTCAATATTTTGTTTTCATTTCTTATCCCAGTTTTTGAATGCAAGCTACTTACGCACCCTGCCCCTTCTTAGTTCTCAGGGGATTTAAATCAAGGAGCAAATTTGTTTTAGAAGTTTGAATTAAGCTAGTGAGTGATTTGAAAATTTCTAATTTTTTTTCAGTTTCAAAAAACACAGAAAGAGGGATCATAAAGGATAAGTACTTTGTTAATATAGTGGGGTGTCTGCTGTATAAGCAGAAATATATGTAGATCACCTCTAGATGGTGATGTATTCTCTGTGATTCGGTTTTAAATTATTGTTCTTGTGTAGCAAATGTGACCAATGGGAGCATGGGAGCCACTTTCTAAATGTCTTAGGAAAATGTTCTATGCTCCCAGTGGTCGCTCAAACTGGCATATATTCTTGGGAATGTGTGGGACGATCTAAAATGCCATATTCCCGCTTTCCCTAGTCACTATGGTTGACCCAAAATTGTTGGCCATGTTGCCACTCTTGTTGACCTATAAGTTAGGATGTATTGAGAAAGCACTGTAAGAACCGTTGGAGACTATTGTTTGATTGGCTTAAGTAAATGTTCTTTGTATATTTTTAACTGTCATATATTTGTTTCTCTAAAAGCTTCCATTTGAACTTATTTATGCAGAAATTGTGGTTTCGGGAGGCATGTCAATGCCGCAGGTCATTTCGCCAATAGACATGGGACCTATTTCTAAAAGTTGATGAGTCTTTTGGCTTGATCAAGCACGACTTGAACACACTAATGTATGATGATCACATATTTCTGCATCGTCTTACCGTGTGTAATTTTACGTAAGTTCCATTGTCTATTATTTGCTTTATTCCAATCGATTGGAACTGGCTCAATCATGTATGGACATAACTGGAAATCCATAAAAGGTGGGGCATTTCGCTGGTTCATTAAATGGTGCATTGTATAATATGACGTCGCTTTTGAGAGTTGCTTGGGCCCATCAATTGAAGGGTTTGACTTTACATATAAAAAGTTACACAGACCAAATCTGGATTGTTCGAATGTTGCATCATCAGATTGGTGCCAATTTAGTCTCTTGATAGAATTGAATGAATATCATATAGGCTTATATATATATATATATATATATATTTTGGTGTATTAGCACCAATTTTCTTTGTGTGCACAAAGTGTTCAACAAAGCAGTGTGCAATTTCCATGCTACCATAGCCAATCTACAATATGGTATACTTTGCTTATGTATTATGCCATGGAAGCTTGGTACTATGTTGTATAGGTGTTTTGCAAAAGTTCCCATCAGATTGATATGAACAACAAATGCAACTCTGAATGCTCAAATCTATCTCTGCGTAGCTTTAAATTAAAACTGTCCTTAATGGGATGTATAGAAAATTTCAGAGTCACAACCATTAAAATGTGGTAGAATCCTCAGTTCTTCACACTTCGAAAATTTTTGTTTGGGAAATCTGCGCCTATGCATCACTATAGAGGGATAAGAAGCAAGATAAAAGGATCATGTAGAAATGTGTTGATTGTCACGTAAATTTCTGCCTTGGTTCATGTAATGTGAAATAGTATTCAAGGAAACTTAGATTGTGCCTTGGTTCGTGTGATGTGAAATAGTAGAATCAGAAAGCAACGTGTTGTATAGTACTCAAATAACATGATAGCAAGGCAAGGAAACTTAGCAAGCAAGATAAATGAATCAAGTAGAAATGTGTTGGTTGTCATGTAAATTTCTGCTTTGGCTTGTGTCAGAAAGAAACGTATTGTATTGTACTCAAATAACATGATAGCAAGGCAAGGAAACTTAGCAAGATAAAAGGATCAAGTAGAAATGTGTTGATTGTCACGTAAATTTCTGCCTTGGGTCGTGTGATGTGAAATAGTATTAAAGATTAAATGACATCCTTAATGACATTTTGATGAAGTCCAAGTCATTATGTTCCACTTATTCCTAAAAGTCCATGGAGGATTTAGACATATTTCGAGTGGTTTGTTTTGAAACCACACAAGGAGCAGAAAGTAAGGCCAAGCTGATATGTGCTAAATGCTGTGTACACCTTGATATGTTCTGGTTTGTATAACATTGAAAGCCAATTAATAAAAACATTTTCCTCTCTGAATGATTGTAGGGTTCTTTTGATGAGTAGCTAATCAATCAGTTCTTTTGACAAGTCTAATCATACTTTGTTAGCATAGCCTTGCAAAAGGCAATACTATGTGTTCAATGGAGTGGATGCAAAAGTTAACATTAAAGCCAATGTCTTATATGATAAGGGTAAAGAGGATTGCTAAGGATTTCATTGCAAGAATTCAGTTCTTTAGATGCACCTCTATATGCAAGTCATAAATAACAATAATTGTATGTCCATTTCTTTTTCTTGCATCCATGCCCATGTTTTAGATGCACCTTCATATGCATGTCATAAATAGCAAAAAATTCATGTCCCTTTCCTTTTATTGCAAACATGCCCATGCATCCAACCCATAGTTTAGATGCAACTTCATATGCAAATCGTAAATATCAAATTTATCCCTATCATTTTCTTGCATGCATCTTTAGACTCTCAACCTACATGATGCACCAACATCAAATTAAGATTATCTATTTGTATTTAAAAAATCATTTTATGTATTTTTTTTTATTGTTGTCATATCCCTATTCATGCACACTTGTATTAGTTTAGTCCTTGAAATGCTAACCAATATGCCGTAGTTCCAATACAGCTAGGATTTGCAAATACTAATTTACCTTGTATCCAATCTTAGACAATGACATATTTATTCAAGAAATTTGTTGCCTAAGTTACATGCCACAACGTTCTTGTCATCATTTGCCAACATATTTGCCTAATGCCAATTTGTTGTACTTTGGTGAATGAATTTTTGCCATAGAACATGCATTGCATCATTGCATTTTTTAAACTTTTGTTGATTTAGGCATTAGTTTTCATGTAACAATTCACTATGCAAATCATGTTAGTAATACATGCAATAGCATTGCACATTTTAAATTTTTTGATTTAGGCATTCTTTAATCACTTGACCTAGCCAACCTGGCATGTTCATTTATGTTTATTTTATATGTTTTTTGACTAAAAATGTTGAGGACTTCAACACTAAGCAAAAATGAGAAACAACCCTTTTGGTTGAGGCAAATTTATTATTTATGCCAATGAAAGGTGGCCCATATGAAACATTGACAAGATTATAACAAGTTAACATCAAAGCGATTGGTAATCCCTTGTGTCTATTGCAATCGGTTTACCTTTTATTGTCGTCAGTTGTATATTTACGGTCGACCATTTGCTCATATAGAAGAAGCTTGTGTTTCATGTCGTAGTTGTTTGTATAATGTTTGTTATACCTCAAGCTTCTTAAGTTATCAAGCCTATGTTAAGGCATTAAACTTCTTGCTCTTTCTTTCTTGGCCCATGGCTTTTAGAGGTGGGTGTCAAAATTTGGCAAAATCTAGCTTGGATACTTTGTAAATTCTTGTTTGTGAAAATATCACACGTGTGGAGCATGTTCCCACATGTGGAAAATAGACTAATTATGTTAGATCTATGTTGAGTTAGGGGTACTCAAGTTTTTAGTAGACATCTATCATTTGGAGATAGGGCCAATATTGGCATTAGAGGCAAAATAGGCTAGTACACATGTCAAGTCATGATTAGGCCAAAAGTAGAAAGTGATGTAGCTCAAGTTAGGTTAGGCTACTTACATTTGTCAAGTTAGAGAATACATATGTCACTCAACCAATAGGATTTAGAGGAGGTAAATAAGGGGTCACTAACTCTCTTGCCAACATAGTGTGTGACTCATCACTATGTTGGCAAGAGAGTTGGTGACCAATCAAAAGCTGGAAATCCATCAAATTGGTCCAATCAAGTTAGAGAATACATATGTCACTCAACCAATAGGATTTAGAGGAGGTAAATAAGGGGTCCAATCATGTTTCACCCCCCCTCTACCTCGAGTTGCTTCATATATGAGGTCTTAGTTCATTTGTAATTAACTTTTTACAAATGAGAGTTTCTACATTTTGAGCTATTTTGGCTTTCTCTCTCTACCTGAGGATTGGTGCTTGGATTCTCTCTCTCCTCGAGAGCAAGGCTTCTTGTACTTAGTTTTTTTCATCCACAAGTCTCCACACGTGCGAAGGTACTTTGATGTTTGATATATGCATGTTACATAGTGCTCTTGCCTTAGATTTGTGAGATAGATCTTGGATTTCAATCGATACTTGATCTTTTTGCAATCACCAAGTCTTAGGAGATCATAATCACACTTTTGGGCACTCCCACACTTGTGAAATTCAATAGTGGGATGATTGGAGTCACTTTGGGTGAGGAGGTTGTCTTTCAATCTTGCCATGGGGTTGCAATAAAGATCCGCATTGATCATCTCTAGCGAGTTTGACAATCATCTTTCATTACTTCCAATACGCGTTTTTCTTCTTCAACAATGTCATTAATGAGTCTAATGGTTGCTTTTTCATTCAAAATCCATGAAATTATTTATGTTATTCTTTTAAACTCCATTAATATAGATGCTTACATAGGTGAGAATATGCCAACGAGGATATTATTACGTATGGTGATTGCGAAAAGCTATCTATAGATTAAGAACAATATGTTGGCATCATTTTATTACTTTTGACGGCATGTTGTTGACATGAAACAACCTTTGTTATCTTAGCTGTATGTGACAAAATTCAACTAAAAAATCTTTTAGTTGCAGTCGCTTGCTATGATTTTGCATTGTTTGTAAGTAGCAATCTGAGTTGTAGTAGTTTTTCATACAAGAATCTTGGTAAAACAGTTAAAATTCACTTTAAATAGAATCATAGATCATGAAACGCAGTAACATCCACATAGAAAGCACTTTCCCACTCCAAGCTCACATATCAACTGTATTTTCAAAAAACAAAATACAGTATACATATAGTTTCTTCTTTTGCAACCCATCCATGGCCCAGGTTGCCGTTGACAGCATGTGTGTCCCGTTGACTTGCCTCATGGTGAGGCCAATTGGTCCTAATCCACTGTTTGGACCCACAATATAGTAGCACAATAGTTCTACTTTTATTCTAACTCTCTCCCTAAAATTATGATATACATTTTACACACTCATATACATAACATTAAAGTTAACAAACTTTAAGTACAAAAAGTTGCGATCTATACTTATCAAACTTTTCTCTAATGAGTGGCTTAGTAAAAATGTTAGCTAATTGCTCATATGTACTACAATGAGCAATATTTATTTTTTTACTCAGCAACCTCTCACGTATAAAGTGATCGTGAATCTCGATATGTAGGATGCTCCACACCAAGGCAAGAATGAGTTTATTGTCTTTACAGGATGGAGATGAGAAATCCAATTTCTCATTCAAGGGAAAAAAGAAGACCAATGGAAAGAAGAAGCATCCAAAGGAGGCCAAAGAAGAGGATGATGCATCAAGCTCAAAGGACAAGTCAAAGCAAAAATGCTTCTTTTGTGGAAAGAAGGGACATTATGCATCCAAATGCTACAAGAGGCTAACAGCACAAGAGGAGGAGGACAAAAAAGGAAACCTTGCACATGAGGAGGAGGAGGATGAAGTAGATGTATTCTTGATGGCATCTACATCCTCACCAACAAGCAATGGCAATTCAAGAGATACATGGTGGATTGATAGTGGGGCTAGCTCCCACATGTCTTATGAAAAGGACTTTTTCTCAACCTTACACTCATTCAATGATGCAATGATGAAGAGTGTAGGATAGATCGTGTTGGTACCATCTCTTTGTATCTAGAATCCTCAATAAATATGGATCTAGAAAATGTCCTTTATGTACCATCAATCACCAAGAATATGCTTCGTGTTGGTTTACTCTTAGAAAGTGGATTGGATGTCCACTTTAAGCATGGTGTTTGTTTCATTTTGAAGAATGATGTTTGCATGGCAAAGAGATTTAAACATGGAAGATTGTTTAAGTTGGAATCTAGTGTTGCTTTTGTGAGTGTGAGCTTGGCAAAGGAGGAGATCACTCAAGTGGAGATCTTGGTAAAGTGTGATCTTGCTTGCATGGAGGAGGAGCATCAAAATGAGAAAGATCTTGAGGATTAGTCAAAGCATGAGTTCCAAGGGAGTCCTCAATGACAATGGTCGAGTCATAAAATTGCATGCAAATTGTCCATTCAAGTGTGAATCATGCAAGGATGGTGAGCATTGGAGAGTCTACTATCTTTGAATACTTTTTGGATAGTATTAGTAGACATGGAGTGACTTGTTGCTTATCTTTAAGATCTATGATGTTTAGTACTTTGTATGACAAGACAATGAAAATGGATGCTTTAAAATCTCCATTTGTTGTTGATAAAGCAATTTCATTGGATAACTATTTTGTAATAGTTTGAATAGTGTCATAAAAGATGAAACATCATTTGTATTGGAAATTTTTGGGTCCACATTCTTTGAGCATAATCATTCCAATGTAAGGACCAAAGATTATCCTATTTCAATGATTGGAATAATGGTAGTGTTTTGCTCTTCAAGTAGAGATTGTAGAATCTACCTATTTTCCCACAAAGAAATTGTCAATGGTGGAAATGTGATCTTTCAAGAGTGGAAGATTTGTAAACTTGAAGAAGCACCTTTGGATCAACACCGTATTCAATTCATTGATGTTTTGGAGTCAAGTCAGGTGGAGGAGCAAGCTCAAGACCCGAGGACTCCAAGAAGAACCTTGAGTATCAAGATGGAGCCATCAAGGCTCAATCAAGGCAAGTTGACTTTGGCAACATTATGTATGCACTTAATAGTTTAATTGATGTATCTTCAAGTGCACAAAATGCCTTGGAATCCATGGCTTGGCATGATGTCTAGTTTTGAAGTGTGCTACATGTATATAGACACATTTATGGAACATCTTGTAAGGGATCCTTTAAGAGGTGGTGAAAGATCCTTCATGGACATCATTCTCTATTGGAGTCTCAAAAGTTCCTTGTTTGTAGCTGGATTTTTTAGACACTTCTAAAAGCATTCATTCATCTAGCAAGAGAGTTGTAGATAGATCAAGCTAAATTTGAGAAGTGTGGAGAATTGCCAAAAATTGGCAAATCTAGCTTGATCAAAAACCATGTAGTATAATGTAAATTTTGTACACAAGTGGATTCCACACATGTGAGGCCAAGATGCAACGTGGAAACCCACTCCTAATGTAGGTTAGGTCAAGTCCATAGGGTTGGTCATGTCATTTTGGTAGTGATTTCTAGTTTATAGGACCTAAATCCTAGATTTAAGGTGAAAATTGACCAACTAGCTATCTACCAAGCATGACTCTAGGAAATATACTAGGGTTTCATTTTAGGACAAAAATGATGAGTTAACTTCCTTATTACATGCTGGAAATCCACCTAACTTCACAAAGGAAGTCAAATTTGCTATGTATTCCAAGCTCCCATAGTGAGAAGATAGATTTTTTTTGGAGCTCATTGGCAATCTCCAGCTACTCCACTATGTACATTGAGTTTTTGTGATACAAATGCAACCAAATCAATTTCTACTTGTTTCTCAGCTTCAAGGCCGTACTAAAGCCTCTAGTACGCATGTGTGGGCTTTGATTTCAATGTTGATCAATGCTTTTGATTGTTAATGCTTGTTGTTTGTCAAATTGTCAATCTAGATCAACTTTTTGATGACTAGTTTTTTGATAGATTGTTAAGCAAGCATCCAATCACTCTTGTGGATATTTTGTAGATCCATTTATCGTCCTAAAGTACAGTACTTTCACAAACCGATCTTGCCTTGTGATTTGCTATACTTCCATCTGCATGGTACTTAGTCATGTATACCCAATTGCAACCAATGGGTTTCTTACCAACTGGTGGTTCTACCAAGTCCCATGTGCTGTGCTTAGCAATTGACTCCATCTCTTCTTTCATGGCCTTGACCCAAATGTCATCATCATTCTCTTCATCATAAGTCAAAGGTTCCTTGCCATGATGCTAGATAAGAGAGCATAATTTGCTTTATACCAGGTTGTGTCCTCTCTCTTGTTGATCTCCTTACCTTTCTCTGGATGGATAATTCAGAAAAGTAATCCATGTTGCGACTCTCCAATTTTTCAAACCACTTGGGGAGTTTCCTGTCAGGTGATTGGCTTTTTGGTGAAAATGTATCCCATGGTAGATACTTCTCCTTGCGTTTGTCACTACAAAACTTTAATCCTCTTAGCACCAAATGGTTTATCCTACAATGGATTCCAATAGGGGTCTCAAAATAGAAACATCAACTTACTTCCTTTCAATGGTCTTAATTCCATATCTAGCTTATCAGAAACATAGAAATTTCTTCATAAATCTTAATTCTTCCGACATGCAATCATGAAGGATCTTAGATACTTGACATGCAAACATGATGGATCTTAGATTCTTGACATGCAATAGTCTGAACTGACAGGCATGGACATTAAGCAATGGAGGGCATGACATGCAAGAGTCTAATCTGACATGCATGGTCATTAAGCAATGAATGGCATGACATGCAAGAGTCTAAACTGACATGCATGGTCATTAGACAAAGGATGGCATGACATGCAAGAGTCTAAACTGACATGCATGGTCAAAGGATATGGTTTCTTTTGACATGCAAATGGTACTAGACAACCATTCATACACCTGCATATAAGATTCATGAACGTACCAAGGTTTTAGAAGAGAGAGAGAGAGAGAGAGAGAGAGAGAGAGAGAGAGAGAGAGAGAGAGAGAGAGAGAGAGAGAGAGAGAGAGAGAGAGAGAGAGAGAATGTGAAAGAGAGTGAGAGATCCAAGAGGGTTTGAGCTTCCAAATCCTCCCATCCAAAATTTAGCATAGCCTCCTTGAGCCAATGCTTCAATCTTCTTCTCCAAGGCACCTGTACACAAGAACAAACAAGAGAGACATATGCAAATCATAGAATCCCCTTAGTAGTAGGGCACATTTCCACTTATATAGAGAGTGGAGAGTCATTCCAAAGTGAGTGAGGTATCAAGTTCAAGTGCATGAGATGTGGGGAAGACTCCATTTGGACTATAGGTGAAGTGGAGTGCATGAATGAGGTGTACTAGGTAGAGAGGGTGAATTGGTGAGGTGTACAAGTTTGGGAGGGTTTCTATGACGATTTGGCATATGAAGTGAGAGTGTAGGAGGGTGCCCCATTCTAGGTGTCAAATAGCCTACAATGCATGTAGCAAAGTAGGTGGGAGGTAGGTGACACATGGTTTAAACTTCAGGTTATATTTCATATAGTTTTTCATTGTCACAACTTGGGAATTCACCCAAGTGCAATCTTCCTAGGAAAAAGGCCAAAGTATATGCCCATCTTGTTTTGCATAATAGTCATCAATTCCTAAGTCCTTTTTTAGAGGTTGCGCATCCTCAATCATGGTCATTGGCACTTTTTTCTAGAGGTTGCCCATCCTCAATCATGGTCATTGGCACTTTTTTCCAGAGGTTGCCCATCCTCAATCATGGTGGAAAAGGGCCAATAGGGTGATCAGACCCTTGGCCTTGTCCTGTTCTTTATAGACTCCTCTGAGCCTTCATTATAGACTTAGAAATAGCCTTCCTTATAGACTCCTATGAGCCTTCATTATAGACTTAGATAAGCCTTCTTCTTGTAAACAGTCTTTAGCTTTGAAAGCTTCTTGTTCCTGTTCTGGTCCTTTAGGCACTTTCATGAGTACCTGCATACACCTTCAAAGTAAGGTCATTCCTTAAGCCCAGAAGGCTTCTTATTCTTGTTCTTTGTTCTTCAGGCACTTTCGTAAGTACCTGCACATACTCTCAAAGGAAAGTACGATCGAGATCTGGCTCACAATAGGTTCTTAGTTCTACATGTATCTTTACTCAAATCAATAAAGTAATAATTTCAAGCAATATCCAAAAAGAATATTTGATCATTGATAATTTCATATCATCCATTTCTATATGGAGATTGAAGCTGGGAAGGTCTTTATTACTTTGGGGCAATTTGTCTCTACAAATTACACCCCTCCAACGCATAAAGCATTGTCCTCAACGAATATTTCTCAAATAAGAATCTTAAATCTTTGGATATTCTTGGAAGGAGTTTTCTACCATTCATCTTGCATCCATAGTTGGATGATTCATAAGCTTGAGAAGATATAGTGTTTATGCTAATCTCTTTCTTTCAGATCTGATTTCATGATTCCGCCAATAATTTTCAGCATTCACTCTTCCAATGGCCCTTTTTATTGCAATAGAAGCACTTGCCTTTCTTCTTGGTCTTGCTGGATGACCCTTCTTCCTCCTGACCCTTAGCATACTGCTGGTTATAATTTTTCTTGCCCTTGCCCTTGCCTTGATTTTGATGTGCTGCAAGTGCCTGATATTCAGTATTTTGACGACGAGCTTTTACCATCTTTCGTCGTTGTTCCTCCTGCGTCAAGATTCTTGTGAGCTCAGGTTGATAGTCATGCTCTTTATGCGAAGCTGCTCTTTTCCGACTGTTTGAATTGCTTTGTGAGATAATATTTTGCATAAGGAAATCAAAGGTGGTGAGGTATTCCTTTGTACCCTCAAACAATCCATTGTAAGATAGAGCATATCCAAGTGAAATGAGATGGACACATTTCAAACT
Source organism: Diphasiastrum complanatum (assembly GCA_029204225.1). NCBI lineage: Eukaryota > Viridiplantae > Streptophyta > Lycopodiopsida > Lycopodiales > Lycopodiaceae > Diphasiastrum > Diphasiastrum complanatum. The sequence continues at coordinate 44,888,643 of CM055096.1, forward strand.
TATCCATTGCATGTAATTTCTTCCTTGATTTTTTGCTCCCTTCAATGACTGCATTCTCAATGTCATCAATAATATATTGTTATGTTGTTTCCACATTGTGTATGGACAGAGAAGTTTGAGTCACTTGAACATCTCCTATTACCTCCACAATCAACTTTTCATCCAAAATTTCAGGTTCTATTTGATTAACAATCAACTACACATGAACAATGAAGGATTATGTGATCAATAAACAAGTAATATCTCATAATGATTTAATTGCTAGTAAAATGCTAATATTATCTCATCAGTCGAAAATGCCTCAGCTATTTGTTTTTCATTCACGTCCATATTTTTCGCTATAAGCAAATTCCTGGCTCATGATGTTGTCAAAACCATGTTGGATAAGAGAAAAACATGATTATTTTGTCATAAGTAGTGCTGATGAAAGAAAATAAAATACTTTGCAAGCTAGGATTAGAAGCCTAGTAATGACTATATCACATAAAGCTATAAAACATACCAATAATGCTCTAGATTCTGTATAAATTTTTTGGATGTTGACTTTTAGAAAGACAACTACTTTTTTTAATTGCAAATTTTTTTGTGTCTATCATTTTTATATTGGAAATTTGTAGTAAAGTTGTTCCCCACTTTTGAAATTAGGGATATATGCTATTCAATAAGCATTTTAAAGAATGTCTCATTTTTTAATTCTTTAGCCATAGCCTTCAACACATGAATGTGTTTTTTAGTTTTGATGAATTTTCTACATTGGTCTATGAAAAATCGTATGAAGGTTAATGTGAACAAATTTGTGCATAAGATTCACACCTACTCCTAGTCACTGATGATATGAGTAACGATGCAACATGAGTTCAGGGCTCTAGCTTCTGTATAATGTGTTGATGGTCGCACGTCATAAAGTTGGAGACTATATGTTCATTATTATCCTAGACATAATGTAGATTTACTTCATCATGCATAGGTTTGAATCCAAAGGCACAATGCTTTGATTTAGAATTTAAAGTTTTCCTCATGAGGTTTAATGTAGCTTGATAAGAACACCTTCTAAAAGCATGCTAAAAACTTGTTATCTTTGTTGCATTAACTTTCAAGGAAGGTTTGCAATATGAAACACACTTCATCATTATCATTAGTTAGATATAACAACAATAAAATTTAAAAGTGGTGTGTCATGTGGAGAGAGACGATACTCAACAACTTTGATAATTGCATACACACGTGACATATGATTATCATACACAAATACAAAGAACATAACCAAGAACATGATCTCTTGTTGGATGATTTGAACTCAAATTTGATTTTCAAATAAAGATGCGAATTCCATTTCCATACTGTTGAATTTCACACGTGTGGACTGTCCACTACATGTACTTGTGATCTCCTAAGGTGTGTAGATGCACCAAGATCAAGACTAGATTGAGATTCAAGATCAATCTTGAATCCTATGGCAAAAACACACTACTACATGCATTCAATCACTTCCAACTCTCACTCACACGTGTGGGAAGTATTCAAAAAATAATCTAAGTAAAAACAAGCTGCTCTCCTCGGGTAGAGAGAGAAAATGCATCAAGAGCTCTCGAGTAGAGAGAGAAAGCTAGAAATCCAATAACTCACAAAATCCATGAAATCACCAAATCAATTGACTTCAAAATGAGGAGTACAATGATACTAGTAGGTCCACGAGCTACCACTATGCTTAACTATGATTGGACCACATTTTGTCACCTCTTGATCCTATTGGATCATTGATCTATGCACCTCTTAATTCTATTGGACTATATTCAAGCACACCTCAATTTCCTATTGGACCTCTTGGAATTCATCAAACAAAAACTTTACACTTGTCTACACTCTAATTAGCAAGTGTTTAGCCTCTTACTCTATTTTGGCTCAATAGTGGCATTACAAGTGGAAATGCATAATTTGCCATCTATGCCAAATTTATTCCTATCAACACCCTACACCTAGATGCTTGATGTAAAAAACATAAGACTCCTATATCTAACATAGATAATCTTTTTCAATTCTTCACACTCCTCCTAAAAAATTATCTATGAAGATTTGAGCATTGATCTTGATATAACTCCAAGATTAGATCTATGCTTGATGAAAGCACTTTTGCTCAAAGGCTTGGTGAGTAGATCGGCAATACAAGAGGACGAGTTGACATGCTCCAAATAGATTTCTCCTCCAATAAGCTTTTCTCTCACAAAATGGTGTGCCACTTCTATGTGCTTGCTTCTTGCATGAAATATGGGATTATTGGCAAGAGCTTGGGCCGAGATGTTATCACACTTGATCATTGGTAGATCATCCTCCTTGATGCACTTTAGTTCCATTAATAACCTCTTGATCCAAAGCACTTCTTTGGTAGTTGTAGTGAGTGCTTTGTACTCGGCCTCACATGAAGAGAGAGATATAATATCTTGCTTTTTGGAAAGCCAAGATATTAGATTGCCTCCAAGAAAGATAGTGTATGCACTAATAGACTTTCGATCCATCTTGTCACTTCCAAAGTCCGAATCCGAGTAGCCAATAATGGATAGATCTTCACTTTTATAGACTAGACCATAATCACAAGATAAAGATACATATCTTAGAATCCTCTTGGCCATCTTCCAATGATGGATCTTAGGTTCTTGCATAAATTGACTCAATTTGTGCACACAAAAACTAAGATCGGGCCTAGTAATGGTAAGCCAAATCAAGGAGCCTACAAGACTCCTAAAAAGTGTGATGTCCTCAAAGGATCTTTCATCACCTTTGTTAGGATCTTTTACAATTTGCTCCATTGGAGTATCTATGCTCTTGGAATTTTCCATATGGAATTTTTTCAACATAGAGTGAGCATATCTAGATTGGCATATAAAGACATGATTTTCATAAAAATCAATTTCTAGGCCTAGGATGTAATGTATCTCTCCTAGATCTTGCATTTTAAACTCACATCCAAGTGCTAGCTTGGTTTCATCAACTAGCTTGATACAACTTCCACAAAGAATAATGTCATCAACATAAATTAGAAGAATGACAATATTGCTATCAACAAACTTTAGATACATGGAAGGATCATAGTCACTAAGAGTAAATCCTAGTGAGATAAGAAAAGAGTTAAGTCTTGAATACCATGATCTTAGTGCTTGCGTGAGTCCATAAAGACTTTTGAAGAGCAAGCACACTTTGGACTCATCCTTGATGAATCCTTGAGGTTGTTCCATATAGATCTCCTCCTCAAGATAACCATTTAGAAAAGCATTGGATACATCTAATTGGAACACCTTCCACTTGAAAAAACAAGCAAGAGAAATAAGAATTCTTATTGTCACCATCTTTGCAACGGGTGCAAAGGTCTCCTCATAATCAAGACCATGGATTTGAGCAAATCCTTTGGCACATAATCTTGCTTTATGCTTGTTGATGGTGCCATCATGATTGAACTTGATCCGAAATACCCACTTGCAACCAATCACATGCTTGTTGGAAGGAGGATCCACAAGCTCCCAAGTATTGTTGGTGATCAATGCATCATACTCTTGCTTCATGGCATCATACCACTCCTTGGTATTGAGTGCTTCTTGTACATTCTTTGGCTCTTCATGAGAGACATAAAAAACATAATTAGTGGAATCAAGATCCACTTGTTTGCCTTTGTCAACATATGAGAGCCTCTTAGGCTCGGATCTATCTCTCATGGATCTTCTTGGCGAAAAAATCCGAGGAGAGTCTTCTTCAAATCTCGACCCCATCACATCATGATTGTCTTCAAAATCAATAATTGATGATGCATCCATAGATTTCTTGATCTCGGCCTCTTCAAATGATGAGTGTTGATCTTCATGAAATACTTTCAATAACTTGAGAAGTAGAGAGTATAAAGACTCTATAGGCCTTCTTGGTGGATGAGTATCCAACCATGATCCCTTTGCATGCACTAGGATCTTCCTTCTTCCTTGTTTCCAAGGGAATATGGACAAAGCATAAGCATCCAAAAACTCTAAGGTGATCAACCTTAGGCTTCTTCAAAAATAAGATTTCATATGGTGACTTTCCTCCAAGAGCTATATGTGGGAGCCTATTGCCAAGATAATTTGCACAATTAATGGCTTCTCCCCAAAAATCTTTGGGCAAAGGTGCCTCAATTCTCATAGATTTTGCACATTCACATAGAGATCTATTCTTTCTCTCGGCCACTCCATTTTGAGATGGAGAGTAGGCACAAGAAAACTCTCTTTTAATGCCTTCAAGCTCACAAAAATCTTGAAATTTATTGGAGATATATTCACCACCTCCATCACTTCTAAGAGCTTTAATCTTGAATGAGAATTGCTTCTCTACATAAGCTTTGAAAATAAGGAAATGATCAAACACCATAGATTTTGAAGCAAGAAGATATATCCAAGTGAATCTTGTGTAATCATCAATGAAAGTAACAAAACAAGTGGCTCCTCCCTTGCTTGTAGTTGATGAGAAATGCACATCCGAGTGGATTAACTCCAAAGGATGCTTGCTTTTGATAGAAGATCTTGTAAATGGCTTTTTGTGAGATTTAGCAATAGCACAAGCCTCACAAGGCTTGATCTTCTTGGAGAATGACTTTGGCAAGCCAATAGCTTTGGATTCTTTGATCATAGAGAGCATGGATTTGTAGTTGGGATGTCCCAACCTCCTATGCCATAATTCCTCCATAGAGAGCTTGTTCACAAGAGTAACATTACAAGCATTCACATACTCATTTGGATCTAGTTTATAGATGCCACCAAATCTAGATCCTAATGCAAGTATCTCATCATTCTTCTTGATAGTGCAAGTATCAACATTGAATTTTACATCAAGGCCATTATCAAGCAATTGGCCAACACTAATAAGATTCTTGGTAAGCTTAGGTACATAAAGAACTCTAGAGAAAGAAAGAACTTTAGAGGATGCAAGCTTCAAGGGAATGTTCCCTATGCCTTCAATAGGACATTCAGAATCATTTGCAGTGTATATTGATTTCCTCACTCCATCATAAGGTGCAATAGAAGAGAAAGAGTCCTTGGAGCTACACATATGTGAAGAGGCTCCACTATCAATATACCATAGGCCGTCCTTCTTGAAAGGAGTAGATGAGAAACTAGAGACCATAAGAGATCCCTCTCCATCACTTGCAATAGTGTCTTCCTTCTCATTGGTAATATTGGCTTGCTTGAGTTGATTCTTCTTTTTGAAGCAATTGGTGGCATAATGACCTTTCTTGCCACAATAAAAGCACTTGATCTTCTTCTTCTTCTTGAGCTTGGATGATGAAGCATTAGAGGAATCATCTTCCTCCTCATCTTTGTCTTTGGATTTGACTTTGTCCTTGCTTGAGGATTGTTGATGTTGGTTCTTGCTCCTCTCTTTGTGCTTATCCTTGGCAAAGAGAGCTTTGCCATCATTATGAGTGAGAGAAAGCTTGTCCATCCTCAAGAGCTTGTACTCTTGTCTTGATTCTTCTGAAAAAGCACACTTTGGAGAGCCTCCAAACTTGGTAGCTCCTCCTTAATGGCATAGGATTGGACAAGATTATCAAATTCACTTCTCAAGCCATTGAGAATAACTTGAACTAGCTCATTTTGATTGATGGAATCACCAATACAAGCAAGCTCTCTATGAATATCTTTTACTCTCAAAACATAACTAGATGCACTCTCATCACTCTTTTGGCTACTTTGAAAGATTTGATTCCTAAGAGTGAGAAGCCTAGAGGTATTCTTAGCCTCATAGATAGTCTTGAGACAATCCCAAGCTTCTTTGGCTGTTGTACAAGTACCTATCTCCCTCAATATCTCATTAGAGACATTCATCTTAATGTAGTGGAGAGCCATCCTAGCTCTCTTTTTGTATTTTTGAACCTCTTGAAGAACTTGTGGTTCTTCTTCAAGGCCAAGAACTATGTCCATCACGTCTTGAAGGATCAAGATGGACTCCATCCTCATTTTCCAAATTGAATAATTTGAAGTGGTCAATCTTTCACTTGGTTCCAACAAGGATGAACCCATTGAAGACATTTGAAGTGAAGAAAACTCAAATTTTGAACAATAAATGTTGTTACACACTTTCAATAATGTTTACATTATCTTGAACTATGCATAACAAAAGTATGCATGTGTAACTCATAGCCTTTGAGTTGAGACATATAAATGTCTTCTTCAATAACTCCATGTTAAAATGCAGTTTGCATATCCATCTGGTAAATCTCTAAATCTGTCACTATTTCAAATGAAAGTAAAAGTCTCGATGAATGTTTGACCACGGGATTGGAATTTTTTGAATAATCAATATTCGGAATTTGAGAGAATCCTATGGCAACTAATCTTGCCTTCCATCGATCAACTGAACCATCAACTTTGTATTTGATGCGATAAATCCCTTTGTAGAAAATGATGTTTTTACCATCTGACAGGTCTGTGATAGTCCATGTTTGGCTTTTGATAAGAGATTTATACTCTTTGTTTATCACTGATTTTCATTGATCTGTATATGGAATAGAAATGGCTCCTCGACAAAATAACAAGTGGTTATAGCATTGTCAATAAATCTGTCGGGAGGAAATATGTTTTGAGTCAATCTTAGAAGAGTTGGCTTTTTTGGCCGCCACTGCTGCGGCTATGTCAAGTTGTCTTCCGAATCATTGATTGGAGTAGAGTCAAGATTAGTATGAATTGCCTTGATTTTCTTGGAAGTTTGATTCTTAGCTTTTTGCTTGAATTGCTAAAATACTTGAAGGATCCTGATTTGTCAAAGTATTTTGTCCTCCTATCAAGAGAGTTCGAGAGGGTCCACATATGTCGTTGTGCACAATATCTAGCACAACTTTGAATATGTGTTGCGAATTAGACTTGAAAGGAGATCTAGCATGCTTGGCTAGAACACAACTTCAACAAACTATACAGTCTAAAATATTGATGCAATTGAGATCTCAAACAATCCTTTTCGTTGACATATTTCGAAAACTAGTAAAATCAACATGACCCATTATGTAATGCCATAGTAGATCTATCTTCCAAAGTAGAAGTAGATAGAGCTTGAATAGTCGAAGCATTGCAATGACTAAGCTTATAAAGATTACCTTGCCTTTTTTCAAGTGCAAGTACCCTTCTACTTTTGTCTAATATCGAATAAGTATTAGAATCAAATTCGACCTTATGGCCCAATTGGCGATTCTACTACTAGAAAGTATATTTTTGGTAAGATTCGAAACATGAAGAACAGTTGGAATGAAAGTAGTACCATCTCGAAATTGCAATTTGATAGTGTCAATACCATCAATACTATGAGTACTGGTATCGTCCAATGAAGCGTACTTTTGAGTCGTAGCTTGATTGTACTCATGAAATTAATTTTGTTGGCTTGTCATATGCTGAGTAGCATCTAAATTCAAATACCAAGAATCGACATCTTGTCAGTCTTCATTTGCCAAAAAAAGTTGCTTCATAAGCTTTTTTGTCGAAATATTTCAAACCCTTTGCTACATTAGCATATTGCTGTTGCTGTTGCTTTTTCGATTTGAGAATTCGAAGCAAATGGTCAATGTGTTTGCAATATTTGCAAAATAGTTCTGATTTTGATAAAGCTTGTGCCTTATCCTAAATTTGAATTTCATGATTTTTTAGACTTTTTTTTTCTTATCGAATTTCTTTGAATAAAGAGCTTTTGATTTTGCTGTCGAATGAGAAAATGAACATCCATTTCTCCGGATCTCTTCCTGGAATAGCATAGACATAGATGAAACTCGTGTTAATGTAAGACCTTGCTGAGTAGAAATGATGATTACCCAATTTTCATAGGTGTCAAGAAGGCTCGACAGGAGAGTCATGAAGGCATTTGCATTGTCGATTTCTGCGCCACTTGCAAACATCTGCTCAAGAAGATTTTTGAATTTGTTCAGGTGATTTGAGATCAAATTTGTATCAACCATTTTGAATGAGAATTTTTTTTTTCTCAGATGAAGTTTGGCAGTCATGTCTCTAATGTCAATAGAGAGTGCTTAGAGTATTCCAATATCTTAACGAAGATTGAGCACATGGAATATGATTGATATGATTATCTCTGATATTGAGAGTGATAAGAGCGAAGGCCTTCTCATCCTTCTGCTTCCACTTGGTAATGGCCGCAATTGGCTTAATCTCAATACCTTTGACAACTTCCCAAAGCTTTTTCACTTGTAGGATCACCCTCATTTTTAATTTCCATAAGTGATAATTGTCGCCATCCAACTTTTCAATAGAATTTGAAGATGACGCATCCATAGAAGACAGATTTAATATTTAAAATATGGTAATAAAGATGAACGATTTGAACTAGTAACAAATGTGAAAGTTCACACATGTGGGAATGTCCTAATGTGTGAAATTGATCTCCTAAGCTTGGCTCATGCACTATAGATCACCTATTGATTGAAATCCAAGATCAATGACAAGATCTAAGGCAAAAAGACCATTCTACATGCATTCATTCATTACCAAAAGGTGTTTCACACGTGTGAAATAATTCATGAGATAAACTAAGTCCCAACAAGCTCCTCTCCTCTGGGAGAGAGAGAAAACACCACTTTTGGGCTCATCTAGAGAGAGAAGGCAATACAAGCAAAATTGGCAGATCTCCAAATTGACTCAAAAACTCATAGATCTCTCATAAATTAATGAGGAGAATTAAAGTACCTATAGAAACTCATGGAGATCCATGCTTGATTCTTATTGGACCCCTTAAACATAGCCTCTCTAATCCTATTGGATGTGTGATGTAACATCTCTCACTTTTGGACCCTTCCAACACATCTCTCTTATGATTGGACCCTTTGACTTTTGCCACCACATAGGGTGCATCACTCATCTAACCTAAACTTGACATGTGTAAGCAACCTAAGTAGCTCGAGTTACATCACAATTGAATTTTGGCCTAATCATGACAAAACATGTGTACTTGACCATTTGACCTCTAAAGCCAAAATTGGCCCTATCAAAGTTCTACACCAAGATGCTTGATGTAAAATCTTTATGATACCTCTAAAATCAACATGACTAAACTATTTTTACTTTTTCTACATGTGGGAACATGCTCCACACATGTGATATTTTCTCACACAAAAAATATCCAAGATAGATTTTGACAATTTTTTACACTCCTCAGAAACTAGCTTGGTAAGATTAAGGAATTTGTGAAACTTTTTGAGTGGATCCTTTGCTATGCATATGAAGTAAAAGGCCATCAAAAGGATCCATCATAACAGCACCCTCACCATATCCATGATAAGATTTCTTTGGTAGAAATCATTTGCCAACACCTTTGGAGAGCATTCCACCAATTTGCCACTATATCCACGTGTTTCCTCCATTCTTGATGATGATCTTTGATTTGAAAGTACCGTTTGCATGAAGATGGCTGCACCATGATGAAAATCATAGGCTTCCATGCCTTATAGATCTCACAAAGATCATAGAGATCAAGATCATAAGATGAGCAGAAGTGTTGATCATCAAGATTAAGCATTCTAGCTTGACTAGTCCACATACTATGAACTTTATCCATAATGGATCTAATCTTGAAATCAAATACAATATTGACCTTATTGAGGCTAAATACTTTCTCAAGCATGTAAGTGTCCTTCAAGGATGATTCACTTAATCTCAAGAGAAGTTTACAAATTGCCTCAGACCATGTAAAAACATGAATTTTCAAACTATGAGCAACAAGCTCATTCTTGTTCTTACTAGATCCAAGAGCATACACTTGATGACTCAACCACTTGCTTTCTAAGTAATTTGGAAACATATCTAAGCCATGAATGAAAAGTAATATGTCCATGCTAGAGGCATGATACAAGACAATCATTACCTCACTCCAACTATGAGATGTAGAAACCTCATAAAAGCAAGATGGTACATCAAGTAATGAAAGAGAAGCATGAGAGAATATGATGGAGTGAATACCACCTGAAACTTGCCTCTCTTCACCATGAACTTTGAGCCACAAAGACTCAGCCTTGCCCCTTGAATATCCCCTTGAAACCATGTGTTGAGAAGACTCCTCCTCAAGCCTTGGCAAATCTCTATCATACACTTGGAATTTTGGTAGATTTGAGAATCCTGCCATCACCTCTTGATTGAAATTGGATCCTCCTTACTCCTTATGTGCAAAGATATATTGGCAAAGAAAATGGATCTAAAGATTCCCAAAGTATCAACTAAAGCAATCTTCATATCCAACAATTTTGATAAGAGGTACCGCCAATTGAAGTCTTCAAGCAAAAAGTCACATGAAATAGCACTATCTTTGCTTCTACATGATGAAATGAAATCATCCAAATGAACAAGATAAGATAATTGATGAGAAGTAGACCTTCTTGGCAATAACTCTCCATGTGCTTTAACCAAAGCACTATCTTCATGAGCTTCACCATCTTGGAACATAGATTAAGGTAGATCACTTGCCTCCTCCTTGAGACGATCCAAGCTCCTCTTGGCCACACTTCCACAAGGATTAGCATCAATTTGAAAAGCTTACCACAACTAGTCCCTCTTGCTACCTTCTCATGTGAAGAATTGAAAAAGATTATCTATGTTAGATATAGGGGTCTTATGTTTTTTACATCAAGCATCTAGGTGTAGGATGTTGATAGGAATAAATTTGGCATAGATGGCAAATTATGCATTTCCACTTGTAATGCCACTATTGAGCCAAAATAGAGTAAGAGGCTAAACACTTGCTAATTAGAGTGTAGACAAGTGTAAAGTTTTTGTTTGATGAATTCCAAGAGGTCCAATAGGATATAGAGGTGGAACCTTGTGAGGTTCAATAGGAAATTGAGGTGTGCTTGAATATAGTCCAATAGAATTAAGAGGTGCATAGATCAATGATCCAATAGGATCAAGAGGTGACAAAATGTGGTCCAATCATAGTTAAGCATAGTGGTAGCTCGTGGACCTACTAGTATCATTGTACTCCTCATTTTGAAGTTAATTGATTTGGTGATTTCATGGATTTTGTGAGTTATTGGATTTCTAGCTTTCTCTCTCTACCCGAGAGCTCTTGATGCATTTTCTCTCTCTACTCAAGGAGAGCAGCTTGTTTTTACTTAGATTATTTTTTGAATACTTCCCACACGTGTGAGTGAGAGTTGGAAGTGATTGAATGCATGTAGTAGTGTGTTTTTGCCATAGGATTCAAGATTGATCTTGAATCTCAATCTAGTCTTGATCTTGGTGCATCTACACACCGTAGGAGATCACAAGTACATGTAGTGGACAGTCCACACGTGTGAAATTTAACATGGTATCAGAGCCTACCTAAGGTTACCATGCATTTTGATCCATCTAAGTGAAAAAATTTTCATCAATCTTGAGCTAGAAGTTGTCAAGGCCCATTTTCCTAGCTATCTTGTTCAATCTTGGATCAAAAGAGATCAAAAGGACATTGATTGGGTCTGACCTGGTACTGTACGGAATCAGGTGCTCAGACACGTGTGAGGAACATCCAATTTCAGTTTGGAAGTTCTCTCTCATGTTTGATCCATTTATCTTGCTTGATAGCTTGTTTTGAAGCTATTTTTGTCTAGTTTCTGTTGCAATCAGTTTCATTTCATTTGGTTGAGCCAATCAAAAGTTATAAGCTTTTGAAGAGGGCTAGGTAGGGCACCTAGACCTGGGTGGACACATTTGGTTTGGTCAAGAGGTTGCTTGGTTGATCCAAAATCACAGTTGTATGCTTGCCAATCTCATCTATATGTGATCTAGGCACTATTTTGAGATATTAGCCATTTTGTTTCATGCAATATCATTGTATTTGAGTCAAATTTGGTTTCTTAGTGTATTTCACACGTGCTAAGAGTGTTAGATCCTAACTTTTCCTATACTCCATCATTTGATGTGAAATAGATCTTGTTTTAGAGAGATTTGAGTAGCTAGTGAGAATCAATTCACAAATTGTTGTAAGATCTTTTATAGGAGGAGATAGTACTCAATTATTGGATCCTATTGAAAGTGTGTAACAACATTTATTGTTCATCATTTGAGTTTTCTTCACTTCAAATGTCTTCAATGGGTTCATCCTTGTTGGAACCAAGTGAAAGATTGACCACTTCAAATTATTCAATTTGGAAAATGAGGATGGAGTCCATCTTGATCCTTCAAGTGATGGACATAGTTCTTGGCCTTGAAGAAGAACCACAAGTTCTTTAAGAGGTTCAAAAATACAAAAAGAGAGCTAGGATGGCTCTCCACTACATTAAGATGAATGTCTCTAATGAGATATTGAGGGAGATAGGTACTTGTACAACAGCCAAAGAAGCTTGGGATTGTCTCAAGACTATCTATGAGGCTAAGAATACCTCTAGGCTTCTCACTCTTAGGAATCAAATCTTTCAAAGTAGCCAAAAGAGTGATGAGAGTGCATCTAGTTATGTTTTGAGAGTAAAAGATATTCATAGAGAGCTTGCTTGCATTGGTGATTCCATCAATCAAAATGAGCTAGTTCAAGTCATTCTCAATGGCTTGAGAAGTGAATTTGATAACCTTGTCCAATCCTATGCCATTAAGGAGGAGCTACCAAGTTTGGAGGCTCTCCAAAGTGTGCTTTTTCAGAAGAATCAAGACAAGAGTACAAGCTCTTGAGGATGGACAAGCTTTCTCTCACTCATAATGATGGCAAAGCTCTCTTTGCCAAGGATAAGCACAAAGAGAGGAGCAAGAACCAACATCAACAATCCTCAAGCAAGGACAAAGTCAAATCCAAAGACAAAGATGAGGAGGAAGATGATTCCTCTAATGCTTCATCATCCAAGCTCAAGAAGAAGAAGAAGATCAAGTGCTTTTATTGTGGCAAGAAAGGTCATTATGCCACCAATTGCTTCAAAAAGAAGAATCAACTCAAGCAAGCCAATATTACCAATGAGAAGGAAGACACTATTGCAAGTGATGGAGAGGGATCTCTTATGGTCTCTAGTTTCTCATCTACTCCTTTCAAGAAGGACGGCCTATGGTATATTGATAGTGGAGCCTCTTCACATATGTGTAGCTCCAAGGACTCTTTCTCTTCTATTGCACCTTATGATGGAGTGAAGAAATCAATATACACTGCAAATGATTCTGAATGTCCTATTGAAGGCATAGGGAACATTCCCTTGAAGCTTGCATCCTCTAAAGTTCTTTCTCTCTCTAGAGTTCTTTATGTACCTAAGCTTACCAAGAATCTTATTAGTGTTGGCCAATTGCTTGATAATGGCCTTGATGTAAAACTCAATGTTGATACTTGCACTATCAAGAAGAATGATGAGATACTTGCATTAGGATCTAGATTTGGTGGCATCTATAAACTAGATCCAAATGAGTATGTGAATGCTTGTAATGTTACTCTTGTGAACAAGCTCTCTATGGAGGAATTATGGCATAGGAGGTTGGGACATCCCAACTACAAATCCATGCTCTCTATGATCAAAGAATCCAAAGCTATTGGCTTGCCAAAGTCATTCTCCAAGAAGATCAAGCCTTGTGAGGCTTGTGCTATTGCTAAATCTCACAAAAAGCCATTTACAAGATCTTCTATCAAAAGCAAGCATCCTTTGGAGTTAATCCACTCGGATGTGCATTTCTCATCAACTACAAGCAAGGGATGAGCCACTTGTTTTGTTACTTTCATTGATGATTACACAAGATTCACTTGGATATATCTTCTTGCTTCAAAATCTATGGTGTTTGATCATTTCCTTATTTTCAAAGCTTATGTAGAGAAGCAATTCTCATTCAAGATTAAAGCTCTTAGAAGTGATGGAGGTGGTGAATATATCTCCAATAAATTTCAAGATTTTTGTGAGCTTGAAGGCATTAAAAGAGAGTTTTCTTGTGCCTACTCTCCATCTCAAAATGGAGTGGCCGAGAGAAAGAATAGATCTCTATGTGAATGTGCAAAATCTATGAGAATTGAGGCACCTTTGCCCAAAGATTTTTGGGGAGAAGCCATTAATTGTGCAAATTATCTTGGCAATAGGCTCCCACATATAGCTCTTGGAGGAAAGTCACCATATGAAATCTTATTTTTGAAGAAGCCTAAGGTTGATCACCTTAGAGTTTTTGGATGCTTATGCTTTGTCCATATTCCCTTGGAAACAAGTAAGAAGGAAGATCCTAGTGCATGCAAAGGGATCATGGTTGGATACTCATCCACCAAGAAGGCCTATAGAGTCTTTATACTCTCTACTTCTCAAGTTATTGAAAGTAGAGATGTTGTCTTTCATGAAGATCAACACTCATCATTTGAAGAGGCCGAGATCAAGAAATCTATGGATGCATCATCAATTATTGATTTTGAAGACAATCATGATGTGATGGGGTCGAGATTTGAAGAAGACTCTCCTCGGATTTTTTCGCCAAGAAGATCCATGAGAGATAGATCCGAGCCTAAGAGGCTCTCATATGTTGACAAAGGCAAACAAGTGGATCTTGATTCCACTAATTATGTTTTTTATGTCTCTCATGAAGAGCCAAAGAATGTACAAGAGGCACTCAATACCAAGGAGTGGTATGATGCCATGAAGCAAGAGTATGATGCATTGATCACCAACAATACTTGGGAGCTTGTGGATCCTCCTTCCAACAAGTCACACAACAATTCATTTGAAACATTTATCTTTATGATACGTAGAGCCATCTTAGCTCTCTTTTTGTTCTTTTGGACCTCTTGGAGCTCTTGAGGCTCCTCTTCAAGTCCTAGCACAATCTTCATCACATCTTGGAGCACCAAATGGACTCCATTCTAGGCTTCCAAATAGAATAGTTGGAGGTAGATAGTCTCTCACTAGATTCCAATAGAAAGGAACCCATAGATGCCATATAATAGTGAAGACTCATTGTGATTTAGACAATAAAATGTTGCTTCTCTCTCACTATAGTTTCCTTGAAAGGTGTACTACCAACTCCTATGCAAGATCTTGCAACAAAATGTGAGATTGATCTCACTAGCTCTACCAATCTCTCTCAAACTAGATCAACCTCTCATCAATTGATGGAGTATAGGCAATGTTTGGGTCAAACTATCTTTGGCATGTGTGAAACACTCCAAGAATCCACAAATCACTCAAATACAAGCCAATTTTATGAAAGAAAGTGGGTATGACCTCAAAATGATTACTAGATCTCAAATAGATGACATTGGCAAGCCTCTTCTTGAATTTTTTGGTCAAACTAGCAAGATATGATCAAACCAAATGTGTCCATACAGGTCTAGGTGCCCTACCTAACCCTTTTCAAAATCTTATAACTTTTGATTGGCTCACCAAATGGATTGAAACAAATTGCCACAAAAACTAGACAAAACTAGCTTTCAAACAAGCTGTCTAGCACCAAATTTGGATCTAACTTGGAAGAGAACCGACCAAATGAATTTGGCTATCCTTCACATGTGTCTGAGTCTGTACAGTACTAGAATCCATATGATAATGAATCCTCTTGATCCAAATTTGTTTGAGATAGCATGGGAGATGCAATCAACACTCTCTAGATCTTGATTTTCATGAAAATTTTGAAACTATAAATGATAGATGCATCAAAAGCTTAGGTAGGCTCTGATACCATGTGAAAATTCACACATGTGGGAATGTGCTAATGTGTGAAATTGATCTCCTAAGCTTGGATCATGCACTATAGATCACCTACTGATTGAAATCCGAGATCAATGACCATTCTACATGCATTCATTCATTACCAAAAGGTGTTTCACATGTGTGGAAGACTTCATGAAATAAACTAAGTCCCAACAAGCTCCTCTCCTCGGTTAGAGAGAGAAAATACCACTTTTGGGCTCATCTAGAGAAGGCAATACAAGCAAAATTGGCAAATCTCCAAATTGACTCAAAAACTCATAGATCTCTCATACATTAATGAAGGGAATGAAAGCACATATAGAAACTCGTGGAGATCCATGCTTGATTCTTATTGGACCCCTTAAACATATGCTCTGTAATCCTATTGGATGTGTGATGCAACATCCCTCACTTTTGATTGGACCCTTCCAACACATCTCTCTCTTATGAAAAAGACCCTTTGACTTTTGCCACTACATAGGGTGCATCACTCATCAAATCTAAACTTGACATGTGTAAGCAACTTAATTCGCTCGAGTCACATAACAATTGAATTTTGGCCTAATCATGACAAAACATGTGTACTTGAGCTTTTGATTTCTAAAGCCAAAATTGGCCCTATCAAAGTTCTACACCAAGATGCTTGATACAAAATCTTTATGATACCCCTAAAGTCAACATGACTAAACTATTTTTACTTTTTCTACATGTGGGAACATGCTTCACACATGTGATATTTTCTCACAAACTAGAAACATAATAAATATCCAAGATAGATTTTGACAATTTTTCACAACGAAGCTGTGCCAGCTTGGAAAATGGAAATAAGCTGCATAAGAATCGAATAACTATTTGACGATAGTTCGAGTGCATGTAGAATGATAATTAATATAATAATACAACTATTTTGATACTATCATAAATGTGAAGAATTGCCAAAAATTGGCAAATCTAGCTTGATCAGAAACCATGTAGTATAATGTAAATTTTGTACATAAGTGAATTCCACACATGTGAGGCCAAGATGCGACGTGGCAACCCACTCCTAATGTAGGTTAGGTCAAGTCCATAGGATTGGTCATGTCATTTTGGTAGTGATTCCTAGTTTATAGGACCTAAATCCTAGATTTAAGGTGAAAATTTGACCAACTAGCTATCTACCAAGCATGACTCTAGGAAATAGACTAGGTTTTCATTTTAGGTCAAGGAGAGTGAGTTAACTTCCTTATTACATGCTGGAAATCCACCTAACTTCAATAAGGAAGTCGAATTTGCTATGTATTCCCTCTCTCCATAGTGAGAAGATAGAAATGTTTTAGAGTTCATTGGCAATCTCAAGCTAGTTCACTATGTACATTGAGTTTTTGTGATCCAAATGAAACCAAATCAATTTCTACTTGTTTCTCAGGTTGAAGGCCGTACTACAGCCTGTAGTACACACGTGTGGGCTCGGATTTCAATGTTGATCAATGCTTTTGATTGTTAATGCTTGTTGTTTGTCAAACTACCAATCTAGATCAACTTTTTTGTGTCTAGTTTTTTGATAGATTGTTAAGCAAGCATCCAATCACTCTTGTGGATCTTTTGTAGATCCATTTATGGTCCTAATGTACAGTACTTTCACATGGTATTAGAGCCAAGTACAAGAGCATAATCCATTGATCTAATGCAAATCCATTTTTAGCAAGTTTTGGTGCTAAAAACTAGTATTGAGAGGGCAAGCTAGAATCTTGATTTTGGTGAGGAGATTTGATCCCAAACTTGGTATGGGTCCAAATCCGTACTTTTCACATGTGTGGGCACCTCTGAACCTGCATTTAATGCATGGTATTCATTTGATCCAAAAAAAATTAATTTGTGAGCTGTTGGTGTAATTTTTGGTGGAGATCCTAGGATAATCTACCAAGATCATTTGCCATTGATTAGATTTGAATGTGTTTCATGGAATCTAATTAATCTAGGATGAGTTCAAGTCCTATTAAGGTTAAAAACAGGTCTTGAAAGTACACCAAGAAGGAAGAAAGAGATTAAGTCATTTTTTTGTCCAAAAATAGCCAAAATTGGCAAGATTTGATTGTAAGTAGATTTCACATCATCTTATCTTCATTCCAACTTTGTGAGGGAGTGCTAGAACTGAGATTATAAGTCCATTTTTTGGATTAGAAATCTAATTTGAGTGAAAAACTACAAGAGAGAGACCTTAGTGAGTTTCTAGAGACAATCAAATCCATTTCTTGGCAAGATTTGTTTGAAAGTAGTTTTCATTTCATCTTATCTTCATTCCAGCTTTGTGAGAGAGTGATAGAACTGTGATTATAAGTCCATTTGTTGGATTAGAAATCAAATTTGAGTGAAACACTGCAAGTGTGAGACCTTTGTGAGTTTCAAGTCAATCAAATCTATTTCTTATTTGTAGAAGTCACTAGTAAGATGGGATCTGCTGGAGCATACCTTCTAGAAGCTAGTGAGAGGTTGAATTCTACAAATTATGCTATTTAGAAGGTTAGAATGGAGTCACTCTTGGTGCTCCAAGACCTTTATGAGTTCTTGATTGAAGATGAAGATGAACCTCTAGGTGCACATGAGTTAGCTAGATACAAGAAGAGATCTAGGCTTGCACTTCATTGTGTGAAGATGAATGTGAGCAATGATTTGTTGAGAGAAGTATCAGCTTGTACTAGTGCTAAAGAGGCTTGGGAGTCTTTAAATCAATCTATGAGTCTAGCAACACTTCTAGAGTTCTTATGCTTAGAAATCAAATTTTGCAAAGCATGAGGAGAGTGCACAAGATTATGTACTCAGAATCAAGTCTCTAAATAGGGAGTTGGCTTCCATTGGAGAGAAGATTCATGATGGAGAGCTTGTACAAATTGTCCTTAATGGTCTAGGAGATGACTTTGCAAATTTGGTCCAAAGTTTTGCCATCCAAGACACTTTGCCAACTATAGAAAAACTTCACAGTGTATTAGTGGCTGAAGAGTGTAGGATGCTCCATGCAAAATCTAGAATGAGTTCCTTGTCTTTGCAAGATGGTGATGAGAAAGCCAATTTCTCATTCAAGGGCAAAAAGAAGACCAATGGAAAGAAGAAGTATCCGAAGGAGGCCAAAGAAGAGGATGATGCATCAAGTTCAAAGGACAAGTCAAAGCTGAAATGCTTCTTTTGTGGAAAGAAGGGGCATTATGCATCTGAATGCTACAAGAGGCTAAGAGCACAAGTGGAGGAGGACAAACAAGGAAACCTTGCAAAGGAGGAGGAGGAGGATGAAGTAGATGTATTCTTGATGGCATCTACATCCTCACCAACAAGCAATAGCAATTCAAGAGACAATTGGCGGATCGACGGTGGGGCTAGCTCCCACATGTCTTGTGAAAAGGATTTTTCTCAACCTTACACTCTTTCAATGCTGCTAAAAAGTTTGTCTTTACTGCAAATGATGAAGAGTATAGGATAGATGGTGTTGTTACCATCTCTTTGTGTCTAGAGTCCTCAAAATGCATGGATCTAGAAAATGTCCTTTGTGTACCATCAATCACCAAGAATATGCTTAGTGTTGGTCTACTCCTAGAAAGTGGTTTGGATGTCCACTTTAAGCATGGTGTTTGCTTCATCTTGAAGAATGATATATGCATTGCAAAGGGATTTAAATATGGAAGATTGTTTAAGTTGGAAGCTAGTGTTGCTTTTGAAAGAATGAGCTTGGCAAAGCAGGAGATCACTCAAGAGGAGATCTTGGCAAAGTGTGATCTTGCTTGCATTGAGGAGGAGCATCAAAAGGAGGAAGATCTTGAGGATCAGTCTCAAAGCATGAGAGTTCCAAGGGAGTCCTCAATGACAATGGCCAAGTCATCAAATTGCATGCAAATTGTCCATTCAAGTGGGCATCTTGCAAGGGTGGTGAGCATTGGAGAGTCTACTATCTTTGAATACTTTTTAGATAGTATTAGTAGACATGGAGTGACTTGTTTCTTACCTTTAAGATTCATGGTGTTTATGACTTTGTATGACAAGACAATGAAATGGGTTGCTTTGAAATCTACATTTGTTGTTGATAAAGCAATTCCATTGGATAACTATTTCTTTAATAGTTTGAATAGAATCATAAAAGATGAAACATCATTTGCTTTGAAAATCTTTGTGTCCACATGCTTTGTGCATGATCATTCCAATGTAAGGACCAAAGATTATCCTATTTCAATGATAGGAATAATGGTAGTGTTTTGCTCTTCAAGTAGAGATTGTAGAATCTACTTGTTTTCAACCAAAGAATTTGTCAATGGTGGAAATGTGATCTCTCAAGAGTGGAAGATCTGTAAACTTGAAAAAGCACCTTTCGATCAACACCTTATTCAATTCATTGATGGTTTGGAATCAAGTCAAGTGGAGGAGCAAGCTCAAGACCCGAGGACTCCAAGAAGAACCATGAGTATCAAGATGGAGCCATCTAGGCTCAATCATATGGATCAAGCAAGGCAAGATGCCTTTGGCAACATTATTTATGCACTTAATATTTTAATTGATGTATCTTCAAGTGCACAAAATGCCTTGGAATCCGTTGCTTGGCATGATGTTTAGTTTTGAAGTGTGCTACATGTATATAGACACATTTATGGAACATCTTGTAAGGGATCCTTTAAGAGGTGGTGAAAGATCCTTCATGGACATCATTCTCTATTGGAGTCTCAAAAGTTCCTTGTTTGTAGCTGGATTTTTTAGACACTTCTAAAAGCATTCATTCATCTAGCAAGAGAGTTGTAGATAGATCAAGCTAAATTTGAGGAGGAGTGTGAAGAATTGCCAAAAATTGGCAAATCTAGCTTGATCAAAAACCATATAGTATAATGTAAATTTTGTACACAAGTGGATTCCACACATGTGAGGCCAAGATGCGACGTGGCAACCCACTCCTAATGTAGGTTAGGTCAAGTCCATAGGGTTGGTCATGTCATTTTGGTAGTGATTCCTAGTTTATAGGACCTAAATCCTAGATTTAAGGTGAAAATCTGACCAACTAGCTATCTACCAAGCATGACTCTAGGAAATAGACTAGGGTTTCATTTTAGGTCAAGGAGAGTGAGTTAACTTCCTTATTACATGCTGGAAATCCACCTAACTTCAAGAAGGAAGTCGAATTTGCTATGTATTCCCTCTCTCCATAGTGAGAAGATAGAAAATTTTTGGAGCTCATTGGCAATCTCAAGCTAGTTCACTATGTACATTGAGTTTTTGTGATCCAAATGAAACCAAATCAATTTCTACTTGTTTCTCAGGTTGAAGGCCGTACTACAGCCTATAGTACACACGTGTGAGCTTGGATTTCAATGTTGATCAATGCTTTTGATTGTTAATGCTTGTTGTTTGTCAAACTGCCAATCTAGATCAACTTTTTTGTGTCTAGTTTTTTGATAGATTGTTAAGCAAGCATCCAATCACTCTTGTGGATCTTTTGTAGATCCATTTATGGTCCTAAAGTACAGTACTTTCACAATAAGTACAACTTAGTATCATTCACAAGTGCAGAAATGAATGATAATAGATGTCGCTTTATTGCCATTTACCATAACTCAAATCAAACAACATAAATTAGTAAGACAAGACAAATGTGTTGAATTGTCGAATGCAGTATGTATTGTTGAATGATGAAAAATACATCTGTTGTCTACTCTGATTGTGCTATAATAATAACACATCTAATTTTGCTCATACACAAATTGTAATCATGATAACTTATTAACTATTAGTCTAGCTTGAGTAAAATGAACTAATCTATCGATCTATTTATAGGTGTTGATGGCACAACCCTAACGGAATGCATCATCATCCACCTGGCAAGCACCACGTGGAGATACGAAATTGGACCTGAAATATAATGGATAAGACTCCATAACCAAATATGAGGAATTCATTATATGGTAACCCTCGAATAATCATTTTAGGTCTGTTCGATACTTTATCGATAATACGTGTATTTTGGCACACTGTCTCAACAATGCGAGTAAAACTAAAGAGTAGTTCCACATTTCAAAATGATTGAAAAAATAAAATCCAACACTTTAATTGTCTTGTTGATCTTAGAAATGTTTGGTATGTCCATCATGGCACATGTTTTCAACCACCATAAGTGAATGCATTGAATCAAGGTGGATAAATTTTAGAAACATGTGCACCAAGCCATGATGTTTCACAACAAGTGGAAATGCCACATGATACCAAAACAAAAACTAGTGCCAATTAGAATCACTACACCCAACATAATTTTTTAATGTAGCCAAATGAGATGATGATTCAGTATATTAAAAGCTGCAAAAGAGAATATTGAGAGAGGGTTGTCGTTAAAATATCATGTTCAAGAGATAACTTAACATTCTAAGGACAACAAAGAAATATATGTCATTGAGAGTTTTGATAGTTCTTGAAACTACAGGTCTTACTTATTACATTTCAAGATCCACAAAGCCTTCATGCACCTGTCCAAATATCTCTTAGAATTTTCTTCGAAAAAGTATTTTTTATTTAAACATTTGTACTTTGTCTATTTACGTGTTAAGTGATTGAATATGAATGAGAATATGCTCATTCACTAGCCAATCATGGGCATGCAAGATCTTTTTCACGTGTTGGCATTGTCCTCATGTGGTATGTCCTAAATAGAATATGGAAGGTTCATCAATCACCTTTGTTTTGTTAGTCTTTGTTCGAAAATAATTAAACTTGTTTTTTTTTTTTATCGAGGCCTCAAATCTCACCAAGTCATTTTTACTGTTGGATATTGCAAATTTGTTACTATTGGTTTGAAAATAAAGAGACTTTTTTGTGTGCCTTCAAATCACTATGCTATTTTCATTGTTGGATATTGAAATTACAAACTTCTTGGTTCAATTTGGTCTAAAAGCTCACTTCATTGTTTTTACTGTTGGATATTGCAATTTCAAATGCATTGTAGTTACAAGGAGTTCACATTTTTATTGATGGAAATTTTAGACATGGCTATTTGAAAATACAAAGATTTAAAACTTGCTAAACTCACATACTATTAGTCATAATTTGTCCAACCCACCTTCCAAAAAGAAGATAATTGACACAAAATGGATCTTCAAAAGAGGTTATAATTCTAATGGATCTATTTCAAAATAAAAAGCCTTATGGGTATTGACTACATAGAAACATATTAAAGTCCAGTGGTCAAAATGCAATCAAGCAGAACCTTACTTGCACTTGCTACTTCAGAAGATCTTGAATTTCATCAAATGGATGTAAATGGTAACAAATGAAAACATTCTAGCTTGAAGGATTCGAAGTCAAAGGCCAAGAAAGTAAGGTATGCAAACTGCATATGACCCTATATGACCTAAAACAAGCTCCTTGAGCTTGGTTTGAGAGAATCAATTCCTCTTTGATACAATTAGGATTTTCTTCAAATGATGCTAACTCAAATATTAATAGTAAACATTTTGATTCAAGATACATAATTATCACACTCTATGTAGATGATATATTAATCCTCAATAATTTGCTAGGCATACAATTTTCTAGAGATGGATCTAAGAAATTTATTCATATAAGCCAATAAAGGTACTTAGAAAATATACTTCAAAAATGTAACATGTATGATTGTAAATCCATGAATTTTCAATGGATCTTGGAACTAAGCTCTCAAAAGATATGGGTCTTAAAACCAAGTCTGACGAGTTGGATATGATTAAATGCTTATACCATTCTTTAATTGGTTTACTGAATGTTATCACAAGATCATACTTTGCATACTCTACAAGTACATATAGTCAATTTATGTCTAATCCATATATTCAGCATTGGAAGGCTTTGAAAATAGTCATGAATTATGTACAAGCCAGCAAATGTTTAGCTTTATGCTATGATTGTATTTTTTTTGTACTAATACTTCTCTATGGGTACATTGAATATGATTGGGGAGGTGATCCAGATTCCAGAAGAGCAATATCTAGATATTGCTTCATATTTCAGGAGGATCGACTTCTTGGAATAGCTAAAAATGGAGATCCATCTCACTGTTTTCAACAAATGTAGTATATATTGGGGATACACAAACAACCAATTTGTTGCTACATGATTTATCATTCATGCAACAAAAGGCTACAACAATCTACTTTGACAATCTCAATTCTATAGTTCAGAATTTAAATCCTCTTTTTCATTCATAAAACAAGCACATTGAAATTCAATTTCATTTTGTTAGAGAAAAAGTTTATGGCAAACAAATTGAACAACAAGGCAAATTCACTGCAAAAATAGAAATTGACCTTGGGTTGGGTTGAATCAAATTGAAGACTAAATCATCCTTGGTTCGAATTGAATCCAAGTCTAGTTTGACCTTGTATTGAATTGAATGAAAGTCTAGAATTAGATTGAACTCTAAATCAACTCCTAGAGTTGAAATAAAAATTTGACTTACTCATTTCAATTATGCATCTATTTCAATCTCTGATTTGATTTTGACCCTAGACTATATATTTCGACCCAAATTGGAATTGATCTAGATCACAAATTTTCACTATCACAACTGATGAAAACTCCTAACAGAATAACAATTTCGCATGGTTGTTTGTACAAATAAAGATAAGACTTAATCTTAGTTAACTCATATTAGCTTGTACATATAAAGAGTTGTAGCTCGATGAGCAAAATATAAGAAGAAGACAAACACAAAGTGCATGGGAGTAGTGATTAAATCTGATATTGAATACTTATTTTGTAAGCTTTTGTATTTCTACATATTCACCAAGAAAAGGCCACAATGATCTAGTCTAAATGTGTGTTATATATATTTTCAATCAATTTGTATCATCTCTATCTTTTTTGTTTCTGTGGTAACGATCTGATTAGTTTTTACTGAATTCATGGCTATCTCAGACACCTCTTGAAATTTAATAGCATGGTTGCCTCAAACACCTTCGGACCAGATCATAGCAACCTAAAAAATGAAGCATAGTGCAAAATTGTGGGTGGAGTCCCAATGACTGCAAAGCTGTATTGCAAAATTTCCTTGACCCTATGATCTCTAAGAAAGGCCTACAACATTTAAACTTAGATAAAAGATCAATATATAGATCAATATTATATCATATACATTATCTAATAAGCATTTCATAGAACATGTATCATGTGGCACATCTTATTGAGTAGATTTTTTCAAGAGTTTCTAAAATTAGAAAGTTGCTTCATCTAACACAAAGAACTATGCTACATAAGTACTTCTATAACTATATGATAGATCTGGGTCCAAGTTCAATCATAGTAAAAAGTTATACTTTTTCATATGTTACATCATGTAATACGTTTGTAGGAAAGAAATGTAATACTAACAACTTTAACATATTTTTTAATCCACAAAATGGTATAATTTAGCATCATTGCATCCTTTTAGAGCATGGACTAATGATAGTGCCAAGATTTATATTTCGAAGGATAAATTTCAGAGCTATAAAAACAAAATGTATATAACACCCACTTGTACTATCCAACATTTGTAGATTTGAGAGCTTTTGTAAAATTTAGATGTAGAATTTTCAAAAAGTGTCATAAGGAAAGTGATTGCTAGTTACATGAGGTGGAATTGTTAATTTAGTGGAAAAGAGGCAGACCTGGTGATGAAACAAATTTGGAAAGAAATATGTAAAAAAGTAATATAGGTGACTTTTGTGATGCCACAAATCGATTGCTAAAATGAAGTGTAGCTAGTTGTATGGGTTAGTTCACTCTAAAATTGTAGAAAAAGAAATTTAGGGAAAAACCGAATGATGAGATAATTGCATGAGATAATCTAGTTGGTAAATCTTATAGAGGTAGCACTTATCCATAGCTCTACCCCCCTCCCACAGCCCCATTAGCACGTTTCTTGGGTTCCACATTGTTGGGATGGAAAAAAGATTGCAAGGAGAGACCAA
Organism: Diphasiastrum complanatum; assembly: GCA_029204225.1. Lineage (NCBI taxonomy): Eukaryota > Viridiplantae > Streptophyta > Lycopodiopsida > Lycopodiales > Lycopodiaceae > Diphasiastrum > Diphasiastrum complanatum. Next base: position 44,914,170 of record CM055096.1, read on the forward strand.
TATGTTGTGAATTGTGAAAAAAACTATCTCGATGACTTGTGGATGTAATACAAACTGCACAACCACTATCATCCAACACCACATGGATAAATTGCAATGTTGCGTCCAACATACCATCATGCAAAATAGATGTGTGTGTGTGTGTGTGTGTGTAGATATAAGGTTTAAAGTTTCCAATAGCTCCTTGTAGAAGATCTCCTTAGTTATTTGCTCATCATACATCTAAAAAATGATCATTTCTTTACTTTCTAGGCACATCATCCAAAGCGAACTTTGAGATTGGCGTAAAATCGAGTTTGGAGTGCTCCATCTTTGCAAATAAGTCTAGTACAATGTATTTGGACATATTACAAAGTGGCTTGAGTGGCCAAGAGACCAAATTCAAGTGACTAGCATGGTAAAATCATCATTTAAAGCTCTTTCCCTCCGCAAAAAAATTAATACCCTCAACTAATTTTTCATTGTTTCTTCAATACTACAGGTGTTATGCCCCAACAAGATAATAAGAGAAATCATGAAATCCACAAGGCAATTGGACAAAGTATGCAAAAGTGGCAGATATGCAATAATTGTCCAAAAGAGAAGGATGCAAATAAAAGGACAAGAGATTAGGTCATGCAAGCAAGAAGATTAAGAGACGAATGCTCAATTCATGGCTAGTGATTTAACCAAAACACCAACAAAGCAAGTGGCCAACAAACTGGACAAATATAATTTGATTGGGTGTTTACAATCCTAGGATTGCAAATGAGCATAATGAGACAAACATCTTTGACTATATCTTGGAAATAAATAAAAGTGCAACTACAATTGCTGCAACAATGTACATATATGGCAATGGTTTCTCATTCAAGAGATTGCAAGATACCCCTCGTTCAAGGATAGTTTGAACACACTATATTTCCAAAACTAATAAAATCAATATTGACCAAATTTGGGCATGTTTTAATAGGTCAAACTTGTTAGAAGTTTTGACATTGTTTCACTTTGATCAAATTATACGGTGTTTCAAAAATTATTCATGACCATAGCAAAATGCCCAACAAAGAAGCAATAGAATGTGAGAAATTTTCTAGGTATACGGTACGTCACTACAGAATTTGATCATGCATATACCAAAGTAGCAAGAAATATGTTAATTCCTATCAATGATGGTAGACATATGAGGTCTTCTTGATAAAAGTATGTCTCATAGAAGCTATTTGATGTACCAAACTAAAAGTTCATTGCTGTGTAACTTGATTGAATGCCTACTATAAGTAAACACTTATTGGAAATAATTCATAATCATGAAGAGGATTGGCAAATGTCTCATAGTGCAATATGAGTTGTTTGTAGTACATTTGTTTTATGTGAAGACTTTTGTGAAAGATTTTTCATGCAACTGAGAAATCCACCAACTCATTTTTCCACGATCTATTCAAGATTAAACCCAACTAGGGAGACAACTTGCCCCAATAGCCTCCTTAAAAATGGTCGCAACACTTACAATGCTTTTTGACACCTTAGTACCCATCCTGCCAATCTCCTATTATTAGAACCTATGTGCTAGGGTGTCTCCTATCTCTTTCCTAAGGTGGTATGGAGGTCCTCCTCCTAGGCAAGCTGCATGGATGTGGATCATCTTGTATATGAAATTCCTTGCTTGCACAACATATAAGGTGGAAGTATCCATACATTGGGTATCTTGAAAGCTTGGGCTATTTTGTGGGCTTACCATGAGCTAATGCTCTCTTTCATGCAAGTCAAAGGCTTAGATTGGTCTTGAAGTGGTTTGAGACCTTGGGTGCAATTGTTGTACAAGTTCACTTGGCCATTAGGGAAACAGTCTCAGAAATAACTTTGAGCTCTACCGTGGTGCACAACACTGTTATGGCTCATGCTCTTGGGTGTCTCCTAGCTCTTTCATAAGGTGGCATGGTGCTCCTTAGGCAAGTTGCATCATGCACGAGATTTGGATTTCTCACAAGCAAGTGGTTACATTGTATACCTACCATATAAGTTGATGTATCCATATATTGGGTACCTTGAGATCCCATGCCTATTATGTGGGCTTGGAGCACGTGAATGCTCTGATGGGGTGCACCATGAGCTCATACCTATTATCTCCATAGAAACCTCTCCTTTTTTATTAGTAATGTCTTTATCAGTCCACACCACTCAACTAAATAGACCAAATGTTGCCCAGTACCTCCAAAGCATTTTAGGACTCTACAATAAACCACCTAGTTGCACATGCAAGAATAAGAAAATTTCTAAATGCTAACAAGGTTTGGCCAATTGGGTGAGATCCATTCAGATGCCAATTAACTAGCTACGTTGATCTTTTGGATGACCTTCTAAGTCATTGACAAATTGTTGAATCTACTTCTCTTAGATGTGAGGCATTTTTCCAAAAATTCTAGAACATATAATCATTGTAGAATTGGCTACATTTCCTCACCAAATATATATTCAGAGCCAATATATGTCATTGGCATATGTTGCACGTGTGCATCTATTATGCCCCTAATGGACATAATTCAATCATTGGGAAAACACCTAGGCTACTTGTTACATCTCTTGCCAATTGATATTAGTCTAATGCTAATTAAGGTGAGTTAGCTTGGAGCTCACAAGAAAGAGTTAGTGTCCAGCCTTGAGGTAGGGAAACAAAGCAAGTTAGGCTATAACGAGAGTCTTATACAAGAATGCTTCAACATAATTTGAGATAATTTTATTAAGTTGTGGCATTAGCTCCTGAGCGATTGTCTGATCTAGGTAAAGAATCTCAAGTGAGCCTAGATAAGCTTTGGTGGTCTAGAGGTATTAACGACCAATGCATGCTAGAAGTTGGCTTGCCAATTCGCTGACATGGATCGCAAGTTTTAACATAAGCAACAACATCTTTATACATTGTTGGCCATAGTATTTCACATTTAAAATCTTCTTAATTGTATTCCACAATGCGTATGTCTCTCAGCAGCTCCAAGTGTAGAGCTCGAATGACATTTTTTATTTCGGATGTCTTTGAATATATGCATAATTCATCATTTGGTTCCAGTTTATATAAAACATCTTCAATGATAGTATATGGTCCTAGCTTTCATGGGATCAATTTCTTGTAAATTGGGTGTATGATGTTGGAGCACTAGGAAGATAGAAACCCAAACACATCAACCTCGTTGAAAAGGATGGAAAGTACTAGAGAGATGATGTCAACTACATGAATGAGAAGCTCGAATTCCGAGTCTTTGATATCATGGGAATGGTTACTTTTCAAATTATGTATGGCACTACGAACCATCTTGGGAGTAAATTTTAGATCTAATTTCCTCTTTCCAAAAACAATATGATGTTTGATGTTAGATATGCATAGTGAGAGCTTGTGGCCTCCACAAATGAGGAAGTCTCAAGAGGGAAGTAGCATTGCAACTATATAGACATTCCTCACCAATGCCATGTCCATGAAACATGATCTACATGTATTGTGCATGCTCATTTTGCTTGATCATCATGAGACTAGGCGTAAAGAATCCCTATAAAGGCATGCAACCCCACTTGATCCTCTACTAGTAGCAGATCTAGTCTCAATACAATAAATTGAATCCCAATTGAAGCTTGGAATTGTAGGTAGGTCCCTCTTTTGACTCTCACAAGTTTCCATAAAAAAACAACACATCCTTAGCATTAGTAGAGTCTCTTAGGTTTCCTACTACTGCAGATGAGTGGATACCATTATAGTCCCCAAAACTTATCCACAACCGATGTGGCCAGGTCCCTGAGGTGCTCCCTTGCCCAGGGGACCTCACTTCCTATGCTTGGCTGCCACAAACTGACTTCCTATCCATGAAATGAGCTTCGCCATCATGAAAGGTGACCATCTACCAGAGGCTTTGCCTTCTTGGAAAGCCTTACATCGTTCCTCCACTTGTGAGTCAGGTCATCATGCATAAAAACGTGAGGTCCTCCCATCTTAGACCTTTGTCTGAGGACCTCTCAATGGCTCTTCATGGATGTGAATCTAATTAACAATGTGGCACTATCTTTCTTTGTCCTCCAAGATATCTCCATACTGTGAGAAATTGGCAAAAATCTAGCTTGGTATTTTTTATGATAGAAGTTTGTAAGTGAATCTCACATGTGTAGAGGATGTTCCCACGTGTGGAGAATTGTAAAGTAAATCAAAATGTTTGATATAGGGGTCTCATAGAATTTCATAGTCAAGCATTTAGGTGTAGGATGTTGATAGGGTCAAATTTGGCATAGATGGCAAATTATCCATTTCCACTTGTAATGCCAATATTGAGCCAAAATAGAGCCAAACTTGTGCCAATTAGAGTGTAGACAAGTGTCATGTTTTTGTTTGATGAAGCTTAAGAGGTCCAATAGGATTTAGAAGTGGAACCTTGTGAGGTCCAATAGAAAATTGAGGTGTGCTTGAATATAGTCCAATAGAATTTAGAGGTGCATGGATCAATGGTCCAATAGGATTAAGAGGTGGCAAAGTGTGATCCAATCATAGTTAAGCATAGTGGTAGCTCATGAATCTATTAGTATCATTGTACTCCTCCTTTTGGATCTAATTGATTTTGAGATTGAGTGGATTTTGAGTGTCATTGAATTTCTAGCTTTCTCTCTCTACCCGAGAGCTCATGATGGTTTTTCTCTCTCTACCCGAGGAGAGCAGCTTGTTTTTACTTAGAATACTTTTGGAACACTTTCCACACGTGTGAGTGAGAGTTGGAAGTGATTGAATGCATGTAGTAGTGTGTTTTTGCCATAGAATCAAAGATAGATCTTGAATCTCAATCTAGTCTTGATCTTGGTGCATCTACACACCTTAGGAGATCACAAGTACATGTAGTGGACAATCCACACGTGTGAAATTCAACATGGTATCAGAGCCTACCTAAGGTTACCATGCATTTTGATCCATTTGAGTGAAAACTATTCATCAATCTTGAGCTAGAAATTGTCAAGGCCCATTTTCCTAGCTATCTTGTTCAATTTTGGATCAAAAGAGATCAAACGGACATTGATTGGGTCTGACCTGGTACTGTACGGAATCAGGTGCTCAGACACGTGTGAGGAACATCCAATTTCAGTTTGGGAGTTCTCTTTCATGTTTGATCCAAAAATCTTGCTAGATAGCTTGTTTTGAAGCTATTTTTGTCTAATTTCTGATGCAATCAGTTTCATTCCATTTGGTTGAGCCAATCAAAAGTTATAAGCTTTTGAAGAGGGTTAGGTAGGGCACCTAGATCTGGGTGGACACATTTGGTTTGGTCAAAAGATTGCTTGTTTGATCCAAAATCACAGTTGAATGCTTACCAATCTCATCTATATGTGATCTAGGCACTGTTTTGAGATCTTAGCCATTTTGTTTCATGCAATATCATTGTATTTGAGTCAAATTTGGTTTCTTAGTGTATTTCACACGTGCTAAGAGTGTTTGATCCTAACTTTGCCCATACTCCATCATTTGATGTGAAGTAGATCTAGTTTTGGAGAGATTGAGATAGCTACTGAGAATCATCTCACAGTTTGTTGCAAGATCTTGCATAGGAGATGGTAGCACACCATTATTGGATCCTATAGTGAGAGAGAAGCAACATTTTTTGTTCATCACTTTTATTTATCTCCACTTTACATGACTTCAATGAGTTCATACTTGTTGCAACCAAGTGAGAGATTGTCTACTTCCAATTATTCAATATGGAAGTTGAGGATGGAGTCCATCTTGATACTCCAAGGTGTGATGGACATTGTACTTGGGATTGAGGAGGAGCCTCAAGTCCTTCAAGAAGTACAAAAATACAAGAAGAGAGCTAGGATGGCTCTCCACTACATTAAGATGAATGTCTCTAATGAGATATTGAGGGAGATTGGTGATTGTTCTAAATCCAAGGAAGCTTGGGATTGTCTCAAGTCCATCTATGAGGCTAAGAACACCTCTAGGCTCCTCACTCTTAGAAATCAAATATTCCAAAGTAGTCAAAAGAGTGATGAGAGTGCATCTAATTATGTTTTGAGAGTCAAGGATATTCATAGGGAGCTTGCATGTATTGGTGACTCAATCAATCAAAGTGAGCTAGTCCAAGTCATTCTCAATGGCTTGAGAGATGAATATGACAACCTTGTCCAATCCTATGCTATTAAGGAGGAGCTACCAAGTTTGGAGGCCCTTCAAAGTGTGCTTATTTCTGAAGATTCAAGACAAGAGTACAAACTCTTGAGGATGGACAAGCTATCACTCAATCATGATGATGGCAAAGTTCTATTTGCCAAGCACAAAGAGAGGAGTAAGAAGCAACATCATCACTTATCTAATGACAAAGCTAAAGACCAAGATGGAGAGGAGGAGAATACCTCTCATGCTTCTAATTCAAATCTCAAGAAGAAGATGATCAAGTGCTTTTATTGTGGGAAGAAAGACCATTATGCCACCAATTGCTTCAAGAAGAAGAATCAACTCAATCAAGCCAACATCACCAATGAGAAAGAAGACTATATTGCAAGTGATGGAGAAGGCTCTCTTATGGCATCAAGCTTCTCCTCTTCCACCTTCAACAAAGATGACTCATGGTATATTGATAGTGGAGCATCTTCACATATGTGTGGCTCCAAGCACTTTTTTTCATCTATTATGTCTTATGATGGAGTTAAGAAGACCATATACTTTGCAAGTAAGCATGAGTGCAATATTGAAGGAGTATGGATTATTCCCTTGAAGCTTGCATCTTCTAAAGATCTCTTTCTCAACAATGTTCTTTTTGTCCCAAAGCTTACAAAGAACATCTTAAGTGCTGGCCAACTTCTTGATAGTGGCTTTGATGTCAATTTCAATATTGACAATTGTGTAATTAAGAAGGATGGTGAGATCCTTGCATATGGATCAAGATTTGAAGGCATCTACAAATTGGATCCAAGTGAGAGTGCAAACTCTCTTGATGTTTCTTATATTTCCAATATTTCAAAGGAGGAGGATTACACAAGATGCACATATCTTCTCTCTTCAAGTATTATGGTGTATGATTATTCCTTATTATTCAAAGCATATGTTGAGAAGAAATTCTCATTGAAGATCAAAGCTTTGAGGAGTATTGGAGCTCTTGAAGGAATAGCACCATATGAAGTTTTATTCAAGATGAAGCCTAAGGTTGATCACCTTAGTGAACTTGGTAGTGCTTGCTTTGCACATATTCCCTTGGAAACAAGAAGGAAGGATGATCCAAACTCATGGATCATGATTGGATACTCATCCATCAAGGAGGCCTTTAGTGTCTTTACACTCTCTATTTCAAATGTGATCGTGAATAGAGATGTCATATTGCATGAAGATTCAATCTTGGAAGTGGCCGAGATCAAGGCTTCTCAAGAAGCATCACAAATTATCCTTTTTGAAGGTATTCAAGTTATGATGGGGCCAATGTGTGAGGAGGAGTTTCTTCTTCATATGATTTCAAGAAGATCTTCAAGATGCATGGCTGAGTCTTTATGGCTCACCTTACATGGCAAAGAGGGGCATCTTTCATGTTGTATCTACTACAACACATTCATATATGCTTCTCTTCCTTTGCTTGAAATGCTATCTTGCTTCATTGAATTTTTTGGATCTCAAAGTTCAAGAAAAGCTATACTAGTTTTGTATGATGCTTATGATATGGACATGTTTCTTGTCATTATTGACTTAGATGTGTTTCCAATACTTTTTGAAAGCAAGATATTGTATTGTCAAAAGTATGCTCTTGGTTCTAGTAAGAACAAGATTGAGCTTGGTACTCACTTTTTTGAAAATCATGTTTTCACATGTTTTGAGGCAAATTGTAAACTCCTCTTGAGATTAAGTGAAGCATCCAAAGTGGACACTTACATCCTTGAGAGAGTAACTAGCCTAAAAAAGATCAAGATAGTCTTTGATATCAAGATTAGATCCATCATGGATATAGTTCATTGTATGTGGACTAGTCAAGCTAGAAAGCATAATCTTGATAATCATCATTGTTTCACATCTTATGATCTTGATCTCCATAATCCTTATGAGGCTTGGAAGCCTCAGATTTCTCTATTTATGGTGCATCCATCATGCAAGTGGAACTTTCAAGGCAAATATCATCATCAAGCATGGAGGAAGCCCATGATAATAGTGGCATATTGGTGGAGCACTCTTCAAAGGCATTGGCAAGAGATCTCTACCAAAGAGATCTTATCATGGATATGGTGAGGGTGCTGCTATGATGGATCCCTTGGCTGATCTTCACTTCTTATGCATACCAAAGGATCCACTCAAAAAGATTTACAAACTTCTCAAGTGATCTAGTATCTTTCCAAGCTATTTTTTGAGGAGGAGTGTGAGAAATTGGCAAAAATCTAGCTTGGTATTTTTTATAATAGAAGTTTGTAAGTGAATCTCACATGTGTGGAGGATGTTCCCACGTGTGGAGAATTGTAAAGTAAATCAAAATGTTTGATATAGGGGTCTCATAGAATTTCATAGTCAAGCATTTAGGTGTAGGATGTGTTGAAAATTGTCACTTCTCACTTGACATTGGTTCATGTAAATATTGATCAAACATTAGAATATGTTGATGATATGATTTCACACGTGTGGAGCATGTTCCCATGTGTGAAAGGATGTACTTTTCATGTTTGTATATATCCAAATTGATTTTGTATCATTCTAGTTAGTGTGAACATGAAATGACTAGTTTTTAGTCAAGTTGACTAGTCACCTACAAATTAGCTTTTCCTTGCATGTGCATGAGTAAATGCTCCCACATGGCAAGTGGATGTTCACATGTGTGTATAGAGTACTAGAAGATAAGAGTTGACCATTTTCCTTAGATCCTATTTTGTAGGGAATATTCCTATATTCTAGGAGACTAGCTTTTTGGATTTTAGTCATATTCTAGAAGGTCAACTATTGGATAAGGATCAAGGATGGATCAAATGGATAGATATGAGTGATGTGGCACTCTTCACACGTGTGAAGGCCTGCTGGACTGTACCAGACTCATGGATGTACTTGATCCATAAAAGGATCATCATTTTGCTAAGAAAATTGATGAGACTTTTGCACTCTACACTTTTGTGAGATTTCTAGTCATTTGTCTTGTGATTTTTATGCATGATTGCTATCTAGTATCATTGTACTTGTTGTTTCAGGTGCAGGCCGTACAGTGGACAGTACTCCATGTGAAAAATTGTCAACTAGTAGTATTTTCCTAACTTGAGATTTTGTAGGCCTATGGCCAAATAAAAGTTAGAGATAGGTTCATACATGTATGTAGAGGCCCAAAGTATGTGTACACTACTTTTGAGGTCACATTAATTAGAGGAGGTCGAGTGTGGAGCTCTTCTATTGGCTCATAATTTGGTGCATTCCTATTTGACCAAATTTCTAGGTATATGGGTGAATCCTATTGGACCCCAATTTTAGCCTATCATAAGACAAGTGGCCAAGAGGCACTATGGCTGCTATAAATAGCCATCTCCACGAGTATGTACATATCTCATTTTCATTCTATTGAATGAATGTTATGCTCTTTGAAGGTCCATCTTCTTCTCTCTCACTTTTTTGTTCATATCTTGCATTCTAGCCACTAGAATTGTGATTTCTTTGTTGCTATGGCTTCACACGTGTGAAATGCAGGTTGTAGGCTCTGAAGTACGGACAGGGACAGCAAGTTTCTGTTTGTGGAAGCTTATGATCAGATTTTGATGTTTAGTTGATGTTTAGTATGCTTAACATCACAATTTCTATCATTTTTTCAATCTAGATGTGCATAACTTCCATGGCCAAGATCTTTATGAAACTTTAGCATCTTTTGGATCTGAGTTTTTCACATGGTATCAGAGCATTAGGCGGCCAAATGTGCAGGTTTTGCCAGATTTAGAAGAGATTTGTGGGCGAGTTTGCTTTTGTAGCATTCCAATCAAGTTTCTAGCTAAAAATCTTGTTGATTTATGTGTAGAAATTGGATCTTTGTGATCAAAACATCATTTGTATGCATTTCAATTGAAGTAGGGCGAATTCCCTCTGTACTTATCAGAATAAGGAGACAAAAATTGTTTTGGAAAGAGGGAGATGCAAGATCCAACAAGATCCTATTAGTTTTCCATTCTAGCATATAGTTTTTTGATTCAATTTCTTGCTTCTTCATGTCAAAAACTTCAAAATTGATGTAACCCTCTGATTTTCAGTTTTCTGAATGATTCAAGAGTGTATTTCAATCTTAGGAGTGAGGGAAAAGCAAGTATATTGAGGTTTGGTCTTGGTTTGATCAAGAAATCATAAAACTAGTGGCTAAAATTAAGGAAAAAGTGAGGAAAAGAGAGAAAAAGTAAGGTTTTAGGTTCCAAATCTTTGTGATTTCTTCTTGTGTTTCATTTGTTGATTCAAGAGAGTGCTTAGTGCATTGGAACAGGTCAAAGATCAGAGATCAATCATTGCAACATGGCTACAAATGGAGGCTACATGTTGGAAAGCAATGATAGGCTTACCTCCCTCAACTATTCTACTTGGAAAGTAAGGATGGAGTCTTTGCTTGAGATGAATGAGTTGATGGATATTGTTGTAGGTGTGGAGGAGAGACCTTTGGCACCTCAAGAACAATTGAGGTATGACAAGAGGGCAAAGAAAGCCCTTCACATGATCAAGATGAATGTGACAAATGAGCTTATCAAAGAGGTTGGTAAGTGCACATCATCTAGTGAAGCTTGGGAAGCCTTGAAGAAGGTTTATGAATCCAAGTCTACTTCTAGAGTGTTGACTTTAAGAAGGCAAATCTTTTCTTGTATGCAAAAGAAGAGTGAGAATGGACATGCTTTTGTTTTGAGAGTTAAAGCATTGAATGATGAGTTAGCATGCATTAATGATGGCATAAATAATGAGGAGCTTGTTCAAGTGATTCTCAATGGCTTGTTGGATGATCATGCTAATCTTGTTCAAAGTTATGCTATCCAAAAATGTTTACCAAGTGTTGGAGACTTGCAAGAGGTCTTGTTGGCTGAAGAATTCAGGTTGCAAGCAAGAGTGGGAGCATCTTCTACATCTCAAGGAGGAGAAGAGGAGGCAATGTTCTCTAAAGGCAAGTTCAAGGGCAAAGGTAAAAGCAATTGGTCTAAAGGGCAAGACCAAGGTGAGCACTCTACTTTTGGCAAAAAGAAGGATAGATCTAAGCTAAAATGTTTCTATTGTGGAGTCAAAGGGCATTTTGCTAGTGATTGTTTTAAGAAAAAGAGGGATCAAGGGGAAAAGCAAACCAATCTAACTATTGATGAGGGTGGGGATGAGCTTCTTTCAAATGATGCTTTTGTTATGTCATCTTGCTTGTTGGCTAATCATGGAGACATTGATCCTTGGTGGATTGATAGTGGAGCCACTTCTCATATGACATATCATAAAGAGTATTTTTCATCTTTAATGGCATTTGATGGTGATAGGAAGGTAATCTATACCGCAAATGATGGTGAGTGTGCAATCAAGGGGATTGGCACAATTCCTATTTCACTTTCTACAAATAGGAATATAGAATTGAAAGATGTTTTGCTCATTCCATCCATTACCAAGAACTTACTTAGTGTAAGCCAAATGCTTGACAAAGGATTCAAAGTTGAGTTTGATGGTGATGCTTGCTTGATCAAAAAGGGGTGTAGTATCATTGCAAAAGGGAAAAGGCAAGGGAAATTGTTCAAGCTTGATGCATGTGTTGTTGCTAACCAAGTTGGATGCATGGCAAATGAACAAATGTCAATTCAAGAGGTATGGCATAAAAGGATGGGACATCTCAACTACAAGGCCTTGGAGGAAATAGCCAAAAAGGAGGTAGTAAGGGGACTTCCCAAGTCTCTTACTTGCTTGAATCATGTTTGTGAAGAATGTGCTTTGTCTAAATCACATAGATTGCCATATACTAGATCTATATCTAGATCTAAGATGCCTTTTTCTCTCTTGCATTCGGATATTCATGGTGTTACTACAATTAGCAATGGAGGTGCTAAGATGTATGTAACTTTCATTGATGATTTTAGTAGATTTTGTTGGGTTTATCTACTAAAGAGCAAGGATGAGGTGTTTGATGTGTTTGTCAAGTTCAAAGTTGCTATTGAGACTCAATTTACAACCAAAATCAAATGCTTGAGGAGCGACAATGGTGGTGAATACATTTCTAACAAATTCAAAGCCTTTTGCGATGAGCATGGGATCAAGAGGGAGTACACATGTCCAAGAACACCACAACAAAATGGAGTGGCCGAGAGGAAGAATAGAACCTTGTGTGAGAGTGCAAAGGCAATGAGATTGAATGCTAATCTTCCTAAACCTTTTTGGAGTGATGCTTTGTTGTGTGCAAATTTCCTATGCAATAGATGGCCAAGTGTTGTATTGGAAGGAAAAACCCCTTTTGAAGCTTTGTTTGGTACGAAGCCTAATGTCAAGTTTCTAAGAACTTTTGGATGCATTTGCTACTTCAACATTACTCTTGATGATAGAACTAAGGAGGATCCATCTTCAAGAAAGGGCATTTTTGTTGGTTATAGTGAAGTAAGCAAAGCATATAGGATTTATGTTCCTTCAATCAAGAAAGTGTTCACAAGTAGGGATGTCATTTTTGATGAAGGTAACATTCCAAAAGTTGTTTCAAGTGATGATGGTGTTGTTGCAACTAATGTGCTTGATGACAATGGAGTTGATGACACATTGGATGTGGATGTTGAAGAAGCCTCTTCAAGTCAAATTCCAAGGAGAACTCCAAGGCATAAAGTGAAACCCTCAAGGCTCACTTATGATGGCAAAGGTAAGCAAGTGGTGGATGGATCCAACTATGCTTTCCTAACTTCTTTTGATGTACCTTCATGTGTAGATGAAGCAAGGCAAGAAGAGGAATGGATCCAAGCAATGGATCTTGAGTTTGAAGCACTTATGAAGAACAACACATGGAGATTGGTGGAGCTTCCAAAGGGCAAAAGTGCAATTGGATGCAAATGGATCTTCAAGGTAAAGACAAATCAAGATGGATCTATCAACAAGTTGAAGGCAAGGTTGGTGGCTAAAGGTTATGCTCAAGAGCATGGCATTGACTATGAGGAAACCTTTGCACCCGTGGCAAAGATGGTGAGCATAAGAGTAATCATTTCCCTTGCAACTCTTTATGGATGGGATCTTTGGCAATTAGACATTTCTAATGCTTTCTTGAATGGTGATCTTGAAGAGGAAGTCTACATGGAGCAACCCGAGAGCTATGTTTCTCATAGCAAGCCTAATCATGTGTGTTTTCTACAAAAAAGTTTGTATGGTCTTAAGCAAGCACCAAGGAGTTGGTATGCTAGGCTTAACTCTTTTCTACTTTCTCAAAACTTCACTATGAGTGAGTATGATCATTCACTTTACTTTAGAATTAGTGCTAATGATGTTACAATCCTTCTAATTTATGTGGATGACATTATTTTAAGTGGAGGGAACAAGGAAGATATAGAAGATATCAAGAAAGCACTAAAAAAGGAATTTGAAGTGCATGATCTTGGTCTTTTGAGCTATATCTTAGGAATAGAAGTAATTAGAACTTCTCAAATCACTTTTATTTCACAAGAGAAGTATGCTATTTCTATTCTCAATAGATTTCATATGGTAGATGCAAATCCTATTGATACACCTATGGAATCACATGTAAAGCTAACTATAAGAGGTAATGAAAGATCCTTCGAGGACATTACTCTCTATAGGAAGCTAATAGGTTCTCTTATATATCTAACCATCACAAGACCTGATTTATCTTATTGTGTTGGTAGATTAAGCCAATTCATGCAAGATCCTAGCATAGAACATTGGAAACTAGGAAAGAGGATCTTGAGATACATCTCGGGAACAAAAGATTTTGGCATTGTTTATAGAGGCTCATCACCTAACTTATTTGGTTTTTCAGATTCAGATTTTGCAGGAGACCTTATGGATAGAAAATCCATAAATGCACATGCTATTTTCATAGGTGATGGAGCTATCTCATGGATGTCGAAGAAACAAGCAACTATATCACTTTCTTCTAGTGAGGCCGAGTACAAAGCTTTGACATCATGCACAAAGGAGATGGTGTGGATCAAGAGGATGATTATGGAGCTTCATTTGCTGGATTTTTCAGAGAGTCCAATCATCTTTTGTGACAACCTTTCAGCCCAAAGTCTAGCAAGCAATCCGGTTTTCCATGCAAGGAGCAAACATATCGAGGTGGCTTACCATTTTGTGAGAGAACAAGTGTTGGCAAAAGAGATCAAGCTTGAACATGTCCCATCAAAGGAATGTGTGGCTGATATCTTTACCAAAGCATTGGGAAAGGACTTATTTTTCAAGCATAGAACAAGTCTTGGTGTACTTTCTAAATCTATGCTAAAACTAGTTGAAGAGGGAGTGTGAAAAATTGTCAACTAGTAGTATTTTCCTAACTTGAGATTTTGTAGGCCTATGGCCAAATAAAAGTTAGAGATAGGTTCATACATGTATGTAGAGGCCCAAAGTATGTGTACACTACTTTTGAGGTCACATTAATTAGAGGAGGTCGAGTGTGGAGCTCTTCTATTGGCTCATAATTTGGTGCATTCCTATTTGACCAAATTTCTAGGTATATGGGTGAATCCTATTGGACCCCAATTTTAGCCTATCATAAGACAAGTGGCCAAGAGGCACTATGGCTGCTATAAATAGCCATCTCCACGAGTATGTACATATCTCATTTTCATTCTATTGAATGAATGTTATGCTCTTTGAAGGTCCATCTTCTTCTCTCTCACTTTTTTGTTCATATCTTGCATTCTAGCCACTAGAATTGTGATTTCTTTGTTGCTATGGCTTCACACGTGTGAAATGCAGGTTATAGGCTCTGAAGTACGGACAGGGACAGCAAGTTTCTGTTTGTGGAAGCTTATGATCAGATTTTGATGTTTAGTTGATGTTTAGTATGCTTAACATCACAATTTCTATCATTTTTTCAATCTAGATGTGCATAACTTCCATGGCCAAGATCTTTATGAAACTTTAGCATCTTTTGGATCTGAGTTTTTCACACTCCACACGTGTGAAGCCGCTCTCACTAAAAAATGATGTGTTGATCCATTGCTCTTGCTTAAATCCAAGTGTAGTGAATCTAGATCAAGATCTAATGTGTAGAACTTGATAGATTCATTGATTAAGCAACCAATAACTCTCTATGATTGTAAAGTACAATCATTATTGTCCTAAAAACTGTAAAATTTATCATGGTATCAGAGCTAAGTAAGAGAGTGATCATTGAATCATAAATCTTGTAAAGATCATTGGCAAAATTTGTTTTTTGGCCAATACTAGTGAGGGCGAGTTCTTCTAGAGTGATAGCTTGTAATCATTTGGATCAAAACGACTTGGAGGCTGTGTATGTACTTTTCACACGTGTGAAACCGTACAGCAACTTTCAATTCAAGTTACTTTGTGTTTTTTGGTCCTAAAATCACAATACTAGTTCATTTTTGGTGCTTTTTGAAGCATAGTATTGATCTAGATTCATTCTAACTAATGCCTATGACCAAATAGTGTTTTGGATCATTGAAGCATTTCTTTTTAGAGTCTAAGATCAGATCTAAGAGGCTGATTTGTTCAGATCCTTAGTTGAAGTGAAATCTCTAAGAAAAGTGTAAAGCAATTTTTTTTGTGAGAGTGAAAGCTAGAAATTTTTGGTAAGATCTTTGAGTATCATTCAAGCTTGTGTGTTAGTTTGATAGAGACAAGCCTATAGGCATTCTAGTAAGCTTTAGGCCACTTCATAGATCTTTTAAAATTCAAAAATCTTTGTGATTTTTAAAAGAGCATTCATTCTAAAATGTCATCCATGGGTGGATATTTGATGGAACCAAGTGAGAGACTCACTTCCACAAATTATTCCATTTGGAAAGTGAGAATGGAATCACTCCTAGTGATCCATGATCTATATGACATAGTTCAAGGAGTAGAGGAAGAGCCTCAAACCAAGAACAAGCCAAATACAAGAAGAGAGCAAGATTAGCTCTACATTGCATAAAGTTAAATGTATGCAATGACCTCTTGAAAGAGGTGTCTTCTTGTACCTCATCCAAAGAGGCTTGGGATTCATTAAAGAGCATTTATGAATCCAACAATACTTCAAGAATCCTCATGCTAAGAAATCAAGTTTTCCAAAGCATGAAAGGAAGTGGAGAGAGTGGACAAGAGTATGTTCTTAGGATCAAATCTCTTAACAAGGAGTTAAGTGCAATAGGAGAGAAGATCCAAGATCAAGAACTAGTACAAATCATTTTGAATGGTCTAAGTGATGAGTTTACCAACTTAGTCCAATCATTTGCCATTCAAGACTCTCTTCCATCCATTGAAAAGTTGCACAATGTTCTTGTGGCCGAGGAGAGTAGGCTTCTACACCTCAAGACAAGAATGGATAGCATGTCACTTAATGGAGGAGAGGAGAAAGCTAACTTTACATCTAAAGGCAAGAAAAAGCAAAATTCATTCAAGAAAAATCAAGGCAAGGAGGCCGAGATGAAGAATGGAGGATCTACCTCCAAAGGCAAAGTGAAGAACAAGGCAAAACTAAAGTGTTTCTTTTGTGGAAAGAAAGGACACTTTGCCTCAGAATGCTACTTGAAGAAGAATCAACAAGCCAAAGGAGATCAAGGGAACATTGCTCAAGAGGAAGAATATGAGGATGGATTCAACACATCCTTAATGGTTGCATCTACACCAACTTCAAGTCAAGACACATGGTGGATAGATAGTGGGGCTAGTTCCCACATGTCCTTTAACAAGCATTATTTTTCTACTCTTCTATCTTGTAATGACTCTAAGAAGTCAATATACACTGCTAGTGATCAAGCATGCAAGATAGATGGCATAGGATCTATACCTCTTTGTTTAGGCACATCTAAAAGGATAGATCTAGATAATGTTTTGTATGTTCCTACCATTTCAAGAAACTTGCTTAGTGTAGGACAATTAATGGACAATGGACTAGATGTACATTTCAAGAATGGAGTTTGTTCCATCTTGAAAAATGATAAGTGCATAGCTAGTGGCATTAAGCAAGGTAGACTTTTCAAGTTGGATGCTAATGTTGCAAGTGAAAGTGTGAACTTGGCTAGGGAGGAGCTAACTCAAGTGGAGCTTTGGCATAAGAGATTAGGCCATCCTAATCTTCAATCTATGGAGTCAATGGCAAGCAAGGAACTAGCTCTCGGCCTACCAAGAGCTTTCAAGAAGTGTGGAAAAATGTGTGAGGCATGTGGCCTTGCAAAGTCACACAAATCTTCTTACAAGAAATCTTCATCAAGATCTCTCTCTCCCTTGGATCTCATACATTCTGATGTACATAGTTTTTCACATGCAAGTAATGGAGGTGCCTTGATGTATGTAACTTTTATAGATGATTGTACTAGATTCACATGGATTGAGTTACTATCAAAGAAAAATCTTGTTTATGAAGCTTTCATTAAGTTCAAGTCTCTAGTAGAGAAACAACTTAGTACTTCTATCAAAGCACTAAGATGTGATAATGGAGGAGAGTACACCTCCAATAAAATGAAAGACTTTTGTGAGATCAATGGTATTAAGTTACAATACACTTGTTCCTACACCCCTCAACAAAATGGGGTGGCCGAGAGGAAAAATAGGAGTCTATGTGAGTGTGCAAAGTCCTTGAGGCTTGATGCATCACTTCCCATCTCATTTTGGGGAGAAGCCATAACATGTGCTAATTATTTGTGTAATAGACTTCCTAGTAGTGCTATAGATGGGATCTCACCTTATCAAGCCTTGTTTGATAAGAAACCCAATGTAAAATATTTTAAGATCTTTGGATGTACTTGTTATGTACACATTCCTTTGGAGACTAGAAGGAAAGAAGATGCTACCTCCTTCAAAGGAATCTTTGTTGGCTATGGAGAAAATAGCAAGGGATATAGGATATATGATCCTACATCCAAGAAAGTAAAGGTAAGCAAGGATGTACTTTTTGATGAGTCACAATTTGCTAAGAGCTTGTCAAATGGATCTAACCCATTGTGCATTGAAGATCTTGACAAATCCGAGGAGGATCTTGACAAACCCGAGGAGGATCATGACAAACCCGAGGATGGAGATTTGGATCCAAGTCAAAAGGGGCCAAGAAGATCATCAAGGAGCAAGGCCGAGCCCTCAAGGCTTACCTATGTGGACAAGGGAAAGCAAAAGGAAGGCTCTACATCTTCTACCTCTTACTCTTTTTTAGCTACATTGATTGAAGAACCATCATCTTTTGAAGAAGCATGTAAATCTAAAGTTTGGAGAGATGCAATGCAAGTAGAGTATGATGCATTAGAAGAAAATCATACTTGGAATCTTGTAAATCTTCCAAGAGGAAAGAAACCACTTGCATGTAAGTGGATTTATAGAATTAAGTACAATCAAGATGGATCTATTAGTAAATACAAAGCTAGGCTTGTTGCTAAGGGATTTCTTCAAATAAAAGGATTGGATTATGAAGAAACATTTGCACCTGTAGCTAAGCTTGTAACTATTAGATTAATCATTTGCATTGCTACTTTGTTCAAATGGGATCTCTACCAAATGGATGTGACAAATGCCTTCTTGAATGGCTTCTTAGAAGAGGAAATCTACATGATGCAACCCGAGGGCTTCATCAAGATTGGTGAGGAGCAAAAGGTGTGCTACTTAAGGAAGAGCCTATATGGCTTGAAGCAAGCACCTAGAGCTTGGTACTCTAGGTTGCATGATTTTCTCTATTCCCTTGGCTTTGTACTAAGTGCTTATGAACCTTCTTTATATTTCAAATGTAATGAAGGAAAGATCATCATTTTGGTTCTTTATGTTGATGACATCATTATGACAGGAAATGATGATGATGGCATAGGCAAAGTAAAAGTTGACTTATCTAGTGAGTTCAAGATGGTAGATCTAGGCTTCCTAAAGTTTATACTTGGGATAGAAGTGTCTAGAAGTAGCAATTGTACTTTCATAAGTCAATCTAAGTATGCTACTTCCATTCTTGAAAGATTTGGTATGAAAGATTGTAAGGGGATTGACACCCCTATGGAGCATGTTGTGAAAGCAACTAATGAAGGTGATGAAGCATCCTTTGAGGACATCACTCTCTTTAGGAAGCTTATAGGCTCTCTAATCTATTTAACCATCACTAGACCTGACTTAAGTTTTTGTGTAAGCAAGTTGAGTCAAAGTATGCAAGCTCCTTTAATTCATCATTGGAAAAGTGCCAAGAGAGTACTTAGATATGTTTCTAGTACTAGATTTTTTGGTATACTTTATGAAGGATCTAACTTGCACTTGAGAGCCTACTCGGATTCAGATTTTGCAGGTGACAAGATGGATAGGAAGTCCATTAGTGCATTTGCAACATTTCTTTGTGGAGGAGTGATATCTTGGCTTTCCAAAAAGCAAGATACAATCTCACTATCTTCTTGTGAAGCCGAGTACAAGGCATTGACTTCAACAACCAAAGAGCTCTTATGGCTAAGAAGACTCTTGATGGAACTACATGTGCTAGAGGCCGAGGAGATCCCTTACATATTTTGTGACAATCAAGCTTCTCAACAAATTGCTTCAAATCCTATCTTCCATGCTAGAACAAAGCATATTGAGATAGCTCACCACTTTGTGAGGGAGAAGGTACAATCCAAGGAAGTGCAACTACATCATGTACCATCATCCGAATGCATAGCTGATATCTTAACCAAACCATTGTCCAAAGATCCATTTTTTAAGTTAAGATATGCTCTTGGAATTGTAGATAGATGTACACTAGATTTGCCAAGTTAGAAGTGAGGAGGAGTGTTGAAAATTGTCACTTCTCACTTGACATTGGTTCATGTAAATATTGATCAAACATTAGAATATGTTGATGATATGATTTCACACGTGTGGAGCATGTTCCCATGTGTGAAAGGATGTACTTTTCATGTTTGTATATATCCAAATTGATTTTGTATCATTCTAGTTAGTGTGAACATGAAATGACTAGTTTTTAGTCAAGTTGACTAGTCACCTACAAATTAGCTTTTCCTTGCATGTGCATGAGTAAATGCTCCCACATGGCAAGTGGATGTTCACATGTGTGTATAGAGTACTAGAAGATAAGAGTTGACCATTTTCCTTAGATCCTATTTTGTAGGGAATATTCCTATATTCCAGGAGACTAGCTTTTTGGATTTTAGTCATATTCTAGAAGGTCAACTATTGGATAAGGATCAAGGATGGATCAAATGGATAGATATGAGTGATGTGGCACTCTTCACACGTGTGAAGGCCTGCTGGACTGTACCAGACTCATGGATGTACTTGATCCATAAAAGGATCATCATTTTGCTAAGAAAATTGATGAGACTTTTGCACTCTACACTTTTGTGAGATTTCTAGTCATTTGTCTTGTGATTTTTATGCATGATTGCTATCTAGTATCATTGTACTTGTTGTTTCAGGTGCAGGCCGTACAGTGGACAGTACTCCACACGTGTGAAGCCGCTCTCACTAAAAAATGATGTGTTGATCCATTGCTCTTGCTTAAATCCAAGTGTAGTGAATCTAGATCAAGATCTAATGTGTAGAACTTGATAGATTCATTGATTAAGCAACCAATAACTCTCTATGATTGTAAAGTACAATCATTATTGTCCTAAAAACTGTAAAATTTATCAGGATGTTGATAGGGTCAAATTTGGCATAGATGGCAAATTATCCATTTCCACTTGTAATGCCAATATTGAGCCAAAATAGAGCCAAACTTGTGCCAATTAGAGTGTAGACAAGTGTCATGCTTTTGTTTGATGAAGCTTAAGAGGTCCAATAGGATTTAGAGGTGGAACCTTGTGAGGTCCAATAGAAAATTGAGGTGTGCTTGAATATAGTCCAATAGAATTTAGAGGTGCATGGATCAATGGTCCAATAGGATTAAGAGGTGGCAAAGTGTGATCCAATCATAGTTAAGCATAGTGGTAGCTCATGAATCTATTAGTATCATTGTACTCCTCCTTTTGGATCTAATTGATTTTGAGATTGAGTGGATTTTGAGTGTCATTGAATTTCTAGCTTTCTCTCTCTACCCGAGAGCTCATGATGGTTTTTCTCTCTCTACCCGAGGAGAGCAGCTTGTTTTTACTTAGAATACTTTTGGAACACTTCCCACACGTGTGAGTGAGAGTTGGAAGTGATTGAATGCATGTAGTAGTGTGTTTTTGCCATAGAATCAAAGATAGATCTTGAATCTCAATCTAGTCTTGATCTTGGTGCATCTACACACCTTAGGAGATCACAAGTACATGTAGTGGACAATCCACACGTGTGAAATTCAACACATACCCAAACTATGGTGGCCAAGATTGGTCTCAAGAAAACACATAGCCTCACTTAGTGCATCTTGCATGTCTAGGATGTCAGCAAATACACGAAATTAAGGACTTCACCTTTTCTCAATTTCTTCTCTGAGAGTGTGATTGAGATCATGGTCACCATTAGTGTCTTCTCCAAATTTGAGTTATTCTTCACTATGGCTACGTAAGTTTTTATCTCTTACCTATCCATGGCAAGTCTTGTCTCAAACTCGTGGATCTTTGTTGACGTGTCCGTGAATTTTGCCTAAGTTCCATGTTTCTTTTTTTAGCAAGGCTACTTCCCTTGTTGAAATCTTAGATCCCCTTCCTCATTATCTCTACTTGCACTTCTATGTCATTGGAGCTTTTTTCTTGTTCTAGTTTGGCAACCCTAAGAGCACTTCCATTCCTCTTGCTTTATCTCATTTGGTGGCCATTGCTATTGAACTCTTGTTCAAACCTCTCCATTTTGTCCAACATTGACCCATATTGACGCTGCATATTAGTACATTTTTGATCCCTCAACGTCTTGCTTCTTATTGAAGTTTCCATCTCTTTTGACTCGCCCTTTCTTTCACTTCTTGTAACCATAAGCCCATATGAAAATAGTTTTGAGTGACTCCTTGAATGCTTTGTACCAGTGCTCCTAAAAAAGTTTCACTAACCTTATAAAAAACCCACAAAATTATTATGAAATCGATCAAAGGCTAAAATAAAACCTTAAAACGTAAGATTTATAACTAAAACCAGCTGATTTTGAGCCATATAAAATACCTATAAATCTAAAATGAAGCGATAATCAACAATTGGGCTGTTTGTATTTGTTAGTTTTTCATGAGCACTGCCTCGTACTCCAATGAGATGGTGTCAAGTCTTCAAGATGGTACTCCGAATCAGCGCAACAGCCTACACTAAAAAGTCAGCCTTCAATGACAGCAATTACTCCATAGTCACCAGCACTCAAGAAAAGGGGAGAATTATAGAATATGTCCTCCTTGCAGCGATGGTCAACATCAATCCCGCATTGGATTATAGATGGGTGCACCGTGCAGCTTGTTCCTCGGTGCAATCATCAATGACAGATGCTCTTGCCCAGTGCTGGCAATAGTTACTTCCAAGTGCAACTGCAGCTTGTACTTCTAGGTGCGATCATCGATGGCAAGTCTGCGAGGTCCCTAAAGAGAGAGATATCTGATGTTCTATGTCAGGCCTATCGACATGAGGACTTCCTCTAGAGAGAATCCTAGCAGCAGCGATGGAGGAGAGATCTTCTCTACCCAGTAGTAAGCCAGCCACCCCTTCAACCCTTGCTTTGTGAAATCTGACCAGCTGCACGTTGTTCGAACTACAATCGTTTGATCGTTTGAGGAAGATGAAGAGTAGTCTAGTAGACTCCTGGCAGCTAAGATCTTGTTTAGCAGAAAATGCAACTGACGTCCTGCCAACGTAGATTCTCTGCAGCCGAAATAGATGGAGCCTGTCTAGCGGAATTGCAGCCTCCAAATGCGATCCTCCTAGCACGGGACACCCAGCCCCTCAACCAGCGGAGCTCCCGCTATTGAATGACTCGTGTTATCTATTGTTGGACCTACAAGTTTTGATGTGATTTACATCAACAAAAACCTTGCATCTACCGTGGCTCAAACCTCTTTCAAGTGCATATTGACATAAGATTTGATTTTTAGCTCACCTTCATGTGAGGAGTTTCAAGCTCTACCATATAACCATCAGGGATCCCATCTCCTCCACATCTACATCAAGTTGGTGTTAGATCACCATTGATCTTCCCTTATAGATCAAAATAAGAGAAACAAGATAGACGTTAGATCTACACTAGATCTTTTTATTCTCCGTCACCAAAAGGGTTGATTACTTTCCATGATCAGATCCAACACAAGTGATGAGTGACACGTTGCTTGGCAACACTCTTGATGATCTACTCACCTCAGTCTCCCTCTCTTAACTGGATCGTACCTTATCACCACAATGGATACCTACCTATGAGTGCGATCCCAAAGCTTTTTCTAGAATCGGCATTGTTGCTTTGAAAAGAACAATCTTCATTTGCATTTTCTTGTGACTCTATACCCTTTTGTTTCGAATTTTTGTGGTAAACTCTTTGTCATCTCTTGTATCAACTTCTGCTTTAAAAACAATTATCAATATGTTTCTTTTTAGCCATATCATCCTTGTTGGACCATTGTATACTGCTATGCAATGTTCACCAGTCAATATTTACATAATGGTTCGACCCATATATAGTTAGATTTCCATCTTCCAGGATTTTAGATCAGTGAATTTTTTGAAAATCTTTCCAATAGATTGAGGGAAAAGTTGGTCAAAGTTTTAATTGACTTATTATTCACATCATTTTGATGGTTTGCAAGTGGAGTAACTCCCTAACTATTGGTCAAAATTGTTCTCCACTTGGAAATTTGAAGCGCACACATCAAGATCTATGAAACAGTCATTCAACATTAAAAGGTGATCAGCCATATCATAATCGTTTGCCATCTACACAATCAGTTTCTCCATCTTCTGAGGATTTTGGTTACATACCATTGATCAAAATTGCTTGAAATGGACAGAAAAGTTTGGTGAAACTTTCTAGTCGACTGATTGGTCCACCCAACTTCCATCATTTGCATTGTTCACTAAGTGAAACAGCTCTCTAGCTACGATTGGATTCTACATTTCTGAAGATTCCTATAATTTTTGTCCAAAATTTCAACAGATTGGAAAAAATGGTCAACCAAAGTTCCAATTTTTTACGCAAGCCAATCATTTGCCCAGATTAATACCATACCAACTGTCAATTAGTATCTTCCCCTCATTCAGAGCTTTTCAAATAAGCCACCAGGAGTACACACTCTTTCAAGCAAATTATATTCTATAGCGACAACAATTCCAAGCTTTACAACAAGGCACAATTCATGAAAGCAACACATGCTCAACATAATGCTTGTTCTACACCAATAGCTACATATGCACCAATGCTACACAATGAGGCTACTTCGACTGAAATTCAGAATTCAGGGCCCCCAAGAAATACACAATTAGTCGAGTTCAATAAACTACAGGAAGAGGACCAATTTAGAGAATGTATGGCTAGTTCACAACGACAAATTGCCAGTTTGCAAAGTGATTCTATAAGCTGCATAGAATCCCGATTCTCCTTATTATGAGTTAAAACGAAGTTTCGAAGTTCCTCTCTCTCTCTCTCTCTCTCTCTCTCTCTCACCAAGACTAGGCCTGTTCAGACCTAGGGAAATTGGGCCCTGAATTTGAGCGAGTCCAGTTCAGACTAAAACTCCAAGTCAAATCGAACCAAACCCGGTTTGATTGCAAAACATAATTCAAGCCCATGCAGTAGCAGCAGTGGTTAATGGATTCGTATTCCCGGCAATGTTCCTCGTTCAGGCACACGTCATCCACGGTTTTGAGACTCTCCGGAACAATCCCTCCAAAAGCTTACAGAGACCATGTCAAATATAGTGTGGCTCAGACAGCGATTCTGGCTCGGATATAGATAACGTGGTTTTTAACAAAGCAATGGAGATTAAGGAACAGAATTAAGATATATAGCGTGGCTCAGACAGCGATTCTAGATTGGATGTAACGTGGCAGATAGCGATTCTAGGATTAACGTGAGCAGCAGTCAGAGAAGATAGCGATTCTAGGATCAACATGTTTGTTAAAATCGATTTCTTTGTTAAATATTACACATCATCGATTTCAAAACAATGATTTCAAATCGACTTCTGATCTGTAGTGTCCCTCAATATATTATCAAGAAGGAAGATCGCGAAGAAGGAAGATCACGACCAGCAGGTGGCACTTTGATATGCATGTTAGTAAGCCGAAGCCTGGTGGCACCTGGTGATGCTGCACTTCCTATGGATGTTGATCTACTTCTCTTCATACTTCTTACTATATCACAAGTCGGACCGGATCAGCACAACAAACAGAGACATCAAATCCAGTATTTGGTCAAGTGGGATGGTGGACATCTCAATAAGGCTACCTGGAAGCCCATTGATGTCTTCTATTATACAGCTTGGCTGCAGGACTAGGCTAGAGAACTTGCTGCCACATTTGATCAAGCTAGCCACAGTCTGTCTGCTCCACCATGCTCCTACACCAGATGCTCTGCCTTGATTCCCAATGTTACTTTTTGACGTACGAACATCAGCAAGTAGATTTCTTTTAGTTCATGGTTCTCTTTTTGTAGCCCACATTGGGTCAGTGTTATGGACAGACTTATAGCTTTTTATAGTACTTTTTTGGGCTTATTTGGCAGTGTTGGCCTGGACCCAAATATTTGATTCGTAGGAAAGAGATTATTCTTATTCACAAGGTATGGGGCGTTTATTTGGAGGGGAGGAAAACTGCCTTATATAAAATTGGGAATTTACCCTAATTCAATAGAGCACATAGAAAGGAGATATTCATTCAATAGCTTTTGATTTTGACTGCTCTTTAGTTTTTTGTAGGAGACTCGTTACCCTTCCCATTTGGGGATCAGCTATTGACTACATTTTGTGTTACTTCAGTATTCTTAGTTGGAGAATGCTATTTGCTTCATCCTTTTATGATCTATTGTGCTTACTGCGATGCTAAATTTGGTTGGTTCATCACAAACAGACCACCATGTGCCAAATACTAAGACACATCCAACATGACTGAAGACTATGACTTAAATTGTGGCATGAAAATTAGCAGGACCTTCAGTTCATACGTGGAGAAAGACGTGTTATGATTTCCATCAATACCGTTGATGACCTAATATAACAAGAGAGAGGCAAAAGCATTCAAGAGGTAAAAATGGCCAATAATGGGAAAGAGGATCCATTACTCTAGCAAGCCTCATAAAAGAGAGAACATTCGAAGAGGGACAGAAAAGTGTCACTCCAGCCCTTAAGGTTCAGCCATTACCAGTTTTTCTTGCATGGAGATTTCAGCTGAGATTTCAATTAACACCAGTTCATGGAAAAGAAAAATCATACCAGCACGCATAATCCATCAGCCTAAGAGAGACAAAGATTTTAGCTGGAACGAAAGGATTTCTGATGAGACACCTGCATATCTAGAAGAGAGAGAAAGGAAGGACAGAAAGTTTAGTAATGCCTTGTAGTATTGAGAAGGTAAACGTGAGTAAAACCACTGCTTATGTTTTGTTTTCTTCCGTGGGAGGCCAAGTGCATCTCTCCAATGAAGAATCAAAACTAAAAGTCAAAAATCCCCTTGAGGAGAAGAAAAAACTATTTTGTTAAGAAAATCAGCTTCAATCCTACCAGAGTGCATGGAGAGAAAGAGAGAGAAGGTGAGCCTGGCGTTGTACATGAGCTACAAGAGAGAGGGTGATAGAGGAGAATACGAAAAAACGAAGAGGAATATGTGATTAGTTTCATCCCCGTTGTAACTGCCTTGGTACTATTCCCACAGATGATTTTCTTTCATAATAGCTGAGAGATCAGATTTGGAAGAAATATTCTCTACTGTTGGTGGCTGACAGATTTGGGCTGGTTTTATGGGCCTTTTCTAGTGAATAATCACAACCCATTGAGTGGTTGTTCATAACTTCTAGGAGGATTGATTTAGTAGCTACTTGAGGCATCCTGCTGGCTGGAAAATTCTGGAAGTGTATATCAGATCTTAACAGTGACTTTCCATCAGCATAAGAATCTGAGAAAGGCAGTAGACAGTAAGGCATCTGATAGGAAAAGAATCATTTGGTACGACATAAAATTGCTACATGCCTGTGTGCAATATAGCATGCATGTGATGGGAAATTGTTGTGTGTTAAGATTTTCACAATTGCTAGTCAATGTTATGACACTCGTCTGGTGCTTGTAATTAGTCTAATCAGTAGGACACTATCTTGTTCATGTCGTATCTAATCATCCTCGTGTAGTACAAGATTTTTCGCCTTTTATAAGATTAAATCATCTTAGATTACGATCTCAGTCTAGGGTTTTATCTGAGTTTCATCACGTCTTAACCTAGGAAAATCAATGGTCTTATGAGAAAGTGCAATCTGTTTGAAAATACCAAGTAACAAAATTCTTAGCTAATAAACTTCAAAAAGTGCAATAGAGTAAAATCACTGATAAATTGTACTGGACATAAGTGGAACATCCAACATCTTTAGAAAAAATGAAATAACAGCCCTCATCACCCTTTTCTGGCACATGAATTGTCAGTTTTTTAAAAGAATATTCACACTCACATTAGACTAACATTGTTTGAAACTTCATTGTGGTTCAGTCAGGTAGCGGATTGTTGAAGGGCAGGTCAGTTTAGTACAAAGTCCAAATCCCTGTCAAATAATGTATACAGTAGTCAGAAGAATAGTAACATCAACGAAACAGGACAAATGCAATAGTTTTAGCTTTGAGGGTTTTACTCTATTTGCATATAATGCGTCACAACTTTCCTGGGTAAAATCCAACACACACGTCAAGAACTAGTTTTGAGACTTACTCGTTGAACTAGAGTTGACCTCTTTGGCTTCCCTATGTAGCTCTGTCCAGTTATTTTCAACCAATCTTCCTGGATTTCTTTTCTGGTAAGGACCAAATGAAGCTTGGGGAGCTTCAGAGGAAGCGGAGGTTCTTCATTGACCGATCTTTTTGCTCCACGCTTGGACCTCTTACAAATTTTAGTTGAAGCCCGGGATAGAAAGCATGCTCTCCCTTTGCGAGCTCTGTGAAATTGTAGGCATTTTTTGTAAAGGAACTTGTCGTCTACCTATGATCTAGGGCTGCATCGCACTTATGACATGCAGCTTCTACACAAAACTGAAGAGTAGCGATGAAAAAGCACTCTGAACTGAATAAACATGGATAAAGCAATATTAAGAGCAGAATAAATAGGAGAAAGTTATACCTTGTGTATACTTTCAGACTTTTGTCAGCATCTTTCAAAGACTCAAACTGCCTTGGTGGTCGTCTTTGAGTCCTACTAGCTGGCAACGTCTCTCTTGTAACATGGTTGTTTGTACTTTGAGACTTCGGAGGCGACATAAGAGGTTGCTCTTGTAGTGTCAAGGTTGTAATAAGTGAAGGCTGGCTCAGCTTCTTCTGGCACCTGCGGATCCTTCCCCCCGTCTTAGCTGGACATTCCAACCCCTTGCTTTGAATAAGCTCAAAATTCTTCTCTTCCAAACCATGAGTTCCGCAATGACTTTGGGCATTCAAGGTTTTCGGCAAAAGGTCCGGTTGTTTAGGATCCAAAGTCTGATACGCTTCAATCACCTGCTGCTTCAGTTCCTGGTCATGTCCACCTCGATCTGCCGCTTTGGACGCTTCTTGCCTTTCAGGCTTGTCACCCGTCTCCTCAATTGATGGCCTTCAAATATTTTGGTTCAGTAACCAAGTACTCAAGTCCAATTGAATGTATGCATTCCGAGATGAAAGCTTCTAGTACGTTTGATAATGAGCATCAAGGCTGGACAGCGTCTGAAACCAGCCTATGAACCAAAAAGTTACAGCATCCAACTATGGCACAATAAATTGCATACCTTTTATCATGCCACGTTTGGATAGAATTTCCGTCAACTTTGTAAATATTCTCACGGCATCTGCGCGTCCCATAAGTAGCACGAGAGCTGGACGTAAAAAGGTACATCAGGAAGCCATGCTGCGGATACTCAATAAAACATCTAGACACAGAATCGAGTGCTTTCTAGAACAGGGCCAAAATTAAGCCCTCAATAAGGAACATATGAAGTAGGCAAACAAAAATCATGAAAAGAAAGAAAAATGACCAATTTCAAACTAAGCTACCAAGTCTTTAAGTAAAAAAATAACAAATTAGGCAAAGCGTGGAGGCAAACCAGGTACAGTAGATTTTCTTCTATGCAGCTCCAGCATTAAAATGATATGGCGCAAAACTTGTAACTAACTGCGTTAAACGTTCTTGGAAAGAAAGATAGCGAGCTACTAAGCGCAGCACCTAGATGCTAACAAAAATAATGGAAAATTTGAAAGCATAGCAAGTCCGTAAATGGAAGAGTAAAACTGTCCTTGTCAACATTTTACAACATCGTGGAGTAGTGGATATGCAAGCATAAATCAAATGTAAGGCTTTTTTGTAAATTGTCAATAGAGCTTTGAATGGAAATTGAGAGACAAACGACAACGACTATTTATCAGCACCTGAGGTCACGATGCCATTGCATAAACCTTTCGCTTCTTACTACAGCTCTCCGTTTTCCCGTTTGCTGCAAACCCAGACAAGCAAATGCTATTTAATCTATTTTTACTTGAGTCTCGATTGACAATGTTCTAAGCATTTAGCCAAAAATGTTGTTGATGGGAGAGAGTGTTGTTTGCTGCATACCGGCCAAATAGGAATGAATGGAGCGATCAAATCAGTTTGAAAACTCGGCTGACGATTTGGTAAATACATGGCCAGTAGTGCTCTTTACGAGAGATCATGGGAGAGAACTAATCATCTCTAAGCATACCAACGACATTGAAAATTGTAATTTTTATTCCACGAAAACTTGCAAATCTTGAAGAATCTACAGCACAGATCTTGGAATACGTGATAACAAAACATAGAAATAGAAGTTGTTGCGTAAACTAAACATACCGTTTCCACCAATGTTTCCATGGCCATGTTCGAAAGAATATTAAGGATGAAAGGCTCGTCGCATCATCCAGCAATAAACGCATGCACTTCAATTGTGGTGTCTGGAACAGAACTAACCAGAAGCACGGGCTTTGAAAATATCACACAATTACGAACTCAAGAACTTTTTCATAGCGTCATCATTATCATCTCAAATTCGCCGTAACGTGATGTTACATTTGTATTACGGACTACGAACTACAGTGAACCAAAGCATTGCATAACGACCTCATCATGATCGGATCAGCAAGACATCATCAAAACTCGACATATAGAAACCAAAAAACACACGCAGCTCTTAGCAAAATCGACAAAAACCTCGACGATAAAAGAAAATCCGCAAACGGTATGGTCAACAAGACAGTACAACAAGGTCGAAACACTTAATCGAACAATGCATAATGCAAAAGCAGTACAATATCGTATTGAAAATTGAAACGGCACAAGGGAAAAAGGAATAAGGGGATCAGATCTGAGAGGTTGCCAGCTTATTGATGCCGATAATATCACTTGCTTGCCTTTTTGTGTATCATTTATCATGTAGAACCTTTCATGTGATGAAGGATTGTTGCCCGCAAATCAAAGATTGTTGCAAATATATCATGAATGATCGATCCGTGATGAAGGATGATTTGTTGCCGACCAAGATTATGCAGAAATCTACGAAATCCTTCGACGAGATGCAGCAGGGATGGACGATCAAGGGCGAAAGATAGAAGCCCATGGCGATGGCGATGCAGGCGATGGCGATGGCGAGAGAGAAAGAAAAGACAGATGGCAGAAACTAATGACGATTATTAACCTGGATTATGACTAATTAATCCTGATTATCACTAGTTAAAATTGTACCAAATCCTGATTAAGTTTTTGATGGTTTCCAGCCTTACAAAAGGATGTCCTTGGCTTGGGACTTGGGAGGCCTCCCAAACCCAATTCTCGACAAACCTTTTTTTTTAAATTCTCCAAAAACTTGCATTTTATAAAGCTTTTTGGCGTTTTGAAGACTTTTACTCATAAAAGGGTTTATCGTCATAAATTTACTATATCATTTTATAAAAAATAATGCCTAATTCATTCTTTTACTTTCTCGAATATTTTGAGCATTGCCCAAGACCCTCCCCTCTCAACTTAAGCCTATGCTTAGAAAAATTTCTTCAAACTCACTTGCTAGAATACTTTCAAGTCTAAAACTTGACTTAGATTATGTATAGGGTAAGGCTATGGGGTTCTTAGGGTAAGGCTAAGGGGCAAAAACCCATAAAGCCATGCTCTCGGAGTTTACTTGTCATAAATATCGATTTTGTGGCCAAGGTGGGCATTTTCCTTGCAAGTGGCTCGGCTTTTATTGGTGTGATGCATTGCCCTTGCAAACTCAAAAGGTATTTATGGTGCCAAAAAACCAACTCAAAATTTTGTATTCAATGTCGTGCCTTTAGCGTATCCAAATTCTTGAGATGTTCCTATGTAAGTTTCTTTCTCAAGCCTCCTCCTTTCCCTACCAAAAGCATATTAAGTTACTTTTCTAATGTGGTTTCAACTTGAATGTAGTAGAAGTCTCTTTTTTAAAACGAAGTCCTCTGATTGTTCCATTGAAAAAAGAGGGTCCTCTACCAACTTTCATACTAATTTTGAGCTGCCATCATTTGGTAGAGACTCCTTGCTGCTCTAAGCCCATTTTTGAGCTTTGAGCAGCAACAACTACGAAACATTACTCAACATGTTGAATTGCAATACGCAACTTCACAAAAATGGACCTATGGCATTGTGACGATTCAACCTAGCAAATTAGCTTGTAGCATTACATTCAACATTTACCACCCATGAATGAGGGGTGGTATATTGTCTATAGGTCATCATCTCACTTGCTAAGGCTTTAAAAATGGGTGACAAGAGAAAGGGCTGGACAAAGATAGTTGCCACTAGTGTTGAGCTAGCTACCTTTATGTTAGTTGTATATTTGGCTAGACATCGCCTTTAGCCGTCTTTGAAAGCTTATGTATGATAAGGATGATACCGCCACTAGGCAAAGTTTGGGTTCCACAAAGTTTAAGCTAGGATGTGATAAAAAGGAGTAGGGTATTCCCAATCATAACTAAGGGTGTAGGTAGGGTCGCATCCTCATCCAATGGTTGGGAATGCTTAGAAGATGCTATCATGACCCTTCCATAATCATATAATATTCTGACCATTCGACGTGAGTGGAGCCCGACTCCTATCCTTAGTCATGATTGGGAATACACACATCCTTATCATATCAAAATTTTCAAAGATGTAAGATGTGATTTTATTTAGATCAACACATCCTACCCACTACAAAACTTAAAGATTAGAACCTTGTAATCCTATTGGACATAACATTTTTTACATTGAAAAATAAGTGTTGTCTTCAAGAAGTCAAGATACATGGTTTCTTCAAACTAGTTCATGACAAGATGTTGGTCCCATTATCAGAGGATGATAATTTTCCCAAGTCTGTCCTAACATTAACTAGCTACGCATAACGGCCACAAATGTAGATTCAGACGAACTCGTAATTGTAGATTTTCTCCACTCCCTTGCTTAGTTTTCATGACATCTTTGTTAGGAGTTACAAACAAGCCCTTGAACAAGGATTGGGGTCTTTGCAAGACATTGTCCACCAAGGTCCACAAACGCATATCATTTGATTTGATGGCTGTCACCTACTCAAGCTCACGTGTGCACCAATTGAGATTTGAACTTAGGTTTCCTATGAGATCATTTGCTCAATTTGAGCAAGCTATAGTTGAAAGAAATACACTCCAAGTTTTTAATCTTATTTTTGTTGTTATATTATAGACAATGCAAAAAATATGAAAGTGCAATACAAAGAAAGTCTATATCATTAAAAAAAAAAATCACAACACCATGCAAATGTATTCAATTAAAAATCTATCTCTCAACTTCATCCCTCACCAATAACTTTTTAAGGCAATTGCCATACAATCAATCTTTTTTTATTTCGAGCAAATAATTCTACAATAGTCTTACATAGAAATTTTCATTCTAACATGTTATCTTCCTTTACATTGACTTTATTATCCAATGTTTAATGTAACATGTTTTAACAACCACCTTACAATTAAGCTACTAGAAGAGACATTGTACGAAGCTCGGAAACAAAAAAAACACTTTTGAGGCCTAGTTTTATCAATATATCAATCATATGCATAGCACATTCAGTAGACCTCACAAGAAGAGGGAGAGTTGAAGAAGAAATAATATGTGTTTCTAATGAGTAATGAAGTAACAAGAAGCTTCAATGACATAACCTTCCATGACTAAAGCACAATTCAAATGTGGGACCTAACACATGCCGAGCACTTTTGATGTGGAATGAAGAGGAAAGCAAAAACAAATTGAATGAGAAAGACGACCTGTCAATTGCACCTCACTTTTCATTATAGTAGAGAGATTGTAGAACTCGATTTATAGCAGGAGCCCCAATGTCAATTTGACTTTGTCATAACATCCTTAGAAGAATTCTTCTTAAGCTTTTATCACTTCCCTAGGCTCTAGTGCTTTAATTTTTACCATGTACTCTTTGTCAAAAATCAATAGTAGAAGTGATTTTTTGAAAGAAAAAAAAAAACGCTAGTTCATGTGGGAATATCTTATACACATTGGATAGTAAATTACTAGGTATAGATGTATCATGTGGAGCCATTCATCCTCAAAGTGTAGAACAAAATTTTGAACGAAAATAAGGGGTTTGGCATTTTGCGAGTAAATAATCTGCGAGTTTTGCGAGTTTAGTGTTTTTGTACACTTCATTATCATGTTGTTTATTTTCTTGCTAGCTAAAAGATATGTGCCATGAAATTTTAGAAATCATTTGTAAATAAAACTCGCAAAGAATTTACTCGCAGATTGTCAAAACCCCGAAAATAATCGTTTATGTATCCACAAACTCTAGAAGAAAATAGAGAGCTTCTTAGCCATATATATCACATTTTTCTAAAATGAAATACAACAAAAGATGATGTGAAGGTACTTTCTATTCCACTTAACGAGAGACTTTTCAAAATTTTCCCAACCATGTTTCACATCACTATGTGATTGCTTTCTTCATTGGTAGGCCTCCTTATGTTGTTGAAGTATTCATATGCTTGGTTGAGTTTCATGAATAAATTGGGAAGCTAGATTCTTGGCTTTAAACCATCAGGTATGGGTTGTATTCATTTTAAATCATTAGTAAAAGTGAAGTTAACATAAATATGGTTTTGGAACCTTGTACCTATTGCGGTAAACCACTGTATATCAACCACATATTTAAAAAAAGACTATATGTGATGCTTTCAATTTGGAGGCATTGGTTCGATTGAGCTCCCTTTCTTTCTCACACAATTCAAGTATGCTCTTGAAGAGACTCAATTATCTAGAAAAGTACTTTTGATATTTGAAATCAAAATGCATCACGTCTCCTCGCATGCAAGGTCATGTATCCTATGGAAGCTTTCCAATCAAAGACCAAATGAGATTCATATCAGAAGAGGAGACTATGTGCATAGGCAAAGAATTCACTTTAAGGATCTATTAGTTCTTGTTATAGATGTAATACATTGTGTTGGAAATTAAGCCCACAGTTATCTCCTTGGTGAATGACTATTTTCTATTTCATGATTCTTCCTGCACGTTTATTGATAATTGATCTAGGGTCAGGTGAAACCAACTTTGGTTCTACATCTACTCATTTGATACCTGCAGGAATCACAAACTCAGACAGCCAATTTATTTGAAGAACGTCCTGATCTCTAGCAAAGGGTAACCAATCCTATCATAATTTCAAGTTCAGATGTTAAGTTCAATTACTTGAAGTCATTGAAGACTTGGACATCCTCAAGGACTTCCAAGAACTAGCATTTAGAACAAATCTGCAGAAATACATTACTTTTTCGACAGTCTGCAGAAATATACTAAGTGTCGCAACAGTCTGCAGAAATGAACTATGTTTTCAACAGCTTCAGCTTTTTCGCATTTCCCCGAAATGCGACACTTGCATAGTTCAAAAGTTTAACTGTTTTTAATAGCTTCGGCTTTTTCACATTTTCCCGAAAAATGCGAAGAGGGAGAAAATTCACAAAGGTCATCTATTTTCATGAGCTAAACTGTTTTAAAGACATCTTCACCTTCTTGAGGGCACCTTCGCCTTTATTGAGTTGAGTCAATTTTTGGGCCATTAGAGTATTCTTGGATCCCAATTCTGATATTCATTTGTGAAGTGAGAAAAAACCACTTCACGTAAAATGCAAAGTGAGAGAATTTGTGATGTCCTCGTCCGCGTCAACATTCCTAATTCATTGTAAATATACACTATGTACAGTTGTCACAAAAGCCATATACTTCCAAGCACAACGACTTACCTAATTAGATGACAAACATTTAATGTAGTTAATACATGGATGCAATCTATAAATAGATCATCTCAGCACAAATTACTTGACACTCCGTCCATGAGACGAATGATTTTTAGCCTCCTAGTTACATCGTCATTTTGGTTGTAATTGCTATTTTATTGTGCTTCAGTGTAATGAGCAGCAGCACGCTTTTCTATCTGTGTATAACGTAGATGAATGCTTGTTGTGATTGAATGCACTTAATCGCTGTTTGATTGCACTTGTTTACTCACTCTGATCAGAACACGGACATCTATGAGTCTTCAGTTTCTAATCAGACGATGGCTGTCTTTGACACCCTTCACATTGAATCCATTTTTCAGTAATACCACACACAAACCATTTTTAATCTCTTCGATGGACTGTACTCTTGTTTTTGTGAGTATGAATTAATTTTTAAGATTCTATTGGGCAATTAGAACACTTAAAGTTGTGATTATATTTATTATAAGCTGGTAGAGCTGTTCCGCGATATTCCTGCTCTCTTCTCCGTTCGCGTTCTTCTATCTCTCTTGCCCCATCAGATTGGTATCAGAGCATAGCTCAAATAAACTGAGAGATTAAGTTTGTTCCATTTATATTACTGTTAACATGTCTCATATAAGTAGGTCTTCATCTTTATCATCCAGCGAAGCTAGAATCATTGACAAGTTCAATGGTTCTAACTTCTACATCTGAGAGTTAAAACTTCGGATGATGTTGATAGATAGAGATCTTTGGAATGTAGTAGAAGTTGATAACCTGAAACCAGAAGATGGTGATCAAGAAAAGACATGGACGCTCAAAGATCAGAAGGCCTTAGCATGTATCACAATCAATCTAGCCGACTCCCAAATATCCCATGTTACCACATGCAAAACCTCTAAGAATGCATTAGATTTGTTATCAAATCTCTATGAGACTCATGATGTAACCACTAGATTACATCTGAGAAGGAAGTTCTTTACTCTTAGCATGTCTGATCTACTGCCATCACTTCTCACATCGACAACTTCAAGTCTTTATTGGACTAGTTATCAGTTGTACGATGTTCTATTCAAGATGATGATGCTGTTATGACTTTGCTTTCTCCTCTTCCAAAATCCTATGAACACTTTGTGGTGATGATCTTGACACAACCTGACCTCACTCTTCAAAAGGTGATCGATCATCTTCTTCAAGAAGAAATGTGGAGAAAGACCAGCGGCCTGTCCATCAAAGACAAATCTACAACGAGACGAAGAAGCAACAACATCATCAGCCAACAGACTCCTCCAACACGGCGGAATTCAAGGAGCAAGATACACATTTGTTAATGGATTACAACAGTAGCAATGAAGGCTGTGATAGCTGGTACCTGGACAGCAGCGCTACCCAACACATGACCTCTTGAAAGAAATGGTTTACCAAGTATGCAGCTTACAACATAGATCAATTCATCTACCTCGGAGATTTTAGCACCATACGCACTGAAGGCAAAGGGACAGTCAAGATCACAGTTAACAACGATATATTTATTTGTGTTTTCAACATCCTTCACGTTCCTCAACTATCGAAGAACTTATTATCAGTTCTAAGATAACTGATGAGGGCTACACTGCTACTTTCTCATCTGAGCAGTGTACAATATCCAAAGAAGATACTACTCTGACTACATGCACTAGAGTCGGAAATCTTTATGTACTCTCTAATTCAGTTGCATTAGCTAGCATCTCTCATGAAAATATAAATGATAATGCTACTTTGTGGCATAGTCGATTTGGACACGTGAATACAAGATCACTTTCCTATATGTGTTGTAATAATTTAGTCGATGGATTGTATATCCCTTCTTCATTGGATAGGCAATCTTTCTTTTGTGAATCATGCGTCAATGGCAAACACTCTAGATGCAACTTTCCCAAATCACATTCCATCAAAACAAAGCATGTATTTGATCTTGTACATAGCGATCTTTGTGGTCCAATGCCAAATTCGTCCTTAGTAGATGCAATCTATTTTATCACTTTCATAGATGATTATTCTAGATGGTCTACAGTCATGTTCATTAAGCACAAATATGAAGCCTTTGAATGCTTCAAGAGATTCAAGGCCATGGCTGAGACACAAACGTGTACAAAAGTGAAGGCACTCCAAACTGTTGGTGGTAGCGAATACTTCTCTAACGAGATGTCCGACTACATGGCTGAACATGGTATTAGAAGACAGTTTTCCACTTTCTATTCCCCTCAATAGAACGAGATTGTAGAAAGGAAGAACCGAACTCTTCTCAACTCAACTAGATCCATGCTACATCAAGCACACCTACCTGCAAAGTTCTGGGCAGAAGCTACTGCCACAGCCTGTTACGTGCAGAACAGATCCATCACCAAGGCCGCCAACAACAAAACTCCTCATGAAATTTGGCATGGGCACAAGCCTAGTGTCAGCCATTTAAAAAATTTTGGTTGTATATGTTTTGTTCACATTCCTAAACAGCTTAGGAAGAAGCTGGATCATAGGACAAATAAATCTATTTTCATTGGCTATCCTGATGAACATAAAGCTTATAAAGTTTATGATCCATCCACCAATATAGTATTTGTCTCTGGGGATGTAATATCTCAAGAACATACATACTATGATTTTAAACAACCATCAATAAATGATGCCATGTCATTTCATCCTATTTTACGTAGCATGGAATTTTCCAACGATAATGTTTCTTCTACAAAACTTGCAGCTACAACTATAGAAGCCGAGTAGCCGACAGTACTTGTCATCAGACCAGACCAAGCTAGCCGAACAGATCTGGAGAAATTCAAGAAGTGCATCATTGCATCCTGGTCAATCAAATGTCCACAGATCCTCACGGACTCGGACAGTTCCTGAGAGGTATACACCTCAATCATTCTGGACCTAATCAGAAGAACCAGAGAGCCTAGCCAAAGCAAGTAACTCCAAGGATGTTGTGAAGTGGCAAGAAGCTATGGAAAGCAAGTACAACCCACTTTTGATGAACCAGACCTGGACACTGGTCGACTTCCCCAATCACAAGAGAGTTATCAACAACGAGTGGATCTTCAAGAAGAAGATCAACTCTGAAGGTTCTATTGCTAAATGGAAAGCACGGCTGGTGGCTAAATGATTCACTCAAGTCCAATGAGTGGATTACCAAAAGAATTTCAGTCCTGTCATCCAAATGCAGTCAATCAGGACTCTGATTGTGTTAGCAATCGCAGAAGACCTCGAAATGCACCAAATGGATGTCAAGATAGCATTTTCCAATGGCAATGTCAAAGAGGAGCTGTATACCTTCCAATCGAAAGGATTCAAAGTCAAGGCCAAGGGCACAAAGTGTGCAAGCTACACAAAGCAATCTATGGTCTGAAACAGGTCGCAAGGGCATGGTTCGATAGAATTAACTTTTATCAATTGGGGTTTGCAAACAATTCAGCTGATTGTAATATTTATGCAAAGCATATAGGCACCAATTCAGCTCACATAGCTCTTTACGTAGATGATGCGTTTATCTTGTCTAACGACATTTCTCTTCTACACACTAGTAAGAGTGATCTGTGAAAGGAATTTGACATGATTGATTTAGGAGTTGTCCATTCTTTGTTAAGAATTCACATTACTAGAAATAGACTTCAGAAGAAGATCTATCTTAGCCAAGAGACATATCTAAAAGGCATTTTAGAAAAAATTCATATCTATGATTGCAAACCAATTGAAACTCCAATGGATCCACGTATAGTATTGACTAAACCTACTTGTGCTGATTCTGATAGTGAAGTACTCGACATAGCAAAGTACCCTTATCATTCACTAATAGGATCTTTGATGTATACAATGTTGTGTACTAGATCAGATTTAGCATACCGTTAGCACATTAAGTCAATTCATGTCAAAGCCTAGGATCTCTCATTGGAAAGCATTAAAGAGAGTAATGAGATATATTCAGAGAAGTTTAGATCACATTTTATGTTATGATGGAAATGCTATCGACCCACTCGTCCTGCGAGGCTACTCCGACTATGATTGGGGAGGAACAGTCTCTACCAGAAAATCTACCTTCGGGGGGACCGATTTTGTGGAACTCAATAAAGTAGAAAGCAGAAATCAGTTGCGCTTTCTTCGACAGAAGCAGAGTACATCACAACATGCCAAGCTTCAAAAGAAGCTATATCGATCAGGTTATTACTTCATGGCTTACATCACACTCAGATCAATGATACCACCATTCTGTGTGACAACTTGAGCTATATTTCACTGTCATTGAATCCCAAATTTCATGACAAATCCAAGCACATAGAAATCCAGTATTATTTCATTCGGGAGAAAGTCTTCTCAGGGCAAGTGATCCTTCAATACTGCTCCACAAGAGAAATGGTTGCAGACATGTTCACCAAAGCGCTTCCTAGGATCAAGCATAAGAAGTTCTTCAACATGTTGAACCTGACGAAGATACCAAGGCACCAACCATGACGTTAAGGAGGACTGTTGAAAATTAAACCCACAGTTGTCTCCTTGGTGAATGACTAATTTCTATTTCATGATTCTTCCTACACGTTTATTGATCATTGATCTAGGGTCAGGTGAAACCAACTTTGGTTCTACGTTTGCTCATCTGATACCTGCAAGAATAACAAACTCATACAGCCAATTTATTTGAAGAACGTATACAACGAGCTTCAGGTTGATCTCCAGCAAAGGGTAACCAATCCTGTTATACTTTCAAAGCTAGTTGTTAAGTTCAATTACTTGAAGTCATTGAAGACTTGGCCATCTTCAAGGACTTCCATGAACTAGCATTTAGAACAAGTCTGCAGAAATACATTCCTTTTTTGACAATCTATAGAAATACACTAAGTGTCGCAACAGTCTACAGAAATACAGTAAGTGTCAAAACAGTCTTAAAAAATGAACTATGTTTTCAATAGCTTTGGCTTTTTTGCATTTTTCCGAAATGCGACACTTGCATAGTTCAAAAGTTTAACTTGTGTAGTTCAAAAGTTTAACTATTTTTAACACCTTCGACTTTTTCACATTTTCTTGAAAAATGCGGGTCATCTATTTTTCATGAGTTAAACTGTTTTAAAGACATCTTCGTCTTTTTGAGGGCACCTTCGCCTTTTAAAGAGCACCTTTGGCTTTTTCGTAAAATCTCGAAGAGAGAGAAAATGCCGAAGGTCATCTATTTTGAACGAGGGACGTTCCCAGCCACTTTTCAAAATTTGCGAAGTGAGAGAAAACCACTTCACATAAAATGCAAAGTGAGAGAATTTGCGACATCCTCGTCCGTGTCAACAATCCTAATTCGTTGACAGTATACATTATGTATAGTTGTCACAAAAGCCATATACTTCCAAGAACAATGGCTTACCTAATTAGGTGACAAACATTTAATGTAGTTTATACATGGATGCAATCTATAAATAGATCATCCCACTTGATGCTCCGTCCATAAGATGAACGATTTTGAGCCTCCCAGTTATGCCATCAATTTGGTTGTAATTGCTATTGTAGTATGCTTCAGTGTAATATAACAGCATCACGCTTTTTTGTCTGTGTATAACGTGGATAAATGCTTGTTGTGATTGAATGCACTTTATCGTTGTTTGATCGCGCTTGTTTAGTCACTCTGATCAGAACACGGACGTCTATGACTCCTCAGTTTCTGATTCGATGATGGCTATCTTTGATGCTTAAGAAACTCGCAATATCATACTGCTCTTTCCATCTATTTCAGAACCAATCTTCACATTGAAATGGTTTTTGAGTAATACCACACAAAAACAAGTTCTAATCTCTTCGGTGGACTGTACTCTTGTTTTTGTGAGTATGAATTAGTTTTGAAGATCTTGTTGGGCAATTAGAACACTTAAAGCTGTGATTATATTTAGCATAAGCTTTCTATTAGACTATTTTTACATCTAGCAGCTGATTGTAACGGGAGAGCTGTTCCGCAATAATCCTGCTCTCTTCTCTATTCGCGTTCTTCTATCTCCCTTGACCCATCAGATTGGTATCTAAACATAGTTCAAATAAACCGAGAGATTAAGTTTGTTCCATTTATATTACTGTTAACATGTCTCATATAGGTAGCTCTTCATCTTCATCATCCAGCGAAGCTAGAATCATTGACAAGTTCAATGGTGCTAACTTCTACATCTGAAAGTTAACATTCCATATGATGTTGATAGATAGAGATCTTTGGGATGTAGTAGAAGATGCTGACCTGAAACCAAAAAATGGTGATTAAGCAAAGGCATGGAAGATCAAAGATCAGAAGGCCTTAACATGTATCACACTCAATCTGGTTGACTCCCAAATATCCCATGTTACAACATGCAAAATCTCTAAGGATGCATTAGATTTGTTATCAAACCTCTATGAGACTCATGATGTAACCACTAGATTACATCTGAGAAGGAAGTTCTTTACTCTTAGCATGTCTGATTTTACTGCCATTCTGGTTGAGCGAGATCGTTGGTAAAAACAACAATTTCATGATACTGTTGGTTGCGCGCTTGCTAGAACGTTGTCTTGGTAGAAACAAGACTTGATAATCCACAGGCAATGTTTAGATTATTGAACAACCCGCTCTCATACCATGTCATAAATCAGTGGGAATGAGCAGAAGCTGATGAGCGAGCTTGGTGTAGGATCAGAAGAGCCACAAACATCAACAAAATATTCAAATTGAATGATTCAAACAAATGCACGATGAAACGATACATTAGTGGGACTGAAAATTTGCACTCTAATTAATATAAAATAGTGAATACAATGCTTGAATTGATAACTTCATCTTATAGTC
The DNA here is from genome assembly GCA_029204225.1 of Diphasiastrum complanatum. Taxonomy (NCBI): domain Eukaryota; kingdom Viridiplantae; phylum Streptophyta; class Lycopodiopsida; order Lycopodiales; family Lycopodiaceae; genus Diphasiastrum; species Diphasiastrum complanatum. The sequence continues at coordinate 44,956,353 of CM055096.1, forward strand.
ATTGAGCATGATAATGCTGCTTATAGAAAAACTCAAATAATTAGAAGAAGTTTTTTGATGAAGATTCTAGGATTGATATCCTACAAAATATCTACAACTACCTTTTGTTGCAGTTATTACAACTGTCTCATTATAATTAATGCATGTACAAACTGGGTAGACTGTCAACGCGAAGTCGTTGTGTTGGATTTCAGACCGACAATATCAAAATTTACAAGTATCAAAAAATGTACAATGACTCGAAAAATAATGACTCAAGAATATACACTGATTCGAAAAATATATATAATTTTCGAGTAGATCCGGTATCAAAAAATTCCAGAAAATTTGATTCTGAATTTTTCGATCCTCTGCTAAAAAATTTGAGCCTTCTGTTGTTGGTTTTTCAAGGTGCTCATTATTGAATGGATTTGAGGCTGAGCATCGAATTCCAACAAGTCCAATAGTTTGGCTATATGACCTTTGCCCTTACCTTTGAGGCCGATGAACTAATCTTCGATGAAGACGATATCTCAATTGGTGAATATCTTCGACTCGACAAGATCATACAACTTATAAGCTTTATCTAAAGTAGTGTAGCTAATAAAATCACTTCCCAAAATTTGCGAAGTGAGAGAAAACCACTTCACGTAAAATGCAAAGTGAGAGAATTTGCGACGTCCTCGTCCGCGTCAATATTTCTAATCCGTTGACAATATACGCTATGTACAGTTGTCACAAAAGCCATATACTTCCAAGTACAATGACTTACCTAATTAGGTGACAAAAATTTAATATATATAGTTAATACATGGATGCAATCTATAAATAGATCATCCTTGCACAAATTACTTGACGCTCCGTCCATGAGACGAATGATTTTGAGCCTCCCAATTATGTCGTCATTTTGGTTGTAATTGCTAATTTATTGTGCTTCATCTTAATATAGCAGCAACACGCTTTTCTATCTATGTATAACGTAGATGAATGCTTGTTGTGATTGAATGCACTTTATTGTTGTTTGATCGTGCTTGTTTACTCACTCTGATCAGAACACGGCCGTCTACGAGTCCTCAATTTCTGATCAGATGATGGCTGTCTTTGACGCCTGAGGAACTCACGATATCATACTGCTCCTTCCATCTATTTTAGAACCAAACCTCACATTGAATCCATTTTTGAGTAATACCACACACAAACCATTTCTAATCTCTTCGGTGGACTGTACTCTTGTTTTTATGAGTATGAATTAATTTTTAAGATCCTGTTGGGCAATTAGAACACTTAAAGCTATGATTATATTTAGCATAAGCTTTCTATTAGATTATTTTTGCAACTAGCAGCTGATTGTAACGGGAGAGGTGTTTCGCAATATTGCTGCTCTCTTCTATGTTCGCGTTCTGTCAGGTGAACTCCTGCAACTTTGTCGCAACACGAACAAGAAATGAAGGTCGAACGAGAACAATTCGCGAAAGTCAACGTCCCTTGACTCGAAGCACGAACGATTCACGAACCATTCGTGAATCGTAAACACACCTCCAGGACCGCAAACCGCAAAGGGACGCAAAACGAAAAACTACGAAAGAAACGAAAAGAACGAAAGCAAACGGGAGATTACGAAACAAACGAAGAGGAATCTTTCACGCTGCCAACTGGCAACTCAACGGGCTTGGAGTCGCAGACTTCACGCCCATGTGAAACGAGTGGCAATGATGGGGACTAACTGATTAGCTGATCAGCGTTAAGTAGTCTTGTGATTTCAGCATCTTGTAAACTCCACACTGTGGAGTTATAAACGATCCTTTCTGGATCATAAAAATATATATAGATCTGTAAGAGACAGAGAGAGAGAGAGACGTAGCGAATAGAGCAAAAAAAAAATACTAGAGATGTGCATGAAAGTCTGCCAATGAGTAGAACACAACGAAAGAGCAGAGTGTCATTCCGCCAACGAGCGAGACACGGACGATCTCGTTCTAAAAAATAAACTGATAATACAGTCACTCTATTTTTGTGCATCTTCTTGTCTGTGTCGTCTGTCTTGATTGCTAGAATAAAATATGTTTTGTGATGTGTAGTCGAATTCTAGGTTCCTATAAAAACTTCCATGAAAAAGAAAATACAAAGAAACAAAATCGTTTGCAAATACGAAAACGAAAACAAAAACAAAAAAGAAACAGTTTGCCTTCGCAAAACCGAAACCGAACAACGTTTTCCACTTCCGCGACATGGTATCAGAGCACCTAGGTTATCACTCTTGATATCTCAGCAGTGATTCTTCTAGACAACACAATATGGCTACAACAATCCAAACAAGAGTTGCAATCAGTCTTGATGGCGCAAATTATAGAATATGGAAATTCAAAATCAAATCACTTCTGAAGGGTGAAGACATCTGGTCGGTGACCGAACTCTTAGAGGTGCAGCCCCTAGAGGGAGACCCGAGGAGTGCTGAATGGATCAGAAAAGATGAGCGCGCAATGGCAATCATCGTTTCGTCCATAAACGAAGATCTACTCATGCAGATTGAAGACTGCAAAAGCAGCCATGCAGCGTGGGAGAGATTAAAACAGAAGTATGAGATGTGGACTGCGGTTTCAATTATGCACCTTCACAATTAGCTGCAATCCATACGATGGGATGACAACCAGTTGGATCAGCATGTTGAGAATATCAGAATTATCTTTACTCAACTCTCTGCATCAGGACAGGAGCACCAGGTCCCAGCACCACAGCAGTTGATGTACTTCATGAAATCTCTACCGACGTCCTATCAGCCGCTGAGAATGCTCATACTGAGTCTACTAGATATGACGTTCGACAAAGCAGTCAGTCTTGTCGCTGATGAGATACTGATGAGAGACGAAGGAGAGAGAAGCAGTGATCAAGAGAAGGCTCTCTTCATGAAAGGAAAGAAGAAAAACATTAACAAGCCAAGATTCGAAAAGATGAAGTCCTCGAATCAACAATCTTCTTCCTGTGATCACTGCCACAAACTAGGCCTTACAGCCAACAAATACTGGTTCAATATAACAATACCTTGCATGAGCTGCAAGAAGAAAGGGCCTTTTGCATATGATTGCAGATTTAACTTAAAAAGAAAGAACAAAGCTGACAAAGCTAATATTGCAGAGTCATCAAAGGATGCTGACAGAGGTGACAAAGCTTTCACGTTACTCGACGAAACTTCAACAAGCTACACTAAACATGACTACAATGTAGTCATTGATTCAGGAGAAACATTTCATATAATCTGCAACAAGAAGATCTTAATCGACTTCAGAGAGCTCAAAAATAACATAGCAGTAATTCTAGGTAATGGGAGCAGACACGATGTCAAAGGCATCGGCACTCTACAGCTGCGAACACTGTCAAGCCAAACAAAGCTGCTAGGAGCACTCTATGTGCCCTCACTCAGAAAAGATCTGCTGTCTGTTTTCAAGATGGTAGATCTTGGCATTCGAGTTTTTTTGACAGCAACACTTGCCGCATGATTGAAAAGACAACGAACAAGTTGTTGACGGTCGGATGTAGAGAAGGAAACCTCTACTAGGCCAAAATAATCAGCAACTCTGATAGCATATTAAATGCATCAAAAAATGAAGATCAGCTCTGGCATAGGAAAATATATCATCTAAACATGCGGAGCCTGTATGATATGAGCAGAAAAGACATAGTCACAGGTCTCAAAATTTCAAGGCCCGAAACTGAGTTTTGTGAAACTTGTCAGAAAGGCAAGCAACATCGGAATCCATTCACGCATGAGGGAAGAAGAGCCAAGGAAGTTCTTGAGCTCATCCACTCTGATGTTTGTGGACCGATGAAAATGGATTCGCTCTCAGGTTTGAGATACTTTCTGACGTTCATAGATGATTACAGCCGAATGACCATGATCTACTACTTGAAGAAGAAATCTGAAGTGTTTGATTCCTTCAAGAAGTTTGTGGCATTTGCAGAGCGACACACCTCGAAAAGGATACAGATCCTTAGATCTAACAACAAAGGTGAATACAAAAGCAAAGAATTCTCAAGATTTTGCGAAGAACAGGGGATCGAATACCAGTTTACTCCTGCAAACACACCAGAATACCATGGTGTTGCAGAAAAAAAAAAAAAAAAACAGAACGGTAGTCGAAGGAGCCAGATGCATGATGGCACATGCTCAATTGCCAAGTCACTTCTAGGCTGAGGCAATAGCTATAGCCGTACACCTGCAGAACAGAGTCTACAACAACATCGCTGAAAACCAAAACACCAAACGAAATGTGGACAGGCAGAAAACCTGATCTGACATACGTATGAGTGTTTGGATGTGTAGCATACAAGCACATTCCAAAAGAAAAAAGAAACAAGTTCGATGACAAATCAGAGCAAACTATCATGGTCGGTTACTCGAACGAAACACAGGTGTACAGGCTCTATGATCCAACCATGAAGAAGGTTGTTTTTGAAGAAACAAACTGTTTCCAATTACAAAGCCTTGCTAGCTTTCAGCCCTTCACCTGACGAAGATGTTCGCAAACTCGAACATCTGGAGACACGAAACACGAAGAGTTTCACAAACACAAAAGTCAACAGAGACGAAGACGAACGGTTCGCAAACACGAAGGATCCACGAATAAGATTCTTTTGCAGTCCAGCAAGAGAGAGAAGGAAAAGAAGTAAACGAAACCAATGGTAAAAATGAAAACCCTGACGCTCCAAGGAGTACCACCAGAGATCACACAAGTACCCAAAAGTACAGAGATCTGACCTAATGGCATGACGTCAGCAGATACTTTCTAGGTTGTGGCTAATCTGCCACTCTTGTAATTCCTTGATTAGTTGTAGATGTATAATCACTCTAATCTTAGATTTACATAGAGAGAATTTACTTACTGGATAATACTTGACATATATCAGAACAAGATACATAGAGTGCAACTAAGAGAGAAGAGACACTGAATAAGTCTGATGCTAGTAAGCAATCAAGACAAACACAAACAGAAGTTCCGTCTACGTGCGAGAAGATAATTCTGTCTAGGATCAGAAGATCCAATTGTCCGCTAGTGAAACGAGACTACTACTTGTGAGAGAACCGTGCTTCGCTCACGCCAACGCACTGCAAGGATTCGCATGCAGTGCCCTGAAGAAATCAGAGAAAATCAATATAGATTATTTTCTAGTTGTGTCTGATCTTGGATGTTGAATGCTTATGATATTTATTTCATATGTCTGAGTTTTCTTGTTCCCTTTGAATTCCGCACCTTGGTTGAAATTAAGTCGAATGTTGTATTAATTTTTATGAACGTAGATCAGTAGTAACTGACTACTCTCTGGAGGATTGTAGGAGTGTTTCAGCTGGCAGTGCCCAGCAAATGCATCTAAACTCCATCCGAATCTTGAAAGAGAGTCGCGACTATTTCGTGAATGTTTCTCCTCACGATTCTCATCAGTCGTATCAGAGCATTTCACGATTCTCATTAGTGGTATTAGAGCCACCCTGCCATATTCTGACATAGCCAAGAATCTAGCAGATCCAGGAGGCCAAGCATTTAGACAATCAACCATCAATAAGAAAATAGACTTCAAGAAGCAATGGCTTCAATCAGCAGCATGCAGAGCAAGATCTGCACCAGACTTAATTCTTCAAGATCTAACTTTCTAGCCTAGAAAGGTAAGACATCTTTGATACTCAAGGGCGAAGGACTTTTCCCCTGGGTGGATGGCACATAAGAAATGCCTACGACAACAGGCAAGGAGCTACGCAAATGGAGAGAAATGACAAGGCAGTAGCCTTGCTATCATATTTCATCGAAGATAGCCTTACACTTGACCTGGCTATACTCTCCAAATCTAAGGAGATGTGGGATGCACTACTCACAAGATTTCAGACGAAATCAAGAAGTCGGACTATGATGCTGGAAGATCAGCTGACGAATATGCAGTGGGATGGAAAAGACCTCACCTCTTTCATGAGAAAGATGAAGGATCTGTTTCTATCACTACACAACTCAAGAGCAGAGAATGCAATATCAACTGAGAAGCAACTCACATATCTGTTGAGAGCCTTACCCAGATCTTTCCAGATGACACAAACCCTACTCACAAAAGATCCTACCATGGACCTCAAAAAGGCGATTGTCGAGATTCGAGAGGAAGTCGAGCCAGAGAGCATCTTGATCACAAAGGTCGTTCTGACCAGACACTCTATGACCACAGAGAAAAATCAAAGAAACAATTCAAGCCTAAGAGAGAGTCAAATTAGAGGCAGGATCGTGACCAGCAGGCAGAGGGGACCAACAAAAGCAACTGGAAGACCAAAGGGAGGTCGAAACGACAAGATGCAGACAAGAAGACCTGCACGAGATGTAGAAAAGATGGACATACAGTAGATACCTCTGGCTCAATCCCAAGATTGAGTGTATCCATTGCCATAAGAAGGGTCATGCAACCATAAATTGCCGCCAGAATTCAAGAAATAGATAAGCACAGAATAGGTAGGAGAACAATAATAGTTTCTCCTATGTCGAGGAGCCCGAGAGCTCGAAGATGGGCAAAGAAAGAACGAACAAAAATTGTTCGACCGCCTACATCTAAGATGTTGCGCAGCATCAACGTCTGACACACACAAGGTGAATTCAGGAGCCACCTCACACTTCGTGACATCAAGACGAATCATGTCTGATTTCAGAAGTGCGGATCTCTCAAGATTCATAGTTCTTGGAGATGGATCCAGACATCAAGTGAATGGTATTGGTTCACTCTGGCTCAACACCAATGGCAGAGACAGACGACTAGAAGACGTTCTCTTTGTGCCAACTCTGCAGCAAGACTTGCTCTCTGTAGCAAGAATAGTGGATGTAGGGATGCGTGTGACATTTTCTAACGAAGCATGCAACGTGATTGATGCCAGCACCAGCACTCTCATTGCTCAAGGTAGAAGGAAGGACAACCTATATCATCTAAAGGTGCGCCTACCTGAAGATCAGATGCATCAGACCCATGATGACTCGCCAGACACTCTGTGGCACAGAAGACTCGGCCACATGAACTCAATGGCACTCTACCAGGCAAGTCATCACGGAGCAATAACAGGGGTCAGCATCTTGAATGCAACCAATTCGACCACCTGTGATGCATGTTTGAAAGGCAAGATGTCACACACACCATTTGTCAAAGACTCCTACAGAATGAAAAAGATTCTGGAGCTGGTGCACTCTGACATCTGCGGTCCATTCAACGTGATCTCAATAGGAGGCTCAAAATATTATATAGCCTTCATTGCTGATTATAGCAAGTTTTCTAGAGTGTATTTTATTCAGAATAAATTTGAAGCACTTGATAAATTCACAAAATATGTGAATTGGACTGAGAGATGCACATGCAGCAAGGTGAAGCAGATCAGAACAGATCGAGGTGGCGAATATATCTCAAATCACTTCACTGACTTCTATAATGATCATGGTATCATTCACAGAAGAACTGCAGCCTACACACCGTAGCACAATGGTGTTGCTGAACGAAAGAACAGGACCCTGATGGAAGCAGCCAGATGCATGATGGCATACTCGAAGGCTCCAAGGGCACTGTGGGCTGAAGCAGTAGCTACAGCCGCATACATCCAGAACAGGACAGATATATCTGGTGTTCCTCACACGACACCACATGAGCTATGGTGGGGTAGAAACCCAACCTGTCTCACGTCAGAATATTTGGCTATGCAGCATATGCACACATTCCTGATAAGCTTCGCAAGAAGCTTGATGAGAAAGCTGGGCAAAGTTTTCTGGTAGGTTATGACAATAATTCGTCATACTACAGAATCTACATGCTAGACACAAACACTGTGAAAATAGTGAGGGATGTCAAATTCGACGAGAGCAGGACAATGGCCAACGAAGACCATGTTAGCTATGAAGTTCTGGAAAGACAGTACTATGACCTGCCGCCAACGTCAGAGGGAGCAGAGGACGAACACGAAAACGAAGATTTTCGAGTCGTCTCCCATTCGAGTGACGAATCAGACGAAGAAAGATTCGAGAGGCAACCTGCCGCCGCAGTTCTTGTAAACCAAGATGGTTCTGGACCGAGCAGAGCAGACGAGGGCAAAGGCATAGCTGTTCCGGGAGGATCTCCTAGAAGGTCGACAAGACCATGAAGAGCACCAGCAAGATTTGTGCCAGGCAGCTCAGCTTCCACATCAGAAGCATTTTGCGGGTTCAGTGGCGATTGAAGGTCCAGAAAAGGACAAATGGATCCAAGCCATGAACGAAGATATGGAGTCCATGAGGAAGAACCAGATATGGACGTTGGAGCCATTACCTCATAAGCGCAATACTGTCAAATGCAAATGAATTTTTGAACTCAAATATGGACCAGACGGGAGTGTGATGAAATACAAGGCAAGACTGGTAGCGAAGGATTTCTCTCAGAGATACATTATTGACTACTCTGAAACCTTCTCTCCCTTCATCAAACATTCATCCCTACATCTGTTGTTTGCATATACAGCAGCTTATGACCTCAGGATCCACATTGTGGACGAGAAGACAGCCTTCTTGCATGGCAAATTAGACGAAGAGGTCTACGTGGATCAACCGCCAGGATTTGTCTTGAATTCACTTCCTGACTATGTATGCAGAATGCATAGAAGCATCTACGGTCTGAAGCAATCAGTCCGACAATGTTACAAAAAGAAGGATCAGGCCCTGAAATCATTGGGATTCAAGACTCTGTTGGATGACTCCAATGTGTATGTCAGAGTTACAGATGGGCAGATCATCATAGTGGCCGTTTATGTGGACGACACTCTGATACTTTGCAGGAGTGAGCAGCTAATTGCTGAAGTAAAGACAGACATCTCAAAGCATTTCGAGATAGTGGATCTGGGAGAAGCCAGATATTACTTAGGCTTACAAATTGAAAGGGACTATGAGGGAGGCAAGTTATACCTTCACTAGTCCAGATACACCCACAAGATCCTGGAGGACTTTGGGATGCTGAATTGCAAAGCAGCGAACACTCCAATGCTCGTAGGGATTGTGCTAACAAATGACGATTGTACAAAGACTGAGGAAGAAAGATAACAGATGCAGCTCACACCCTATAGGAGGCTGATAGATTCATTGATGTACCTTGCAGACAACACACGTCTTGATATTGCTTATGTAGTATTCAGGATGAGCCAATTCTGCACAAATCCAGGCTCGACACATTGGAAGATTGCAAAACAAATTATATCTTCAATTAACGAGGGATTATGGCTTGTGTTATTGTTGTGGTGCAGGTCTCAGGATACTTTCCTACAGCGATGTTTGCTGGGCATCTCTCAAGGACGACTGTAAAAGTGTCTCAAGAGGATGCATCATCGCATCATGAGCAGTAGTTCTCTGGGTCAACAAGAAGCAGACCATTGTAGCTTAGTCATTGTGTGAAGTAGAGTACGTAGCAGCAACGAAGATGGCCAATGAAATAATTTGGCTAAGGCAGTTCCTTGACAAATTAGGCGAAACAAAAAACGAGTCATTGGTCTTGTAGATGGACAACACCTCTACGATACACCTGACGAAAGATCCTGTGTTCCACTCAAGAATGAAGCACATTGCGATCAAGTATCACTTGATCAGGGATCTGATTGAAAGGAAGATGATGCAGACCACCTTCATAGGAACGAACAATATGGTTGTTGACATCTTCACTAAAGCACTGGACAAAGGGCTCTTTGAGAGGCAAAGGAGCAGTCTCGGGATCATAAAGCTACCATGCTTTGAGAGAGAGCTGAAGAAACAAAGTGTTGTTGATTACAAAGCCTTGCTAGCTTTCAACCCTTCACCTGACAAAGATGTTCGTGAACTCGAACATCTGGAGACACGAAACACAAAGAGTTTCACGAACACGAAAGTCAACGGAGACAAAGACAAACGGTTTGCGAACACGAAGGATCCACAAACAACATTTCTTTGTGGTCCAACAAGAGAGAAAGGCGGATGAGGTAAACAAAACCAACGGTGGAAACGAGAACCCGTTCTATCCTCATGCTCCAAGGAGTACCACCAGAGATCATGCAAGTACCCAGAAGTACAGAGATCTGACCTGATGGCATGACGTCAACAGATACTTCCTAGGTTGTGGCTAATCTGCCACTCTTGTAATTTTCTGACTAGTTGTAGATGTATAATTACTCTAATCTTAGTTTACATAGAGAGACCGTACTTATGGGATAATACTTGACATATATCAGAACAAGATACATAGAGTGTAATAAGAGAGAAGAGACACTGAATAAGTCTGATGCTTGTAAGCAATCAAGACGAACACAGATAGAAGCTCGGTTTGTGTGCGAGAAGATAATTCTGTCTAGGATCATCCAATTGTCCGCTAGTGAAGCAAGACTACTACTTGTGAGAGAACCATGCTTCTCTCACGCCAACGCACTGCATGGATTCGCATGTAGTGCCCTGAAGAAATCAGAAAAAATCAATATAGATTATTTTCTAGCTATGTCTGATCTTGGATGTTGAATGCTTATGTTGTTTATTTCATATGTCTGAGTTTTCTTGTTCTCTTTGAATTTTGCACCTTGGTTGAAATTAAGTCGAATGTTGTATTAATTTTATGAACGTAGATCAGTAGTAACGGACTACTCTCTAGAGGATTGTAGGAGTGTTTTAGTTGGCAGTGCTCAGCAAACGCATCTGAACTCCATCCGAGTCTTGAAAGAGAGTCACGACTGTTTTGTGAATGTTTCTCCTCACGATTCTCATCAGTCGTATCAAAGCATCTCACGATTCTCATCAGTTTTGGAACAGAGATGTGAAGTTCGATGAGTCCTGATTCCCTAGACTGAAAGACGCAAGAGACCATGAGATCTTCACATTGTTGCCCATTCAAGAAGGAGATCGAGGACATACATCAGATCAGAATGCAGAGCCGTAGACTCTAGAGCAGTAGGAAGTAGAGAATCAATTCCACAAACAAGAAACGTTCGAGCAGCGACAAAACGAACCTAGAAGGTCAACGAGACAAAGAAGGCCTCCAGACCGCTACTCTGACAATCTTCAATAGAGCGAAGACATGTAGTTTGAGTACTGCAGCTTCACTAAAGAGCCAACAACATACCAAGAAGCTATCCAGAGTCCAGAGGGAGAATCTTGGAAGTAGACAATGTCAGAGGAGATCGAGTCGATGAGGCGAAACAAGGCATGGACATTAGAGCCACTACCAGAAAATAGAAAAATAGTCAATTGCAAGTGGGTGTACAAGAAAAAGATGAAATCAGATGGCACCATTGGCCACTACAAAGCAAGGCTTGTCGTGAAGGGCTACACGTAGAGATATAGTATTGATTATTTCGACACATATTCGCCCATGGTCAAGATGACAAGCATAAGGCCACTCCTTGCATACGCCACACCACACAGTCTGGAAATTCTCTAAATTGACATGAAAATAGCCTTTCTCCACGGAGATCTAGAGGAGGAAATCTTCATGAACAGCTTGAAGGCTATGAAGACCCCGACAATCGACAATATGTCTGTCGGTTGCAGAGATGCATCTATGGTCTAAAACAGGCATCACGAGCTTGGTATAAAAAGCTTGATAGTCTTCTGAAGCCTCTAGACTTCAATCCTACTCAACCAGACTACAATGTCTACATCAAAAGAGTAGGAAAGGATTTTGTGATATAGACCATTTTCGTGGATGATTCGCTAATGATAGAAAATTTCTTGATGCTGATCAAAGACACGAAGAGTCAGATTTCTGAAAGCTATGAAATCATAGATCTTGGAGAAGCAACGAAATGCCTCGGGCTGGAGATCAGAAGAGATCAAACAAAGAGCAAAATGCAATCAGTCAAAATATGTCAAAAAAGTGCTAAAGCAGTACCACATGATGGACTGCAAAGAGAAAGCCACACCAATGATTGCTGGAGCCAAACTCACGAAGCAGGATTGCCCGAAAACGGAAGAGAAAGAATAGAAGATAGTAGGTATACCCTACCAGAACTTAATCAGTAGTCTGATGTACCTCACAATTTGTACCAGACCCAATTTAGCTTTCTTTGTTTACGCCTTGAGCAAATTCTCTTCCAATCCTGGCCTAGCACATTGGCAAATGGCCAAACAAATCCTATAGTATCTGAAGGGTACCCAGAATATAGGATTAACCTACAGGACTGAAAACGAAGAAAAAGGATTCGAGCTGCATCACTACAGTGATGTGAGCTGGGCGAGCTGCAAAGATGATAGCAAGTCCATTATTGGAGGATGTACAATAGCGTGCGGAGCTGCAATCAACTGGATATGCAAAAAGCAAACCTTGGTGGCTCAATCCTCTTGCAAAGCTGAATATGTCGCAGCTTCAAAGGTGGCGAATGAGGTAGTGTGGCTGCATATGATGTTGGAGGCAATCGGGATACCACAAGAAGGGCCAAGCACGATGATGATGGACTCTCAGAGTGCCATCTATCTGTCCCAAGATCTTGTCTTCCATTCAAAGACAAAGCACATACCTCTGAAGTACCATAACATTCGATTTGATCTCGAAAGGAGAGCTCCAGGTCCAGTACATAAAATTAGAAAATAAGATTGCATATCTGCTCACAAAACCGCTCGACAAGCCACTCTTTGTCAAGCAAATAAAGGCAATTGGATTAAACGTACAAAGCTGCAAGGTTCAAGATGGAGTGTCAAAAATGGTGAACTCCTGCAACTTTGTCGTAGCACAAACAAAAAACGAAGGTCGAACAAGAACAATTTGCGAAAGTAAACATCCCTTGACTTGAAGATGAACGATTCGCGAATCATTCATGAATCGTAAACATGCCTCCAGGATTGCAAACCGCAAAGGGACGCGAAACGAAAAAACTACGAAAGAAACGAAGCGAACGAAAGCAAACGGGAGATTATGAAATAAACGAAGAGGAATCTTTTGCGCTGCCAGCTCGCAGCTCAATGGGCTTGGAGTCGTAGACTTCACGCCTAGGTGAAACGAGTGGCAACGACGGGGACTGACTGATTAGTTGATTAGCGTTAACTAGTTTTGTGATTTCAGCATTTAGCCATCTTGTAAACTCCACGCTATGGAGGTATAAATGATCCTTTCTGGATCACAAACATATATATAGATCTGTAAGATACATAGAGAGAGAGAGAGAGAGAGAGAGAGAGAGAGAGAGAGAGAGAGAGAGAGAGACGTAATGAATAGAGCAAAAAAGAAAAAATATTAGAGTTGTGCATGAAAGTCTGTCAACGAACAGAACATAGCTCTAAAAATTAAACTGATAATACAGTCACTCTATTTTCGTGCATCTTCTTGCCTTGTGTCGTCTGTCTTGATTGCTAGAATAAAATATGTTTTGTGATTTGTAGTCGAGTGTCTAGGTTCTTGTAAAAGCTTCTGCGCAAAAGAAAATTCAAAGAAACAAAATCATTCGTGGATACGAAGATGAAGATGAAAACGAAAAAGCCAATGCTTTTCTAAATGGTTATCTTGAGGAGGAGATCTATATGGAACAACCTCAAGGATTCATCAAGGATGAGTCCAAAGTGTGCTTGCTCTTCAAAGGTCTTTATGGACTCAAGCAAGCACCAAGATCATGGTATTCAAGACTTAACTCTTTTCTTATCTCACTAGGATTTACTCTTAGTGACTATGATCCTTCCATGTATCTAAAGTTTGTTGATAGCAATATTGTCATTCTTCTAATTTATGTTGATGACATTATTCTTTGTGGAAGTTGTATCAAGCTAGTTGATGAAACCAAGCTAGCACTTGGATGTGAGTTTAAAATGCAAGATCTAGGAGAGATACATTACATCCTAGGCCTAGAAATTGATTTTTATGAAAATCATGTCTTTATATGCCAATCTAGATATGCTCACTCTATGTTGAAAAAATTCCATATGGAAAATTCCAAGAGCATAGATACTCCAATGGAGCAAATTGTAAAAGATCCTAACAAAGGTGATGAAAGATCCTTTGAGGACATCACACTTTTTAGGAGTCTTGTAGGCTCCTTGATTTGGCTTACCATTACTAGGCCCAATCTTAGTTTTTGTGTGCACAAATTGAGTCAATTTATGCAAGAACCTAAGATCCATCATTGGAAGATGGCCTAGAGGATTCTAAGATATGTATCTTCATCTTGTGATTATGGTCTACTCTATAAAATTGAAGATCTATCCATTATTGGCTACTCGGATTCGGACTTTGGAAGTGACAAGATGGATCGAAAGTCTATTAGTGCATACACTATCTTTCTTGGAGGCAATCTAATATCTTGGCTTTCCAAAAAGCAAGATACTATATCTCTCTCTTCATGTGAGGCCAGAATGGTTTATCAAGTATGCACCTTACAACAGAGATCAATTCATCTACCTCGGACATTCAAGCACCATACACGTTGAAGGCAAAGGGACAATCAAGATCACAGTTAACAATGATCTATCTATTTGTGTTCCCAGCATCCTTCATGTTGATTTCACACGTGTAGATTGTCCACAACATGTACTTGTGATCTCTTAAGGTGTGTAGATGCACCAAGATCAAGACTAGATTGAGATTCAAGATCTATCTTTGATTCTATGGCAAAAACACACTACTACATGTATTCAGTCACTTCCAACTCTCACTCACACGTGTGGGAAGTATTAAAAAATTATTCTAAATAAAAACAAGTTGCTCTCCTTGAGTAGAGAGAGAAAAACCATCATGAGCTCTCCGGTAGAGAGAGAAAGCTAGAAATCCAATAACACTCAAAATCCACACAATCACCAAATCAGTTAGATCCAAAATGAGAAGTACAATGATACTAGTAGATCCATGAGCTACCACTATGCTTAACTATGATTGGACCACACTTTGTCACCTCTTAATTCTATTGGACCATTGATCCATGCACCTCTTAATTCTATTGGACTATATTCAAGCAAATCTCAAATTCCTAGTGGACCTCACATGGTTCCACCTCTAAATCATATTGGACCTCTTAGAATTCATCAAACAAAAGCATTACACTTGTCTACACTCTAATTGGCACAAGTTTAGCCTCTTACTCTATTTTGGCCCAATAGTGGCATTACAAGTGGAAATGCATAATTTGCCATCTATGCCAAATTTGTTCCTATCAACATCCTACACCTAGATGCTTGATATAAAAAATAAGAAGACCCCTATATCTAACATAGATAATCTTTTTCAATTTTTCACACTCCTAAAAAATTATCTATGAAGATTTAAGCATTGATCTTGATATAACTCCAAGATTAGATCTATGCTTGATGAAAGCACTTTTGCTCAAAGGCTTGGTGAGTAGATCGGCAATACAAGAGGACAAGTTGACATGCTCCAAATAGATTTTGTGAAAATTGTCAACATTTCCTAGCTAGTTTGAGGCCTAAATTGGCTAAAATTGTAAATAGTTTTGGTTCTGGAGTTTCACACGTGTGAACCAGGCCACAATGTTTTTATTTACTGTATTTTTTCAGTATGATGAAGTGTCAAACTTCATACCCTTCAAAATGAGACCATTTTGATGTATTTTGGTCATATAAGCCATTTTTAGCTATTTTTCCTATATAGGGAATATCTAGGGTCAAGTACCTTCTAGAGAGAGGAGAGAGAGTCATCTTCCTCATCCATAAATAGTAGGGAAGTCGTGGAGAACAGGTTGGAGAAACCTTTTGTATGCTTCATTGAGATCAATAGATCATTGTCATTGTTTCTTCCTCCATTGAGAGCATTGTTGTGTGTATTGTCTTCAAGCTATTGTGTATGATCTTAGGTGCTTTCCAAAAGTGGTAGGCTGATGTATTATGGACTGTATAATGCTATTTTGGGCCGCACTTGATGTTTATGGAAGTTTCCATTTGTGATAAATGCTTTTTGATCAAGTTCTTTGCATTCTAGGTAGCATAGAATGTGTTGCCAATTCCTAGCTTATGTAGTTTGGAGTGCAAGCATTCAAGCCAATGATCTTGGAGTTTAGATCCACTTAGGATCTGTATTTTTCACAGATTTCTCCTCCAATAAGTTTTTCTCTCACAAAATGGTGTGCCACTTCTATGTGCTTGCTTCTTGCATGAAATATGGGATTATTGGCAAGAGCTTGGGCCGAGATGTTATCACACTTGATCATTGGTAGATCATCTTCCTTGATGCACTTTAACTCCATTAATAACCTCTTGATCCAAAGCACCTCTTTGGTAGTTGTAGTGAGTGCTTTGTACTTGGCCTCACATGAAGAGAGAGATATAGTATCTTGCTTTTTGGAAAGCCAAGATATTAGATTGCCTCCAAGAAAGATAGTGTATGCACTAATAGACTTTCGATCCATCTTGTCACTTGCAAAGTTCGAATCCGAGTAGCCAACAATGGATAGATCTTCACTTTTATAAAGTAGACCGTAATCACAAGATGAAGATACATATCTTAGAATCCTCTTGGCCATCTTCCAATGATGGATTATTGGATCTTGCATAAATTGACCCAATTTGGGCACACAAAAACTTAGATTGGGACTAGTAATGGTAACCCAAATCAAGGAGCCTACAAGACTCCTAAAAAGTGTGATGTCCTCAAATGATTTTTCATCACCTTTATTGGGATCTTTTACAATTTTCTCCATTGGAGTATCTATGCTCTTAGAGCTTTTGCTTCTCATATGTCTTTGGAGGAACTATGGCATAGAAGGTTGGGGCATCCTAACTATAATTCTATGGTGTCCATGGTCAAGAAAGCCAAAGCTATTGGATTGCCTAATCTTATCTCCAAGAATTTCAAGCCATGTGAGGCTTGTTCCATATCTAAGTCTCATAAGAAGCCTTTTTCAAAGTCATCTATCAAGACTACACATCCATTAGAGCTCATACACTCGGATGTGCACTTCTCATCTTTGGTAGTTGTATTGAGTGCTTTGTACTTGGCCTCACATGAAGAGAGAGATATAGTATCTTGCTTTTTGGAAAGCCAAGATATTAGATTGCCTCCAAGAAAGATAGTGTATGCACTAATAGACTTTCGATCCATCTTGTCACTTGCAAAGTTCGAATCCGAGTAGCCAACAATGGATAGATCTTCAATTTTATAAAGTAGACCGTAATCACAAGATGAAGATACATATCTTAGAATCCTCTTGGCCATCTTCCAATGATGGATTATTGGATCTTGCATAAATTGACTCAATTTGTGCACACAAAAACTTAGATCGGGCCTAGTAATGTGTCGACACATCTTCATGTATTGCTGATCTTCTCACAAAGCCACTTTGCAAAAGTGCCTTCTCAAAGCATAGATCTAATCTTGGTCTTATCTCAAGATCGATGCTTGATCCACATTAGATACTTTTTTAGGAGGAGTGTTGAAATATTGGAAAAATCTATCTAATGTTGTAAGTAGGGGTCCTAAAAATGCCAAAGATCAATTGAGCTCTTTTGGCTTAGTAAAGGCCCATCTTAGAATAAAATATTCAAGGTAGGTAGAAGTAGAAACTTGAGCTACCATAGGAATTGCCATTTGTACTTTGCATGCCACATTTAATGCATGAAAATACTAGGTGGCACAATTAGACATATTGAGCTGGCTTGAATAAGTCTAGATAGCTTGAGAGGTGGATTCATAACTCCAATTTAACTCAAAGTAGGAGGAGAGTCCATGGATCTATATATATGTGATGTACTCTCGAAGAGAAAATGATGAAATTTGTGTGTAATGCAAATTTGGAGACTAAGCTCATTGTGCCCTCTCTCTCTACTCGAGTTTGTATTTTCATATTCTCTCTCTAGTCGAGTTGAGGCATTTATTGTACTTAGTTTCATATTTTGTTGACAGATCTTGCTTGTAACACAATAATATTTCTTGTATGATCAGCTTTCTTATTGTCAATCAATGCTAGTTTGATCTTTATGATATTATTGGGCTTAGGAGATCAAAAGTACATGTGTACACATGTGAATTCAATACGAATCATCTTCCTCCTCATCTTTGTCTTTGGATTTGACTTTGTCCTTGCTTGAGGATTGTTGATGTTGGTTCTTGCTCCTCCCTTTGTGCTTATCCTTGGCAAAGAGAGCTTTGCCATCATTATGAGTGAGAGAGAGCTTGTCCATCCTCAAGAGCTTGTACTCTTGTCTTGATACTTCTGAAATTAGCACACTTTGGAGAGCCTCCAAACTTGGTAGCTCCTCCTTAATGGCATAGGATTGGACAAGATTATCAAATTCACTTCTCAAGCCATTGAGAATGACTTGAACTAGCTCATTTTGATTGTTGGAATCACCAATACAAGCAAGTTCTCTATGAATATCTTTTACTCTCAAAACATAACTAGATGCACTCTCATCACTCTTTTGGCTACTTTGAAAGACTTGATTCCTAAGAGTGAGAAGCCTAGAGGTATTCTTAGCCTCATAGATAGTCTTGAGACAATCCCAAGCTTCTTTGTCTGTTGTACAAGTACCTATCTCCCTCAATATCTCATTAGAGACATTCATCTTAATGTAGTGGAGAGCCATCCTGGCTCTCTTTTTGTATTTTTGAACCTCTTGAAGAACTTGTGGTTCTTCTTCAAGGCCAAGAACTATGTCCATCACGTCTTGAAGTATCAAGATGGACTCCATCCTCATTTTCCAAATTGAATAGTTTGAGGTGGACAATCTTTCACTTGGTTCCAACAAGGATGAACCCATTGAAGACATTTGAAGTGAAGAAAACTCAAATGATGAACAATAAATGTTGCTACACACTCTCAATAGGATCCAATAATAGAGTACTATCTCCTCCTATGAAAGATCTTGCAACTATTTGTGAATTGATTCTCACTAGCTACACAAATCTCTCTAAAACAAGATCTATTTCACATCAAATGATGGAGTATGGGCAAAGTTAGGATCAAACACTCTTAGCACGTGTGAAGTACACTAAGAAACCAAATTTGACTCAAATACAATAATATTGCATGAAATAAAATGGCTAAGATCTCAAAACAGTGCCTAGATCACATATAGATGAGATTGGTAAGCATACAACTGTGATTTTGGATCAACCAAGCAATCTCTTGACCAAACCAAATGTGTCCACCCAGGTCTAGGTGCCCTACCTTAGCCCTCTTCAAAAGCTTATAACTTCTGATTGGCTTCAACCAAATGGAATGAATCTGATTGCATCAGAAACTAGCAAAAATAGCTTCAAAACAAGCTATCAAGCAAGATAAATGGATAAAGCTTGAGAGAGAACTTCCAAACTGAAATTGGATGTTCCTCACATGTGTCTGAGCACCTGATTCCGTACAGTACCAGGTTAGACCCAATCAATGTCCTTTTGATCTCTTTTGATCCAAAATTGAACAAGATAGCTAGGAAAATGGACCTTGACAATTTCTAGCTCAAGTCATAGGACAAATAAATGTATTTTCATCAATGTAGTATTTGTCTCTAGGGATGTACTATTTCAAGAACATACATATTATGGTTTAAAAAACCATCGATAAACGACGCTGTGTAATTTCATCCTACTGTACATAGCATGGAGTCTTCCAACGATAATGTTTTTTCTACAGAACCTACAACTCCAGCTATAGAAGCCGAGCAGCTGACGGTACCTATCATTAGAACAGACCAAGCTAGCTCGAGCATATCTTGAGAAATTCAAGAAGAAGCATCATCGCATCCTAGTCAACCAAACGACTACAGATCCTCATGGACTTAGTTAGTTCCTGAGAGGTATACACCTCAATCATTCTGGACTTCATCAGAAGAACTAGAGTGCCTAGCCGAAGCAATTAACT
The DNA here is from genome assembly GCA_029204225.1 of Diphasiastrum complanatum. NCBI lineage: Eukaryota > Viridiplantae > Streptophyta > Lycopodiopsida > Lycopodiales > Lycopodiaceae > Diphasiastrum > Diphasiastrum complanatum. The sequence continues at coordinate 44,976,097 of CM055096.1, forward strand.
CCAAGGATGTTGTGAAGTGGCAAGAAGCTATGGAAAGCAAGTACAACTCACTTTTGACGAACCAGACCTGGACACTGATCGACTTCCCCACTCACAAGAGAGTTATAGAACACAGGTGAATCTTCAAGAAGAAGATCAACTCTGATGCTTGCATTGCTAAATGGAAAGCACAACTGGTGGCTAAAGGATTCACTTAAGTCCAAAGAGTGAATTATCAAGAAATTTTCAATCCTATCGTCAACATGCAGTCAATCAGGACTCTGATTGCATTAGCAGTCGCGAAAGACCTCAAAATGCACCAGATGGTTGTCAAGACAACATTTCTCAATGACAACATCGAAGAGGAGTTGTATACCTTTCAACTGAAAGGATTCGAAAGTCAAAGGCTAAGAGTACAAAGTGTGCAAGATGCACAAAGCAATATACGGTCTGAAACAGGCCGCAAGAGCATGGTTCAATAGAATCAACTCTTATCTCATTCAATTGTGATTTGTGCATAGTTCAGCTGACTGTAATGTTTATTCGAAGCATGTAGACACCAATTCAATTCCCATAGCTCTTTACGTAGATGATGCATTTATCTTGTCTAACGACATTTCCCTTCTGCACACTACTAAGAGTGATCTGTCAAAGGAATTTGACATGACTGATTTAGGAGTTGTCCATTCTTTGCTAGGAATTCACATTACTAAAAATAGGCTTCAAAAGAAGATCTATCTTAGCGAGCAGACATATCTAAAAGGCATTTTAGAAAGTTTCTTATGTCTGATTGCAAACCAATTGAAACTCCAATGGATCCAAGTATAGTATTGACTAAACCTACTTGTGCTGATTCTGATAGTGAAGTACTCGACATACCGAAGTACGCTTATCATTCACTAATAGGATCTTTGATGTATGCAATGTTGTGTACTAGACCATATTTAGCATACACTAGTCACATGTCAAATACTAGGATCTCTCATTGGAAAGCATTAAAGAGAGTGATGAGATATATTCAGGGAGGTTTAGATCACATTTTATGTTATGATGGAAATGCTATTGACCCACTCGTCTTGCGAGGATACTTCGACCTTCCCAGGATCAAGCATAAGAAGTTCTTCAAGATGTTGAACCTGACGAAGATACCAAGGCACCAACTGTGACGTTAACTGTTGGAAATTAAGCACATAGTTGTCTCCTTGGTGAATGACTAATTTCTATTTCATGATTCTTCCTGCACATTTATTGATCATTGATCTAGGGTTAGGTGAAACCAACTTTGGTTCTACGTCTGCTCATCTAATACCTACAGGAATCACAAACTCAGATAGCCAATTTATTTAAAGAACGTCTACAACGGGTTTCCGGCTGATCTCTAGCACATGTTAACCAATCCTATCAAAATTTCAATTTCAGATCCTAAGTTCAATTACTTGAAGTCATTGAAGACTTGGCCAACTTCAAGGACTTCCAAGAATTAGCATTTAGAACAAGTTTGCAGAAATACATTGCTTTTTTGACAGTCTGCAAAAATACACTAAGTGTCGCAACAGTTCTACAAAAATATACTAAGTGTCGCAACAGTCTGCAGAAATACACTAAGTGTCGCAACAGTCTACAGAAATATCCTAAGTGTCAAAACAGTCTACAGAAATGAACTCAAAAGATTCGCGAACAATATCTTATTGAAACTCGAAAGATTCACGAACAATATCTTGTCGCAAAATAATTTTTATTCTTGTTCAACCTCGAAACTATCGCGAAACTGTCGTCTGTCGCAAACAAACAAACTGTCGTGAACAGTTCGCAAAGAAAAATCATTCGAATTTGAAAACAAAATGTTTGTTTGAATATCAACCGTCTTAATGGATAGAGCCACTATTATAGAAGTAAAAGACCAAAAGACCTATCTTGTAGCAATATAAATACATGTGCACTACTCCTTGTAAACACACAACAGAGAGCAACAAGACAGCAAGAGATGTATACTAAAGAATCAGAATCAGAATTATAAAAATTTGTTTTTGATCAAAGTTTTTCAACAGATGATTTTATCAATTGTTTTTTATTGTCTAAAATTGCCTATAATACTCACACAATATATCTTGATTCTGCATGCTTTATTCAATCAAGGTAAAAATTCTATTAATACATAGACCAGAAAAAGACCCGATTGAAAGCAAAATACTTTATAACGTTTATTGATGCCTTCAGCAAGTCCGTTGTAATATACTTTATTCATACAAAATCAGAAGCTTTCGAGAAATTCGTTGAGTATACGAATTGGGCTGAGAAGTAGACAGACAACAAGTTAAAGCAAATTCGCACAGATCGTGGAGATGAGTACATTTCCAACGAACTCAAAACTTATTGTACTGATCGACGTATTATGCATACAAAACTACATCATACACACCTCAACACAATGGAATTGTTGAACGAAGAAATCGTGTACTTATGGAAGCTAGGTCTATGATGGCTCATGAAAAAGCAACAAAACAGTTATGGATAGAAGAGTGGCTACATCGAATTATCTTCAGAATCGAATTCTGAGATCTCGAATACCAGATAAAACTCCTCATGAAATATGGTGGAAGTCGAAGCCAAATCTACTCATGTTCGGACATTCGGATGTGCAGTTTATATGTACATACCAGACAAATTGAGAAAGAAACTCGATGAAAAAACAGAACAAGGTTTTCTGGTAGGATTTGAGCTAAAACTTCAACATGCTCGAATGCAAAGGTGTGCATACTCCCATGATACCTAAAACGATACTGAACAAAGCATATTGTCCACAGAGTCTTGAAGAAGAGAAGAGAATGGCCAATACACCCTATCGTAGGTTGATTGGACCATTGTCTTATCTTGTAGACAACACCAAACTTGATATAGCATTTGTAGTATATAGGCTGAGCCAATTTAATCAGAACCCATGATTGTTATATAGGCTGAGCCAATTTAATCAGAACCCATGATCGTTACATTGGAAGTTAGCAAAAAGAGTAGTACAATATCTCTAGGAAACGAAAGACTATGGACTGTGTTATTCGAAGGAAGCTAAATTTCGGATCGAATCTTACAATGATGCAAGCTAGGCATCCATGAAAGATACAACAAAAGTATTTCAAAAGGTTGTACTCTAGCATCTGGTGCAGCCATATTTTGGATAAGCACGAAGAAAACAACAATAGCTCAATCTTCTTGTGAGCCTGAATATGTAGCAGCAGCTACGATGGCAAACAAACTGATATGGATTAAACAAATGTTGGAAGGATTTGATGAAACTATTTCTGAACCTTATGTCTTACTAATGGATAACACTTTAGCAATCTATCTTACGAAACATCCTGTGTGTCATTTGAAAATGAAGCATATAGCTATCAAGTATCATGTTATTCGGGACTTAGTCGAAAAGAAGATACTCACAGTCTTCATACCCACAGAGGAAATGACAGCTGATATCTTTACAAAGCCACTCAGTAAAGCTTTGTTTGAGAAGCAACGAAGAAGATTGGGGTTAATCCAACAACCCACTTTGAGAGGGAGCTGTAGAACACCTTATTTGACAAATCTCGATTCTACTAACAAAGTGCACAATTTAATTGACAAAGGCTGAGAAACGAACTCGAACTCGAAAGATTCACGAACAATATCTTGTTGAAACTCGAAAGATTCACAAACAATATCTTGTCGCAAAATATTTTTCATTTTTTGTCAACCCCAAACTATCATGAAACTGTCACCTTTCATGAAACATGAAACTATCGCGAAACTGTCGCGAACAGTTTGTGAAGAAAAATCATTCGAGTATGGAAACAAAACGTTTGTTTAAATATCAACCGTCTTAACGGTTAGATCTACTATTACAGAAGTAAAAGGCCAAAAGACCTATTTTGTAATAATATAAATACATGTGCACTACTCCTTGTAAACACACAACAGAGAGCAATAAGATAGCAAGAGATGTATACTGAAGAATCAGAATATAAAAATTCATTTTTGATCAAAGTTTCTCAACAAATAAAAATGTCTATAATACTCACGCAATATATCTCTTAACTCTGCATGCTTTATTCACTCAAGGTAAAAATTGTTCTATTAGTACATAAACCAAAAAAAGACTCGATTGAAGACACTGATATTACACTCAGTTCAATGCTACCGCCATCCATTCTGTGTGACAACTTGAGCCATATTTCAATCTCACTAAATCCCAGATTTCATGACAAATCCAAGCACATAGAAATCTAATATCATTTCATTCGAGGGAAGTCTTCTCAAGCCAAGTGATCTTTCAATACCACTCCACAACAGAAATTGTCGCAGACATCTTCACCAAAGTGCTTCCCAAGATCAAGCATAAGAAGTTCTTCAAGATGTTGAACCTGACGAAGATACCAAGGCACCAACTGTGACGTTAACTGTTGGAAATTAAGCCCATAGTTGTCTCTTTGGTGAATGACTAATTTCTATTTCATGATTCTTCCTGCACATTTATTGATCATTGATCTAGGGTCAGGTGAAACCAACTTTGGTTCTATGTCTGCTCATCTGATACCTATAGGAATCACAAACTCAGACAGCCAATTTATTTAAAGAACGTCTACAACGGGCTTCCGGCTAATCTCCAGCACATGGTAACCAATCCTATCAGAATTTCAAGTTCAGATTAAGTTCAATTACTTGAAGTCATTGAAGACTTGGCCAACTTCAAGGACTTCCAAGAATTAGCATTTAGAACAAGTTTGCAAAAATACATTGCTTTTTTGACAGTCTGCAAAAATACACTAAGTGTCGCAACAGTTCTACAAAGATATACTAAGTGTCGCAACAGTTTGCAGAAATACACTAAGTGTCGCAACAGTCTGCAGAAATATCCTAAGTGTCAGAACAGTCTACAGAAATGAACTCGAAAGATTCGTGAACAATATCTTGTCGCAAAATAATTTTTATTCTTGTTCAACCTCGAAACTATCGCGAAACTGTCGTCTGTCGCAAACAGACAAACTGTCGTGAACAGTTCGCAAAAAAAAATCATTCAAATTTGAAAACAAAATGTTTGTTTGATTATCAACCATCTTAACGGTCAGAGCCACTGTTACAGAAGTAAAAGACCAAAAGACCTATCTTGTAACAATATAAATTTATGTGCACTACTCCTTGTAAACACACAACAGAGAGCAACAAGACAACAAGAGATGTATACTGAAGAATCAGAATCAGAATTATAAAAACTCGTTTTTGATCAAAGTTTCTCAACAGATAATTTTATTAATTGTTTTCGATTGTCTAAAATTGTCTACAATACTCACACAATATATCTTGATTCCGCATGCTTTATTCAATCAAGGTAAAAATTGTTCTATTAATACATAGACCAGAAAAAGACCCGATTGAAAGCAAAATACTTTATAACGTTTATTGATGCCTTCAGCAAGTTTGTTGTAGTATACTTTATTCATACAAAATCAGAAGCTTTCGAGAAATTCGTTGAATATATGAATTGGGCTGAGAAGTAGACAGACAACAAGTTAAAGCAAATTCGCACAGATCGTGGAGGTGAGTACATTTCCAACGAATTCAAAACTTATTGTACTGATCAACGCATTATGCATACAAAAACTGCATCATACACACCTCAACACAATGGAATTGTTGAACGAAAAAATCGTGTACTTATGGAAGCTAGGTGTATGATGGCTCATGCAAAAGCAACAAAACAGTTCTGGGTAGAAGAGTGGCTACATCGAATTATCTTTAGAATCAAATTCTGAGATCTCGAATACCAGATAAAACTCCTCATGAAATATGGTGGAAGTCGAAGCCAAATCTACTCATGTTCGGACATTCGGATGTGCAGTTTATATGTACATACCAGACAAATTGAGAAAGAAACTCGATGAAAAAACTAAACAAGGTTTTCTGGTAGGATTCGAGCTAAGACTTCAACATGCTCGAATGCAAAGGTGTGCATACTCCCATGATACCTAAAACGATACTGAACAAAGCAGATTGTCCGCAGTCTCTTGAAGAAGAGAAGCGAATGGCCAATACACCCTATCGTAGGTTGATTGGATTATTGTTGTATCTTGCAAACAACACCAAACTTGATATAACATTTGCAGTATATAGGCTGAGCCAATTTAATTAGAACCCAGGACCGTTACATTGGAAGTTAGCAAAAAGAGTAGTACAATATCTCTAGGAAACGAAAGACTATGGACTGTGTTATTCGAAGGTAGCTAAATTTTGGATCGAATCTTACAGTAACGTAAGCTAGGCATCCATGAAAGATGATAGCAAAAGTATTTCAGAAGGTTGTACTCTAGCATCTGGTGCTGCCATACTTTGGATAAGCAAGAAGCAAAAAACAATAGCTCTTGTGAGCCTAAATATGTAGCAGCAGGTACGATGGCAAACAAGTTGATATGGATTAAACAAATGTTGGCAGGATTTGATGAAACTATTTCTGAACCTTATGTCTTACTAATGGATAACACTTTAGCAATCTATCTTACGAAAGATCATGTGTTTCATTTGAAAACGAAGCATATAGCTATCAAGTATCATGTTATTCGGGACTTAGTCAAAAAGAAGATACTGACAGTCTTCATACCTACAGAGGAAATCACAACTGATATCTTCACAAAGCCACTCAATAAAGCTTTGTTCGAGAAGTAGTGAAGAAGATTGAGGTTAATCCAACTGCCCACTTTGAGAGGGAGCTGTAGAACACTTATTAGACAAATCTCGATTCTATTAACAAAGTGCACAATTTAATTGACAAAGGCTGAGAAACGAACTCGAATTCGAAAGATTCATGAACAATATCTTGTTGAAACTCGAAAGAGTCGCGAACAATATCTTTTCGCGAAATATTTTTTATTTTTTTCAACCTCAAACTATCGCGAAATTGTCGCCTTTCGTGAAACACGAAACTATCGTGAACAGACAAACTGTCATGAACAGTTCGTGAAGAAAAATTATTTGAGTATGGAAACAAAACGTTTGTTTGAATATCAACCGTCTTAACGATTAGATCTACTGTTACAGAAGTAAAAGGCCAAAAGACCTATCTTGTAACAATATAAATACATGTGCACTACTCCTTGTAAACACACAACAGAGAGCAACAAGACAACAAGAGATGTATACTGAAGAATCAGAATCTGAATATAAAAATTCATTTTTGATCAAAGTTTCTCAACAAAGAAAATTGTCTATAATACTCACGCAATATATCTCTTAACTCCTCATGTTTTATTCAATCAAGGTAAAAATTGTTCTATTAGTACATAGACCAAAAAAAGACCCGATTGAAGACACTGATATTAGTTTGATTTATTCAAACTTTCATTTTGTTCTATGAGGAGGAATTCTTAATATTTATTTGATAGTTTCATATGTCTGGTTGCAAACCAATTGATACTCCAATGGATCTAATAATAGTTCTGACTAAATCTACTTGTGGTGATTATGATAGTGAAGTACTCGACATAGCGAAGTACCCTTATCATTCACTAATAGGATCTTTGATGTATGCAATGTTGTGTACTAGACCAGATTTAGCATAGACTGTTAGCACGTTAAGTCAATTCATGTCAAATCCTAGGATCTCTCATTGGAAAGCATTAAAGAGAGTGATAAGATATATTCAGGGAATTTTAGATCACATTTTATGTTATGATGGAAATGCTTATACCCACTAGTCTTGCGAGGCTACTCCGAATCAGATTGGGGAGCAACAGTCTCTACCTGAAAATCTACCTCCGAATAGGTTGTTTCTATCTGGCAGGGGGACCGATTTCGTGGAATTCAAGGAAGCAGAAATCAGTTGCGCTTTCTTTGACAGAGGCAGTGTACATCGCAACATGCCAAGCTTCAAAAGAAACTGTATGGATCAGGCTATTACTTCACGACTTACATCACATTCAGCTCAATCCTACCACCATTCTGTGTGACAACTTGAGCTATATTTCACTGTCAATGAATCCCAGATTTCATGGCAAATTCAAGCACATTGGAATCCAGTATCATTTCATTTGGGAGGAAGTCATCTCAGGGCAAGTGATCCTTCAATACTGCTCTACAATAGAAATGGTCGCAGACATCTTCACCAAAGCGCTTTCCAGGATCAAGCATAGGAAGTTTCTCAACATGTTGAACCTAATGAAGATACCAAGGCCCCAATCGTGACCTTAAGGGAGACTGTTAAGAATTAAGCCCACAGTTGTCTCCTTGGTGAATGACTAATTTGTATTTCATGATTCTTCCTGCATGTTTCTTGATCATTGATCTAGGGTCAAGTGAAACCAGCTTTGGTTCTACGTCTAGTCATCTGATATCTAAAGGAATCACAAACTCAGACAGCCAATTTATTTGCAGAACGTCTACAACAAGCTTCCGGCTGATCTCTAGCAAAGGATAACCAATCCTATCATAATTTCAAGTTCAGATATTAAGTCCAATTACTTGAAGTCATTGAAGACTTGACCATCTTCAAGGACTTCAAAGAACTAGCATTTAGAACAAGTCTGTAGAAATACATTACTTTTTCAACAGTCTCTAGAAACACACTAAGTATCGCAACAATCTGCAGAAATACAGTAAGTGTCAGAACAACTTGCAAAAATGAACTATGTTTTCAATAGCATCGGCTTTTTCGCATTTCCCTGAAATGCGACACCTGCATAGTTCAAAAGTTGAACCTATAAAGTTCAAAAGTTTAACTATTTTTTAACACCTTCCGAAAAATGCAAAGAGAGAGAGAAAATTTTCGAAGGTCATCTATTTTTCATGAGTTAAACTATTTTAAAGACATCTTCCTCTTTTTTAGGGCACCTTTGTCTTTCTAAGGGAACCTTTGGCTTTTTCGCAAAATCCCGAAAAGAGAGAAGATGTCGAAGGTCATCTATTTTGAACGAGGGACGTTCCCAGCCACTTTCCAAAATTTGAGAAGTGAGAGAAAACCATTTCACGTAAAATGTGAAATGAGAGAATTTTCGACGTCCTCGTCCACGTCAACATTCCTAATTCGTTGACAGTATACATTATGTACAATTGTCACAAAAGCCATGTACTTCCAAGTACAAGGGCTTACCTGATTAGGTGACAAACATTTAATGTAGTTAATACATGGATGCAATCTATAAAGAGATCATCCAAGCACAAATTACTTGACGCTCCGTCCATGAGACAAATGATTTTGAGCCTCCCAGTTACGCCATCATTTTGGTTGTAATTGCTATTTTATTGTGCTTCAGTGTAATATAACAGCACGCTTTTCTATACATATATTATGTAGATGAATACTTATTATGATCTTTATCGTTGTTTGATTGCGCTTGTTTACTTGCTCTGATCAGAACACGGACGTCCGGATGAACATAAAGCTTATAAAGTTTATGATCCATCCACCAATGTAGTATTTGTTTCTAGGGATGTAATATTTCAAGAACATACATATTATGATTTCAAACAGCCATCGATAAACGATGCTGTCATTTAATCCTATTTTACGTAGCATGGAATCTTCCAACGATAATGTTTCTTGTACAAAACCTGCAGCTACAACTACAGAAGCCGAACAGCCAACCGTACCTGTCATCAGACTAGACCAAGCTAGCTTGAGCATGTCTAGATAAATTCAAGATGAAGCATCATCGCATCTTGGTCAACCAAACGTTTGCAGATCCTCACGGACTCGGACAGTTCCTGTGAAGTATACACCTCAATTATTCTGGACTTCATTAGAAGAACCAGAGAGCGTAGCCGAAGCAATTAACTCCAAGGATGTTGTGAAGTGGCAAGAAGCAATGGAAAGTGAGTAGAACTCACTTTTGACGAACCAACCTTGGACACTGGTCGACTTCCCCACTCACAAGAGAGTTATAGACAACAAGTGGATCTTTAAGAAGAAGATCAACTCTAATAGTTCCATTGCTAAATGAAAAGCACGACTGGTGGCTAAAGGATTCACTCAAGTCCAATGAGTGGATTATCAAGAAATTTTCAGTCCTATTGTCAAGATGAAGTCAATCAGGACTTTGATTGCATTAGCAGCCGCGGAAGACCTCGAAATACACCAGATGGATGTCAAGACAACATTTCTCAATGGCAACGTCAACGAGGAGCTGTATACCTTCCAACTGAAAGGATTCAAAGTCAAAGGCCAAGAGCACAAAGTGTGCAAGCTACACAAAGCAATTTATGGTCTGAAACAGGCCACAAGAAATGAACTATGTTTTCAATAGCTTTATCTTTTTCGTATTTTCCCGAAATGCGACACTTGCATAGTTCAAAAGTTGAACTTGTGTAGTTCAAAAGTTTAATTGTTTTAACACCTTTGGCTTTCTAGCATTTTTTCAAAAAATGCAAAGAGAGAGAAAATTCCCAAAAGTCATCTATTTTTCATGAGTTAAACTGTTTTAGAGACATCTTTGTCTTTTTGAGGGCACCTTCGCCTTTTTAAGGGCACCTTTGACTTTTTTGCAAAATTCCGAAGAGAGAAAATGTCGAAGGTCGTCTATTTTGAACGAGGGACGTTCCCAGCCACTTTATATAGTCTGGAAGTCGAGCTTCTTTCTGAGATCTTGCAATATTTGCGCATAAGCAATACATCCAAAAACTCATAGGTTGGATAAGAATGGTTTTGGAGCCTGTCCAATCTTCATAAGGTGTTTGTCTAAGAAACCTTTAGTCAAAAATCTAAGGCAAAGAGGCAAAAATAGATGCATAGATTGATAACCAAAGTGATTTTCCATGTAAGAGAAGTACTTCATGAAAATTCTAAGGAAAATTAAGCTCTTTTCCTTGGGTAGAGAGAGAATAGACCAATTTTCTCTCGAGTAGAGAGAGAAGGAAGTACAAGCAAAACTTGATTGCACTCAAAATGAATCAAAAACTCAATTAGATTATGATGCATACATATAAAACTCATGGAGATCCATGCTTACATCTATTGGACCCCTAATCCTAGCCTCTCTAATCCTATTGGATGAGTGATGCATCCATCTTGCAATTCTATTGGACCCTTCATATGGATTTCTCAATTGTGATTGGACCCTTTGACCTTTGCCAACACTTTGACTTGATCACTCATCAAATTACATTTACACAAGTGTCACAAGCCTAATCACAAGCCTAACTAGCTAGAGTTTGCATCATCAACTACTTTTGGCCAAATTGTGGCTTTACATGTGGAATTGACCATTTTGCCATCTTTGCCAATTTTGGCCCTATCAAAGTCCTACACAAAGATGGTTGACATAAAAACTTAGCAAAACCCTAAAGCTATGATAGATAATTTTTTATAATTTTCACATAAACAGTCTTCGAATCCCCTCGATATGGTTGTCACTACTAATGGGTATGAAGAGTTGAAGTGCCATGAAATGATCATGAATTTACTACTCATTGATGTTTAACTTTCATTAACGAGGTTTCCTTTGAAGTGTACTACTTTTTGTTTAAACCTTTGGTTACACTTTGACTATTTCTAATATAAATGGTATGATGGGTTTAGTTATATAACTTGGATTAGACCTGACTATTAAAGTCCATATATACTTATTTGTGGACGATAATGCCCAAACAATTTGAAATTGACAGTGCAATAAATATTTCTCTAAGTTGTTACTTAGGATAAGGGATGGTGTTCCAATAAGCATTATGAAAAGATTAATGGCAAATAGTTGTTAACTCTACTTTAAAACTACTCTGGATCTAATTGTCTACTTTAGTTGTACTTATGTAATTGTTGACTTTCAAGCACTGATTATACTTTGTTAACCTTATAATTTTATAAGTTTGAGTAGAGCTGAAATGATGTCCGACTTTTTACTCATGATATGGACAAAATTAGAGTCACCTAACTTGGCAATGACTACTTGTTGAGACATGGATAACAACTGAGAATATGTGTAGACACGTGTAATTCCCACAATAATGTCCCTATTCTAACACGGTTGTTGTTGTGGATGGATGCAGGTGAGCAAAGTCTCCTTAGCTCGGAGTTTTTGCTGGTTGTTAGGTTTGGTCAATATGATATCTTTGAATATGATGAGTCTACACAAATTTGATTTACTTTAAGATTTGAATGCTTGGTATTGTGGTGATAATGTGCAGTTTTGTTTAGATTTGTAAGATTCAAACACACACACACACACACACACACACACACACACACTTGGAGCTCATTTCTTACGATAGAATCTTTTTTATGGGTAACATTGTTTTATGCCTTCATTCATTGTGATCCTTTTTACAAGTGTTTAATGGAAATGGAGAGGAATGAGATCATGTTGTTTCATGCCTAGTAGATGTCAATCATTTATCATTTTACATTCAATCACAAACTCATAAAGGTATTTGGCATTTCATTATCAATTAGCAACACCAAGGAGTCCAAACGTTTAGAGAGTTCAAACACTTGCAACATGTGAAATAAAATCTTGCCCATGGCATAAAACTTCATAGGTGCGATTTGCAATTTTCCCATAATGTATTGTACACGTGATTTTCACCAATTAGAATTGTCATAACCATGTAGGTCACAAAGAAATCAAAGTCAAATTTTTACATTGGTCAAAATCTTGCTTCCCACGAATTATAGAGTTTCAAACCCTTATATATCAGGTAGTTGGCATAGGACTTCATTGTGTGTAAAAATTTGGACAAATTCTTTTCATTCACATGCAATAGTTTATAAAGAAAAACATTTAAGATCTTTCACTCTAAAGGGCTAATTTAAATCTAACTTTAATTTTGTGTGCATTTTTTGACAATATATTTTACATTTATAATGCTTTTATAGATCCCATAATCTTATCTTACAAGGGAGCAACTTCAAATGGCCATGAAAAAATATCCTTTTTATGTCGATTAAAGTTTAGTGGAAGGGGCTTTATGTCATTTCATCCCATGAGGAGGGTATTTTAACACAAACGGTGAGTCATAGAAGGCCAAGTTAGTTAAGTAAATATGAATGGCTAGTTAATGGATGTTAAATAATGTAAGATGGCTTTGATTTACTTTTTCTTGAAAGAATAAGAATGGAGTATATGTTGTAGAAAGTAATCCCCCACTAAATCTCAAAGTAAAAGTACATAGTTAGTACTTGGCAAGGATTGTTCAATTAAATAGTGATGTTGTCCTCACATAACTTTTCATAAACACTTTATATTATTATTCAATCACTAATTAGTACCAACAATTTGTTTTGCAACAAATTAATCATATTAGTATGTTATGCACAAAATAGTCAAAAGTACAAAAGATTAAGGAATTATCTAACATCAACATGCCACTCAGAGGGCTCCTTTTCAAGAGGACCAAATATGATCTTTTATAAGATAGTTAACTATCCACACTAGTATTTTATGCACTAAATAACACAAAACATTGAGAAATTCTCAGATGTCAATGGGAGGGCCCTTGTTTATGAGGTCCACATATGATCTTTTGCAATACTTTGATCTCATTAATGCATTCCCATAGGAAGAATTGCCTCGACATATGGTGCTAGTTCCAAGAAGGCAATTTGGATATACAAGAGGAAAAGACATCAAAATTCGATTACATACTCTTAACCAACAAAACCAAAACCGCCTTAGCAAATCACTTAGGAAGGCTAGGATTCCTACTTCAAAATAGAATAGAAGGCAATAATATTAATCAAAAGAGCTCAAAACATCGTTACTAAGAAAAAGATAAAAAATAGCTTTTCTCCATAATTGTCGTAGGAACTCCTACAAGTGTATGCATATACATTTGCAAAATAACACTAACCATTATGTTTAGAAAAGAAACATTTATTAAAACCATGTAGTGAGGTTTTACTTACAATTTTCAAATAAAATGATAATAACTAACTTGACTAGCTTTATGATATAAAATACACAAGGCTCCAACTCGACAGTTTATACATTGGGAAAAGCAAGTTAAGATGTGACATCACACTCGATGAAGCTAACATTATTTGGGAGGGTTATAGACTTCGTTTGCAGACTCATCTTAATAACCACAGTTTTATGTTGCTCAAAGCTCTTATTGATTTTCTCCAATGAGATGGAACTTGCAAGTTCTTGGAGGGCAATGAGTATGATATGTCCAGTTATTAAGGATTTGGAATAATCATAAAGTACATGGGTATTAGGCCTCTCATGCCAAGTTTATCAATTATGCCTTGATATGTTAGTCAGGCCTAGTTTGATGATTGATTAATTGTGAAGGCCTAGGGTACTCTAATATTGACATGTGGAACAACACATGGCATGTGACAGTTATATGTATGGTGAACGACTAGTTGGAATTGGAGTTAAATCCAATTAGTATGGGGGTTTCATGGACACAATCCCAAACTTTTTGGGGTGTATATATCCTAGGAGAAACTCACCCTTCTTTCAATTGGCTTTCAAGTCTTGGTCACCTATCTCCTCTCTCTCATCAAGCATTCTCGTATTGTGGCTCGAGTTGTCATAGTGGTATCAAAGCAAGGCTTGTGGTAGGAGTTTGGAATGCTTATTTCCAACTTTTGGTAGGGAATCATTGTTTTTTGGCTATTATTCATCTTGTTGATGTATCCATCCCTAAGTAAGCCAACTTCTCGAGTTTCTAGGCACTTTATGGTACATTATCTGCATAGTTTCTAGTGTCACGAACTCGAACATCTGGAGACACGAAACACGAAGAGTTTTGCGAACACGAAAGTCAACGGAGATGAAGACGAACGGTTCGCAAACACGAAGGATCCACGAATAAGATTCCCTTGCGGTCCAACAAGAGAGAAAGATAGACGAGGTAAACAAAACCAATGGTGAAAATGAAAATTCTCACACTCCAAGGAGTACCACCAGAGATCACGCAAGTACCCAGAAGTACAGAGATCTAATCTGATGGCATGATGTCAGCAGATACTACCTAGGTTGTGGCTAATCTGCCACTCTTGTAGTTCCCTGATTTGTTGTAGATGTATAATCACTCTAATCTTAGGCATACATAGAGAGACCATAATTACTGGATAATACTTGACATATATCTGAATAGGATACACAAAGTGTAACTAAGAGAGAAGAGACACTGAAGAAGTCTGACGCTAGTAAGCAATCAAGACAAACATAGACAGAAGCTCCACCTGTGTCGTCCACATAAACAGCCACTATGGTGATTTGCCCATCTGTAGCTCTGAGATACACATTGGAGTCAGCCAACAGAGGCTTGAATCCCAATGATTTCAAGGCCTAATCCTTCTTCTTGTACCATTGTCGAGCTGATTGCTTCAGACCGTAGATGCTTCTATGCATTCTGCATACATAGTCAGGAAGTGAATTTGAGACAAATCCTGGGGGTTGATCCATGTAGACTTCTTCGTCTAATTTGCCATGCAAGAAGGCTGTCTTCTTATCCACAATGTGGATCCTGAGGTCATAAATTGTTGTATATGCAAACAACAGATGTAGGGATGAATGTTTAATGAAGGGAGAGAAGGTTTCAGAGTAGTCAATAATGTATCTCTGAGAGAAACCCTTCGCTATCAGTCTTGCCTTGTATTTCGTCACACTCCCGTCTGGTCTATATTTGAGTTTGAAAATCCATTTGCATTTGACAGTCTTGCACTTATGAGGTAATGGCTCCAATGTCCATACCTGGTTCTTCCTCATGGACTCCATCTCTTCGTTCATGGCTTGGATCCATTTGTCCTTTTCTGGACATTCAATTGCCTCTTTGAATATCTATGGTTCGCCATTGAACCCACAGAATTCTTCTGATGTGAAAGTTGAGCTTGCCTGGCACAAATCTTGCTGGTGCTCTTCGTGGTCTACTCGACCTTCTGGGAGATCCTCTCGGAACAACTATGCCTTTGCCCTTGTCTGCTCTGCTCGGTCCGGAACCATCTTGGTTTACAGGAACTGTGGTGGCGGGTTGCCTCTCGAATCTTTCTTCGTCTGATTCGTCACTCGAATGGGAGACGACTCAAAAATCTTCGTTTTCATGTTTGTCCTCTGCTCCCTCTGACGTTGGCGGCAGGTCATAGTACTGTCTTTCCAGAACTTCATAGCTAACATGGTCTTCGTTGGCCATTGTCCTGCTCTCGTCGAATTTGACATCCCTCACTATTTTCACAGTGTTTGTGTCTGGCATGTAGATTCTGTAGTATGAGGAATTATTGTCATAACCTACCAGAAAACTTTGTTCAACTTTCTCATCAAGCTTCTTGCGAAGCTTATCAAGAATATGTGCATATGTTGCACAACCAAATATTCTGACGTGAGACAGGTTGGGTTTTCTACCCCACCATAGCTCATGTGTTGTCATGTGAGGAGCACCAGATATACCTATCCTATTCTGAATGTATGCGGCTATAGCTACTGCTTCAGTCCACAGTGCCCTTGGAGCCTTCGAGTGTGCCATCATGCATCTGAATGCTTCCATCAAGTTCCTGCTCTCTCGTTCAGCAACACCACTGTGCTACGGTGTGTAGGCTGCAGTTCTTTTGTGAATGATACCACGATCATTGCAGAAGTTAGTGAAGTGATTCGAGATATATTCGCCACCTCGATCTGTTTTGATCTGATTCACCTTGTTGCATGTGCATCTCTAAACCCAATTCACATATTCTGTGAATTTATCGAGTGTTTGAAATTTATTCTAAATAAAATACACTTTGGCAAACTTGCTATAATCATCAATGAAGGTTATATAATATTTTGAACCTCCTACTGAGATCACGTTGAATGGACCGCAAATATCAGAGTTCACCAGCTCTAGAATCTTTGTCATTCTATAGGAGTCTTTGACAAATGGTGTGCGTGACATCTTGTCTTTCAAACATGCATCACAAATGGTCGAACTGGTTGCATTCGAGATTCTGACCCCAGTTATTGCTCCATGATGACTTGTCTGGTAGAGTGCCATTGAGTTCATGTGGCAGAGTCTTCTGTGCCACAGAGTGTCTGGCGAGTCGTCATGGGTCTGATGCATCTGATCTTCAAGTAGGCACACCTTTAGATGATATAGGTTGTCCTCCCTTCTACCTTGAGCAATGAGAGTGCTGGTGCTTGCATCAATCATGTTGCATGCTTCGTTAGAAAACGTCACACGCATCCCTACATCTGCTATTCTTGCTACAGAGAGCAAGTCTTGATGCAGAGTTGGCACGAACAGAATGTCTTCGAGTCGTCTGTCTCTGCCATTAGTGTTGAGCCAGAGTGAACCAATACCATTCATTTGATGTCTGGATCCATCTCCAAGAACTATGAATCTTGAGAGATCTGCACTTCTAAAATCAGACATGATTCATCTTGATGTCACAAAGTGCGAGGTGGATCCTGAATCCACCTCGTGTGTGTCAGACGTTGATGCTGCACACACATCTTCACAGATGTAGGCGGTCGAACAATTTTTGTTCGTTCTTTCTTCGCCCATCTTTGAGCTCCCGGGCTCCTCGTCATAGGAGGAACTATTATTGTTCTTCTGTCTATTCTGTGCTGATCTGTTCCTTGAGTTCTTGCGACAATCCATGGTCGCATGACCCTTCTTATGGCAATGGATACACTCAATCTTGGGATTGAGCTAGCAGGTATCTATTGTATGCCCATCTTTTCTACATCTCGTGCAGGTCTTCTTGTCTGCATCTTGTCGTTGCGACCTCCCTTTGGTCTTCCAGTTGCTTTTGCTGGTCCCCTCTACTTGCTGGTCACAATTCAGCTTCTGATTTGACTCTCTCTTAGGCTTGAATTGTTTCTTTGATTTTTTCTGTTGCCGTAGAGTGCCTGGTCAGAACCATCTTTGTGATCAAGATGTTCTCTGGCCTCGACTTCCTCTCGAATCTCGATAATCGCCTTTTCGAGATTCATGGTAGGATCTTTCGTGAGCAAGGTTCGTGTCGTCTAGAAAGATCTGGGTAAGGCTCTCAACAGATATGTGAGCTGCTTCTCAGTTGGTACTGCATTCTCTGCTCCTGAGTTGTGTAGTGATAGAAACAGATCCTTCATCTTTCTCACAAAAGAGGTGAGGTCTTTTCCATCCCACTACAGATTTGTCAGCTGATCTTCCAGCATCATAATCTGACTTCTTGATTTCGTCTGAAATTTTGTGAGCAGTGCATTCCACATCTCCTTAGCTTTGGAGAGTGTAGCCAAGTCAAGTGTAAGACTATCTTCGATGAAAGATGATAGCAAGGCTACTGTCTTGTCATTTTTCTCCCTCCATTCACGTAGCTCCTTGCCTGTTGTCGTAGGCATTTCTTTTGTGCCATCCACTCAGGGGAAGAATCCTTCGCCCTTGAGTATCAAAGATGTCTTAACTTTCCAGGCTAGAAAGTTAGATCTTGAAGAACTAAGTATAGTGTAGATCTTGCTCTGCATGTTGTTGATTGAAGCCATTGCTTCTTGAAGTCTGTTTTCTTGTTGATGGTTGATTGTCTGAATGCTTGGCCTCCTGGATCTGCTAGCTTCTTGGCAATGTCAGAATATGGCAGGGTGGATGAGAATCATGAGATGACTTTGATACGACTGATGAGAATCGTGAAGAGAAACATTCAGGAAACAGTCGCGACTCTCTTTCAAGATTCGGATGGAGTTCAGATGTGTTCAATGGGCACTGCCAACTGAAACACTCCTACAATCCTCTAGAGAGTAGTCAGTTACCACTGATCTACGTTCATAAAATTAATATAGCGTTCGACCTAATTTCAACCAAGGTGCAAAATTTAAAGGGAATAAAAAAAACTCAGACATATGAAATAAACAGCATAAGTATTCAACATCCAAGATCAGACACAACTAGAAAATAATCTATATTGATTTTCTCTAATTTCTTCAGGGCACTACATGCGAATCCATGTAGTGCGTTGGCGTGAGAGAAGCACGGTTCTCTCACGAGTAGTAGGCTCGCTTCACTAGAGGACAATTGGATCTTCTAATCCTAGACAGAATTATCCTCTCGCACAATATTGCACGCCTTGACTTTATGGAGAAGGTAATTGATGAAGTAAAGACAGACATCTCGAAGCATTTTGAGATAGTGGATCTGGGAGAAGCCAGGTGTTAACTAGGCTTACAAATTGAAAGGGACTATGAGAGAGGCAAGTTATACCTTCACTAGTCCAGATACACCCACAAGATCCTAGAGGACTTTGGGATGTTGAACTACAAAGGAGCAAACACTCCAATGCTCACAGGGACAGTGCTAACAAATGACGACTGTCCAAAGACTGAGGAAGAAAGAGAACAGATGCAGCTCACACCCTACAAGAGGCTGATAGGTTCATTGATGTACCTTGCAGACAACACACGTCTTGATATTGCTTATGCAGTATTCATGATGAGCCAATTCTGCACAAATCCAGGCTCGACACATTGGAAGATTGCAAAACAAATTTTGCAATATCTTCAATTAACGAGGGATTATGGCTTGTGTTATTGTCGTGGTGCAGGTCTCAGGATACTTTCCTACAGCGATGTTTGTTGGGCATCTCTCAAGGACGACTGTAAAAGTGTCTCAGGAGGATGCATCATCGCATCATGAGCAGTAGTTCTCTGGGTCAACAAGAAGCAGACCATTGTAGCTCAGTCATCCTGTGAAGCAGAGTACGTAGCAGCAGCGAAGATGGGCAATGAAATAATTTGGCTAAGACAGTTTCTGGACGAATTGGGCAAAACAAGGAACGAGCCATTGGTCTTGCAGATGGACAACACATCTGCGATACACCTGACGAAAGATCCCGTGTTTCACTCAAAAACGAAGCACATTGCGATCAAGTATTACTTAATCAGGGATCTGATTGAAAGGAAGATGATGCAAACCACCTTCATAGGAACAAAAGATATGGTTGTTGACATCTTCACTAAAAATCTGGACAAAGGGCTCTTTGAGAGGCAAAGGAGCAGTCTCGGGATCATAAAGCTACCATATTTTGAGAGGGAGCTGAAAAAACAAAGTGTTTCTGATTACAAAGCCTTGCTAGCTTTCAGCCCTTCACTCGACGAAGAAGTTCGTGAACTTGAACATCTGGAGACACGAAACACGAAGAGTTTCGTGAACACAAAAGTCAATGGAGACGAAGACAAACAGTTCGCGAACACAAAGGATCCATGAACAAGATTCCTTTGTGGTCCAGCAAGAGAGAAAGGCAGACAAGGTAAACGAAACCAACGGTGGAAACGAAAACTCGTTCTGTCCTCACGCTCCAAGGAGTACCACCAGAGACCATGCAAGTACCCAGAAGTACAGAAATCTGACTTAATGGCATGACGTCAACAGATACTTCCTAGGTCCTGGCTAATTTGCCACTCTTGTGATTTTCTGATTAGTTGTAGATGTATAATCACTCTAATCTTAGGTTTACATAGAGAGACCGTACTTACTGGATAATACTTGACATATATCAGAACAGAATACACATAGTGTAACTAAGAGAGAAGAGTCATTGAAGAAGTCTGATGCTAGTAAGCAATCAAGACGAACACAAACAAAAGCTCAGCCTGCGTGCGAGAAGAAAATTTTGTCTAGGATTAGAAGATCCAATTGTCCGCTAGTGAAGCGAGACTACTACTTGTGAGAGAACCGTGCTTCTCTCACACCAACGCACTACATGGATTCGCATGCAGTGCCCTGAAGAAATCATCGAAAATCAATATAGATTATTTTCTAGTTGTGTTTGATCTTGGATGTTGAATGCTTATGTTGTTTATTTCATATGTCTGAGTTTTCTTGTTCTCTTTGAATTCTGCACCTTGGTTGAAATTAAGTTGAATGTTGTATTAATTTTATGAACGTAGATCATTAGTACCTGACTACTCTCTGGAGGATTGTAGGAGTGTTTCAGTTGGCAGTGCCCAGCAAATGCATCTGAACTCCATCCGAATCTTGAAAGAGAGTCGCGACTGTTTTGTGAATTTTTCCTCACGATTTTCATCAATCGTATCAGAGCATCTCACGATTCTCATCAGTTTTGAACAGAGATGTGAACAAGAAACCCCACGAACAAGAAACATTCGAGCAACGACGAAACAAACCAAGAAGGTCAACGAGACAAAGAAGGCCTCCAGACCGCTACTCTGACAATCTTCAATGGAGCGAAGACACGCAGTTCGAGTACTGCAGCTTCACTAAAGAGCCAGTAACATACCAAAAAGCTATCCAAAGCCCAGAGGGAGAATTCTACAAGCAGGCAATGTTAGAGGAGATCGAGTCGATGAGGCAAAACAAGGCATGGACATTAGAGCCACTGCCAAAAAATAGAAAAATAGTCGACTGCAAGTGGGTGTACAAGAAAAAGATGAAATCAGATGGCACCATTGGCCGCTACAAAGCAAGGCTTGTCGTGAAGGGCTACACATAGAGATATGGTGTTCATTATTTCGACACATATTTGCCCATGGTCAAGATGACAAGCATAAGGCCACTCGTTGCATATGCCACACAGCACAATCTGGAAATTCTCCAGATTGACGTGAAAACAGTCTTTCTCCACGGAGATCTAGAGGAGAAAATCTTCATGAAGCAGTCTGAAGGCTATGAAGACCCCAAAAATCGACAATATGTCTGTCGGTTGCAGAGATGCATCTATGGTCTAAAACAGGTATCACGAGCCTGGTATAAAAAGCTTGATGGTCTTCTGAAGTCTCTAGACTTTAATCCTACTCAACCAGACTACAATGTCTACATCAAAAGAGTAGGAAAGGATTTTGTGATACAGACCATTTTTGTGGATGATTCGCTAATGATAGAAAATTCTTTCATGCTGGTCAAAGACACGAAGAGTCAGATTTCTAAAAGCTATAAAATCACAGATCTTGGAGAAACAACAAAATGCCTCGGTCTGGAGATCAAAAGAGATCGAACAAAGAGCAAAATGCACTTGAGTCAGTCAAAATATGCCAGAAAAGTGCTAAAGCAGTACCACATGATGGACTGCAAAGAGAAAGCCACACAATGATTGTTGGAGCCAAGCTCACGAAGTAGGATTGCCCGAAAACAGAAGAGGAAGAATAGAAGATGGCAGGTATACCCCACCAGAACTTAATCGGTAGTCTGATGTACCTCACAATTTGTACCAGACGTGATTTAGCTTTCTCTGTTTATGCCTTGAGCCAACTCTCTTCCAATCCTAGCCTAGCACATTAGCAAATGGCCAAACGAATCCTACAACATCTGAAGGGTACCCAGAATATGGGATTAACCTACAGAATTGAAAACGAAAAAAAAGGATTTGAGCTGCATCACTACAGTGATGCGAGCTGGGCGAGCTGCAAAGATGACAACAAGTCCATTATTGGAGGATGTACAATAGCGTGCGGAGCTGCAATCAGCTGGATATGCAAACAGCCATGTAGTCGGACATCTCGTAAGAGACCATCAGTTCGGAGTGCCTTCACTTTTGTAGACATTTTTGTCTCAGCCATGGCTTGAATCTCTTGAAGCATTCAAAGGCTTCAGATTTGTGCTTAATGAACATGATTGTAGACCATCTATTTCTTTTGCGCGGAAGCTTTTACAGGAACCTAGACACTCGACTACACCTCACAGAACATATTTTATTCTAGCAATCAAGACAGACGACACAAGGCAAGAAGATGCACAAAAATAGAGTGATTGTATTATTAGTTTAATTTTAAGAGCGAGATCATTAGTGTCTCGCTCGTTGGCAGAATGGCACTCTGCTCTTTCGCTGTGTTCTGCTCGTTGGCAGACTTTCATGCACAGCTCTAGTATTTTTCTTTTCTGCTCTATTTGCTACGTCTCTCTCTATCTCTTATAGATCTATATATATGTTTATGATCCAGAAAGGATCGTTTATACCTCCATAGTGTGGAGTTTACAAGATGGCTAAACGCTGAAATCACAAGACTAGTTAACGCTAATCAACTAATCAGTTAGTCCCCGTCGTTGCCACTCATTTCACCTGAGTGTGAAGTCTACGACTCCAAGCCCGTTGAGCTGCCAACTGGCAGCGTGAAAGATTCCTCTTCGTTTATTTCGTAATCTCCGGTTTGCTTTCGTTCGCTTCGTTTCTTTCATAGTTTTTTGTTTTGCGTCCCTTTGCAATTTGCGATCCTAGAGGCGTGTTTATGATTCATGAATGATTCGCAAATCGTTTGTGCTTTGAGTCAAGGGACATTGACTTTTGCAAATTGTTCTTGTTCGACCTTCGTTTCTTGTTCGTGTTGCGACAAAGTTGCAGGAGTTCACCATTTTTTATACTCCCTCTTGAACCTTGCAGCTTTGTACGTTTAATCCAATTATCTTTCTTTGCTTGACAAAGAGTGGCTTGTCGAGCGGCTTCGTGAGCAGATCTGTAATCATATTTTTTGATTTTATGTATTGGACCTAGAGCTCTCCTTTCGAGAGCAAATCTCGAATGTGATGGTACTTCAGAGGTATGTGCTTTGTCTTTGAATGGAAGATAAGATCCTGGGATAGATAGATGGCACTCTGAGAGTCCATCATCATCGTGCTTGGCCCTTCTTGTGGTATCTCGATTGCCTCCAACATCATCTGCAGCCACACTACCTCATTCGCCACCTTCGAAGCTGCGACATATTTAGCTTCGCAAGAGGATTGAGCTACGTATTAGAAGATAGTTCACCACTTCCTATTCACCTCAACAGAACAGGATTACAGAAAGGAAGAACTGAACTCTTCTCAACTCAGCCAGATCCATGCTACATCAAGCACACCTACCTACAAAGTTCTGGGTAGAAGCTACTGCCACAACTTGTTACGTGCAGAATAGATCCAGCACCAAAGTTGTCAACAACAAAACTCCTTATGAAGTTTTACATGGGCACAATCCTAGTGTTAGCCATTTAAAAATCTTTGGTTGTATATGTTTTGTTCACATTCCAAAACAGCTTAGGAAGGAGCTGGATCATAGGACAAATAAATGTATTTTCATCAATGTAGTATTTGTTTCTAGGGATGTAATATTTCAAGAACATACATATTATGGTTTTAAACAACCATCAATAAACGACGCTATGTCATTTCATCCTATTTTACGTAGCATGGAATCTTCCAACGATAATGTTTTTTCTACAAAACCTACAACTACAGCTATAGAAGCCGAGCAGCCGACGGTAC
The DNA here is from genome assembly GCA_029204225.1 of Diphasiastrum complanatum. Classification (NCBI taxonomy): domain Eukaryota; kingdom Viridiplantae; phylum Streptophyta; class Lycopodiopsida; order Lycopodiales; family Lycopodiaceae; genus Diphasiastrum; species Diphasiastrum complanatum. The sequence goes on from CM055096.1 coordinate 45,000,166, forward strand.
CTATCATTTAAACAGACCAAGCTAACTCGAGCATATCTTGAGAAATTCAAGAAGAAGCATCACCGCATCCTAGTCAACCAAACGTTAGTAGATCCTCACGGACTCGGAGAGTTCTTGAGAGGTATACACCTCAATCATTCTGGACTTCATCAGAAGAACCAGAGAGCCTAGCCGAAGAAATTAACTCCAAGGATGTTGTGAAGTGACAAGAAGCTATGGAAAGCAAGTACAACTCACTTTTGACGAACCAGACCTGGACACTGGTCGACTTCCCCACTCACAAGAGAGTTATAGACAACAGGTGGATCTTCAAGAAGAAAATTAACTCTGATGGTTACATTGCTAAATGGAAAGCACAATTGGTGGCTAAAGGATTCACTCAAGTCCAAGGAGTGAATTATCAAAAAAATTTCAATCATGTTGTCAAGATGCAGTCAATCAGAACTCTGATTGCATTAGCAACCGTGGAAGACCTCAAAATGCACCATATGGATGTCAATGACAACATCAAAGAGGAGTTGTATACCTTCCAACCGGAAGGATTCGAAAGTCAAAGGCCAAGAGCACAAAGTGTGCAAGCTGCACAAAGCAATCTACGGTCTGAAACAGGCCGCAAGAGCATAGTTCAATAGAATCACCTCTTATCTCATTCAATTGGGATTTGCAAATAATTCAGCTGACTGTAATGTTTATTTGAAGCATGTAGACATCAATTCAATTCACATAGCTCTTTACGTAGATGATGCATTTATTTTGTCTACCGACACTTCTCTTCTGCACACTACTAAGAGTGATCTATCAAACAGATTTGACATGACGGATTTAGGAGCTGTCCATTCTTTGCTAGGAATTCACATTACTAGAAATAGGCTTCAGAAGAAGATCTATCTTAGCGAGCAGGCATATCTAAAAGGCGTTTTAGAAAAGTTTCATATGTCTGATTGCAAACCAATTGATACTCCAATGGATCCAAGTATAGTATTGACTAAACCTACTTGTGTTGATTTTGATAGTGAAGTACTTGACATAGAGAAGTACCTTTATCATTCACTAATAGGATCTTTGATGTATGCAATGTTGTGTACTAGACCAAATTTAGCATACACTGTTAGCACGTTAAGTCAATTCATACCAAATCCTAGGATCTCTCATTGGAAAGCATTAAAGAGAGTGATGTGACATATTCAAGGAGGTTTAGATCACATTTTATGTTATAATGGAAATGTTATTGACCCACTCGTCCTGCGAGGATACTCTGACTTAGATTGGGGAGGAACAGACTCTACCATAAAATCTACTTCGGGTTCTATTTCTATCTGGTAGGGGGACTGATTTCGTGGAACTCAAGGAAACAGAAATCAATTGAGCTTTCTTCGACAGAGACAGAGTACATCACAGCATGCCAAGTTTCAAAAGAAGCTGTAAAAATTAGGTTATTACTTCACGACTTACATCACACTCAGTTCAATGCTACCACCATTCTGTGTGACAACTTGAGCCATATTTCACTCTCACTGAATCCCAGATTTCTGTGACAAATCCAAGCACATAGAAATCTACTATCATTTCATTCGAGGGAAGTCTTCTCAAGGCAAGTGATCTTTCAATACCACTCCACAACAAAAATTGTCGCAGACATCTTCACCAAAGTGCTTCCCAGGATCAAGCATAAGAAGTTCTTCAAGATGCTGAATCTGACGAAGATACCAAGGCACCAACTGTGACGTTAACTGTTGGAAACTAAGCCCATAGTTGTCTCCTTGGTGAATGACCAATTTCTATTTCATGATTCTTCCTGCACATTTATTGATCATTGATCTAGGGTCAGGTGAAACCAACTTTGGTTCTAGGTCTGCTCATCTAATACCTATAGGAATCACAAACTCAGACAGCCAATTTCTTTAAAGAACGTCTACAACGGGCTTCCGGCTGATCTCCAGCACATGGTAACCAATCCTATCAGAATTTCAAGTTCAAATCTTAAGTTCAATTACTTGAAGTCATTGAAGACTTGGCCATCTTCAAGGACTTCCAAGAATTAGCATTTAGAACAAGATTGCAGAAATACATTGTTTTTTTGACAGTCTGCAAAAATACACTAAGTGTCACAATAGTTCTACAAAAATATACTAAGTGTCGCAACAGTCTGCAGAAATACACTAAGTGTCGCAACAGTCTGCAGAAATATCCTAAGTGTCAGAACAGTCTACAGAAATGAACTCGAAAGATTCGCGAACAATATCTTGTTGATACTCAAAAAATTCACGAACAATATCTTGTCGCGAAATATTTTTTATTCTTGTTCAACCTTGAAACTATCGCAAAACTGTCGTCTGTCGCAAACAGACAAACTGTCGTGAACAGTTCGCAAAGAAAAATTATTTGAATTTGAAAGCAAAATGTTTGTTTGAATATCAACCATCTTAACAGTTAGAGCCACTGTTACAAAAGTAAAAGACCTATCTTGTAACAATATAAATACATGTGCACTACTCCTTGTAAACACACAACAGAGAGCAACAAGACAGCAAGAGATGTATACTGAAGAATCAGAATCGGAATTATAAAACATTGTTTTTGATCAAAGTTTCTTAATAGATAATTTTATCAATTGTTTTTTATTGTCTAAAATTGTCTATAATACACAAACAATATATCTTGATTCCATATGCTTTATTCAATCAAGGTAAAAATTCTATTAATACATAGACCAGAAAAAGATCGAATTGAAAGCAAAATACTTTATAACGTTTATTGATGCCTTCAGCAAGTTCGTTGTAATATACTTTATTCGTACAAAATCAGAAGCTTTCGAGAAATTCGTTGAGTATACGAATTGGACTGAGAAGTAGACAGACAACAAGTTAAAGCAAATTCGCACAGATCGTGGAGGTGAGTACATTTCCAACGAATTCAAAACTTATTGTACTGACCGAGGTATTATGCATAGAAAAACTGCATCATACACACCTCAACACAATGGAATTGCTGAACGAAGAAATCGTGTACTTATTGAAGCTAGGTGTATGATGGCTCATGCAAAAGCACCAAAACAGTTATGGATAGAAGTAGTGGCTACATCGAATTATCTTCAGACTCGAATTCTGATATCTCAAATACCAGATAAACCTCCTCATAAAATATGGTGGAAGTCAAAGCCAAATTTAGCTCATGTTCGGACATTCGGATGTGTAGTTTATATGTACACACCAGACAAATTGAGAAAGAAACTTGATGAAAAACCTGAACAAGGTTTTCTGGATTTGAGCTAATACTTCAACATGCTCGAATTCAAAGGTGTGCATACTCACATAATACCTGAAACGATACTGAACAAAGCAGATTGTCCGCAGACTTTTGAAGAAGAGAAGTGAATGGCCAATACACCCTATCGTAGGTTGATTGGATCATTGTTGTATCTTGTAGACAACACCAAACTTGATATAGCATTTGCAGTATATAGGCTGAGCCAATTTAATCAGAATCCAAAATCGTTACATTGGAAGTTAGCAAAAAGAGTAGTACAATATCTCTAGGAAACGAAAGACTATGGACTGTGTTATTTGAAGGAAGCTCAATTTTGGATCGAATCTTACAGTAACGCAAGCTAGGCATCCATGAAAGATGACAGCAAAAGTATTTCAGAAGGTTGTACTCTAGCATCTGGTGTAGCCATACTTTGGATAAGCAAGAAGCAAACAACAATAGCTCAATCTTCCTGTGAGCCTGAATATGTAGCAGTAGCTACGATGGCAAACAAGCTGATATATAAAACAAATGTTGGAAGGATTTGATGAAACTATTTTTGAACCTTATGTCTTACTAATGGATAACACTTTAGCAATCTATCTTACAAAAGATCTTGTGTTTCATTCGAAAACGAAGCATAAAGCTATCAAGTATCATGTTATTTGGGACTTAGTCAAAAAGAAGATACTCACAGTCTTCATACCTACAGAGGAAATGACAGATGATATCTTTACAAAGCCACTCAGTAAAGCTTTGTTCGAGAAGCAGCGAAGAAGATTGGGGTTAATCCAAGTGCCCACTTTGAGAGGGAGTTGTAGAACACTTATTAGACAAATCTCGATTCTACTAACAAAGTGCACAATTTAATTGACAAAGGCTGAGAAACGAACTCGAGCTCGAAAGATTCACGAACAATATCTTGTTGAAACTCGAAAGATTCGCGAACAATATCTTGTCGCGAATTTTTTTTATTTTTTTTCAGCCTCAAACTATCGCGAAACTGTCGCCTTTCGTGAAACACGAAACTATCGCGAACAGACAAACTGTCACGAACAGTTCGTGAAAAAAAATTATTCGAGTATGGAAACAAAATGTTTGTTTGAATATCAACCGTCTTAACGGTTAGATCTACTATTACAGAAGTAAAAGGCCAAAAGACCTATTTTGTAACAATATAAATACATGTGCACTACTCCTTGTAAACACACAACAGAGAGCAACAAGACAACAAGAGATGTATACTGAAGAATCAGAATCAGAATATAAAAATTCATTTTTGATCAAAGTTTCTCAACAAATAAAATTGTCTATAATACTCACACAATATATCTCTTAACTCCTCATGCTTTATTCAATCAAGGTAAAAATTGTTCTATTAGTACATAGACCAGAAAAAGAACCAATTGAAGACACTGATATTAGTTTGATTTATTCAAACTTTCATCGTGTTCTATGAGGAAGAATTCTTAATATTTTTCTGATAGTTTCATATGTCTGATTGCAAACCAATTGATACTCCAATGGATCTAAGTATAGTATTGTCTAAACCTACTTGTGCTGATTATGATAGTGAAGTACTCAATATAGCGAAGTACCCTTATCATTTACTAATAGGATCTTTGATGTATGCAATGTTGTGTACTAGACCACATTTAGCATATAGTGTTAGCACGTTAAGTCAAATCCTAGGATCTCTCATTGGAAAGCATTAAAGAGAGTGATGAGATATATTCAGGGAAGTTTAGATCACATTTTATGTTATGATGGAAAGGCTTATACCCACTAGTCCTGCAAGGCTACTATGACTCAAATTGGGGAGCAAAAGTCTCTACTAGAAAATCTACCTCCAGATAGGCTGTTTCTATCTGGTAGGGGGACCGATTTTGTGGAATTCAAGGAAGCAAGAATCAGTAGCGCTTTCTTTGACAGAGGCAGTGTACATCGCAACATGCCAAGCTTCAAAAGAAACTGTATGGATCAGGTTATTACTTCACGACTTACATCACATTCAGCTCAATGCTACTACCATTCTGTGTGACAACTTGAGCTACTATTTTATCACTTTCATAGATGATTACTCTAGATGGTCTACAGTCATGTTCATTAAGCACAAATCTAAAGCCTTTGAATGCTTCAAGATATTCAAGGCCATGGTTGAGACACAAACGTCTACAAAAGTGATGGCACTCCGAACTGATGGTCTCTAATGAGATGTCCGACTACATTGTTGAACATGGTATTAGAAGATAGTTCACCACTTCCTATTCACCTCAATAGAACAGGATTGTAGAAAGGAAGAACTCTTCTCAACTCAGCCAGATCCATGCTACATAAAGCACACCTACCTATGAAGTTCTAGGTAGAAGCTACTACCACAGCCTGTTACGTACAGAACAGATCCAGCACCAAAGTCGTCAACAACAAAACTCCTTATGAAGTTTGGCATGGGCACAACCCTAGTGTCAACCATTCAAAAATCTTTGGTTGTATATGTTTTGTTCACATTCTTAAACAGCTTAGGAAGAAAATGGATCATAGGGCAAATAAATGTATTTTCATTGGCTATTTTGATGAACATAAAGCTTATAAAGTTTATGATCCATCCACCAATGTAGTATTTGTTTCTAGGGATGTAATATTTCAAGAACATACATATTATGATTTCAAACAACCATCGATAAACGATGTTGTCATTTCATCCTATTTTACGTAGCATAGAATCATCCAACAATAATGTTTCTTGTACAGAACCTACAGCTACAACTATAGAAGCCGAGCAGCCGACCGTACTTGTCATCAGACCAGACCAAGCTAGCTTGAGCAGATCTAGATAAATTCAAGATGAAGCATCATCGCATCTTGGTCAACCAAACGGCCGCAGATCCTCATGGACTCGGACAGTTCCTGTGAAGTATACACCTCAATTATTCTGGACTTCATTAGATGAATCAGAGAGCCTAGCCAAAGCAATTAACTCCAAGGATGTTGTGAAGTGGTAAGAAGCAATGGAAAGTGAGTACAACTCACTTTTGATAAACTAGACTTGGACACTGGTCGACTTCCCCACTCACAAGAGAGTTATAAACAACAAGTGGATCTTCAAGAAGAAGATCAACTCTGATGGTTTCATTGCTAAATGAGAAGCATGGCTGGTGGCTGAAGAATTCACTCAAGTCCAATGAGTGGATTATCAAGAAATTTTCAGTCCTATCGTCAAGATGCAGTCAATCAGGACTTTGATTGCATTAGCAGCCACGGAAGACCTCGAAATACACCAGATGGATGTCAAGACAACATTTCTCAATGACAATGTCAAAGAGGAGCTGTATACCTTTGAACTAAAAGGATTCGAAGTCAAAGACCAAGAGCACAAAATGTGCAAGCTACACAAAGCAATCTATGGTTTGAAACAGGCTGCAAGAGCATGGTTCGATAGAATCAACTCTTATCTCATTCAATTGGGATTTGCAGACAATTTAGCTGACTGTAATATTTATTTGAAGCATGTAGGCACCAATTCAGTTCACATAGCTCTTTACCTAGACTAAGTATTTATTTTGTCTAACGACACTTCTCTTCTGTACAATACTAAGAGTGACATGTCAAAGAAATTTGACATATTTGATTTAGGAGCTGTCCATTCTTTGCTAGGAATTCACATTACTAGAAATAGGCTTCAGAAGAAGATCTATCTTACCAGCAGGCATCTTTAAAAGACATTCTAGAAAAGTTTCATATGTCTGATTGTAAACCAATTGATACTCCAATGGATCCAAGTATAGTACTGACTAAATCTACTTGTGCTGATTTTGATAGTGAAGTACTCAACATAACAAAGTACCCTTATCATTTACTAATAGGATCTTTGATGTATGCAATGTTGTGTACTAGACCAGATTCATTCAACAAAATCAAACCAATGTGCAGAATTGAGTAAACAAGTGAATGAAATACACAAATAGTAACAGAAAAATATTCATTCGAGATCATACAATCATTCAAAATAATATGCGCATAGCAGCTACAATATTATCTATTGATCTTCTGATTTCAAGAAGTGTGCGACAGATCCACACCGTGCATTAGTGTGAGAGAAATACAATTCTCTCACGAATAGTGTCTCGCTTACTAGCGGACTTTCTGGATTTGCTTATCCTCTTAGAAAATTGTCTCGCTCATAGGCGGACATGTATTTCGTATATTTTCGTCTTACAGTATTATGCATCAAGCAGAAAGTATATAGTTCGCAAACTTTTTCGTGTCGCATCATGTAACTTCCAGATCAGAAAGATTGAACATCTACAACTAATCACAGATTACAAGAGTGGCAGATTAGCCACGTTCTAGAGTACTTCTATTGATGTCATGATATCTGATCAAATACTTGTACCCCATGGTACTAGGCTGATCTTCTTGGTCCTTTGTGGAACATGAATGATTTTGTGTCGCGAAACAATTTTGTGTCGTGTGTCGCAAAATTGTTCGCGAACATTTTTGTTTCATGTGTCTTTTCTGTCAAAATCAAGGTGGAAAGCTAGCAAGGCTTTGGCAATAGAAACATTTAATCTTGTTTTATGCTTGTTGATGGTGCCATCATGATTGAACTTGATCCTAAATACCCACTTGCAACCAATCACATGCTTGTTGGATGGAGGATCCATGAGCTCCCAAGTATTGTTGGTGATCAATGCATCATACTCTCGCTTCAGACATCATACCACTCCTTGGTATTGAGTGCCTCTTGTACATTCTTTGGCTCTTCATGAGAGACATAAACAACATAATTAGTGGAATCAAGATCCACTTGTTTGCATTTATCAACATATGAGAGCCTCTTAGGCTCGGATCTTCTTGATGAGAAAATTCGAGGAGAGTCTTCTTCAAATCTCGACCCCATCACATCATGATTGTCTTCAAAATCAATAATTGGTGATGCATCCATAGATTTCTTGATCTCGGCCTCTTCAAAAGATGAGTGTTGATCTTCATGAAAGACAACATCTCTACTTTCAATAACTTGAGAAGTAGAGAGTATAAAGACTCTATAGGCCTTCTTGGTGGATGAGTATCCAACCATGATCCCTTTGCATGCACTAGGATCCTCTTTCTTCCTTGTTTCCAAGGGAATATGGACAAAGCATAAGCATCCAAAAACTCTAAGGTAATCAACCTTAGGCTTCTTCAAATATAAGATTTCATATGGTGACTTTCCTCCAAGAGCTATATGTGGGAGCCTATTGCAAAGATAATTTGCACAATTAATGGCTTCTCCCAAAAAATCTTTGGGCAAAGATGCCTCAATTCTCATAGATTTTGCACATTCACATAGAGATCTATTCTTTTTCTCGGCCACTCCATTTTGAGATGGAGAGTAGGCACAAGAGAACTCTCTTTTAATGCCTTCAAGCTCACAAAAATCTTGAAATTTATTGGAGATATATTCACCACCTCCATCACTTCTAAGAGCTTTAATCTTGAATGAGAATTGCTTCTCTACATAAGCTTTGAAAATAAGGAAATGATCAAACACCATAGATTTAGAAGCAAGAAGATATATCCAAGTGAATCTTGTGAAATCATCAATGAAAGTAACAAAACAAGTGGCTCCTCCCTTGCTTGTAGTTGATGAGAAATGCACATCCGAGTGGATTAACTCCAAAGGATGCTTGCTTTTGATAAAAAATCTTGTAAATGGCTTTTTGTGAGATTTAGCAATAGCACAAGCCTCACAAGGCTTGATCTTCTTGGAGAATGACTTTGGCAAGCCAATAGCTTTGGCTTCTTTGATCATAGAGAGCATGGATTTGTAGTTGGGATGTCCCAACCTCCTATGCCATAGTTCCTCCATAGAGAGCTTGTTCACAAGGGCAACATTACAAGCATTCACATACTCATTTGGATCTAGTTTATAGATGCCACCAAATCTAGATCCTAATGCAAGTATCTCATCATTCTTCTTGATAGCGCAAGTATCAACATTGAATTTTACATCAAGGCCATTATCAAGCAATTGGCCAACACTAATAAGATTCTTGGTAAGCTTAGGTACATAAAGAACTTTAGAGAGAGAAAGAACTTTAGAGGATGCAAGCTTCAAGGGAATGTTCTCTATGCCTTCAATAGGACATTCAAAATCATTTGCAGTGTATATTGATTTCTTGACTCCATCATAAGGTGCAATAGAAGAGAAAGAGTCCTTGGAGCTACACATATGTGAAGAGGCTCCACTATTAATATACCATAGGCCGTCCTTCTTGAAAGGAGTAGATGAGAAACTAGAGACCATAAGAGATCCCTCTCCATCACTTGCAATAGTGTCTTCCTTCTCATTGGTAATGTTGGCTTGCTTGAGTTGATTCTTTTTCTTGAAGCAATTGGTGGCATAATGACCTTTCTTGCCACAATAAAAGCACTTGATCTTCTTCTTCTTGAGCTTGGATGATGAAGCATTAGAGGAATCATCTTCCTCCTCATCTTTGTCTTTGGATTTGACTTTGTCCTTGCTTGAGGATTGTTGATGTTGGTTCTTGCTCCTCCCTTTGTGCTTATCCTTGGCAAAGAGAGCTTTGCCATCATTATGAGTGAGAGAAAGCTTGTCCATCCTCAAGAGCTTGTACTCTTGTCTTGATTCTTCCAAAATTAGTACACTTTGGAGAGCCTCCAAACTTGGTAGCTCCTCCTTAATGGCATAGGATTGGACAAGGTTATCAAATTCACTTCTCAAGCCATTGAGAATGACTTGAACTAGCTCATTTTGATTGATGGAATCACCAATACAAGCAAGTTCTCTATGAATATCTTTTACTCTCAAAACATAACTAGATGCACTCTCATCACTCTTTTGGCTACTTTGAAAGATTTCATTCCTAAGAGTGAGAAGCCTAGAGGTATTCTTAGCCTCATAGATAGTCTTGAGACAATCCCAATCTTCTTTGGCTGTTGTACAAGTACCTATCTCCATCAATATCTCATTAGAGACATTCATCTTAATGTAGTGGAGAGCCATCCTAGCTCTCTTTTTGTATTTTGAACCTCTTGAAGAACTTGTGGTTCTTCTTCAAGGCCAAGAACTATGTCCATCACGTCTTGAAGGATCAAGATGGACTCCATCCTCATTTTCCAAATTGAATAGTTTGAAGTGGACAATCTTTCACTTGGTTCCAACAAGGATGAACCCATTGAAGACATTTGAAGTGAAGAAAACTCAAATGATGAACAATAAATGTTGCTACACACTCTCAATAGGATCCAATAATAGAGTACTATCTCCTAGGCAAAGTTAGGATCAAACACTCTTAGCACGTGTGAAGTACACTAAGAAACCAAATTTGACTCAAATACAATGATATTGCATGAAACAAAATGGCTAAGATCTCAAAACAGTGCCTAGATCACAAATAGATGAGATTGGTAAGCATACAACTATGATTTTGGATCAACCAGGCAATCTCTTGACCAAACCAAATGTGTCCACCCAGGTCTAGGTGCCCTACCTAACCCTCTTCAAAAGCTTGTAACTTTTGATTGGCTCAACCAAATGGAATGAAACTGATTGCATCAGAAACTAGACAAAAATAGCTTCAAAACAAGCTATCAAGCAAGATAAATGGATCAAGCATGAGAGAGAAATTTCAAACTGAAATTGGATGTTCCTCACATGTGTCTGAGCACTTGATTCCATACAGTACCAAGTCATACCCAATCAATGTCCTTTTGATCTCTTTTGAACCAAGATTAAACAAGATAGCTAGGAAAATGGGCCTTGACAATTTCTAGCTCAAGATTGATGAAAAGTTTTCACTTAGATGGATCAAAATGCATGGTAACCTTAGGTAGGCTCTGATACCATGTTGAATTCACACATGTGGATTGTCCAGTGATCTCCTAAGGTGTGTAGATGCACCAAGATCAAGTCTAGATTGAGATTCAAGATCAATCTTAGATCCTATGGCAAAAACACACTACTACATGCATTCAATCACTTCCAACTCTCACTCACACATGTGGGAAGTATTCAAAAAATAAACTAAGTCAAAAACAAGCTGCTTTCCTCGAGTAGAGAGAGAAAAAACATCATGAGCTCTCGGGTAGAGAGAGAAAGCTAGAAATCCAATAACACTCAAAATCCATATAATCACCAAATCAATTAGCTTCAAAATGAGGAGTACAGTGATACTAGTACGGGAATCCACAAATCCTTATGATGACGTGGATCTTGAAGGTAATATAATTGCCAACAGATAAGGGAGGGTGGTTTTGGACCGGCTCTATTCTTCATGCCTATGCCATTTTGACAACAGATTGTTTAATAAATGGTCCGAACAACCTACTGCCGATAAACGACATGTTATTGCTACCCTTCGTGACAAATTCCAACAAGTAGAGAAATTCGAGAAGAAGCAAATTCATAAGCATATGTGCTTATGGATTAGGCATCGTCGTGATATGGCATGACGAGCTTATAGGGGCTGGCAATCCAAGCCCTCCTGGTGTTCAAGAAGTGATTGGAACCGTGTAAAAGCGGATGAACGAACACCAGATAAATACAAGATTCAGAAAGATGTTGCGGCCACTAGGATGCATGAGATAGGCAAACCTAAGTTGGGCTCGAGCGGAAAGGCGGGATTGCAAGCAAGCATGGTAAGTGAACCTACACTACTCTTATAGTTTATCTTTGATTTCATATGCTTTTATTTTTTAATATGCATTATGACTAGGTATTCCAACATAGCCCAAAATTAATTTCAACTTAAATTGAATGCATGGATAGTTGGCAGACTATGGACGTCTGCCAACTAAGGAGGAGTACGAATTTGCCTTCAGGGAATCATACGAGGCATTAGTCGACAAACTAAAGAGTGAGGGTCATCCTCCAAATGTAAGTACTAGCTTTTGTATTCATACTAATGTGGTTTGTATTCTGAGATTAGTTTTTTTTAATTTAATATGATCGAACATTAAATATTAATGTAGTTTGTTTGTTTGAGTTGATGCAGACTGGACGTCACGACGACGACGAGTAGATTAGGTCTATAAGTTCTAGTTGATGCGGTTTTTAGTTGATGTTAGATCTAGAAAGACTCATGCAAAATTAAAACACCAATTTTGTAATACATTGGTTGATATTATGAATATATTATTATTGCAAATGATCATCCTATATTGCCATTGCTTTTATATGTGCAATGTTCTTTTTTTTTTAAAATTGCAATGTCGAATTTTGAGATGTGGATTGACGTAATTGACAAAATTTTCAGAATTCACATGTGTGGGGAAGATCCACAAGTATGATAGATCTAATTAAGCTTTATGATTAGCACAATAACATGATTCTAGATTGAATAGCAAGATCTAGTATAGAAGTTATGGCTTAACCGCAATCTAGCATTCTAAGCATCAGAGAATGATAGCAATGAATCATAAATGAGCAAAAGTACAAGAAATTAGTGTATTAGCATTAGCCTCAACATGAGTTAGAGAGATATCAAGCAAAAATTGTGTGGATCCAAAATGGCAAGAGATAGCTACAAAGCTTTGGTTCTTCATCAAAAAATATGAGGAAAGCTACACATATTTATGGAGTTTGAGGTAGCTCGAGGTAGAACCACATCCATTCACCTTTTGATGACATCTCAAGTGAAAACTAGAGTCTATGTGACACTTGTCACATCTCATGCATGAATCTCTACCTACTTTTTCCAAGTGCCCTAGTTTTAACTAGAAATGTACAAATCATCATGCATGTGTCCATTTCACTTTGTGCATGCCTTGCATGTCACTATGGATCACTTACAATTAATGCATGTGAATTGCCACATTTTTGCTAATTCTAAGTCTACAATTTATATGCAACTTGTAATCATCAAACTAGATATGTCAAATCCATATATCTCAAGTTCTATCTAGGCCAACTTGGCATTTGCATTTATGGAACAACATACTTGCATGGTACAATGTTTGTAGCAAGCCTAAAGTCAAGATGGATTATTTTTCCATTTCAACACTCCTCCTAAAAACAATCTATATTGACTTGAACATGGATCTTGGTATTACTCCAAGATTGGCTCTATGCTTGATGAAGGAGCTCTTGCTCAAAGGTTTGGTGAGCATATCAACAATACAAGATGATGTGTCGATGTGCTCCAAGTACATTTCCCCTCCAATGAGCTTCTCTCTCACGAAGTGATGTGCAACTTCAATATGTTTGCTCCTTGCATGGAATATTCGGTTGTTGGCAAGGGCTTGGGCTAAAATGTTGTCACACATGATCATAGGTAGATCATCTTCCATGATTATCTTTAGCTCCACTAGCAACCTCTTGATCCAAATCACTTCCTTTGTTGTTGTAGTGAGTGCCTTATACTCAGCTTCACAAGATGAGAGTGATATAGTATCTTGTTTTTTGGAAAGCCAAGATATCAAATTTCCTCCAATATATATGACATAAGCACTTGTATATTTTTTATCTGCTCTATCACTTGCAAAATCCGAGTCAGAATAACCAACAATAGAAAGGTCTTCACTTTTATACAATAAACCATAATCAAAAGTTGAAGATATATATCTAAGCACTCTCTTGGCCATTTTCCAATGATAAATAGTAGGATTTTGATAGCCTGGCTCAATTTATGAACACTAAAGCTTATGTCATGTCTAGTTATTGTGAGCCAAACTAAGGAGCCTATAAGACTCCTAAAAAGAGTGATGTCCACGAAGGATCTTTCATCACCTTTATTAGGGTCTTTTACATTTTGCTCCATAGGAGTTTCTATACTCTTACAATCTAACATATTGAACTTTTTTAACATTGAAAGAGCATACTTGGATTGACATACAAAAGCTTTATCTTTAAGAAAGTCAATCTCTAACCCTAGTATGTAGTGAATTTTTCCAAGATCTTGCATCTTGAACTCTTTTCCAAGTGCAATCTTGGTTTCCTCAAATAACTTGATAAAACTTCCTGTTAGAATGATATCATCAACATAAATAAGAAGGATGACAATATCTTTATCAAAAAACTTGACATACAAGGAAGGATCATAGTTACTAAGAATAAACCCTAGTGACTCAAGAAAGGTGTTAAGTCGAGAATACGATGACCTTGGAGCTTGCTTTAGTCCATATAGACTTTTGAAGAGCAAGCAAACTTGGTCTTTGTCATGGATGAACCCAATAGGCTGATCCATATACATCTCTTCCTCTAGATATCCATTTAAAAATGCATTAGAGACATCTAATTGAAGAACTTGCCAATTGAAAAAACAAGCAATAGAAATTATGATTCTAATTGATACCATCTTTGCAACTGGAGCAAAAGTCTCCTCATAATCAAGTCCATAAACTTGAGCAAAACCCTTAGCACAAAGTCTAGCCTTGTACTTGTTGATTGTGCCATCTTGATTATACTTTACTCAAAAAACCCACTTGCAACCAGTGGTGTGCTTGTTGGATGGAAGATCCACAAGCTCCCATGTGTTGTTGGCCATCAAAGCATCATATTCCTCCTTCATGGCAAGATACCATTCCTTTATGATTGAGTGCATCATATACATCCTTTGTCTCCTCATGTGAGATAAAATAAGCACAATTAGTGGAGCTGAGTTCCACTTGCTTGCCTCTATCTTCATATGTAGGCCTTCTAGGCTCGGATCTTTCTCTTTGAGATCTCCTTGGTGAAAAGATTCGAGGTGGCTCCTCCTCAATTCTCGGTCCCATCTCCCCATGATAGTCTTCAAGGGTGATGATTGGAGTATCTTTGTGAGAATCTTTGAACTCGGCCTCTTCAAGAATGTATTTTTGATCCTCATGGAATATAACATCCCTACTCTCAATTGTAGTTGAGGTAGAGGGAACATAGATTCTATAAGCTTTCTTGTTGGATGCATATCCAACCATGATCTCTTTAATAGAATTAGGTGTTAAAATATCACTTCCAACTTGTTGTATCTTGTAGATCTCAAGTTATTTGAGCTTGATAGGACCTCACACGTGTGGAGTCTGTTCCCACGTGTGAAAGAATGTACATAAGTCATTTTTATTAAGTTAGATTGGTTTTAGCTTGATCTACACTAGTGTGGAATTGACCTTTGAGTAGAATCTTGAAAATGGTCAAATTGGTCAAACTTTTTGTAAATAGATTGGACTTTGATGTGAATGAGTTATTACTCACACATGTCAAGATACCATTCACAAGTGTGGATAAGCTTCTAGAAGATAAGATAGGAAGATTCCATTAGATCCTATTTTATAGGGAATATTCTTATAAATGTGGAAGACTAGCTTTTTGTTTTCTAGCCAAAGAGAATAGTCAACTTTGGAAAATGAACACATATGACTCCCATTGGTGGATCTGAATGACTAGGCACTCTTCACACGTGTGAAGGCCTGCTGGACAGTACACAGCTCGTGGATGTACTTGATCTATAAAGAGATCAACCAAATCAATAACAAGTTGATGTGACATTGGCAAATTCTAGTTTTGTTGAGATTTTCACATTTGTCTTGAGTTTTGATGAATGAAATGCATTTGAATTTTAATGTACTTTACTCTCTGTAAACAGGCCGTACAGGTACTGTCCTCCACACGTGTGAGGCCGCTCATCCATGTTTTTGATCATTTGATCCATTGATCTTGCTTAAACAGTAGTGTAAAGCATCTAGATCAAGATCTAACATCTAAAACTTGATAGATCTTTGGATTAAGCAATCAATAACTCTTAATGATTGATAGTACAATCAATATTTGTCTTTTTTCTCTGAAAATTGACATTAGGATCATCTCTTTTCCTTGTTTCCAAGGGTACATGAACAAAGCAAGCACATCCAAAAACTCTAAGGTGATCTACCTTAGGTTTCTTCTTAAACAAGAGTTCAAAAGGTGATTTTCTAGCAAGTGCATTGTGAGGTAACCTATTGCACAAATAGTCTGCACAATTTATAGCTTCACCCCAATATTCAATAGGCAAAGAAGCTTCAACTCGAATTGCTTTAGCACATTCACATAAAGATCTATTTTTCCTCTCAGCAACTCCATTTTGAGATGGAGAATAAGCACAAGAAAACTCTCTTTTTATTCCTTCACCTTCACAATATTGATGAAACTTGTTGGAGATGTATTCACCTCCTCCATCACATCTTAAAGCTTTAACTTTGAAAGAAAACCGTTTCTCAACATAAGCTTTGAAGATTAGGAAGTGATCAAATACCATAGCTTTTGAAGAAAGTAGATACAACCAAGTATATCTAAGTCATCAATAAAGGTGACAAAACATGTTGCACCACCAATACTTTTAGAGGAAGAAAAATGAACATCTGAGTGTGTAAGCTCCAAAGGATGAGTAGTCTTGATAAAAGACTTTTGATATGGCTTTCTATGTGATTTTGCAATGGCACAAGCCTCACAAGGCTTGAAATCTTTGGAAAGAGATTTTGGAAGGCCAATAGCCTTTAATTTCATGACCATAGAAGACATAGACTTGAAGTTAAAATGATCCAACCTTCTATGCCACAACTCCTCCTTAGATAAAAAAGCAACCTCACAAAGGTTTGCATTCTCATAAGAATTCAACTTGAAAATTCCACCATATCTAGATCCATCAGCTAGGACCTCATCATTTTTCTTGATAAAGCAAGTATTGGCGTTGAACTTTACATCACAACCACTATCAAGCAACTTTCCCACACTAATCAAGTTCTTTGTAAGTTTTGGAATAAAAAGAACATTAGAAAGTGCAAGAACTTTTGAAGAAGCAAGTTTCAATGGAATGTTGCCAGTTCCTTCTATAGAGCATACATGATCATTAGCAGTGTAAATAGATCTCTTAAGTCCTTTTTTGTAAGGTACAATTGAGTCAATAGACTCCTTTGAACAGCACATATGTGAAGAAGCTCCACTATCTATGTACCAAGCTCCATCTTTCTTGAAAAGTGATGAAGAAAAGATCAACGGACATAATGCCATGGTGGCCATCAAGTTTGCGTTAATTCTGACCTTGTACATGGTACCTTGGTATAGGAAGTGGAAGCGAGTCTTTTCCTCGTCCCAGGTGGCGTAGGCGTGAAGGGCGAGGCCCATGTTAATCTCAGAATGGAAGAGAACCGAGTAAAAACCCATTGTCTCTAGAAGTGGACCGGCTGTCTGTAGAGATTTTTCAGCATCCACAAGTATTCCCAATTATTTGTGTTGACTTGGAACTGATTGTGTTTTTACTAGACATTTTCTTACTTTGCCATTGTTTTCATCTAGTTTGTAGGATGTCAAAAAACCGTAAAAAAAAAAAATATTCTAAATGTTTGGTTGTTTTTTGTAAATGTTTAAAAGCTTTAGGAAACATTTCAATTTCAAAAAAAAATTTGCTTAAGATTTTCTAAAATTGTTGATGTTGAGAATGCAGGCTACTTACAAAATTCGATTTTATAGTGACCACATGTCTTCTTAATTATTGTTTTACTTTGATATTATTTTGATGCAGTGATATCATATTCTCACACACTCTGTTAATGAAATTCTAGTTGCCACAATATTGTACAAAAATTCCATTTACAGAGTCGCAACCCCAGAACTACTGAGAGCATCGATGAAAAACCAACAAGGAAGCTCCAAAACTCATATCCACTAGGAGTGGTACCACCAACGAAAGTCAACAAGTAGCAGATCGGTCAACGAGCAAATAAAAAGCCTGACACCTCACAACTACATTTTAGGGCAATGGAAACAAAAGCATGGCCGAGTCAACAAATGTAATTACAACTACTAAGATTGTAAAGGTAGACACCGATAAATGGTGCAATGTACTCGTAAGCCAAAGGTGTGATAATTATGGTAGACTAGCTCTCTAATGGGCCCAAATGAAAAAGAGACCCTTAAAAAATGACTTTCATGGATTAGTAAACTCAAGTTGCTATGGCACATGGTTTTGGGTGCATCAAACCCAACCCTAGCCTTGTCTATAATAGAGCATGTGACACCATTTTGTAATTACCTTTTCATTGGCACACACACACACACACACACACACACACACACACACACACACACACACACACACACACAGAGAGAGAGAGAGAGAGAGAGAGAGAGAGAGAGAGAGAGAGAGAGAGAGAGAGAGAGAGAGAGAGAGAGAGAGAGAGAGAGAGAGAGAGAGAGAGAGAGAGAGAGAGAGAGAGAGAGAGAGAGAGAGAGAGAGAGAGAGAGAGAGTATATCCTCCTCTTTCCTACTGCCATTGTTGAAGGGCCTCCCATTTCGAAATATATGTGATTATTTATGGATATGAATGCCTGTTTTTTCTTTGTTAATCATGCTATCACATTCAAGCATTATCATTAGCACAAGATTTCATCATATCTAGTTCTAAGAACTAATCCATAAGATCCACATACAAGCAAAATAGGTGTTACATCCACAAAAACCAAGAAATTTAAGATTTGTAGGTAGGACATTATAATACACCATTCACCACCCTTGAGAAGATCTGTCTGACGAATAGTAGTATAATATAATGTACTTATTTATTTATTTTTTGTTTTGCATCGATCTACATATTTTAATGGTTTTTATCTCATGTTTGAATTTCAATGATTTGTGAATAAATGTAGTCTAACCTTCATATGTTTGAAACATAGCATAAATTATTATATGCTCTTTAACTAAATGCTATTTTATCATATAACATCTAATGAGCATTTTTTTGTACAATTGATTTGCATGAACAACTTTGGTTTTTGAAAACCCTAGATTACAACATCATTCAATCTTCAAATCTCCAAGCAAGTTCAATCTTCAATGAGATAAACCATAAGATGTACAAACTTTTGCCTATGACGAACAAGCACTATATTGGTGATATCTTGCAATTTTGTGTGTAGAATGCTTATTAAATGATCTATTTGGATCCGCACGTGTGAAATACAGTAGCTTACTAGTTTTGTATGGACAACAACTTCGTTTCATGTTTTGATTGATGTTTGATCAAGACTATTAGATTTTGCATCTCATTCATAGTGTAGATATTGATTTTTCTACATTGGCTAGTTTGATGATTGCTTGTCTTTCTAACCAAATATCAAAGGGATATTTTGGAAGACACATGTTGAAGCTCCACCTCCTTTGCAATGACTTGTTCTCTCACAAATGATATTGCACCTCAATATGCTTGCTCCTAGTATGAAATATAGGATTTGTTGCCAACCTTTGGGCTGATTGATTGTCACAAGAGATGATTGGGCTCTCTGAAAAATCCAGCAAGTGAAGATGCTTGATCATCCTCTTGATCCATACCATCTCCTTTGTGCAATGTGTAAGAGCTTTGTACTCAGCCTCACTAGATGACAATGAGATAGTGGCTTGTTACTTCGACATCCATGATATAGCTCCATCACCTATGAAAGTACAATAAGCACTAATGGATTTCCTATTTCTTGTATCTCTAGCATAGTCCGAATCTGAAAATCCAAAAATATTAGATAGAATCTTGCAAACTTCTCTTTTTTAAAAAGTGTTTTTAGTTTCGATTTGCTGTAATTTATTCTAATCTCAGTTTTGCTAAAGAATGCATCAGCCCTCTTTTTTTTTAAAAATCCCTTTAACCTTGTTTTCAAAAAAAAAAAAAATCTCTCCCTCGCTTGCTTCTCCCTTCCCCTCCCCCTTCTTGCTCCATGTCCCTCACCTGGTCCTCCGCTCTCTCTCTGCTCCTCCTCGTCCTCCCTCGCTTGCTGCTCCTTCCCTCGCCTGCTCCTCCGCTCCCTCCCTCGCTTGCTACTCCTTCTCTGCCTGCTCCTCCGCTCCTTCCCTGCTCCTCCACTTCCTGCACCTCGCCTACTTCTCCTTCCCTGCCTGCTCCCTTCCCCTTCCTACTCCTCTGCTCCATCCCTCACCTGTTGCAATCTCCCTTGCTGCTCTTCTACCACCATGCTGCTCCGTTCCTTGTCCTTCATTCCTTTCCTCCTTGGCTTTCCCTCCCTCTTCCCCTCAGTTGTCTGCTCTATTCTCTCCCCCTTCCCCTCTGTTGTCCGCTCCCTTCGTCTTCACTACCTCTTGCTGCTCCCTTTCCCTTCCCCTCTATTGTGCGCTCCCTACCCTCACGTACATCCATTCTCTGCCTACTGCTACTCCCTTTTTCTTGCTCTCTTTCCCCGCTGCTCTGCTCTCTTCTCCTTTCCCACATTGTCCCCATCATGTTGCCTGCCCTCCTCTCTCTATACAGCCGCCCCCTCCGTTGACCTGCTTCAACCTCCAATTGATCGCCCTAGCCTACTCCCCCCCCCCCCCTTTTTCAAGGTACTCTTTTCTGTTTTTCTAGTCATTTTATTTTTTAAGTTTCCCCTCCCTTCTCATAAGTTACCTAAGTTATTTTTTAATTTTTTCTTTTTCCCGGTTCTTTAACTCTCTTTTACATTTCTTTCTCAAACAAGTTTTTTTTCCCTTCGAGTCTTCTCACCTCCTATCGGTTATTTTTTATTTTTTACGGCATCGTAAAAAAAAAAATTGGGCCATTAGCCTCGTTGGAAAGTGACCCTATCTCTGATAGCTCCTCCCACGATTGTCGAAGGCTTTTTCTATAAATAAAATTAAATTAAAAAAAAACTTTTGTAGAGGCCTCTAAAGTTCCATCTCGTTGAGACCAGGACACAGAGAAATCTGCAAGGGTCTATTTTCAAAAAAAAAAAAAAATTGGGCCATTAGCCTCGTTGGGAAGTGACCCTATCTCTGATAGCTCCTCCCACGACTATCGAAGGCCCTTTTCTATAATAAATACTATAATGATTGTAGCCCAAGCCTCTTTGGTGAGTGACTTTGTCTTTGATAGACTCCTTCCAAGACCGGCAAGGCTAAAACGAGCTATAGTTGGTATTGAAAAATCCTTCTATAAACTTGTGGAGAGGTGTTGTCCTCTCTCTCTCTCTCTCTCTCTCTCTCTCTCTCTCTCTCTCTCTCTCTCTCTCTCTCTCTCTCTCTCTCTCTCTCTCTCTCTCTCTCTTCTCTCTCTCTCTCTCTCTCTCTCTCTCTCTCTCTCTCTCTCTCTCTCTCTCTCTCTCTCTCTCTCTCTCCAAGGGTGATTGGTGCATAGCTACAGGTAGGTGCACGAGCCCCCATAGCCCCAACCATCCTTGGTGAGCTCTCTTCTCTCTCTAATATCTCTCTCTTCTCTCTCTCCTCTCTCTAAACTCTCTCTAGCTCTCTATCTCTCTCTTCTCTCCTCTCTCTACACTCTCTCTCATCACTCCTTCTATCTCTCTAGCTCTCTCTATCTCCTCTCTCTACCTCCCTTCTCTCTCTATTGCTATGCAGGTGCGCACGGGCTGCTCCTAGTGTACGGACCCCTATACTACAACAGACTACAACAAATAAGGTTAGCATGTGACATTTACATTCCAAAGAGGCTTGCGAAGCGAATAAAGCGATATACGTATGTAACAGAGCCCATGAGAGAGAGAAAAAGAGAGAGAGAGAGAGAGAGAGAGACTTTGTATTGTGAGATTGGAGAAGTGAATAGAGCGACGAACGTTACCCTTTTTTATTTTTGTTCTCCGCACTGTTGAGTGTGAGTGATTTCAAATCTACTAGCAATCGCGTATGCATTACTTAAATCATTCTTTGGTCAGATAGCACAATGGTTCATTATAATCGTTTGTTGTGTGAGAAATTGGCAAAAATCTAGCTTGGTATTTTTATGATAGAAGTTTGTAAGTGAATCTCACATGTGTGGAGGATGTTCCCACGTGTGGAAAATTGTAAAGTAAATTAAAAAATGTTTGTTATAGGGGTCTCATAGAATTTCATATTCAAGCTTCTAGGTGTCATTAGTAGATTGAGCCATTTTTGGCTTTAGAGGTCAATTAGTCAAGTACACTTGTCTTGTCATTATTAGGCCAAAAGAATAAGTGGAAAACTTGAGTTAGATAGGTTGTTGACAAGTGTCTTTAGTTAGTTTGATGTGAGACAAGTCAAAGTTCAAGAGGTCCAATAGGATTTAGAGGTGGAACCATGAATGGTCCTATTGGATTTTAGATATGCTTGAGAATGGTCCAATAGAATTAAGAGGTGAATGGATCAATGGTCCAATAGGATTGAGAGGTTGAAAATGTGAGTTACAATCATCTTTGAGTGTGGATTAGCTCGTGGAGCTACTAGTATCATTGTACTACTCATTCTATGCTAATTGAGTGGATTTTGAGTGTAAGTCATTTTCTAGCTTTCTCTCTCTACCTGAGAGCTATTGGTGATTTTATCTCTCTACCAGAGGAGAGCAGCTTGTTTTTACTTAGAATAATTTTGGAACACTTCCCACATGTGTGAGTGAGAGTTGGAAGTGATTGAATGCATGTAGTGAAATTGACATGGTATCATATCCTACCTAAGATTAC
Source organism: Diphasiastrum complanatum (assembly GCA_029204225.1). NCBI lineage: Eukaryota > Viridiplantae > Streptophyta > Lycopodiopsida > Lycopodiales > Lycopodiaceae > Diphasiastrum > Diphasiastrum complanatum. Next base: position 45,022,778 of record CM055096.1, read on the forward strand.
CATGCATTTTCATCCATTTGAGTGAAAAAATTTCATCAATCTTGAGCTAGAAATTGTCAAGATCCATTTTCCTAGCTATCTTGTTCATTTTTGGATCAAAAGAGATCAATAGGACATTGATTGGGTCTGACCTGGTACTGTATGGAATCGGGTGCTCAAACATGTGTGAGGAACATCCAATTTCATTTTGAGAGTTCTCTTTCAAGTGTGATCCAAAAATCTTGCTTGATAGCTTGTTTTGAAGCTATTTTTGTCTAGTTTTTGATGCAATTAGTTTCATTCCATTTGGTTGAGCCAATCAAAAGTTATAAGCTTTTGAAAAGGGTTAGGTAGGGCACCTAGACCTGGGTGGACACATTTGGTTTGGTCAAGCGATTGCTTGTTTGATCCAAAATCACAGTTGAATGCTTACCAATCTCATCTATATGTGATCTAGGCACTGCTTTGAGATCTTAGCCATTTTGTTTAATTCAATATCATTGTATTTGAGTAAATTTGGTTTCTTAGTGTATTTCACACATGCTAAGAGTGTTTGATCCTAACTTTGCCCATACTCCATCATTTGATGTGAAGTAGATCTAGTTTTGGAGAGATTGAGATAGCTTGTGAGAATCATCTCACAGTTTGTTGCAAGATCTTGCATAGGAGAGGGTAGCACACCATTATTGGATCCTATAGTGAGAGAGAAGCAAAAGTTTTTGCTCATCACTTTTGTTTATCTAGACTTTACATGGCTTCAATGGGTTCATACTTGTTGCAACCAAGTGAGAGATTGTCTACTTCCAATTATTCAATATGGAAGTTGAGGATGGAGTCCATCTTGATACTCCAAGATGTGATGGACATTGTACTTGGGATTGAGGAGGAGCCTCAAGTCCTTCAATAAGTACAAAAGTACAAGACGAGATCTAGGATGGCTCTCCATTATATCAATATGAATGTCTCTAATGAGATTTTGAGATAGATTGGTGACTGTACTACATCCAATGAAGCTTGGGATTCTTTCAAGTCCATCTATGAGGCTAAGAACACCTCTAGGCTCCTCACTTAGAAATCAAATCTTCCAAATTAGTCAAAAGAGTGATGAGAATTATGCTTTGAGATTCAAGGATATTCATAGGGAGCTTGCATGTATTGGTGACTCAATCAATCAAAGTGAGCTAGTCCAAGTCATTCTCAATGGCTTGAGAGATGAATATGACAACCTTGTCCAATCCTATGCCATTAAGGAGGAGCTACCAAGTTTGGAGGCCCTTCAGAGTGTGCTTATTTCTAAAGACCAAGATGGAGAGGAGGAGGATACCACCCATGTTTCTATTTCAAATCTCAAGAAGAAGAAGTTCTAGTGCTTTTATTGTGGCAAGAAAGGCCATTATGCCACCATTTGCTTCAAGAAGAAGAATCAACTCAATATAGCCAACATCACCAATGAGAAAGAAGACTATATTGCAAGTGATGGAGAAGGCTCTCTTATGGCATCAAGCTTCTCCTCTTCCACCTTCAACAAGGATGACTCATGGTATATTGATAGTGGAGCATCTTCACATATGTGTGGCTCCAAGCACTTTTTTTCATCTATTATGCCTTATGATGGAGTCAAGAAGACCATATACATTGCAAGTGAGCATGAGTGCAATACTGAAGGAGTAGAGATTATTCCCTTGAATCTTGCATCTTCCAAAGATCTCTTTTTCAAAAATGTTCTTTTTGTCCCAAAGCTTACAAAGAACATCTTAAGTGTTGGCCAACTTTTTGATAGTGGCTTTGATGTCAATTTCAATATTGACAATTGTGTGATCAAGAAGGATAATGAGATCCTTGCATATGGATCAAGATTTGAAGGCATCAGTGCAAACTGTCTTGATGTTTCTTATATGTCCAATCTTTCAAAGGAGGATGATCACACAAGATGCACATATCTTCTCTCTTCAAGATTTATGGTGTATGATTATTCCCTATTATTCAAAGCATATGTTGAGAAGCAATTCTCATTGAAGATCAAAGCTTTAGGAATATTGAAGCTCTTGAAGGAATAGCACCATATAAAGTTTTATTCAAGATGAAGCCTTAGGTTAATCACCTTAGTGAACTTGGTAGTGCTTGCTTTGCACATATTCCATTGGAAACAAGGAGGAAAATTGATCCAAGCAAAAAGTTCATGATTGGATACTCATCCATCAAGGAGGCCTTTAGTGCCTTTACAATCTCTATTGCAAAAGTGGTTGTGAATAGAGATGTCATATTGCATGAAGATTCAACCTTGGAAGTGGCCGAGATCAAGGCTTCTCAAGAAGCATTTAAGTTTTCTCTTTTGAAGCCATTCAAGTTGTGATGGGGTCGAGGTGTGAGGAGGAGTCTCCTCTTCATATGATTTCAAGAAGATTTTCAAGAAGCATGATCGAGTATTTATGGCTCACCTTACATGGAAAATAGGGGCATCTTTCATGCTATATCTACTACATCACATTCATATATGCTTCTCTTCCTTTACTTGATATGCAATCTTGCTTCATTGAATTTTTTGGATCTCAAAGTTCAAGAGAGGCTATACTAGTTTTGTATGATGCTTATAGTATGGACATGTTTCTTGTCAATATTGACTTAGATATGTTTCCAATAAATTTTGAAAGCAAGATATTGTATTATCAAAAGTATGCTCTTGGTTCTAGTAAGAACAAGATTGAGCTTGTTACTCATGTTTTTGAAAATCATGTTTTCACATGTTTTGAGGCAAATTGTGAACTCCTCTTTAGATTAAGTGAGGCATCCAAACTGGACACTTACATCCTTGAGAGAGTAATTAGCCTAAAAAAGATCAAGATAGTATTTGATATCATAATTAGATCCATCATGGATATAGTTCATTGTATATGGACTAGTCAAGCTAGAAAGCATAATCTTGATGCTCATCATTTTTTCACATCTTATGATCTTGATCTTTATGATCCTTATGAGTCTTGGAAGCCTCGGATTTCTCTATTTATGGTGCAGACATCATGCAAGTGGAACTTTCAAAGCAAAGATCATCATCAAGCATGGAGCCATGATCATAGTGGCATATTGTTGGAGTACTCTTCAAACGCATTGGCAAGAGATCTCTACCAAAGAGATCTTATCATGGATATGGCGAGGGTGCTGCTATGATGGATCCCTTGGCTGATCTTCAGTTCTTATGCATACCAAAGGATCCACTCAAAAATATTTACAAACTTCTCAAGTGATCTAGTACCTTTCCAGGCTATTTTTTGGGGAGGAGTGTGAGAAATTGGCAAAAATCTAGCTTGGTATTTTTATGATAGAAGTTTGTAAGTGAATCTCACATGTGTGGAGGATGTTCCCACGTGTGGAAAATTGTAAAGTAAATCAAAAATGTTTGTTATAGGGGTCTCATAGAATTTCATATTCAAGCTTCTAGGTGTCATTAGTAGATTGAGCCATTTTTGGCTTTAGAGGTCAATTAGTCAAGTACACTTGTCTTGTCATTATTAGGCCAAAAGAATAAGTGGAAAACTTGAGTTAGATAGGTTGTTGACAAGTGTCTTTAGTTAGTTTGATGTGAGACAAGTCAAAGTTCAAGAGGTCCAATAGGATTTAGAGGTGGAACCATGAATGGTCCAATAGAATTTTAGATATGCTTGAGAATGGTCCAATAGAATTAAGAGGTGAATGGATCAATGGTCCAATAGGATTGAGAGGTTGTAAATGTGAGTTACAATCATCTTTGAGTGTGGATTAGCTCGTGGAGCTACTAGTACCATTGTACTACTCATTCTATGCTAATTGAGTGGATTTTGAGTGTAAGTCATTTTCTAGCTTTCTCTCTCTACCTGAGAGCTATTGGTGATTTTATCTCTCTACCAGAGGAGAGCAACTTGTTTTTACTTAGAATAATTTTGGAACACTTCCCACATGTGTGAGTGAGGGTTGTAAGTGATTGAATGCATGTAGTAGTGTGTTTTGCCATAGAATCAAAGATAGATCTTGAATCTCAATCTAGTCTTGATCTTAGTGCATCCACACACCTTAGGAGATCACAAACACATGTAGTGGGCACTCCACACATGTGAAATTGACACGCTGTGTTTCTGTAAAGTTGATCTAAAGAACTGTCTTCAAACTAACTTACCCGTCTATGCGAATACTTTGTGTTCGGCATCCGAGTAAAGTATCCTTTGGTGTAGTTTTCCACAATCACTGATAGAGAAGTATGTATTCATGTGACTTGTTAGTCCCTACCTGAGGAATTGAGTTATTGACCTGTATTCATGTTGTAACAAAGACAATTGTTTCTAACATATTTGCGAACTATTTCAATTCTTTAACCATGACTGGACTTTAGTTGTTGAGGACTTCTGTCTAGAACACATGAGTTCATGAATAAGATTAACTATTTGTCTGTTCGTACACGTCTGCATCGAACACAACATAGATCCCTACTGACAACTTAATCAGTCAGAGTGTAATTCATTCGAGCTACTCTGATAACATTTCATTTGCAGAACACTTTTCATTCAGTTCGATAGAGGAAGATTGTTGTTTGGAATTCATTTATCAACACACACACACACACCACAATACAAATTATACTAGTTACTTAATAAAATGTTTGTTGACATCCAGATTAACTCTCGATTCCATTTCATTCGAAATAAGTCAAGACTGTACCAATTTAACAACTTTTAAGTGCCATCTCCTTGGGGAATGGCATAAATACTACACATATCTAGCAATTCTTTGTTGGTATATTACGACATGGGGGACCGCCACGGAAAGGGACATATTCTTGATAGAGTTTAGGTGATAGTGCTAAAAGGCAAATGATGCCAACAAACAAAGGGTGGGGATAGCAATGAAATGGTGAGTAATAGAAATTAAAAGCATATGAAAGAGCTCAAGGAAGAAGACAATGATCAACAAAAAAATATGTAATGTAGGCATAGAAAGGCAGTTGAGGAGCTTGAGAGAACAACATGGAAAAGTGAACTACTCAATTATTGCCATGTGGGAGGTTTCTTAGAAATCGAGTGGGGATGCACTTGCTCCTCAACGTTGGTAGCGGTATTTTTTAGATTAATGGTGGTATTATCTCCTCATTTGCCATCACAATCTTTTAATGTCTTGTAAGTTATTCAACATGTAGGGTGGCATCCATCCCCCTCAATGAAGTGAAGTCTTAAGATGGTTGACACATCTCCTCTCAAACCAAAAGAGCTTTTAGCAACACGTTCACCATCAATCCTCACATGTGTTGATTTTCTCTTGAGCTTCAAACTTTGTTTAGTATTCAAAATTCTTTCTTAATCCCATATATATATATATATATATATATATATACCCAATTGAGTATCTAATGGTACAAGTCACAAAGTTCATGATCCATTTCTCAAAACATAGTCAAAGTAATATTTGGGCCTTTGTGCATAATAAAGTTGTGAAATCCTAGTATGTGACTTGTAGTGGCCTCCAAGAGAGAAAAAAAAGTTGCTATATAGCTTATCCCTATTACTACATAAAAATAATTACTTTGAACGGCATAAAATTTGTGTCGTCGGTAATTTGTTTAAAATAAATCATCTGCTAGATCCTCAAATGCTACTAGCTTCACCAACTCTACCATGGCATCTTCGCTTGCTTGAGCAATGTACAAGTAAAGAAGTAAGTCCAATCAATATCTAGTGAATTGTGAGTATAATTTCACTTCTTGGCTTTCTAAGTGTTTCTTCTCAATATACATGATGGTAATGTAAATTTTGACAACAATTCTTGTCTGGTTGATTTTTTAGATAGTTTGACACATGCATAGATTGACAAACTTCTTGCATACTATGACATGATGTAGTTATGTTTGTTTCTCCTATATACATTTTGGTTATCATGACTACATGCAATAGCTATGCACATAGTATTTCTCTACTTCTAGTTAAAGTTCTTAGCCTCCCTCCACATGGTGCTTGCTTAAAGTATGTTATCTTTTTTCATTGTTGCTTTTAATGTCTCTTTCTCTACTATCTCTAAATTGTTTTACTGGAATTCTCATCCTCCTTGCATTGTACGTTGATGGAATTCTTTGTGGATAGATGTTGGTGAGATCATAATCCTATAGTAGATCAGATTTGAACTTCACTAATTGGGTCCCTCCCAATGACACATTGACTATCACCTAGTCTTTTGTACCTGGTACAATTTGTACATAACATAATAATGTTGTAGAGAATTTCTTTGTAGTGTATAGATATAGGAACATAAATCTAACATATCTATGAAAAGCTGTGCGTGCACAACATTACAACTTCATTGAGAGAACCTTGCCAATTATTTATTCTAGGGGAATATTTCAAATAATGCATCCTCCACTTTGTCACCTTTATGATCAATTTACAACACATAATTCTTTCAAGGGAAAATTAAGATAATGTCATTCTGACATGCATAAGCTAGTCATTATAATTTACTTCAAATAATGGCTTAGCCTTCTTGTCATTTTCTTGATGGGTAAATTCTAAATAGAGCACCTTCTATTAGACTTTAAAGATTCTAAATTAAGGAATTTTTTCATGGCCATTAAAGTAGGATCATGGAAGTAGGACTGATGTTGGAAGGGAGTTGGAATAAGTATTTGTAACAAAAGAGAAGATAAATCAACAAAGTCAATCACAAATACTTCAAGGGAATTTAGAAAATGATATGATCAAGAAGAAAGATTTTCTTTCACTTTGGAAAGTATACATAAAAATTGTAAATACTATGCTAGCATAATTTGGTGGTCACAAAATGTATATAGGTTGTATACTTATACACATAGTATGATTAACTTAGTATAGTGTATAACTACACACAAGGATGTATTGTCTAAGTCTATTTACACATATATACATCTATGTATGTTGAAAATGTTAAGTGCAAATGTTTTTTGGGGTTTAATGTACAATCATCATTGACTTGATTAATTATCATGTGTACAACTTGAGCTAGGTTTAATTTAGCTTGGGTACTCAAGTAGAGTCAAGACAAATCAAAGAAACAATTTGAATCAAGAATAGAGATGTTTTGAATACGCATTTGTGCACCTGTCCATAAAAGTCTACGTCAAACCCAGGTTCACTTGTTGGAGAATGACTAGAAATACATGTGTCAAGATTCAATTCTATCACTCAATATTGTGAAAAATGCAAAAATAAGCTTGGTAGAGGCCGAAAATCTTGTATATAGATAAACACACATGTGTGGAGCCTGTTCCCACGTGTGAAACTAGTGTACTTGTCATGTACCATAATCATATATGTTGAACATATGATTTAATTCAAGTTCTAGTGGCTAAAATTGCCAAAAACTAGTTTTCTAGACATATGACACATGGCATCAATCTATTGATTGCATGAGCCACATCCTTTGGTTAGGTGTCATATCCCGTGTTTAGAGGACAGCTCACACGTGTGGAATAAGCTGAAGTAGGCGAATTTTGACTTCTAGAAGATTTCCAAGTAGATCTCCATATAGAAGGAAAATGGACCAAAAGTGCTCAAAATAGAAGGTTTTGTCCAAGTGTTAGTTTTGCATGATGAATCATTATATGACAAAGCACCTTCACACATGTGGGATCAGAGGGATGATCAGTACCACGAGGTCTCACTTATTGTATATATAGAGCCACATTTGGCCATAATCATTATGAAACACCAATCTTGGTTTTGGAGGCAATTTTGTGTCAATCTCTCCATTTGTCTTGATTTTTCTTGAATGTTTTGAGTTTCTATCATAGTGTACTTGATTTTCAGGTTGGAGTCCGTACTCTGACAGGGTTTCACATGTGTGAAACCAGCAAGTACATTTACCTTCATTAATGATTGTTCTTGATAGGATTTTATGTCTAGAATTGATCTAGATTGATCTTAATCTGATATCTAACATCCAATCGCTCTTGAGGATCAGATTAGGATCCACTCTTGGTCCTTTTTGTACTTTTTCCACAAACATGAAAGTAGACTTGCTTAGGCATAAAGTTTAGAGATGGTGAAAAAAAAAAAATCTGGATTAACAAAAAAATGGTCTAAACAATATCCATCTTTTATACCTTGACATGTTTTTATGAGTGCTAGAGAGCAAAAAATATGACTCTGCCACTATTTTGTGTGTAAATGCATTTATGTAGTGAAACTAAATATAGTGTTTTTGTTTTGTCATTTTTCCATAGACACATGTACTAAATTGTTGTAGTATTTAATTATAGATTATGCCTTGTTGATCTAGACAATGCCTTTCAACACTTAAAATTAGAAACATTAAATGCCTATATCTATTTCAATAAACCTCTAATTTAATTTCTTTGGCATTTTTTTAAGTAGACAATCATAAAAAAAATGTGGTATTACAAAATCACATTTGAAAATATTGAAGTATGACAAGTACCCCTATATGAAGTTGCTCAAAATCAATGGCCCAATTTTTATATTTGATAAATGTATATATGAAGAACATGTTTGTGAAAGGATTTGTGATAGTTAGTCAAATATGGATTTCTGCAAAAGTGCTTGAAATGCACACTTTTGTGCTCATTTTGCTACAAATTAAGTGATAGCTAATATGGGTTGGTTACTACGATTCATTAGAGGATATAACATTAGAGGATGTGATAATCCAGTATAGTGTGATTGGAACGATGTTTTATAGTGACCATTACACAAGTCTAGGCACAAAGTGAATGTTCATGTGGTCCTTGACTTATATACAAACCTTGCTCAACTCCATTATAAAATATACTAGAAGTTTTCATTAAACATGGAAATTTAAGTTGCCTTTTGTGGTGGGCTTTTCACTTAAAAGGTACGTCTAAAGAGTACTTATTGAATAAGGACGATTTTTAGGAAGCATGTGTTATTGACTTCATTTACGAAGATCTAATGTTTAGATGAAAGGGAGCATGCCAATGGCTAGTTGAGGTTAGTCTAGATATTGTTAATTAGCTAGACCTTGTTATAATAGTAGTATAGGGCTCAGTAATGGTTACGTTACCACTCGATATGACATGCGTGGAGAGCTAGTTAGTAATTCCACAAAAACTTAAGGAAATATAGTTAGAAATCACAATTAATCTTATGTACATTTTATAAGCTTCAAATGTGATACTGTATTAACCAATCATTGATTGTACAGTTTTTTTGGTTTATTGTATTTGGTTGTTACCGAGACATGACTCACCATTGACTTATTAGTTCCGGTAGCCGGCTACTTGGATTAGCATAGTCTTCTAAGATCCAAGACAAGTCCTTTCGAAAAAGAACAAGGGATTTCGCAAGCGAGTTCTCGATGTCTTGGTGCAAGGGGGCAAATCCCTTGATGCCGATCCTTCCCCCTTCCCCTTCACAAAACTAGTTGGTACAATTGGAATCAAAGTGTCTCAAGAGGCACTTGCCCATATATTAAATGAATAGTATTTCTAGGAAAAGTTGAGAGGTAAATCATGTGGGTGCATTTCTAGTACATATATGAACAACATTATGTGATGGAAAAGCTGAATGCTCATTTGCAAAGGAATGGATTTTCTGTTGCTGGACTTACAGAAATGGGATGTGCTCGGTATTCTCAGCAGGCATCCTAGAATTGGATCACCATCACTGCTGCTTTTCGTTTTTTCAAGTTGTAATTGCTTCAGATAAAAAGACCCACTAATTCTATTCTGTACAAAAGCATGGGAAAAGCTGCTGCTGTAGCAGGAAAAGAAAGAAAGACCGCAATCAGGTGTTAACGAGCGTAATTACCTTTAAAGAGGGAGCGCCAACATCCTATTTAAACAAGGTCAGGATGGCCGAGTGGTCTAAGGCGCCAGACTCAAGTTCTGGTCTTCGAAAGGGGGCGTGGGTTCAAACCCCACTTCTGACAAAAATCCCTTTTGTTTTCCAACATTCAAGTGGTCAGTTCTTTGTTCCAAGAATATTTGAAACTAAATGTGTATGCTTTCATCTTATGTTAAAGTACTCGTAAAAGTAAAATAAATAGTTTTTGTTTGCTTATTTTTACTTACTTTGGGCTAGCATCAATTTATGTAAACCTATCCTTTTTCTACATGCCCTTGTAAGTTTCAATGAGGCCCATCCAAGAAGAAGTACCCAAGATCCAAACATCAACCATAGACTCGACCTTGTGCCTCTTCGTCGTGTAGTAACAATCTTTTTGGAATCAACGGAAAGAGAAGACATCATTTGAGTTTTAGTTGCAACAAACCTCTACTAGAGGTGTTAGAGAGATGTATTTGTGCGATCATAGGCCTTAAAGATTGTGTTCTTTCAAATACGTTTTGCTTTATGAGAAACTCATTATAGATAAAGATAATAATGATTCATGGATGTTGGGACTAGAAGTCCACCCTTTATAGACCTTTGAGTAAGAAACTTTAGAACAAAAGTTGTGTATTTCTCGAATATTGATACCACCTTACCCAAAGAAATTTGTAAAAGTCCTGCCCCCAGGCACATAGGCACTATTTAAATCCCCTCAACATTGTTGATTAATAATGCTACGCAGCTCGGCGATGAAAAGCATTGTTATCCATTGGAATATGATCGTGAAGTACAATAAAGATCTTGCTAGGGTCAAAGAGGATGAACATTACTAGGCCACATAATGCAAAATGACCGTGAAGAACAGGAAAGATCTTGCTAGTCAAGAAGGGGATAAACATTCCAATAATATTCAGCCCTTGGTATGCAGAGCCTCCAAATAGAGATGAAGAACAGGAAAGATCTTGCTAGTCACAAAGGGGATAAACATTCCAATAATATTCAGCCCTTAGTATGCAGAGTCTCCAAATAGAGACGAAATGCATGCAGTTGAATAAATCTGGCGTCCTTGCATGGTGTACAAGACATTTTGGTTACCACTTGTTAATTATGCTCATGTTTGCAGATTAAAAGCATGTTAATCTAGTTTTGGTGGCTTTATCAAATATTGTGTAGCAGCCCCTGCCAAGTTAATAAATGCCCCACACTAATATTTTGTTTTTGTACATTTGTAAAACTTTGTAGTCATTAATGGAAGAAAAAGCTAATGATGACTTACAATGCACATCCCAGCACCAAGCTGGGCCATGCTGAAGATCTCTAAGGATGCGATATATTTAAAATGAAGTTAAGAATTCCCAATGCATAACAGCATAGTACAAATTTCTCAATTTATTCTAGCTTTTCCTTGCAAAATTAGCTCTGGTGGGCAAAGAATACAGGTAGTAAAGCTAGGGCTCCCTTATAACACTTTAAGAATATTGACATAGGCCAAAAGAGGCACTAAAAAGGAAGTACAAAATTGTCTCCTAGAATTCTAAAAGGAAAAGAATCAAAGCATTAACAAGTGTCAAATGACTGGAAATGAAATTCATGCAAAAATTATTACATTATTATGTAGAACACTTACACAGATGTCAATTGCCAATGTCTACAGTGTACATCAATATAGTCAAGCAGACAACTTAAGCATTGCCCCTGTGACTTACACTGATCATCATGCTTCGTAAATCCTTTTGCATTTTGAAGAAGAATACTGCAGCCACTGCTGAAATCGCATGCAACCTTACTGGCGTACAAAACTTTCTCTATTATATATAAGTTTTTGTCGCACTTGAGCATTATGTGCAAGTGCTACCCGAATAACCTTTTCAAATCACAAATTGCTCGAGCAATAGCAGCTTCATGAGTTTCACAAGTATTTAAATCATTTACCTAAGCTTAAGGCTTAAAGTCAAAATTATGCATAAAATGAATCAGGTATGATCCGCATGTTTTTCACGTTTGTGGTTGATTGACAAGGTAACCAATCACCTCACATTGTATCCATGAACCTTTCTTGTGATTGCAAAATTTAGCTTCTCCTTCCTTATTTCCAAATTTATGAATGGGGTATAAGGCTGCAAACCATGAATATGTATCATGATTTATAAATAAGCGTCAGCAACAAATCATAATCATAATAGTTCTGCCCTAGTGTGCTGTCTTGCTGCAGCAATCTTGCGTTGGGTTTGCCCACCTGTATCCTTTTCCCTGCCCAGGCGTGGGTATCTGCCTGGGCAAAGGCCTGCTTAAGATCAGGAAAACAAATCATAACAGCATCTGCTTATTTATTAGAAAAGAAGAAACAAAAGTGAAAAATATTTTAATGATATCCGGTGACAGAATTACAAACGGTATTGAGAAATATCCTTTCCCTTTTTACAGAGAAGATCAATAAAGAAGCAGTATGACAAAATCACAGGAGGACATTGCCTATAGAACGAATCATGTTCATATTGATTGATCTCAAGTGAATGATAGATTCCAAACACAGCATAAAATTCACACTTCTCAACTTTATGTAGTCCACCCACAAAATCTAGATCTTCAACACCGTCACATATTGCATCAACTATATGCTGTGACATCTCTTCCAAAAGGGAAGGTACATAGAAAGTATTTGCTACAGGACCTCGTTAGGTACTAAAACCTGTTACATTTTAGTAAAGCTGTTAGACGAATGATACTGCCTTCTGTGCAACCCACTAATCATCATGGGCGCAATGGTTTCAAACCAAGGGCTGCCCTCAATCTATTCGCCTCAGCAATTTCTGGATCAGCATGATCTGTGCCATCTGTGACAGGCTCTTTCTTCTCTTTCTTCTCTCTTTTCTTCTTCCTCTTCTCATCATCATCCCTACCCACACGATGCTCGCCTTCTTCCATGGCTCCATCCTCCTCTTGTCTTCGTCTGCGACCCACAGGACTGACACTCTTATGGCGCTTCTTCCGATCAATAGGGGACAAAGCTCGTTGATCATATTCCCGATCCCTGCGCTCTCTGCTTCGACTCCTGCTTCTTCGTTTCTCCCGATCCCGATGTCTGTCCCGTTCACGATCCCGATCTCTTCGATAGTAATCTCGCTCTCTGTCTCGCTCCCTTTCTCGATAAAAGTCATAATCCTTATCGCGATCACGATCACGATAGTAATCTCTGTCTCGGTCACGATCCCTTTCCCTGTCGCGGTCTCTGTCACGGTCTCGGTCACGATCCCGATCCCTGGACACACAAAACCCATGTCATGATAGTGCCTGAATTCAGTACGATTAACGAACACTGAAGTATAAAATCCAGCCTGCTGATTATTGTTTTTTAACTGTTGACTGTCACAGGCGTTCAGAAAGGTGTTCACTGTTACGTACCTGTGATCGCGATAACGGTCTCGGTCCCTGTCTTTTTCACGGTCCCTATCCTTCAAAGGACTCCTCCTTGGATCCTGACAACAGAAATATAGTGTTACTCAGAAAATGGATACTCGTGAATGTAAGCACTTATTCACAATGATAGGTATGTGACTTGAACATAGAACAGGCATTGAAGTTGAGCTCAGAGAAAGAGGAAGGAAAGTTACATACCTTATCAATAGTCATCTGCTCTAAGCCTCCTAATATGGGCTCTTCTTCTTCTTCCTTCTCTTCCTCTTCTTCAAAATCATCTTCAAGAGCACTCCGTCTTGGTTCCAGTAAACCGGTGCTCTCCAGAGTCCACCTGTTGCATCAGGATCAAACAATAAACAATCCTGAAGTACATAGTCTATATTAGCATCATTTCTAATTCACAGGAAAAACTAATGATATAAATTCATGTAAAACATGTAACTTGAATTGAACTCAAAAAGCATATAAATGTTGGTATTCAGTAGCTGATTCATTATTGTGAAAATATATAATAAGCTTAAGATTTGCATTTAACCCACTGTGAACCTAACATTAGTTCCTCAAGGGTCAATCTTGCATGGGTGTCAAACTTGATATATAAGCAAGCTAGACACTTCCCCAAGCTGGAGATGCATTGCAAATGGCAACCAAGAGAGCCTGTCCAGTAAGCAGCAAGGGTCAGGTTGAGGAAGCCTGGTCACGTTACCCATTAATAATTGACAGTGTATTAATGTGACTTGTACTTTAGTTATCAAGTTTCTTAACACAAGTCAAATATTGGCCAGATTAACCTCACCGATACCATGTGAACCTAAAAGTGCTTAAGACACAAAGTCAATGGATTCAATCATTGCTAGATGGCACTCACAATCCATAACTCTCTATCAATTCGAATCGAGTCCTTCACAATGCAAATCAAATCTTTTGAATGTTTGAAGCAAAAGAATTTGTAAGAGAGTCACTTACAAATGTTACAGACGGTGATTTCCAAAAAAAGGTTGGTATGCAATTGAGAGAGTCAGGTCCAATTCCTTTAGAATATCAAGCACAAGCATGCTAGTAGGAAAGATGAACTTACCTCGCAAGGAAATTCAGGCAAAAAAAGTGCCTCACACAGTAGCAAATGCTTTTGAGAGGGTGCAAATTGTAACCAAAAAAAATACCGATGTCTTGTTTCCTAATACCTGCAGAATCCAAAGGTTCTCTGAAATTTATGTGCCAAAGAGTTGAGAGCAAAATACAGGTTCATGTGAACCCCATGGTGAACCAATGAAAGATCAAATCATTTAGAGAACACTTCAGAAAGTGAATGTTTGATATATTTGATCCAATAAATAAAAGAAAGACATCCGTATGAATCTGTGGGTATTGCAGGATAGCTTTCTGTAGGCCAACAGCAAGCAGACTGAGCTATGCAAGGCGTAATAAAAAATATTTCGTTCAGATTTTGAAGTCTGACAACTAGGGCCGATCCAGCACAACTTGACTAAGAGAGATGTTGTGGTCAATCCTGGAGTGGATATGGCTAGAACTGGTTAAGCTTTAGAATGTAAAGGATTAACAACCCTTTCTTGAATGTTGGATTATTACTATTTTACATTGTTAAAACTTTCTTCATGTTGCTACACCTTTGATTGATTTGTAACAAAATGATGAGTCATACTCAAATGGGATCCTGAAGTTCAGACGATTCTGAGGCATTTGAGACAGGCAGTAACTATAGCTAGAGTGTGCTAAATTGATCCCCAAAAATCCTTTGCCCTCAATATGGATGCCGGTGGCATTCTAAAGTGTATCGCAAAGCCAAGAACGAATGCCATTTTCCTTAGAAGGCAAGAGGCTTACCTTGGCCAAATATAGAACAACATAGAAGCAGAGTCATGCACAGCTACAGATGTGCTCAAGGTGTGGATGCATTATTGAGACAAAAAATCTTGTCACATTGAACATAAGAAATCATATCACTGTTGCACTCAACCATTGTTGAATGGTCACCAAGCCATGTGAGTCAAGCAGATGCAAGAATTCTACATTGAAGTCAGTGACAAAAGGAAGGAAAAGGGTGGTCATTGTGTAAGGTCACCAAGCAATGTCAGTAGAGTAGATGCAAAAGATGGAGATTGGTAACCAAAAGAAGAAGATGCACGATCTGGATAAACTTGATATCGATGCTATGTATAGGATTGTATTCAACTTAGTAAAGGAAGCATGCAATCTTCAACCTTAAAACATCCACCCACAAAGTCTCAAACCATCAACTTGTAGTCTTGAAAAATAAATTATGGGGAAACACATTTCCCAAAACAAAAAGCTAAAAACATACAACCTACAATCTCCTCCTGCAAGCTACAATCTCCTCCATCCCAAGAATCTGCCCTCATAATTCCGAAAAAACCTCATTGTGAGTAGTAAACGTTTTGCTGCCGTCTTCAAGTTTACATCGCTTTACTTGTTTTGTAGAATTCTAGACCCTGTCCTCCATGTTGCCTCAGTTCTCTTTCCTAGATCCATTTATCTTCAGCTTGGTTCATTCCCATCCTATTCTCCATAGTAAGAAGAGTATTTGGAGAAATTTCAGTCTTGTTCAATAAAATGAAATCACATTATTGTGTGTTTTTTGAGCTTCTTTGAGGCTGAGCTTTTTAAGAGATTTCTCTCTCGTTTCTTGATCATTTATCATGCGTCCTTTTCCTTGTAGGTCGTTATCTTTGAGGCTGAGCTTTTTAAAAGATTTCTCTCTCGTTTCTTGATCATTTCTCATGTGTCCATTTCCTTGTAGGTCGTTTTTGTTCTCCCATCCCTTTGGTAATCATCTCCAGCTTATTGCCTCTATTTTTACTTTTGTTTGACTTTTGTAAATGCATTTTCATCAGTAGAGGTGTCATTTTTCCCCCCTTTTTTTGCCCATATTCTACAGCTACTAATGAGGACATGTCCATCGAAAATAGCTACCAAGGTTCTCACAAAAGTCATTGGTGGCAGCATGGGCATATTGCTTCACAATATGACACATCTCGTGGTGGAAGCAAGCGTTGAATTTGCAATTATTGCAAAAAACAGTCCAGGAGTGCTTCTAGGGAGAGACCAAATGAATTGGGATCTGGTGGGCAGCAGATAAGCACATGTAAGCAAGTGGATGCTGCAATGACGGCGAAGTTTTTGGAAGAAGAGAAGGAAATGTTGACAATTAACCCATCAAAACCACAAGTGGGTGGAAAACATACCAAGTATGCCACTAATGCTTTGACACAATCTTTGTCCATCCTCTACAGGAAGTACGTCTTAAGGCAAGGTACACCTATTAGGCATTCATCAGGGTTAAAGCGGCAAGTATCTTTGGTTTAAACTTGAAATCCTAGCAAGAAGGCACAAGGGGACACGGCAGTTGCAAGGTGCATATACAGAGAGGGCATGGGCATATCTTAAAAATCTTATTCATAACCCTTCATTTAGAGATATTTTGAAAGAGGTTAGGCAATATGGGCCAACTTATGTGCCTCCTAGCATTTAGGCCTTACAAACCAGATCGTTGGATGATGAAAATGCAAGTATTGAGAACTCTTTGATTCCTATCAAGGAGGCTTGGGAGAGGACTGATTGTTCCTTGATTGTCGAGGTTAAAAATTAACCTCTTTAGAGATCTCTTGCTTATTCTAGGGGTAAGACATTTTTGTCAGTAACTCCTTTGACTTTTCCAGCTATCAAAAGGCTGCAGACAACCTAGTCCAAATATGGTCACAAGCAGTTGAGTGTGTGGGAGCGTCCAATAATCATCCAGTTTTTCACTCATTCTGAAGCTTCTAATAGGACTGCTGGTCAATTTCTTATGGAAAAATATTCCCAAATTTTTGGATTAGTTGGATTGCCCATGCTCTTAACAATTTGATAAAAAGTGTTTGCAAGTTACCATGGATTAGAACTTTTAAATGTTCAAAAACAAGGTTTGGCTACAATATTATTATGATTCAACACCTTCTCGAAACTAAGAGTGAGCTCAAACAAGTTCTCATTTGTAAACAATGGCAAGATTGGCCCACATCAAAGAGAGCAGCAGGAACAGATTGTCATACTTCACTCTTGTGTAATAACTTGTTACTTTTGGGAGAAGTCCACATTTATTAGCACTGTTGTCAAGCCTATCATGCAGATGATTAGATTGGCCGATGGTGATGACCTTTGCATTGGGAAGGTCTATGGAGGCATGGATTGATTGATTGAGAAGGTGGAGGGTAGTGGACGTAGTAAGGCTAATGCACATGTATTTGAGGATACCAGACACTTAGAAATTTAAAGTGATTCATATAACTAATTTGGAACTTTCACCCTCAATATCTATTATTCTAAGACTTAATGCCTTTGGTCTTCATATGTTTTATATTTCAAGGTGTGAATTGCAAAAGCTTTATGAAGTTCAAATGAAATTGCCAATTCTTCTGCGTACTGATCGACCTGATCTCAGATTCATTCGTCGGTGAAGTCCAGGGTTACTGAATCTAGATTTGATGGGATCTGATCAGTTTCAGCTGACTAATGGTGTAAATTTAGCCCTCTTTCAGAGTTTTTCCTTGATAATTCAGTGATCCTTGCTCAGATTGGCCTGAAATTTTCTCTATAGATGGATCTGAGGCAGATCTACCTACTGATCGTATTTGCGATGGTTACTCTGGCGAGGGTTGGCCTTGCGAAGGTTCTTTGTGCTGTTTTACAGTCCAAAAACCAGATATCTTTAGATCTACTGGGAATTAACTCTCGCCCATTTAACTGCAGCTGGATCTGGGATGGACAAGTATCAACTTGCTCAAAATCCAACCAAAAAGTGCAAAAACTTTATTGCATACTACGTCAAATGAACTTCAATGTTTCAAAGATGAACTAGAGAAAGAATGAGTGACTTTTTATAATGAATCAACCTGATGTAAAATCATGTGCAAGTGTCAATGCAAGACACCTTAGAATTTATCAAACTTACAAAGTGGTCTCTTGCTATAAAATGGGTAAGAGACATTTTATTTGTAACGCAACAAGAGGTGCAAGTATGCATCTAATGTTGCTTGTGCAGTGAAGAAGAATTAAGGATAGGTCGTGACAACTTATGATTCTGCGTGATCGAAAGGAAATTATCTCAATGAATTTGTCAATAGTTTATCTAACCAAGTTGGACAATGGCAAATCAGTTGCATTTTTCATCCCAACCACAAAGAAAGCTAAATTCAAGCAAGTGTCGAAAATGAGACAAGATTGCAAGGACTTACGAAGTCCATCATCTCATTGGAACCGACATTTACTACTACTAAATATGAAACTATCAATAAAGCTATGATATTCTGCTTGTAAGAATTTTGCAAAAGGTATAGCACTGCACAATATTTCCATCATATCAAGCAAATCTAGAGATAGGTTAATAGAAAGTATAATAGAGAAAGTTGTAACTATCAAAGTTGTGATGTTGGCGGTCTCCATGTTACTGTTTTTAGGATGAAAATGCTCAAAGAGTGATATAAGTCATTCTTAAGAAGATTATCAAATGTGTTGTACAAATTAGAGTTACCTATACACATCCATTTTGGCAAGCAGGTTACAAAAATGCACATGTGATGGCGAGAACTAGATAATTGTTTGGTCACATTGAACCTGAAAGAGGTAAATAGTGAATAAGCATAGACTCTGGTAGAGCATGTTCTCGAAGCATATCTAGCAGCTTGCAAAGGACTTACGTTGCCCATGTGGGAGAGTAACTCAACATTGTAAAAGCTGTCCTCGACCTTGTGATCAAGGACCCACGAGCTCTTGAAGGGTTAGGGATATAATAATTGGTTAGAGCTGGAATGGCCTTGAAGGAATAGTTCATAAGGGTCAATCATATGGACTTTATAATATTCACATTGTGCTTTACACCCACAACAAGAAAAAGAAAGGTAGCATTGTTTTAAAAAGACAAGAAATCTCACCTCTTAGGTACACGGGGCAAGGCAATATCACAACAATAATCCCTTGTCAATAGCTCATCAATAAACTCGTCGACATGGCTTAAAGAAAAACCTAGGAGCACAGATCAACCAAAAGTCATTTATACTCCTACCTCTAGTACTAATTCTCTGCAAAAACTCGACTATCTATGTAAAGACTGCAATACAACTTATATGAGCACTTAATTGTAAAGGTACAAAAAGGTGCATCGATAGACAGCTTCTTACACAACAAATAGTGAGCTTTCTTAGAAGATCTATCGAGAAGTTGACATCATATTCAAAACAGAAAAGTAGTATTTGCTTACTTCCATCATTCAGCTTGTGCCGAATTTTCCGGTAGTCATTGTATAAAGGTTCCAAGTACTGGTACACATCGGTGGGCTTCCCAACAAGCCTCAAGTAAAAAGCACCAAGAATTCGTACATACCTAAACAAAATGGAGCATGAGCTTCAGGCGATCGAAGAAAACCCAATAGCAAAAACCACTATAATCTTGAATCTGATTGGGAGGACAAAACATGCAGAAAAATATGAAAACCTTGAACAAGTTGTAATAACAACTTAAAAACCTATAAGGCAAATTCAAAAACAAAGCAATTCATAACACGGAAAATGCTAAAAAGTGCCAAAGGCATACTTGTAGTCTCCATTCTTGATAAACTCAACAACAATTTCCTTTTCTGGTTGGATCTGAAGCATTTTTAGGGTAAGACACATGAAAGGGGTGGCCTTTCTATTGCCACCAAAAGTTCCCCCAAAATGATCCAGCTCCATCGCTTTGTCCACCAATGTCTCCGCTGCCCAACCGCACGTATCCACATTAGTCAGCCATAGAAACAAAGAATCATGACTTGAAGCCCTCCAAACTGATTCGATTAAATGGCATTTTTATAGAAATCGGTTTTTTCCCCTTCTTTCTTAACTTGGAAAAAAAATAGGTTATTCTTTTGAATCATTGTGCTATAGAGCAATTTGAACTTGGAAAAAATATTCAAATACCAGGAGTAATCTCAAGTGCTTGTTTTTTCTTTGTAGTTTAGTGGCACTTTGAACGACAGAATTTACATCTCCCTACCGTACAGTTGGACCTTCCATCACAAGGTTCATGTGGACAACCAACTACTGATCGACAGCTGGCACATGAATATTTCGTCTGAGAGCCCATATGCTAAGGTGTTGACAACCCTAAACCCTAAACCCTAGGCACATGGGGCTTTGGAGGAAGGTCCATGAACTAGGTGTGTATCAATAGTTGCTTGTCCACATGAATCTTTGGACGGATCGTCCGACTGTATCGACCGCCTTGGATTTAGAAAAAAACGAGCACTTCGGGAACATGTTAGAGGGTGGCGTCATGGGCCTCCCCGCAATTGGCCCAGGTCCATGTGCTAAGTGTCAATCAGTAGGTTGTACACAAGAACCTCAGATGTGACTGTATCAACTGCCAATCTGGATGTAAAACAGCAGTGATCACTTGAGACGGCCCAAGGAAAGCTCGAGTTGCGGGCCTTCCATGCAGGGGGCTCTTGCCCAAGCTCGTGGGCAGGGACAACTGCCTGGGAAGTCTCTCTATGGCCCTCATTTATAATCAAACGTCAATGAGCTATTTCAATAATCTTTCACCCAAAAAAAAAGGTCGTGAACAAAATAATACAAGCAAAATGCAAACCCTAATATGAGCCCATTCAGTAAAAGCCAGCGATCAAATAAACCCCGCTTGATCAAACCGAAACAAATTGAAAACGGGGCCTATTTGATCCACATGACGAGAAGGAAAAAGAGCAAAGAAAAGCACACCAGTGAGTCCGAAGCATTGCTCCTTCCAGTAAGTGTTTTGGTAGATTTTGGAGCGCAGAATCTTCTCAACCAGATTCTGGGGGTTTGTTCCGTGCACGCTCTTTGCCGTGGGGTCTGTGCGATTTGCCATAGCTCCTGCTTCTTCTTCTTCTTCTTCTTCTTCTCCTGCTTTATCACGATCCAACCCTAACCCTACCACTAACCCCTCCTCGATCCCATCTCTCTCTCTCTCTCTTTTCTCTCTCTCCCTCTCTCTCCTCTCTCTCTCTCTCTCTCTCTTCTTCTCCTTTTTTTTTATGTATTTTTGGGCTACATGAACTTTAATTGGACCAAGAGGTAACCTTCCCAAACAAGAGAAAGGGCCACATGAACTATAAATCTTCTTGAATGCTAGGTCGATAGGTCTCATCCCCAGTCCCATGCTTGGGATACGCCCAAAATTATCCACCTTTGTGGGTGTGGGCTGCTTTGTGTGACAGTACTAACGTTTTGTCTCATATTGGAAAGTTAGAAAGCCACTTCTTATTTAATTTTGTGCGCTACAACCCATTGCCCCCACATTATAAAATTGTGACCTAAGATCAAATATTTTCAAAGGGGTTCTAATACCAAAATCACATACACACCCCCAAATATGGCAAGCAAACAAATATAGAAAGAAAATCAAGTGAGAGAAAGAAGAAGAGTGAGTGGGTCCATGGAGAGAGAGAGAGAGAGAGAATGATAAATGAGGCCTTTTACATGGTTTTGATTTATTTTCAAAGGAAATATTGTTTAAGAGTTTAGGGTTTAGTGCATTGTTAATTTTGTATATCAACTCACATTGTCTTTTCTACGCTATGTATAACTATTCATTGCATATAGGGCTCAACCCAATTGGAATGGGAGAAATTTGCAACTCAAAATGGTGAGGGAAAGACGTTCAAATCTAAAATTGCATATATTTTGTACTCACAAGTTAAGCAATTCATTGAGAGTGAGGAAAAAATGACTAGGCCACAAATTTCTCAAAGTTTTGCACAGAATCAAAAATTTGAAACTTCCAAAGCCAAATAGCTTCTTACAGCATACATGATATGTCAAAAAGCTATGCTACTCGTTGTAGCTAGTGTGTATGTATAGACCAAATGCAGATAGTAGAAATTGGAAGACAGGTTCCTGAGGTCAAGGCATGGTTCAGGAAGTAAATGAAGCTTGATAAGCCAAGGTGAGGGCTTGTCAAGAGGATGTCAATGTAATTTCTCTATCAAGTATTTGTACTAGTGGTCTGGTTTGTCGAATGTTTGTTTAATTAGGAGACACCATGTCGATAGAACTGGACAATCGTGGCATGGTCCATTGGATATATCATTGCGTCATTCTAGGGCTCAATTTGCTGTTGAATTTTGGAAAGAATAGAAAATCTTATCTAAAGGCAAGCCCATATCAAATAATCAATGGGCACAAAGCAATGTTCACTAATAAAAGAAATTTCGAGATTAGCTTTATTCCATCAAGAGATGATATTCTCACCAAACATGATAATTTCTTTGAAATTGTCATGGGATACATTTGAATTGCACAAAGATTATGCACGTACTGTTCACGTATGGACTATGCAAAACAAGAAGATAATTTTTTCATTTACCATTTAGCAACAAAGAAAATACACCTTTTTGTGGACGTCCAAACAAAATTTCAGACAAAGAAGATACTTTTTCTTAGCCATAAATCATCCTAGTAATGGACACTACATTTGGCACAAACAAATTCAAGGTTTGAATGTAAATATTCACTTAGCTTGTGCAAAGTTGAGTTATTTGTCACGTAATGAGATGGTCTCTTTCTCACCACCCTTGTGTTGTGTGCAACATCAACTCCTCACAATTCTAGCATTTGAGGCATTTCAAAATGGTATACTTTTAGCATGAGTGCTCACAAGTAATTGACGCTACTTTTAGAACAAGGCCCATGATATCATTCCTCTATTACAACAAATGAAGGAGTGTGCAAATTGAAATGTAGAACAAAATGAATTTACGGTAGATGATCCAAATTGTGCTATGTTACATGATCAATTTCCATAACCTTGTCCAACACAACATTTTGTTGGAGTTGGGTGTTCATTTGTGTCAATATGCTTTTCTTACCATTTTATCATTTTGTTTTGTTTTGTAAATGCATATTTTGTTGACAAATTTTTCTCTATCTTGGACATGTGAAAAGATGTTGGTTGGTCAAGCAAAAAGCGCCTAGGAGACTAGGGATAAAAAAAATTGTGAAGTACCAAAGAGTGGACCCGCGTGGAGAAAAATGGTCATACACTTCTTTAAGTATCCATGCATATATTTCAAGAAGAAGTGGCATTCGTTTCATACTTCAAAGAAACATGGCTTTCTAAAATTGATAAAAATTTCAAATTGATTTTTTTTTTTAATTATTCATGTGTCTCTCAAGTAATCTCTGCATTAGAGTGTCTAACGTTTTGCTAGTAATTTTTAAATACGTGAATCAAGACAACACAAATACACCACAAACAAACCAATCCCCACGAACAAGGCTATCTACCATATGAATGTATGCAAAATAGAGAGTTGGTTGAATGTTGTACATACTCTTTATTGATGTAGAAAACCATTGTGCTTATTTGATTTTTGACACATGGTTTTGTCTCCAACAACATGAGACAGAAACTGGTTGAGCATGCTATTATTCGAGCTCATAAAATTTCATATTCACAGGTCTCTCTTTTCATTGTCCTACAATCTCTTTTAATTCTGGTACGTAGCTCCAATCCAAAAAAGAATCGTAGATATTATGCTAATACAAAATGGGCATGTTGCACTTGTGAATTGGTATATAAGGATAATGTTTGTGAACATCAAGTGAAGATAGTTTGTGTGACAAAAAGCCATCGTGCTATCAAGAAAGGGAATTGTTAACAACACACAAATTACTTGCAGCTCCAAGTCACTTAACGTCCATATAAGTCCACAAAATTTTCCATTGAGCTAACAGGAATGTCCATTATGTATGGCTTACAACTACAATATGACATTTAACAAGCACTTTGGTCAATTTTAATAACTCATACCACCACAATCTTAGTAGATAAGCAGGGAATCCACATTGGCACAAAAATTATTCAATCATGAGTTTCATTCTTTTTTCCCTGCGCCTACAGAAGGAAAGATGTCAAGCCCTTCTAACAAATAGTGTTGGGACATGTTAATGCTTCCTATGTTTGTTGAATATTTGCCATTGAAAAACCTGATAGTGTCCCTCCCACAGCCTGCTAGCAATTGACAGCCTGTTCTCTCCCTTGGTTCCTAGGACCCTTGGTATGAGATTTTATGCCTTCTTTGTGCTTGCAAAGATAATGGGTTTCAGCCAGCTTATCTTGGCTTCGTCCATTATTGTAATGCCTTGAGTGCTTGTATACAGATTGCAGAGGAGGGTAATTCTTCCGTTAGCTGATAATTTTTTACACAATTCCACAAAATAGTCATTATGGCAAAACAATACCAAATAATGGCACCGATATATCCAGCACTACCTTGTTAGCCATAAAGGGTATGCATGCACCAAGCAAATAATCAAATCATACCAGTACATGTCTATTCTTAAAAAGTGATGCTCTTTACATGTACGCATAACACATCTAAGATTACAACCCACATAAACATGTAACAATCGTAATACATGGGTCCCACCCACAACAAAGTCGCAAACTATTTGAAAAGCATATATATAAACGATGTACAATTACCCATTTTCCCTTGGTCAACCTCCCCTAGTAAAGGAGCATGCTACAACAGCTGCCTTTCCAAAAGCATCACATTCAATAAGGTTTCTAAAACATCTTCAAAAACCTAAAATGAAGCCATATCCTTTGTTTGAAGCTTGTGTTTCACCATAGTTCCAATAAAGCTCGATTCTTTGGCTTTTGAATTTATCGAGTCAGGTCGAAATGATTTTAGATCCAAATCCTTCATTTATGTATCAAACTTTTGAAAAATTCCGCTGCTTTACAGTTATGTTTCGAAATTTTCAATATGTTTTGAGATTTTTTTGAGTCGTTTAGCAAGAGCTTGATTTGATCAAAAAAGGAGTCGATTTGAATCTCCTGGGAACTGCGTTTCACAATAGTATCAACTGTAGAAAAAACGTTGATAAAGAGAGTATTCACATAGTAGGAGAATATATATCCAAATCGGAGAAGTATTTATAAATATCTGGACAAAACCTATCATTTCTTTAAGATGTAAATCCTGACTGATCCCAGCAATATAATTCCGGGTTGCTGCCTATGTAATTACCCAGAATAGAGCCCTCCGGCACAGCACAGGCACCGCCACACTATGCAAGGGGATGAAAAACATTTAGCCCATGGCACCTCCACCTACAATAATTGTGCTGCCTAAATGGCCCTTACCAAGAGGACAAACTTGGTGAGTATTCAGCCATCCGCTTATACAATGAACATGAAATGCATGATTGCAGGCGCCTGTACAAGCAGACAAGTGAGATTAAAATGGCTGTAGAAGTACAACTCATTTGAGCTTAAAATATAATTCAGAAGAAAGATCAAGAATCAAAATCAAGCAAATGCATGGCAAGACCATACCTCAAAAAGTTATGTTGTGCAGAGTCACTTAACATCATATTTTTACATAGACTCAAATTGTGATGATGAAGTCATATGTTGATGGATTTAACCTGTAGACAAGTAACTATTAAAGAATTATATGCAATGATCATTAGCTTAGCTTAAAGGGGCCTTTCTACCCTTGATCCCTGACAAACAGATTTAACATTCTTCTTATGGAAACATGTCACAAAAGCATAAGAGGTGATTTTAGCATAGAAAATAGCTCAAGCCACTATATTGATAGCCCCAACTTGACCATGCAACAGTATGAATGAAAGGTTTGAAAATACCCCAAGCAACGATGCATTCATCGCTCGTGGCATTTGCTTGGTTTGCTTGACATTCAATGCCTGCAAAACAAAAACAATGCTAGTATGTCCTGTTTAAACAAATGAGACACCAATTGGCCAGTCTGCAAACAAGAATATAAAAACCCCACGCAGTCTTCAAGTAAGACAATAACTTGGCTGAGGGCAGTGTGCAGATACAATGGCAGTGTCTTAAAAATCGCTAAGAAATTCAGAGAAAAATGGGTAACAGTAAAAGTTTAAAAAGTGTGAGAATGTTGTTATGTTATGAGTGATGGGGGATGTCACAATATTGTTGTGCTAAAGTTGTTAAGTGACAAGTGATGGGGAATGTTAAAATATTGTTGTGGTAGCTCATCAAAACATTAAAACATTGAGTCACCAGAAGTTTAGGGCTCCCCTTTTCGTAGTTTTGAAAATGATTTAGAAGGGGGTTGTAAATTTGATGCTTTCCACAGGATGCCTCCCGTTCTTGAGATCAATGCACTTTGCGAGACATGGATGATGGTTTACACAATCATAGGAAACTCATGTTGTAGATAATTGCCCAAGCCTTAGAATTAGTGTGGTGACCACTAGTTGGGCATGCTTCACTCCGACCTCTAGAACGATTGCCCATACGTGCTTATGAGTTATGAGTAAAATCAGGATACTCCTCACCACTGCCTTGGGAAGCATCCCTACTTTCAAGAACTTCGCGGTGCCTAGGACACACTTGCCATGCTCATTCCTTTTGTGCGGAGCTTCTATTCTAAAAGTTCTCCTTTATACTTTAGTCATGCTTCTCGTACTACTGATGTCACCGTCATTTTTTCTACTGAAGGAACTCGACAAGGGGATCCCTTGGGTGGTCTTCTCTTTGCTTTGGCACATTATTGCGCATTGCGTGCTACAGCTTCAGCTTTTTCCTCCTGTTTATTCCCCTCTATTGCGGATGATACTCATATTCTGGGGCCTGCTAGTGAAGTCATCCCTGCTTTTTTGCATTTCTCAACTCAACTTTCTTCTATTGGGCTTACAGTGAACAGGTCTAAGTGCGTTGCTTGGTGCCCAAAAGGCCTTCCAACAGATATATCTGTACCTGAAGGTTTCATTACTCCTCAGCTTGGGATTAAGGCATTGGGTGTTCCCATTGGTTCTTCTGGATATGTCACTTCATTTATGCGGGAAGCTTTGGATGGATTTGCTCATCATTCTGATTTGTTGCCAAAGCTTGAAAATTCTTAGGGTGCATTTGGAGTTCTCACTCAGTGATTTGCTCAATGTCCTAGCTATCTTCTATGCTGTGTTTCTCCTTCACCTGACATATTATCCTTACTTCGGAATTTTGATGATACTTTATTGGGCATATTTGGTCGTCTTTTGGGGCCAGGAACCTTTGACACTTGTGAAGGTCAGTTTTCTAAGCGGCCAATTTCTCTCCTGCCTCCTCTGGTGATGTTGGCCTAGTATCTACTGCTTGCATTGCACCAGCTCCTTTTCTCGGAAGTTGGGCTCTTGATGCCTCTACACTTGTTTCCAGGTTTCAGCAGAGTAACCAACCTCTTCTTCTTGATACGGTGGCTCATGTGGAGACTGGCAATTTTGTCTACATACCAAGAATCCTATTACACTAGACTCTCATTATCAACTACACTAAAAAGATGGCGATATGACTGTACTTCTAACTTTACACTATCACAAATGTTGAGATGCACATGAGTCTACATACCAACAATTCTACCCCACAAAAAAGGTGGTAACATGCCTTCAATTCTAACTTTACACGGTCACCATTATCGATAATGCATGTGTCTCAACAGAATGGATAATCAAAGTACTCCTTTTTAGATGTAGGGTCGAAGATCTCGCGTAGTATAGCCCTCCCACCTGTCAACAAGGGTTAGATCACTGGATAGGTACCTAACTATGCATAGATGCTACTTTTAGTTAGTTTCCTACTTTCTCCCTTAAGTCTACTCACCACTAACACTACTATCCTTTAACTCTACTCCTCTACACTAACATTCATCATGATTTGGGTGAAGGGAAGGGATAGAAAATAAGAGGTTTAGAAGAGAAGAGAGAAAGAGAGAGAGAGATAGAGAGTGAGGGTGGAGGTTAGCTCAAATGCTCCTTATGCTTGTTAATGGAAAAGCATTTACTATGGCAAACAATAAACATGAAAATAGAAAGCAATGGAAAACACAATCAAGAGAATTAATTAGCAAGTAGTGAATAGCAAATGAGGATGTTTCTCTTCCAAAAATGGTAGATTTTCCTCCTTCTCATTAAGCATCCAATAGTGTACAAATGGTGCCTTTTTATAAAATGGGGAAGGCCCTTGCCCCTCAATCCTATTGGCTAATATTCACAATGATCCTATCCATTCATCTTGGACCCAACTTTATCCAAGGGTCCACAAAAAGTACATTAGAAATCACAAGATTCATGTGAGTCCCAATTTGGACCCAACTCTAAAAAGTGATCTCTAAATTTAAAAATGACATTGGGCCTCTAGTTTTATTTTAATTCCAAGGCCCAAGTCATGTTTATTTTATTTACAATTTTATTTGCATGCTCATTGGGCCATGGGCTTATACACGCAGGATGCCATGCCCTCGCAACACATTTTATTGGATGATTTTATTTATTTACACTTTGTTGGGAATACCCCCAACAGGACCCACGGCCTGAAGTAGTGTCGGTCCCTCGGCACTCTGCCAGTTTAGTATAGCATCCTCTTTGCCTACCTCCAGTGGATCAGGTAACCCATAACATCTTCCATGAAGTTGAGACGGTCTAGTTTCTTCGAGTCCTTGGGTGTGTGGAAGGACTTGTGGACTCCTGTTAGCCATTCTTGATCGATCCAGGCTTGGAATCAGCGCGTCCAAGGTTCTCCAAGGAATGTAGTTCGGTAATATACACGAGCGACTGGCAGCTGATCTTTGACTTTGTCCGAAGCTAGCGCCTTATTAGGATCAAAGAATATTGCGAGAAGAAAATCATCCCATTTGGTTTCGATCCCCATCAGGTGTTCTAAGTCCCGGGCGTAAGTGGCTGCCGCGCGGACTGTGGGATCAGGACAATTGATATATAGGTTTTCGAACGTGGTGAGAGCCCTTCTGGCGTCTACATTTGTCGTCCACCCATATTGCGATGGTATGATCGTCCAATTAAAATTGTGAAGTGTGATCTTGTCCAGAGGGGTGCCGCATTCCGCCCATTTGGATCTTTGTGTACATGACAAGAAGTGCGCGTTCACCCGTAATTATTGTGGATTGGTCATGTAGGCCCTAATGGCCACAAGGTCTCTTTCGAATAACTGTTGACGCCACTCTGTTGTGGTTGGAGGGCGGGTAACGCCTGCAGTTCTTTGCCCTTGATTGTCTGAGCAGAAAATGATATCTGCCAGCTGCCTCTTGATGATTCGTGGGGATACTTTGATAAAAATTCATTGATTTTCTCATCCACGGACTTCGGTCTTCGGAAGGCCCGGCTAGCACGCGAACCTCTGGATGATGTTGTTTGGCTTTGGCTGGTGGTTGTGCCTTGGTCCTGGTCTCGCGTCTCAGCAGCCGCATCCGATTGCCCTTGGTCTTGGCCTTCGGACCCTTGATCTAGTTGAGATCCCCCTGCTGTCTGCTGGCTTTGATCTTGGCTGGTACTAGCCTGCGCAGTGTCAAAATTAGGTGGCGGTGGAATTACCACGGGGGTGGGCTGGGCCTTCGCGTCCATGAATTTTTGGCACACCTTGAGGGCTTGCTTGGCCTGAGTGAGCTCATGTGTTGCGCTTGCCCGATACTTGTTGAACTCTGTCTGGTAGCTGTTTAAGGTTTGGCTATAAACCTACACCTGACGCCGTAGAAGATTCATCTCTGATTGAGAAAGCGGCCTTGAGTTCGGTGTAGGTTGAGCTAAACAGACGAGCTTTTCATCTTGTAGGGCTTTGACCTCCATTGCCAGGCGCGTATTCTCTGCTTCCAAAAGGGTAAGTTGCACCTGGATGGGGGCAAGCCGTTGGGACACTTCAGCTTGAAGCTCCCGCACCTTCGTGGAGGCCTCAATCAGTGCGTTGGAGAGGCTTTGGATATATTTGTTGAGGCACTCCTCCTTCTATTGCAGCTTGGCAATCTCCTGGTGCCCTGCTTGTTCGTGTTGTTGAGCCAAAATCAGCTCTTGTTGTAGCTTGGTGAGGTCTGCTCGCAGCTGTGTATTATTTGTCGCCAAGTGTAGTACCCTGCTTTCCAAATTAGCTTTGGCCGCTACCGCATCCAGGATGTATTTTCTCAGAGTTTGATACGCCGTCGTTAGGTCCGTGAGATCAGCCGGTACACTGGCACTGGCAGGGACTTGTGTTGTATCGGCCCCGATGATTGGTGGAATTCTGTCGTCATTATCTTCTATCATGTTCTCATTGGACCTGATGCCATCTGGGGCGGTAGGATCAGCCAGATCTGGCGATGGTACAAACATTGTTTGGACAAATGCGTCATCAGGCAACGGTTGGTTGCCCTCGGCAACCTTTGTTGGCGGAGCGGGTGGGGTTTTGAAATAACTGTGGAAACAGGGGTGAGGACTGTTTGTCCAAACGAGAGGATGGGAGGAACATAGGAAAATTGGAGGGTGGTGTGGAGTATGGAAGAAGGTGAGGATGGAGCAGAAAGTGTCTGGCATGGGAGTGAAAAATTGATAACTTGCATCCATGCCAGAGTGTCGGGGGACAGTTGTGAATCAGAAGGATTGAATGGAATGGAAGCAATGGTGGCGGCAGGAGTGATGGAAGATGCGATGGTGATGGATGGAGTAGTGGACACTGGAAGAGAAGTAGGAGTGGTATCAACAGAAGAAACGGGGATGGAGACAAAAACGGATGTGAATGGAACAGGAAGAGAGGTAGCGACAACAGAAATCGGAGTGGGGGGTTGCACGGAAGAAGAAGTGGCGGTTGTTGATGGGTGATTAGTGCGGTAGTAGAAGTGCGTCTTTGGGTAGCAGGTGGAGATGTGGATGTAGAGGCAGCGCCAACATTCGTTTGCTAGCCATTGTGTTAATAACTACAGGTTGGGAGGAGGTGGATGCTTGAGATGACAGATAAAGGTTAGTATGTGGCACGAGGGTAGACAAAAGGGATGAGCGTTGGAAACCGCGCACTTTCGCCTCGAGAAGTGCATAGGCAAAGTTACACAACAGGGGGCCTGCTGTGATTCGCTCACGGTTGTTGGGTTTGATGGAGCTGGTTAGTTCTCGAATAAGGAATCTATGCCAGTCGTATGGCACAACGGAGGGGTTAGGGAATTCCAGAAAGCATTCCACTATCTGACTCAACAGCGTAGACTAGATTTTATCCTTGCGAAATGTCGAAATAACCAGAAAATTATTCAACAGATGCGCAGCCGTCTGAATGACGGGTTCCGTGATAGCTTCTATCAGGTAACCATTGTTAGTCTGGATGGGGATTTCTGGTGTGGTTTGGGTGATGAACGGTTTGATCAGAGCTTTGGCGTGGTGATGGGAGATGGGTTGACGATCACTGGACATAATGCCAACGGTGATCATTGAGTCGGCGTTAATCCTGACCTTGTACGTGGTACCTTGGTACAAGAAGTGGAAACGAGCCATGTCCTCGTCCCAGGTGGCGTAACCGTGGAGGGCAAGCCCATGTTAATCTCAGAATGGAAGACCGCTGGGTAAAAACCCATTGCCTCTAAAAGTGGACCGACTGTCTGGAACCATGGTTGGATCAGAGTGTCAGAGGGTAGAGGCCAAATCTGTGTGGCCTCGGGGATGTCACGCTGGATCACCTGTTTGGCGCCAGAGTCTTCAGAGGATGAGGAGGCCATGTTAGCAGTGATGATTAGTGGTCGGAAAAATAGAAAAAATGGTGGAAAATGGAAAAGGATGTGGAAATGGTAGAAAACTGTGAATAACGAGTGTTGGATGATAAGGAGTGTAGTTCAGAGCGCAGATCGGTGTTCAGTAATATCAGATGACAGCTAGTAGGAAGTTTGGTTGCAAACGGAGAACTTGGTAATTTCACAGTAAATTTCGGCAGAGCTTCGCTAGCAAAGGTGACAAATGACTCAAATTCAGACCCTATATAGCGGAATTTAGAGTGCGTATTAGGTGAAATTCACTTTCCCTTGTTCAGTTCCACCCAAATTTGGCAGGCACCTTCTTCACAAAATTCTAAGACCTCAGGGAAGTCTGCAAGGGTTCAGAAGGTGATTTGACTACAATGCGAAGGTTTTGCGAGGGTTCAGGCTGTCTGCGAGGGTCCAACTCTCGCAGGAAGTGATCTCTTGCACAACTTGTTCCTGTGATTGGATTTTCAAGATCGAACCATATAGACAGGCTAATTTCACTGCTCTAATTCCATTTAGACACCTTGCGAGGGTTGGTAAGATGATCTTGATGCTCTGCGAGGGTTTTGAAAATTCAGCTTCTGGGAACTCTCGCATACACTAAAACATAATGATTCCTCCATCAGAAACTCTCATAGAGATTTTCATGGATGCATCTAGGTTAGATCTGGTGACTGTCCAATTTTCAAGAGCTATCTCCCAGGGGATCTCAAAAAATCATGAAAAAAGTGCTCTTTCGGAGTGTTTTTTGACGAGATCTCGAGATTTTCTGATTTTTAACTTTTGTAAACTGGTAATCAGCTTCATCTAGGCTTGATCTGATTGTTGGTAGTTCTCTGGAAGTTCTGATGGATTGTTGGTAGTAGATCCATCAGTCAATCTGATGATCTACTTTCTTTTTATTCCTATCTGGATCTGGATCCTCTTTGGATTCTGATGGATTTTCCCAATCTTGCTAGATCTGGCTGAATCTTGATGGATCTAGTTTTATTTGGCTTGATCTCCTTAGATTTAGCGGTGATGGCTAAGCAGATTAGATTTTTGTAATGTGCCACCCCCAATCTGGATCTGTCTCACTGTGGTCCAGTATTTGTGCAACCGGCTACCGTTGATGGGTGTGTCGAATGGCGTCCCATCTAGCTTTTCTAAGTTCTCAACTTGATTAAGAGTTTCCTTGATCCTATAAGGACCTTCGCCAGTGAATTTTAACTTTCCCTTGATCGCCTTGGTTTTATACAAAGACCAGATCTCATGAACAAAGATCCTTCTTTTGTAATCTACGATCATGCCAAGCTTTGCGTCTTTCCTTTTTAGCCGCCAGTGCATGCACAGCTAGTAAGCATGTTTCACAGAGTTTATGCAAAGCTTCGTGACGTAGCTGTAGATATTTGGACTCATTAAGACATTGCGCGGTGGCAATCCTTAATGAAGGAACTAAAAACTCTACTAGCATCACAGCATCCTGACCATACACCAATTGGAAGGGTGTTTGATCCGTGTTTTCTTTATATGTTGTCCTGAATGCCCACAAGGCAGCATGCAACTTGTGTTTCCAATGTGATCTGCTAGCTTCAACTGTTTTCGTGAGCACGCTACACAGGATCTTATTGGATGATTTTGTGTGCCCATTACCACGAGGATAATAAGGCGTACTGGTTCTGTGGATCACGAAGAATTCCTCCAGCAAGACCTTGATGGTCTCGTTGATGAAATAGCTTCCGCGGTCACTGACTAGTTCCACCGGGCATCTGAAACGCACAATGATATTTTCATAAAGGAACTTGGCAGTGGTCCTAACATCAGCTACTCTTACTGCCTTGGCTTCGACCCATTTGGTGAGGTAGTCTGTGGCTACGATTATGTATCGAGCCTGGGAACTCCTTGTTGTAGGGTGAATTGGACCAATATAATCCAATCCCCATTTTTTGAACAGTGGTTGGGCTTTGCAGTAGATCATAGTTCAATCTCGTTGGTCTCCTTGCCCTTTGGCACACATCGAACCTTTTCAAGTATTCCTCTGTATCTTTATGAGTCGTTGGCCAGCAACATCCTGATTGCAGGATCTTGCGAACTGTAATGTCAGATGCAAAATGACCCCACTCATGCCTTCATGTGAAAGCGAAATGATTTGGGTGGTCTCATAAGAAAGAATACACCGCCGAAGAATTCCATCTTGACCTCTTCAATACAACTGGCCGGCAATCAGCTGATAAGGTCTAGCCTTCAAGATCAATTTTCGTTGTTCCGCCTTTGGTAGTGATTTGTCTGGTTGGCCATGCATTAGATATTCAACAATGTCGACAGCCCATTCTGGTGCTGTGTCCACATAAAATAAGGCATCATCTGCTAGCTTATCGTCAGGTTGGGTGGCAATCTCCTTTCCCTTGATTCGTGACACATGATCTGCCATGTAGTGTTGTTTTCCCTTGCGAACTACTATCCGAAAATCAAACTCCAACAACAGAAGTAGCCATCTGGTGATTCTTCCGGTGTTGCAAGTTTTATTAACGAGATAGAGCAAGGGTTGATGGTCCGTATAAAAAGCAAAATGTGTGGCCATCAAGTAATGTCGAAATTTCTTAACCGCATAGATCATTGTCAGTGCTTCCCGAATAGTTCATTTCGGTATCACTAAGCTGTCGGCTTGCGAACCGGATTGGAAAATCCTTTTTGTGCTCACCTGGCTGGGTTAAGACTGCTCCAACTGCATACTTCGATGCGTCCATATGCACGTGAAACTCAATGGACCAATTGGGTGGGCGTAAAATCGGTGCTGAAACCAATGGATCCTTCAGCTTTTGGAAAGCCTTTAGGGCTTCCTCATTCCAATGTGGATCCGTTGTGAGTTTGTAGATTGGTCTAGCTAACTCCGCAAAATCAAGAATGAAGATCTTATAATAGTTAGCATGACCCATGAAAATGTAGACCTCGCGGATCGTCCCCGGTGGTGGTAGATCAATAATGATCCTGATCTTTAATAGATGTGTGGCGATCCCGTGTCTTGACACTATATGGCCGAGTATCAAGCCATGTGTCACCCAGAATTGACATTTTTCTGGATTCAGGGAGATATGGTAGTCGCGGCATTTTTGTAACACCTTCTCCAAATTGGATAAGTGTTCTGAATCTGGTCCATGCACGCACAGATCGTCCAAGAAAATTTCCAGAAAATTTTGCAAATAATCTTTGAATGCCGCCTGCATGACTCACTGGAAAGTGCTTGGGGCATTGCAAAGTCCGAAAGGCATCACTTTATAGGCATAGGTTCCCCATTCCGTGGAAAATGTTGTCTTGTGCTGGTCTTGGGGGGCTATTTCACTTGGTTATAGCTGTTAAAGCCGTCCAGAAAATTGTAGGCTTCGACGCCAGCTACCCTGTCGAGGACACTTTCCGTAAATGGTAAAGAAAAATGGTCCTTTTTGGTGACTGCATTTAGCGCCTTTAGATTCACACAGATCCGCATTTTTCGTTCTTCTTGGGTACTATAACTATCGACAATACCCATTCTGTGTGCTCGATCTCATAAATGAAAT
The DNA here is from genome assembly GCA_029204225.1 of Diphasiastrum complanatum. Classification (NCBI taxonomy): domain Eukaryota; kingdom Viridiplantae; phylum Streptophyta; class Lycopodiopsida; order Lycopodiales; family Lycopodiaceae; genus Diphasiastrum; species Diphasiastrum complanatum. The sequence goes on from CM055096.1 coordinate 45,058,051, forward strand.
CTGCGTCCATCAGCTTTTGCAACTCCTACTTGATCAGTACTGTATAATTCGAGTTGCAGCGGTAGTAACGGCTCACCTTGGGGACTGCTCCGCCCACCAAGGGTATGGTATGATGGACTAATGTTGGCGGAATGCCCTTTAGATCACTATAGCTCCAGACAAAACAATCTTTATATTCCACCAACAAGGATCATAGTCTCTTGAACTGCGTGGGTGTTAATTGCTCTCCCACATGCACTATCCTTTCTTCTTTTCCTGGCTCCGCAAGATTCATCGGCTGTGTTCGCGCAGGTCCCTTGAAGACTTGTTCCGCTGGTGCCTGACTTTGATCATGTTCTCGTTGGGCTTGTGGCATCATGATTACCACGTCGTCCAAAGTATAATTCTTGAAAGTATCCAACATCTCGTGAATTGGAGCTCATCGAGATTCCTCTTTCAGCATATTGATCTTGGCTCGACTGGTCATTTTTTGTTTTTTTGTCACCTATGTAGAAGATGACGCTGTGTCTGAGTCCAACTAGAGTGACTTCAAGGAATCCAACACCTTATTTTTGCTCTTTTTTGTCATTTTAGTGGGTTCTTCCTTGTTGTCTTTCTTTGGGACTGCCGTGACATTCGTCTCATGGTTGCGAATGTCGTCGTCTATTGTAGCTATTGCCTCTTCGGGTAGGTCACTCCATCAGATCACCTGGTTGTAGCGTTGCTTCAACTGATTATTTTTATTCGCAGGTGCCTTGGGTGGATCGATCCTTGAGACTTTCGCCATAGCAGGCTTTTGTGGTGGTTGAGCTGGTACCTTCTTGGTTCCGTAACGATCTGGGTCCATGTGGTGTAGGACCTATTCATCAATCAGCTCAATCTCCTCATTATAAGTTAGAGCATGTTGCCAAGGGACTAGATCATCGTCCACTGGGTTCTCAATAGGCTCTGTTGACAACCATGCTACGTTTATCATATTCACCCCAAATGTGATTGGTGTGTCCATAGTCATTTGGATGAAGATGTACTCGGTTCTGGATCTGATTCATATTGACATGCCTGGCAGTCAATAGTTGATAATGCATCTGTCCATCTCATGACATCCGTCTCTGAATGATAGCGACCTTCCTTGGCTGGCCTTGGGCGATCAATCGTATGATCTATCATGGATGATCCGTCATCAGCCTTGGGTGCAATAGGTTTCACCGCCCATGTGGTTGGATTAACCTTTATAGTCTGTTCTCTGTTCTCGAAGGTGAGTTTCCCTGTACCCCAGATGTGTACTACTTGCGCAGTCCTCAACCATGGTCTTCCCAGTAAAACACGGTATGCAGATGGAGATTCAGGTATATCCATGACTACAAAAGTAATCACAAACTGCATGCCTGCTATCTTTTTGGGGATATTGGCAACTACACCTTTTGGTTTCACACAAGAATTATCTGCTAGCTTGATGGCGAATCTTGCTGGCTTCAATCCTTGTGAACCCCATTTTTCATGTAAAGTAGTGGAGATCATATTGACACCCGATCCTCCATCTACCACTGCCACCTCGTCCTCGTATCTCTTGTGTTTGATTGGCAAAGTGATGTTATGTTCCTCACTTTCCCATGCTACTCCAATGTAGAGGATGTTATTTGTTTCATCATAGCCCACACAATATATGGGCTCAAGCGCTACTGGCTCCTCATCCGCTTTGGCCCATTCAGCTAGAAGGCTCTTCGCTTGTGGTGCAATCCGTAGTAGTTCTCCGAGTGGTAAACTAATATGGCTTGATAGTAAAGGTATGAGCCTTTCAGTGCGTGGTTCCTCAGGCTCCACCATGTAAAAAGGTGGTTCATGTTGGTGCAACCGATCATTTTGATCAGTGCACAGTGGTGAGCCCATTTGTGGTTCTCGTTTGACGCCGACTGGAGGTTCTGTGGGATTGTCTCTTTCTTGCTCTTTTTCATCTGCTTGTGCTTTTTGTACCCAGTGTCTTATTTTTTGGTACTGTCTTCTCTCTTCCCTCACATTTGGATATGGCGTTGAAGTTGAGAGTTGGTCGTCAGTGACCGATGGTGGTGGTGAGGGAGCCACTTCCTTCATCTTCTGTGCTCACGTAACAGCTAACACAGGAGCGTGGAATTGTCGACCTTCCGATTACATCCCTGCTGGAACTGTTGGTTGTTGTATCGCTATGAAGTTGAGAGGTGTATTGGTTCTATGTTTTAATGGACAATTCTTGTAACAGTGTCCATAACCGCATTCTCGGCAGGAGGTTGTATATTGTCCCTTGTAGGGACATTCTGCTATTCTATGTCCTTCGCCGCATGCGTAGCAGCCGTAATTTCTTCTGCCTTGGAGCTGAGTTTGAGCTGCATAGGCCGAAATATATTCATTTATGGCAGGATCCATAAATGGTTCATCTGGTCCATACCATGTTGCTGCACAAGTTGAGGTGGCATTTGCATCTCTGGTTCCGCTGTTGTCAGGTTTACATGGGCCACTTGTTGATTGGCTGGCCCTGGTGGAGCAGGTAAGGCCATACGCTGTGGTTGATTTGGTGTGCCGTACCTTGGTGCCGCGTTGGGTGCCCCTTGATGATAAGGATAGGAAGTCTGATAAGGACTTCTCTTCTGTTGAACAATCCGGGGGTTAAACAGGCAAAATGCCGTATCGTGCGATGTTGCATTGCATAGATGGCAGAATCTATGTGTCAGTCTCAGATTTTGCTTTAGGACTAGACACTCGTTCGTTGTATGGTTTTGCATGCATACTGAACACAATACATTCTCCCGTCGAGGGTACTGCAGCTGGTTTAGTTCCAGTTGATGTGGAGTTACTGCTACAGTTCCCTGTAAGGCCTTCAATTTTTGGTCAAACTGCGCCGTAAGTTGCTCCATCTACTGTTTGTGTAATTTTGTCATTTGCTCCAGCAGCAGTTCTGAGGATAGAGTAGATGTGTTTGATGATGATGATGCGATCCAGGGAGTAGGAGTGTGGGTGGAAGGATATTCGTCATCAGATCCCTCATCCTCTTCCCTGATGGCATCTTCCATAGCTTCTTGCAGAGTAGCGTACTGCTCCCGTCGTTTCAGTTCTCTTCTGATGCTTCGTGGTAATCCGGCTAGAAACTACATGATCACCGCATGATCGGGAGTCATGGCTGCACTACACTCGGATCGTAGATGTTTGACCCGTTCAATATAGTCCCGGACCCCTTCTCGTTTTCCCATCTTGACCTTGCTCAACAGGAGAAACGGGTCTTCCAGGAACCTTCTTGGTTTAAAGCGCATAATGAGAGCCGCTTTAACTGCTTCCCAGGTGGATTTCTCTTTCTTTGATAGGTTGAAAAACCAATCTTGAGCCACTGCTAGTAAGGACATAGGGACTAGCATCAGCTTCTCCGCAGGTGTCCATTCGCCGTAGATTTCATAAGCTTGCTCGTAGATCTAGAGGAATCGGATGAGATCTGATGATCCTTCGTATTTTGGTATTTCCATCCATGATGCTCTCCGGACTGCTTGCAAGGGAGCGACAAGTACGGGTTGGCCCATTGGATCCATTGGTGCTGGTTCCGGTTCTGCCTCTTGTTGCACAGCTGCTAATCTGGGAAGGTGTGGTGCTTGATTTGCTATCCTTCGTGCTATTGATCGTTCCGATCTCAGATTCATCCGATGGTGGATTCCAAAGTGATTGGATCTTGCTTATACAGTAGGATGCAGTCTGGATCTTCAAATATCTGATCGATCTGATTGGCCGGAAGTGAATTTTAGGCCTTTTACGATGGTTTTTCCTTGATAACTTTTTACTCCTTGCACTGATTGACCTGAGATTTTGACAGTAGTTGGATCTGATGCAGATCTTTCCACTAATCTGGTCTGCGAGAGTCATCTTGTGCGAGGGTTGGCTGTGTGAGGGTTCTTTAGCTGTTTTGCAGGTAAAAAACTTGATATCTTTCAGATCTCTGGGAAGTAACTCTCACAAGGTTCACAGTAGCTGGATCTGGGTCAGATCTCACTATAGAATTCTCTGCGATCAAAACCACTTTTTTGGCTTGATCTTCACCGGATCCTCACACTAACTCTTGCAGGCCTCATCACTGATGTAAATTGTCATTTTGAATCGATTGAGAGGGTCTGCAAGAGTTTTTATTGGAAGGATTTGCTAGATCTTTACTTTTTAGTGATTTTTTAGCACTTAAATCCAATTTTCTGCTCACTGAAATCAGACTAACTCTCGCAAGCTCTTTTGTGTCCTGGTCTCACTGAGATGGAACTTCAGAATCCTCTGCGAGAGTTCTTGACCACTAGAACTGAAAATTTTGCTGTCTGCGAGGGTTCACTGGTACTTTCCCATTTTTTTTTCACTGAGAACTCTCGCACAAACACTTAGATATCAAACTAACTCTCGCAAGCTTCTATGTGTCCTGGTCTTACTGAGATGGAACTTCAGAGTGCTCTGCGAGAGTTCTTATGAAGATTTGAATTTTTTTGGATTTTTTCATGAGTTACTTGAAATTTTTATGATTTTTCATGATTTTTACAATCTGCTTGGAACTAACTCTTGCAGGCTTCTATGTAGGTCTGAGACAGTACCCTGGAGCTGCTGCCAGTCGTGCAAGGGTTAATTCTCACTGCTTCTGGAGATATAAAAATCTGATGAGATTTTAAGCTCTTTTTCTCTCCAAAATGCAGATTGGTGTGTTTTTTTTGGGTTTTTTGGCTGGTTGGTTTGGGTTTCAAGCCCTTAGAGGCTGTTCAGGGCCTGCTCTACCCTCTCATACCTCCTTCGCTAGCTGTGAACAGTCCAAACACAAAAAAATATAGAAAACTAACTCTAACTCCCAAAAATCTACCTAAACTACTCTAAAAAACAAGAAAATAGCTAAAATGCAGCTAAACTAGTTAGTGGAAACCTATCCCCGGCAACGGTGCCACTGTAGGGTCGAAGATCTCGCGTAGTATAGCCCTCCCGTCTGTCAACAAGGGTTAAATCACTGGATAGGTACCTAACTATGCATAGATGCTACTTTTAGTTAGTTTCCTACTTTCTCCCTTAACTCTACTCACCACTAACACTACTATCCTTTAACTCTACTCCTCTACACTTACATTCATCATGATTTGGGTGAAGGAAAGGGATAGAAAAGAAGAGGTTTAGAAGAGAAGAGAGAAAGAGAGAGAGAGATAGAGAGTGAGGGTGGAGATTAGCTCAAATGCTCCTTATGCTTGCTAATGGAAAAGCATTCACTATGGCAAACAATAAACATGAAAATAGAAAGCAATGGAAAACACAATCAAGAGCATTAGCAAGTAGTGAATAGCAAATGACGATGCTTCTCTTCCAAAAACGGTAGAGTTTCCTCCTTCATTAAGCATCAAATAGTGTACAAATGGTGCCTTTTTATAAAATGGGGAAGGCCCTTGCCCCTCAATCCTATTGGCTAATATTCACAATGATCCTATCCATTCATCTTGGACCCAACTTGATCCAAGGGTCCACAAAAAGTACATTAGAAATCACAAGATTCATGTGAGTCCCAATTTGGACCCAACTCTAAAAAGTGATCTCTAAGTTTAAAAATGACATTGGGCCTCTAGATTTATTTTAATTCCAAGGCCCAAGTCATGTTTATTTTATTTACAACTTTATTTGCGTGCTCATTGGGCCATGGGCTTATACACGCAGGATGCCATGCCCTCGCAACACATTTTATTGGATGATTTTATTTATTTACACTTTGTTGAGAATACCCCCAACATTAGATTAAGTAAAACTTTTTTAACATTGCTTCTTATGTCCATTTTGTCAGATAAATAATAATCACCATCCTTCATTTGTTCTAATGAAGTATTCTAATATCTTTTACCAAATTTTCTTGGCCACATTAATAAAAGGCATCATGATTTTCATGACCTAATCAACAATCAACTATATCAAAAAAAATTGCAAAATGAGCAAAAGCTCATACAAGGGACATTTGTCTCAACACATACTTGATCCTAGTACAAATAATGTTTTGTTACCCCTACTCAAATTATTGTAGCCATGCATCCTACCAAAACTGGCAAGTAGGAGGGTCACATCCATTAAAATTGGCCAATTCATTATATTTAGAGCCTAACAATGGTCATGTCCTAACTTTGGCCTTGCACTTCCATGCAACTAATGAGAACTAAGACACAATTGCCTATCTACCTTAATATCCTACATGTCTTTCAGGATCAAAGATGGGGCATCTAAGTACATATTTGTAGACGAATGGGAAATCCAAACCACTAATTATTAAGCTTGGGCAAAATTTTTGTCTCCTTCATCATATCCTAGTAAATATTTGTCAAACCAATTATTATTTGATGTACAAGTAAAAACTATTTGAGCTAGAAATGATTAGAAGAGTTGGTCGGAGAGGGTGGCAAGTTGGAAGGACAATTGCATGACGCACCCATCTTGCTAACTCTCTCAGTAATCTGCTTGTATATGACTTGCATAAGATTGATCTTGAGCAGCAAGTTGTAACACTAACAAAGCAATCATGTATGATAGCAATATTTGTATATATAACCTTTGTATGCAAAAGAAATATCTATGTCAAAAAAAATTTTTTCCAGAAAAAACATATTATAAATATTTTTGAAGGTAGAGTTTGTCTCGTTGGGTGAAAATACCTTAAAATTCTTATAGTTTTTTGAGATCTTTTGAAGTATATTATCATGCATTTTAGTCCCTATGGGTACTATAAATTTGACTTTGACTTGTCTAAACTTGATTACCCTTAGCTAATTTTAGCCTAACTAGATCCAATTATGGCCTCAACAATGTCTATTGTAAGCCTAATAAACATTGTCACTTAATATTCTAACATAATGTAATGAACCCACTACAAAAATTGCCGTGATTTTTTACGGCATTTCCGACATGAAATCGTGTTTTAATTTTTTTTTTTTGAATTGACGCGGGCATCGAAAAACGCGTCGCAATAGGGTCGTCGGAATACGTCGCATTTAAAATCCGTCAGAATCTGACAACAAGCCCAAAGTCGGCAACCGGCCGGTAAAAACATTTTTCAGAAAATATGCTATGTAGACGTCGGATTCCAACGGTTCGGCCACGTGGACGTCAAAATCTGACGTCCACGTGGCAGGAAAAAAAAAAAAAAGCACGTGATTTTCTTTTTCAGGTTTTTTTTATTTTTGTTTATTTTTTTTCCTGTCACGTGGATGTCGGATTCCGACGTCCACGTGGTCGGACCATCGGAATTCAACGTCCACGTGGCTGGAAAAAAAAACGTGACATTTTTTTTTCAAGTTTTTTTTTTCTGCCACGAACCGACATCCACGTGGCACAAAAAAACCGTGAAAAAGAACATTTCCCATTTTTTTTCCACGTGGACGTCAGATTTCGACCAAAAAAAAATCATTTTTTTTTTGTTTTGCCACGTGGCCGTCGAAATCCGACACGATTTTTTTTTCCTTCAGAATTCGATGGATTTTAAATGTGTCGAAATTTTGACACTGCTAAAAAAATAGGAAAAAAACTAAAATTTCATAATACGAATTCTTACTTCAGTGTGGAGATTATGACAAGAACTGCAAATATACTATGTATGGCATATAGTACTACATAGCAACTAATATCGTACAATCATTTCAAACACGTAGAATGAATATGTAGATCAACTATGATTCACAACATTAATCAAGTCACTAATACACTACGAACCCATTCGTTAACTGGTAGGGAAACTAGCATAATTGCAACCAAACATACTCTAATCGACAGGAATTCGAAGTGCATACAAAAAATAAATGATTAGAAAAATGACATAGATGAAACAAACTAAAAATAGATAAAGCTATACCTATTTGTGAGTGCATATGCATGTAGTCGGAAAGCGAAGAAGTGCTAGTCATGAATGCTTCGATTGATTCTACTATGTTTGTCGCTTTGCTTCTATCCTTTGCTAGGACAAGACTGCTCTCAACTAGAACAGCCATGAGGGCTCCCATTGACAATAAATCAGTGAGTTCTCACTAGCTTTCTCTAGCTGATATCTCATTTTACATGTATCAAGCAACGATGGATTACCCTTTATGGCTCAATAGGGAGTAGCAACAAGATAGCCATACTGGATCAATCAGTGAGAAAAAGTGGTAGCTCTACATCTTTGATGGTGGAGCTGGTTATGGTCTTCATTCAAACCTCCAGAGCTCTCAGTCTCACACTATTTCACAAAGAGCATAACATTAAATCTAAACCCTAAAATCTACAAAAAAAATAACATTAAATCAATCTATTCTATCTATATTTTTCTTGCTCTCTCTGTCTCCCACACACATCCTGCTCTTCCTCTCTCATTCGCTCACAATCATAAATTACTAAGACACATATTTATATTTAACTACACAAAATATACAATACAAGGAAGATAGTGTACAAGAAAAAGTTACAAAGAAAGAAATCTTAGTTGCACATAACAAAACAAAAGAATCGTACTTGGAATGAGACAAATGGAATTGATAGAGTTGAGAAGAAGCGCCAAAGGCCGATCTCCAACAATCTCCTGCAAGAATAAAAAATAAGAAAACCCTAGAAAAATGACGCGGCTTTGAGAATTCGGTCACGGATGTCGGATTCCGACATCTGTATTATCCGTCGGAATCCGACGTCCGCTTTATGCTTTTTTTTTAATGCACGGATAGGTGACGTCATCCATTTAAAGAGTTGCAGTTTCTGAAATGGGATGTCGGATTCCGACATTTTTGTTGTGTGTCGTAATCCGACGTCCGTAAAAAGATATTCGGCAAGAAAAAAATTCCAGCAATTTTTTTTTTTTTTTTTTGTGTCGAATTCCGACGGAGTATGAAATTTTTTTGAATCCATCAAAGCCTTGTGTCGGAAATCGCACATTTTGTTGTTGTGATCTTGGTCCCCTAATTATGGATAATACTAAATGTCGTACATGGTCTACTAGTTTTGGGTCTGACTTTTTTCATAGGCGTCAATCATGCCCAAGTAGGCTATCAAGAAAAAAAAACCTTTTTGAAAACTAGACCACTTATTATTGGCATGAGGCTCTTGGATAACCAAACACAAAACTAATCAGTGTTTGTCGATGCCAATGATGAGTTCTGACCGAAGTTGAGCCCTTCATGAGAGAAGAGGATAATACTACTAGCCAAAGACTAGGACACGCTCACAAAATTTCATGAGACTATTTTCGGTGGAAATTTCTTTCAAATAATGTACAAACTTTTTTCATATCAATGAGATGGGTGCTAAAAATAAACAAATATAAATAAATCAACTACTCATTTCGATACATTTATATGGATGAACACACCAAGAAACTTTATTTATTATAGTAGATAGAAAATATTCAAATAATAAAGACACTTATATGTTTGTGAAGCATGTTAGTGGAAGATAATCCATGTGGTTTTAGAAGTTAATTGGAACTAGAAATTTGTTTATTTAATGAATAGATATTAATAAAATGTTGCAATTCACGTACAACAAGCTCTTCTACCACTTCTTACATATTATGATCAATAAGTTGTCACTTTGTGCAATATTGCATTCAAAGCTCAAGCTTTTGCAAATGCTTGGAATTTTTTTTAAACACCCAAATATTACTTGATAATTCTAGGGCTTTTCTATTATAATGTGTGCCAATAATTAATTATTATCTTTTTGACCATTTTAGGCTCTTTCTTTAGTCAAATGTGCACGAGGATCATGTTATCATCATTTCTTGTAGACCCACATTCTAAAGTAACCAAAAAGTGACTACAAACTATTAAAATAACATTAATCTTGTACCTCCAAAAAATAAAGCCTCTATCGCAAGCATAAAGCTTGTCTTAATAAAATTGTCTAAATCCAAATTATGCCAACTTAAAATTTAATACAAAAGACAACCATAAGTCCAAAAAGCCTTTTCCTTTGAGTTTTTGAATATGCCAGGAAAAACCTTTGTAGATGGGTTTGTTTGGACAATTGTATAGAATCTTGAAAGTCTTCTAGTTTAATATTGGCTCTTTTTTCAATGTCATTTCTGGTTGTGTAGACTGAAATGGCCAAGATATAGTTGACAACAACGATATAGACCGATGTAATCACCACATCACTTTCATCAGCACTTCAAGACAAGGAAAACAAGATTGCTCTCACACCAACATACGGTATATTCGCACTCTATAATTCAAGTATAGAAAGAACTAGCTAAATAGCAACTTAGGGGCTCGTAAAAGATTGGCCCACCGTCTAAAAATCGGAGAGAGAAAGTTGTCGTCAAATATGGCAAGTAATTGTCATAATGAAACACGTCAATTATTTCCTTTTTCAACTCTCTTCCTCAATCATTAACATCATCTACTTATCAACAAGCAACCTACTCATGGAACATGCCCCCATAATAGCATAGTGTCACTGTCAACTCAAAAGTAAAGTGTACTTCATAATAATGTTACAAACAAGACTTGAAACATTTCCAACAACTCACGCAACTCTCAAAATATCAATTTGACGCCAAAAATCTTCAAACTTATCCCTGCTTACTGACTTCGTAAATACATCAGCAACTTGTATAGCAATAGTACAATGAACCACGTCAATGTCTTTTGAACAAAGCTTTTCACGTATAAAATGATATTTTATCTCTATATGCTTTGTCCTAGAATGAAACATTAAATTTTTTGCTAATTGGATTCCACTCTGAATATCACAAGAAATCATTGTATTGTTGGCTTGTCTTACCCCAATTTCCTTGAGTAGCTCACGTAGCCAAACCACTTATTGTGTTGCAGAGCATAAGGCTTTATATTCAGCTTCAATAGTGAAAAGTAACACAATATCCTACTTTTTGCTTGACCAAGAAAAACAACCATTTCCAACATCAAAAGCATAGCCAGTGTTAGATCTTCTATCATCTACACTATCACTCCAATCAGCATCTACATAGCCTCTCAAGTTACATTATTCAAATTGTCTTGAGTAAACTAGACCAAGATCAAGCATGACTTTCATGTACCTCATAATGCATTTAGCGGCTTTCCAATGCTCCAAGTTAGGTGTGTTGTGTCGTCTATGTAGCATAGGGTCCGAACGCTAGGAGAATCAACCCCGCCTTCACCTGCATAGAGAGAGAGAGAGAGAGAGAGAGAGAGAGAGAGAGAGAGAGAGAGAGAGAGAGAGAGAGAGAGAGAGAGAGAGAGAGAGAGAGAGAGAGAGAGAGAATAGATGAGTGGAGAGAGTTTCCTCCTTGGATTAGGAATGTGAAATGAGTACAAATGGTGCCCTTTTATTCTTGGGGAGGCCCTTGCCCCATTCATCCTATTGGCTACTTGAAGTGGCAAGGATTGCAATCGTAGCCTTTCAAAGAAATACAAAAGATCTAATGGTGTACAAAGAAACACACCCCACCTACCACCATTTGACTTGGACTCAACCTTGTAACTTAGACTTTGGCCTTTAACTTATTTTATTTGCACCTAAGGCCCAAGTCACTAGAAAACAACTTAATCTATTTAACTAACGTGCTCATTGGTGGCTGGGCTTATACACGGAAGAAGCCAGTGCCTCACACTTATTGCTCTACTATATTGTGCCGGGGCCCACTTGGTAAGGCTTGGCCCACATTAGTTTTAGTGGTGGGACCCACTAATTTATTATTGTACAGGAAATACCCACAACAGTGTCCTCGGCCCAAAGTAGTGCCGGTCCCTCGGCACTATGCCTGCATTTGTCGTGGAAGAGCACTGTTGTCGGTTCATTTATTGTTGGGACATGGATGCTTCAGGAAAAGCGTGGATAGAATTCGCTTACGTAAATCCTGAGGCTTTATTTGATGATGGTGAGCAGCAAGAGCTCAGACATGCTAGATTTTCAATAATAGCCATAAGGGTTTGGTGGCCATAATCTTGTTCGACAATTGGGTACTCGAGGCATTCCATCGGAGTATCCCAAGACAAAGCTTGTTGATATGGTTCCTCGTAGATTGGCACAACTGGTCCCAATGTCATAGAATCCCCCAAATCATAATGTGGATACGACGTGCTTGCTTGACTCTCTTGTATGTCCAGGTATTTGTGGTATGCCATAACCTGAAGACTTTCCTCAGTAGTCAATCTCACAAATTCAGGACAAGGCGTTGTCGTTGTAGATGCTGGTTCTTGCTATACAATTGGACTCTTTGGAGTTGGATTCCCTAGATTTGGCCTTTTGAAAATGGACATAACCGGATTTGGCATTGAGCTGGTGGTCTGTTTCATCGTGGAACAATCAGACTTTGGTTGAATCTTGCTCATTGATGGGCAATCATTAATCTTAGTCTTCCCCTGATCATTGCACTTCCCAGTTGAAGGCTGCGTGACTGTGCTTTTCCTTGGATCTTGTGCTGATTTGCTTTCAATTCACTGTGTTACCACAGATCTCCTTTGTAATTTATCACTAATTAATTTGTGCATTGATTGCGACAAGAGTCTTGATAGAACCTGCCGGAATTCCTCGGTTGCCAATTTCTTGACTTCCTCAGCTATCATTGGCTTGATAGATTCTGTCAGCTATGTCTTCTGTGATGGTGTTATATGTTTTCCCGAGGGTATCTCTGCGTATTTTGGGACTTTTGTCAGATTGTCTTCTTCCTCACTCGTTTCATAACCTGGTGGCACTAGGATTTTTCTTTTATAGTGCATTATATCGAGAGGTGGAAGAGTCACCACAGGTGCATGTCGGTCTACATAGGCCAAATGCCTCCTTGCTAATTGTGGATTGTGCAACGGACAATCTCGGCATGGATGGTTAACTACGCATTGTGAACATGAGAGATCAAATGTTGATGGATCCCCTTGATGTGGACATTTGACTCAATGATATTCTCCTCCGCATCCATAACATCTTACCGAGTGCAATACACCATCGCCTCTAAGTTGATAGTCATACACTGGTAATAGATTCCCCTTAGGATCTTCCACAAAATAGACTGGGAGGTTATTGTGGTCCTCCATTGAGTTCGATGACATGCAAGATGATATAACCAAAACTTCGACCTTGCCACTATTTGTTGAAGAAACTCGTGATTGAGGTGGATCAATTTGACATCTATCCTTTTGGTGAGCTCCTTGTTGGCTTAATTCTGCTTGTGACCTCTGAACCACTAGATCTCCTTAAGATCCAATCTACTTGAATGATCTCTGGTTAGAAAGAGAAATACACTACCAAATTCACCAATGTAGAAAAATCAGCATCTACACACAATTTGAGATGTAAACACCAATAGAACTTGATCAAACTTGAATGAAATGAAAAAGTACTATTGTTGTCTGTACAAAACTAGCAAGCTACTGTATTTCACACGTGTGGATCCAAAAATAACAAATATAGATCATTCTACACATGGAATTGCAAGCAATCACCAAGATAGTGCACCAATTGATAGTAGAACCCAAGAGAACCATGTATAAGCATGAAATGAGATAGAGAAGAGAGAAGATTGCTCTCTCCATGAGTTACATCCTTTTATAACAGGTCCAAACCCTATTTGGCCACTTGGCTTTCCCACCAGAATGCTAACCCTACTAATTTTGGGTCTAGATTCAATGTACCCAAACTTTCCCACACTTTCAAAAAGTGTTTATTCAAATGAAATTTAGACTAATGAACTTTGAAAAGTCAACCTCTAAGTCTAAACAAGTTGTGGCCTCCACATGCCAAATATGAAAATATAGCTAAATTTGATGAAACTAGTTGAATCTTTCACACTCACTCTTTAACTACTTTTAGCATAGACTTTGATAACAGTCCAAGTGAAGTCCTATGCTTCATGAACAAGTCTTTTTCCAATGCTTTGGTGAAGATATCAGCTACACATTCCTTTGAAGACACATGTTGAAGCTCCACCTCTTTTACAATGACTCGCTCCCTCACAAAATGATATTGTATCTCAATATGCTTGCTCCTAGCATGAAAGATAGGATTGGATGCCATTCTTTGGGCTGATTAATTGTCACAAAAGATGATTGGGCTCTTTGAAAAATCCATCAAGTGAAGATCCTTGATCATCCTCTTGATCCATACCATCTCCTTTGTGCAATGTATAAGAGCTTTGTACTCGGCCTCACTAGATGACAATGAGATAGTGGCTTGTTTCTTTGACATCCATGATATAGCTCCATCACCTATGAAAATACAATAAGCACTAATGGATTCCTATCCATTACATCTCCAGCATAGTCCGAATCTGAAAATCCAAAAAGATTAGGTGATGATCCCTCATACAATATGCCAAAATCTCGAGTTCCAATGATGTACCTCAAAACTTGCTTTCCTAGCTCCCAATGCTCCTAGCATAGTTTTTGACAATAGAACTTTGATCCATCACAAGAATGATCTTCTTCCTGAGAATAGACTTTCTTTCAATGATCGTGTAATGCTCAAAATAGAAACAACCATAATTGATATAGAGAATAGTGTCCACTTGGGATGCTTCACTATTTCTTACATCAATTTTACATGTCAAAATATGACTAGAACATGAAGAATCAAATAGAATGTAAATGAAATCATTCCACCATGCTTCCAACTCTGAACTCTCTGGAAAAATACAGCAAACAAACAATATATGTGAGTGATCAACTTTTGCTTGCATGTCTCCTCCTCCTTTCTCCTTTGTTGCCATGTATTCACCATGATACTCCATGAATGATTCTCCACCAAAGCTATAAATTTCTTGAAGTGAGCCAATGCATCAGATTTATTCTTCAAGAAGTAGATCCATGTCCTTCTAGAGTAGTTGTCAATAAATGTCATGAAGTAGTAGGCTCCACTCAATGACATGGTCTTCATTGGGCCACACGAGTCACTATGGATGACCTCAAGTGGCTTCTTTGCTCTAGCGGCACCCCCCTTTTTAAATTTCTTTCTATGATGCTTCCCCATCACGCATCCTTCACAAATGGAATGTTGTTCGTCCTGCATTGTAGGTAATCCACTCACCATCTTTAGCTTGGCCATCAAGCGCAAGCTTCCGTAGTTTAGATGATCCATCCTTTGATACCACAATTCTGATTGTGATGCTATTGATGAAGCTAAATCACACCTACAACTGGATCCCATGAAGGTCCTCAAAAGTGGGCAATCTCTCTTTGGAATCAATACTGCTCTTTACCTGACGATGTACACACTTACAAGGTCCTTCTTGGTACACCCTGGCTATAGATGGTAGAGGTGGTTCAAGATTGGAAACGAAGTAAAATTACCTTTGGCAATAATGATAAGAGAGTCACTGTTGACTCAATAGGCCAAGTAAAGCCAGCCCGCACAATCTCCATTTGTGTTCGCCCACTGTTGTAGTAGTGCACGCACTGAGGGAATATGTCGATCACCAATAGTAGGATCATTCTGATCTGATTGTTTGACCCATCCACTAATCAGCTTCATCAGAGGCGAGACCCAAAGCAGACGACGTTGCAATCTCCCAATGAAAGCTAAAGGATAGCAAGGCTTTCGCGCTGATCATCCTCAACATTTCAAACACACAAATCGGCCATGTGTCTGAAGCTGAAAAAGGCAAAAGGGACGAAGGTGCCTTAAAATGATTTCTAACATATTCTGGCCACTTGGCCAGGCCAGTGTGTCATGTTTTTTGCTAAGGAGCGAAAAAGACGACCTTAAAATGTTTTCTAAGGCATAAATAATCTCAAAGGGAAAAAATGTGAAGGCCTAAAAATATGTTGTTGGCCTTCGATTTTTCAGGATGCTCATTACTTGAACGATTTGTTTAAGACTGAGCATAAGAAATCTAACACTCTCTCTTAAGGTGGATCCTGAAAAACTTTGATCTTCAGATTTAACATATCATTAAATTTGAGATGTTGCTCCTTTGATAGAGCCTTTGTGAAGTAATCTGCTGCCATGTAATTTGTTCTGCAGAAAATCAATACTACTTCCTTATTTTGCACTTTCTCTCTAAGGTAGTGATACTTTATTTCTATATGTTTGCTTCGAGAGTGAAATCTCGGATTGAGAGATAGCGCTATTGTGCTTTGATTGTCACAATAGATTGTTGTAGGAAGTGGTTGTGCAAGATTGAGGTCTGCAAGCAGTTGCTTGAGCCAAATCGCCTCTTTTTCCATGAGATTGGGCCTTGGTTGTATAAAAATACAAACCCAAAAGTTGATTTTCTGGTGTCGACATCTCCTGCCCAATCCGCATATGTGTAGGATTCAAGGATGTTGGCAGTTTGGCTGTCTCCATAGCAGATGCTGAGAGTTGTTGTTGCTTGAATGTACTTCATGACCTTTGTTAGCACTTTCTAATGAGCTATGCCTGGATTTGATAGGAACTGGCTGAGTGTACTGATCGAATATGCAAGGTCTGGTCACGTGCAGATCATTGCGTACATCAATGAGCTGATGATGGATTGAAACGGGTAGTGCTTCATCTCCTCCTTTTTTGCCTCAGTTTGAGGAGACTGTTCCTTCGTTCAGTGTTGTACTTTGCCTTGAATATCCATTTGCATGGAATTGGTTTTTGGTCCTTTGATAGCTCAGTGAGTGTCCATGTTTGATTCTCCATAAGAGATTCGAATTCGGTGTCCATTGCTGCTTTCCACTAGTCAGCATCAGGAGTAGACATCGCCTCAACAACTGTGTTTGGTTCCTGCATGAAGTAGCAGACTGGATCATCCATAAATCTGGATGGAGGCTATCTGGACCTATTCGACCTTCTGGGTTGAACTTCGGTCATCTGATGTGGGCGGATTCGTTGACGTTCTGACTCATTGTTTGAGTCAGCGTCAAGATTCTGAATTATCAACATCGTTCCCTTTATGGTCGAGGAACTAGTCTTCCACGAAAATGACATCTTTACTGGTGAATGCCTTCTCGGTATCCAAATTGTAGAGCTTGTATGCCTTGTGATTTGGGGAATAGCCGATGAAAATCGTTTTCCTACTCTTGTCATCTAGCTTTCTTCTTAGATCCTCAGGGATGTGAGCAAAAGTGATGCATCCAAACACTCGAATATATTTGAGTGATGGTTTTGATCATGTCCACACCTCATAAGGTGTCTTGTCTTTCAGGGCTTTGGTGATGGATCGATTCTGCAAATAGGCGGCTGTAGTAACAGCTTCTGCCCATAATGTATTTGGAAGAGAGACATGGGCCAATATGCTCTTGGCACTTTTGATGAGAGGGAGACAACACGACTATCAAAGAAGATGGTGTTGCTTAAAATTTAGGTTTTTCTAGTAAGATCAATCTCTTGTCAGAAAAATACCTAATAATAGTCCATACAAATATTAAAATAATGCCAATTACTCTATGGCAATGGAGACTACAAGTTAAACTTGGTTTGTTAAACAACCCAAGCTTGGATTTTGCATCAAGCTAAAGAAAATACAAATCAAGGTTGATAAATTTATTGCATTGTGAATGGATAGTCCTAGACAAGCTCAAATATCCAATAACTTGGGAGAACGACAAGAGTTGGATGTCTTCATGCATTGTTGAGTAAGATAGTTGAGTAAGATAGTTGAGTATCATCTCTCTTGAGCACTCAACTATTTTTCATCATTTGGCTTGACATTACTTGATATATGAATCAACACTTGTTTTGGAGTGGATGCAGATGATGTCAAGGGTGGTCACTTTATCTTCAAATGCAAGGGTTTGGTTTTTGTCCCTTGTCACAAATACATGAATCTGCATTTTAATCTTTTAGACTGGGCATGCATAGGCGCATATATTATACTTATATATAAGCTTGAAAATATTAACTCCACACACCCAAATCAACACATCTTGATTTGGTAGTATTATTAATCTATGGTGTTATTACCTCCCAAGATTTCACAAGTTTGAGGGTAGAGTGTTTGGCAGGCCTTACCATGCTCAATTGGATGGAAGCCTAACCTTTATGGAGTTTCTTGTGGAATTGTTGTATAGAAAGATAAATTTGCCTTTATCCCTTTGTTGTATGTGGCCCCACTATTTGCACATGCACACAATTTTTACATGTCACATTATCACTACCACCTAATGCTTGCACTTCCATTCTGGTCTAAAAAAGCACTTATTTGATTGAAACAAAATATTCCAACTAGCAAATAGCGCATGCCACAATATCTTCTCATTCTCTAGAAGTAGTCATGTAAAAGTATCAACACCAATGCCAACTATTTTTAGGTTTCACTTAGTACTATGCCAAAAGTTCAAATTTTTATCCACACATTCATATTCTTTCTCTTTCAAAATAAACTGATGTATTGTGCACTAGTGAATCTCGAGTTTCATATCTCAAACATGGATGATCTTTGTTTGACTTCGCTACAATAGAATCTAGGTTTTTACTCCATACGAGAACCTTCTAGACAGATTTGATTGCTAGTGGTACGATCAGGCCTTAATGACTACAATCCCAACTTACATGTCAATATAGGGCCTAAACATGAACATGTAACCATAGTCTATATCTAAACAAATCATATACACCATTGAATTAAAGGTGACAACATAGTTGCCACAGGGACAATTAACGCACATAATCACCATTAAATTGAAGCTAAGTTCAAGAAACCATTGTCATTTTACATATGGAAAAACTTCATAATTCTAAAAGTCAAAGGCCATAGATCTAGATGTTTATATATTTTTGTTTGAGCCTTGAACGCTTCACTTGAAAACCAATGCATTATCTAATTGACCTACCTAGCGAGACATTCCATTTTTGAATATTTGAGATGTTGACTTTTTTTTTGGGCAACAAAGGAATCATAAGTAATAATAGTCATATGACTCTTTACATGACAAACTAGATTTCACATTACATATGAACTTTAAAGGGTATCACTTAATAATGTCACATCAAATCTTCTAAAAAAAAAACTCATTATGCACCTTAGCTACAAGGTGGAGTGCCACAAACTATGCTCATTTTTAGGTGTCTTGGCTTTGTCCTATTGTACACTCATATTATATGTTCATAGATGTTTTTATCACCTCTACATTGCTTGTCAAAGTGTAGGCATCTAGTAAGAAAGCCAACTCTCCCATCCTAGGTTAGCTAGGCAAGAGTGTTATTTGTAGCAACAGAGACTCGGGTTTAAGTCTCATTTGTACATGGAAAAAGGACATTTAGGACCCCATAGGTTCAATATTGCCTTGGCCTACAATATGGAAGTAGAATGTAAATATTGTACAAAATGATGCTATTGCAAAAGCATTATTGTTGTAATTGTAAAAAGTAAAATCAATAAATATAAAATGCTAGTGAAGGATGTTACCATCACAATTATTTGACATCCATGCTACACTCGTACTTTGTACCAAAAACAAATCACTTTAACATATGAAGAACTACTTTTAGAATTCCATATGACCACACTTTTTTACATAGCTAATAGATTTAGATATTGACATTGGTGGGACATACAATGTGTTGAATGAATAATGTCAAGGTTGTAAATCTGATTGTGAGATTTCAACTTAATTTTACTCAATATATGAGTCCAATGATTGTTATGAGCCTATTTTTAACTTATCAATTTGCTATTTATTTTGAAGTGCCTCATAATCAAAGTCAAATTCAAGTAATGGTGTTGAGATTTGAAAGTCTTTGCTTTTATCAATATGCTATTTGATTTGAGGTGCCTCATGTGCCTCATAATAAGAGTCAAAATCAAGTTATGGTGTCGAGATTTCAAAGTATTTGTGAAAGTTTTTTTGATGTAAAGTTTATTTGCAATTATGTTGGATAGGTCATGAATTGAATGTGATGAGTGGTGGTTGAAAGAACAACACTAAAGCAAGTAGGATTGCAAAAAATATTGGATTGACGGCCCATAAAGGGATTAAGCATCAAATGATAGTTTAGATTCAAAAAGTAAGTCTTTAGATGCAATGTCTATAAGTGAATGTATTCAAACTAAAATCTAAACAATCAAGATGCTAAAACACGAGCCAAAGCTCAAATATCGGTTATGAACTCATATCCTTTTATCGTCAAACACAAAGGCTCTTAGACCGTTAGCTCAATGGCCTCCTTGAACTTCTTCGTGATTCAAGTTGGAAGAGGATTCCACTTTCACTTTTTTTAAGTGATTAATGACAATAAAAGAAAAGGTGGAAGCATTGGACCTAGACCTATGATGTCAAGGGACAAGAGGAAAAGTGGGGAAAAACTTGACCTTCAAATGGTAGAGTTGGGGGTGGATGCATTTTCAATAGGTTAAGACAAAATATTATAGATAGAGGCATAGTTCTAGGTGGAACAAGTACAAAATCTCAAGCATATATTAAGAAAGTTTCTTAGATTGAAGAAACAATAAGAGTAGATTTCAAAGAGGTCTAATGTCAAAAATAAATTTACATTCTCACTATGCACTACAAAATAGTTCAGTTTGAGGTTAGAGCTTTCTTGGAAAAAAGCTGAAAGGGGTTTTACTGTTAGTTGTGTATTCACAAAAGTTAAAAGAAATACATGCATTGTGAATGTGTTTTACTTTTCTATGTTATTTTTGGATAGACATGCTAAATTGGCTCTCATCTAAAGTATTTGCAGAAGCATGGAGTAATGCATTCATAAGAATTGTTCTGAATATTCACAATGCTAGGTATTGATACATATGGATATTTAATAACACCACCTATAATTTAGAAAATGTTGCCCACTTTTTTGACTCTTGTATCGAAGTATGCTCATTAATTATTTCAAGACATTTAAAGGATCAATTGTCTTGTTTAACAACGTTAAAAAGTTTCAACCTTTTTCTTATGCTTTCATATTCTGGAGAGTGAGAGATGAGCCATCATACTCTATATAATCTAGGAAAGAAAATGGAACCATATCTTGCCAAAAAGTGAATTCCAGGAGCCTATCTAGTTTACTTTAGGTTTAAAAATTATGTTTATTTATCGTTACATGCTACTTTCAAGTAATCGATGATAAAAAATCAAATACCTTTGAAGAAATGAATTAGAGGAATCTTTTATCCTACAATAAATAATGGCTAATATTAATTCATGCAAAAAAAAAAAAAAACCCCAAACTTGATTGTCTAGGTAAGGATCTCTACAATGTAGTTTGGAGTCATGTCACATATTACATATGGAACCTTACCAATTATGTTGTCTATGGAGCTAATTTTTCCATTTTCTCCCCCACACAAATTTTTTTCGTAGTTGAGAGCAAGGAAAATGGAAAATGTCAGACATAAGTTGTTTTTCTTTCAAGATGGGGTCATTAGATTTGTCATATGACATTACTTTAGCTTCGCTCTTCTTCTCTTTTTTTTTTGGCTTATATTAACAAATTACATTTTCTTGTCAAGAAGACTTATTATTGCCATTCTTGTAAAAGAGGAGAAGACAATGAAATATCTTATTCTTCATTGTCATGTCCTAGAGTAGAATCCACTCTACAATCAAGCTATATATCATGAACAAATATATGAAATTATATCTAACCATGTTATGTTTGCCTACAAGTATTATTAGCTCAGCCTAGTCTTGCAATTTGAAAAATACCGATTCCCTCCAAAAGAAAGGGTTTTCATGCAGGAAAATGTTTCCCAAAATATTGGCACACACATAAATTGTTATCCACTAAGAGAATAACATTTGATCTGAGTGGTCTCTTGTGATGCACGAAGGTGGAAGCTTTTGAGAAGCTTGAAACAACTTCTAGGTCCCCACCAACTTGCTATTGCTTATAGTAATGCAAACTTCTACATTATTCTACTTTAATAATGGAGGAGGGAAAACAAATACCAAAATTATTAAAATGCGTAGCTTGCTATATGCCACCAATGTGCACTACACATTTATCAAACAACTAAATGACAATCTTCATTTCTCGCTTAGCCACACATGTTGTATTGCTTTAAGAAAAAAAAATGATGTCAAAATAGAAATTGTAAAATTTGGGTCTCCTTGAAAAAAGACCAAGGGACTTCGCATGTCTTATGCATCAACCTTCTAAATTGAGTTCAACATCTTGATGACAACATTAAGATAGAATAAGAGCACTCACAACCAATCACCTTTCTTCAAAGGAATGACACTGGCAAGACAACTAGAAACAAGGGATGCTTTGTCCCAACTGATGGGGGTAAGACGTAACATGAAGGACACATTTCTTCGGCCAATTGACTACTTCACATTATGGGAACCTACATTATCCCGTTAAACTATCAATGTAGCAACTAAATGGTCACTGACATTTTTCCTCGATTTTATCTACTAGTGAGTGACTCAAATACTCCAAACAAGTAGACAACTTATGATTGGAGATGTTGTTGGATAGATTGCATCGTGTGACACAAAAACGCCTTTTATCATGAAAATACATGCATTGAGAGCTTCTAAAGAACCTATTATACACATGGGACTCTAGGGCCACTTGTACCACAACAACACTCATGTAGCTTGTGGCGACATTACACACAATTTTTCAGAATTTTAATGAATAGGGACAAAAGTTGATGGAAAACCAAATAATGCCTAGAATCTAGGTCACTAAAAGGTCCAATCAAAATAATAGATCTTCAAGATCGTTAAATGATATAGGTGATGTCACTCTTATTTTGATAAGAGTATTTGTAGATAGTGTGTTTTTGCAATGCAAATGTGCAAAACAATATTTTATGTCGCACACCGGACTGCCCAACAAGTGTGCAAGAAGCATGCCAATGTTCTATTGGTGTCTATGGGACAAAGGGGCCATATCCTTGTAGATAGGAGACAAACTTGTCCCCATATAACATAGAGCTAGCACCCTAATTATGCCACAAAGGGGCAATTGGGCAATGCTTTTTGGACTAGAACAACTCCCTAGGCATGAAAACTTGCCTCTAGCACGTGAGTCTCTACATCCCATAGCTAAGCACATTCTTGTGTCAACCATCAACATACAAAGCCAAGCTACCAACATCTCTCTAGCACTAAATTTTGGTGGTCATTCTCCTTCAATAAGGATTCCATGGAGTAGATGCCTTTAGGCGTAGTCACACAAGACTTATAAAGTATTTAATGGGAGATGCTCAAAGAAGAATAGTTAACCAATTGAATTTAATATTGCATGTTTTAAGACTCTACAAAGTTCTAGATGTCACACCCTATAATGAAAATTTATTGCATCGTGTTGGGGTAACTCAAGATGCGATGCACTTTCCCCAGATATTCAATGTTCATTTTGAGGGCCGCCTTGGTATAATTCTCTGAAAGACAATAAAAGATTATTGACTTGACTCTGAAAATAAGATTGGAATAGCCTCATGGATATGAAACTTCAACTTACCACAGACTAATTTCAAAGAAACATAAATACATATTAAATACTAAACCTTTTATTGTTCACAAAACGAACTTGTAATTGACTTATAAATTCCCGCATACACCTTAATATGCCTATTTATATATAGATAAATTTTTTTTTATCAAAAAAAACAACCAAAACTATACTATTATGGACATGCATGTGTACGTGGGTGTCAACACACTTGTGATGGCTACCCCCCAATTGTTGATGAGGACACGAAAGAGAGTAATTGGTACGATTGAGCAAGAAGAGAAAACCTAAAAATGACACACTTCGCAAGGAGGCTGCTACTAGTCTAAACAATGATAGCTAGAAAGATATCTAGCATATCTTATGTAGTCGATGATAGATATAGCGATATTATCCTCTGAGAAAAGTAGCATATTAAGTGCCAACAAGATTATTAAAAAATGTCTATGAAATGATGTAAGAAGTAGTTTTGATCATCTGATTTCTTTTTTGGTACTCATTGTTTTTTCTCGAAAAATGTTGGTTTTCAATTAGCTATGATTGCTGTGGTGGTGTAGCATGCTTGGGTCGGGCTTGCCACCTAGTTGTGATCCACATGTGGGTTGATACCTAAGCCAAGACCTATCTAAAATTAAACAAAAGAAGAAATGCTAGTTTTGTCAAAGAGTAAATTGTTTGTGCTATAGTAGTAGTTGAGACTCGAGGCCATGCTCATTCAAGCATGTGCTACTTTGCCCAACTCTTCTCTTTATCCTTTGAGCAATTTACTTTTGTGAGAGCTATGTCCAAGTAAACGTTAACATTTTTTGAATACATGTGTGAGCATGAATATATATCAAGATCACTCGCTATTATTGGTAATGCTCCAGACAATGCACATGCATGTATGGGTGATCAACTTAACACCACATATTGCCACGTGGGAGAAAATTGAAAGTTTTGATACTTTCGTAGCGTGATAGACTTTTCCTAACAATTGGCGCACCGGCCAATATTGTCCCTATAACCGACACAGAGCCAACTCCCTTTGATGGTGGCGGCCCGTGATTGGCACTCCGAAATGCCTATATTCTAAGCCCCTATGAAACATGGGTTTGGGGGGGGGGGGGGGGGCGACGTGTGGGAGAAAATTGAAAGTTTTGATACTTCCGTAGCGTGATAGACGTTTCCTAACAATTGGCGCATCGGCCAATATCGTCCCTATAACCGACACAGAGCCAACTCCCTCTGATGCTGGCGGCCCGTGATTGGCACTCCGAAATGCCTGTATTCTAAGCCCCTATGAAAGATGGGTTTGGGGGTGGGGGGGCGGGGGGGCGCTACCGGCCCCATTAGTCTAGTCCTCTAGTAGGCCGTGAAATCTGATCCGGACCAGGGAATGAGATCCTCCTCTTTCTGTCTCTCTGTCTCTCTCTTCTCTTTTCTCTCTTCTCTTTTCTGCTTACGCTCTGTCAAAGCCGCACCTCCTCATCTCTGTGTCTTCTTCCTCAGCTTTCTCCTCCTCTACTGCGCGCCTTTCTAAGCCATACGGCCCAAGATCAACCCCCCTCTGCTCGCATCTCACCTCCCAACCCTCGTGTGCCGCTGGAACGAGCTTTTTTGGCGCAGATTTGCGTAATATAGGCTTATTGTCTGTGCCTGCAGTGTAGATTTATCAGCCCGGAGCTCCCATTCGCCCTGATAATTAAGCGATTTTATTCACTGGAGCTTTATGCTTGTCTGTTTTGAGCAGAGGCAGTGTTTCTGACCCCCCCAAACAGAATATTTCCGATCATGGTAGTTCTGTTCCATGCAGCTGAGGATTTTTTGTACAAAAATGAGATTAGTGCTTGTTGATAATACTGTCAGCCGACTGTAGGAAGTAAGCAGCACATCGAGTGCAGTGCCGTTGCTGTTAGCAGGCAGAGCCTGAATGTGGGAGGCGAAGGACAAGCCAAGAGCGGCAAAAGGCGTAATCTGGTTGTGGAGGAGAGCTCATCGGTTTCGAGGAAGCAGTGGACACAGCCCGCCAGTTAGCTGTACATAGCACCTACCCAATTATCTGGAGGGATGGCGAAATGCATGCTAAATAACACATATTAGGGCTTGTGGTATGTCTGCATGCATCCTTTTGTAGTATTAGGTTATCAAAGCTCCAAAAAATTACGAACATGCATCTATTATTGTCATATTTTCATCTTTGGATCGTTTTTGCTATACCTAATGATTATTCCTGAACATCTGAAGGCTATTTTGTGTAGGCGATTATCATATGAGCAGTCGTAATAAGGCTATGCCTTCTCATATTATGGCTATTTTCCCATAATATGTCTGTATCTTCTCATAACATGCCTATTTTCTCATAGTATGCCTATATACCTTCTCATAATATGTCTATTTTCTCTTCGATCAGGCAAAATGTTTGAAGAGCTGTACAGCAGTTGCAGAGCCTAGTTGATCAGATGCACGAAATTTTGTAGAACAACTAGTCGATCATGTACTTTCCTTTCCGCCATGATGCCAACTATAAAGAGGTCGAGGCCTATTTTCCTTTACACCTCTGTCATTCAACGGTGTCATGAGCTTTCATTTGGAATGAGATGATAGTGTTCTTTGTCTTGTAAGTCAGAACTCCCTGGTCATGTATAGACAAGGACGCTAGTTTGCTTTTTTGAGGTTCATTTCTCCTCCCTCACTACTGAATTATGTGTCGCAGTCTCCATTAAACAATTCAGCTCCTACATTGCTCGACTCTGGGAACACGGGAAGGCCTTTTTCTGCATTCTCAGCACCATCAGGATCTACTCCTGTTTTCCACCATGGAGGTGAGTTTAACTCTCTCTAAATTATAATTTTTCCTCTGGTGTACCTGTTGGTAAGTTATTTTTCACATTATGAGGTTGAGACATAGTATCTTTTTGTCATTTTCAAATTCTCGACAGTAGCCAGGTTGTCAATTCAGTTCATTTGCCTTGGTTGCTTTTGGAAGTCCTCATAGTTAGCTCTGAACTATCAGTACCACACTCAATTCATTACAGGAAATATCCAGGGGTTGCTTAATGTGCAAGGCAGCTATAATATGCAAACACACAATGCTTTATCATCAAGAAATTCAGGGATGGCCAGTGGTTCATCAAGTGGGGTACATCAGCCTTCGGGAGGCTTACCAGCAGGGAGATTTGCAACAAACAACCTGCCTATGGGACTCTCACAGGTTCTGCATCTTATATTTATTTTTGGTTTGAAATCGAAGTTGATGGCAGAAACGATATGTCATTCTGATTACAATGGAGTCTTTTTCCTATGTTTGCACTTTCTCAAGAGTTTATTAGTTAGTATTAACTAGAAAAACCTTATCTATGATGTGCGCATCATAAGTCAGACTTTATGGAGTTGAGCCATGTGGACCATTTGAAAGATCCTTGTTTATTTTTTGAATCTATGCAAGTGGTATCTCTTTTTTTTCTTATAAGCATTTTTTGTCTGCATCTATCTCAGGGTGGCCTTCATGGGCACAACACAATGAGCAATCGATCCGGCATTAATTTAATAGGGAGTCACCCACTTAGTAGCGGCATGAATGGTAGTGGTGTTTCAGGTCCACCAGGTACTGTGACCATCAGTAACAGAGGATCCCTGGCAGGCTTGGGAGTCTCTCTTTCACAGATGGGAAGTACAGGAACACGTATTCCAACTGCTGTAAGTACCATTGCAGGTGGAGGTGCTAGTGGGATTAATAGGACTTTGAATGCAGGCAGTGGTGTGAGTGTACCAAGTCTAAATGCTTCTCGGGGCAATGTGGGACCTGTAAATAGTGGTGGAGGGCTTGGCTTACAAGGGCAAGGAAGACCTATGAGTCCGATGCTCCAGCAAAGTGCAAACATGTCCTCTTCTGTTTACAACCCTTCTGGTGACTTGCTGGCTATCCTCTCATCGAGAGGTAAGAATGCACTTCATGTTGCTTAGGCATATCTTTAGGAGAGGTGCACACGATGTTGAGGGGCAGTTGCATTTATGTTACTCGAAGCACATGAACAAAGGGTGTCACCATTATTTACAAGCATATGACATAGAAATGGCTTTTATTGTTCATGTCTAGATTTTTATTCATTGTCTCCGACTTTGAGTTGTGCAATCATTGTCATAGCAAATCTAGAAAATTTGATGTGTTTGATTAGTATGTGCTTCAATCCGTGAAAGATCATTACCATTTTGACCCGTGCCCTTGGTCACATGTATTTGAGGATCAAGCTATTGTAGAGCCACATTACCATAAGGAGATTATGATAGCCCAAAAGTTGGTATTACAATATGTTGTCGTCATTACGACGAGGATGTGTCCAAAATTTTTAAGTTTTCCTTTTTATAACATTACAAATGAATTATGTATTAAAATGTTCCAAATGTCTCCATGTGCGAAATTTTGGGCCTTTTGGTTAACCTAGAAAGTACAAAGGTTATGTTCTTCTAGTTTAAAAAGGTCAACGCTCTTTATTTTCCATTTGATAGGTTTGAAGTTGTGTACAAATTTCACAAATTTTCTTTGGAGTGCATGTGTTGACAAGAGACTTATTGGTGGATGGAAATCTTGTTTTGCTATGGAAGGAGCTTGCCAAAATAAAGACCTATGGAGATGGTACAATATAAGGACATTATTTGTGACAATGGTCACTTCGGTGCCACTCTATGGCATTGACGTTTGGGGATCCAATATCTCTCATTCCAAATGAGTTGAAACTCATTTTGACCTCCTATATGGAAGTGCATCAAACCACATCATATTGGTTGAAATAGACCTCTTCTTTTATTTGAAGCTATAGCCATGATGAGGACTACTTGATATTTTGAAAGGTTAATAAACTTCATAAGAGGGGAGACTTTTAAAGGTAATGGTTCAAAATTGTATGCTTCTACATAGGTCAAGTAGGGGGATGTTAAATTGGCATCATTAGTGATTTTTTGTTTTTTGGAAAATGCAGTGTAAAACTTGAAAAATAAGTTTACCAATGGTTTTTGGAAGCCACCTTTGAAGAGGAAATTGTAACATTGCAAATATTCGGTTCAATTTGGGCATCAGTGAGTCAATATAAAGGCACATTTTTGAAAACATTCCATTAAGAAAAAACATGCCAGTTTAAGAAGCAATACCATCTCAAATAATTTGAGATCAGATATGGGTTGGTGGTGCAGTTTCTTTGCATATTTGAACATAGAGTTTTATTCATTTTGTGTTTTCGTCAAGAGTATCAGCCTACATTGAATGTTGTTCATGTGCTGATAAAGATTTATACCTTTAGTGTTTGATCATTTAGTCGTTTGTACATTTGACCTTGTTAGGTAGAGATTATTGTCTTTTGGGTACAAGAGGGCACATAAGAACTAAAGATACACTTCAAGTTTGATTCACAACAATAGGAGATAACAATATATCTACCCAATTGAACATGATAGAAGAGATCATCCTGTAGAGTTTTGGAATATAGGTATGAAGAATGTTGTGATGGTAGCTAAAGTGGTAGCCAAGGAAGTTGATGGAATTATTGTACATTTCTACATTGTGATCAAGGTTACACCCCGATTCGAACAGGTCGATTCAAACTGGCCGGTTCAAACCGATTCTTTGAGGTTCGAACCGGCAAGCCAGGTTTGAATTGGAAAATGGTTCGAACCTATCTTTTCCCTTTTTCAAAAAAAAAAATGATTTTATCTAATGTACAAGTCATATGTTCATTGTACAGATACCTAATAGCTAAACAATTTCCTCTAAATTTTTAGATATCAGGAATTAGGATAATTTGATCTCTTTCAAACTTGGAACTTAAGGTTTAGAAAGTAGGAGTATAACTGAAATTTGAGGCTTGAGCTCATAGCTGATAAATTATAATAGTGACCACTGACCAGTGACTACTAACTAGTTACTAACTTACTAGTGACCATTGAGTCATTTGACACCGACTAGTCTGATTATTGATATGTATTATGTATTATGGATATTAAATGGGAGCTAGGTAGAGTCTAGACCGTAGGAGTCAGGACTGTAGATTGTAATTTTGTTTCAAAGTTGAAAGTTGAAGTTCAAACTTATTTGAAATTTGCAATATCGAGATCGCAGAAAACTTAAAAGAATAAACAAGAAGGTTATGACAATGTTTCAAAAAGGCTAAAGCCAAAAAAAATTTAGGCTAGAAAGTTAAAACTTAGATTCATCATTCATCATTCAACAATGAACATTGAACATTCAACATTCTATATGTAAGTTGTAACTACTAACATAATACATTAAATACCAATCAAAATTGTAAAACCATTAGTAACTACTAACTACTGAATCTTGATATTCCTAAATTCTAATTAGTAATTAGATAATCAACTTCGGAAATCGGGTTTAGGGCCCAACAGATGGTTCGAATGGTTCGAACTGGGTCCAAACAATTCGATGGTTCGAACCGTGAGAAGCGGTTCGAACCGCGGTTCGAGGCAACCTTGATTGTGATGAGCTTTTATGGTGCAAATGTTGTGATAATCGAGTATGGTTTGACTGACTTCATATGCGACAATGAACAATCTATAATGTAGATGGACGTGTCGGGTGTTTTCTAGCCTCGATGATGAGAGGGAAGTCCTTTGACAATACATTTTACTTTGCCTCAACATTTACTCGTGGATGACATCTTAAGAAGTAAGAGGTGATGTGAGACTACAAATGGTCTATAGTGTTGGCAGTGGTGGTGTTATGGACCCCTTGGGGCCCATGAACACAACACCTCCTCAATATTTACTCGTGGATGACATCTTGAGAAGTAAGAGGTGATGGGAGACTACAAATGGTCTACATTTTTGGCAGTGGTGGTGTTATGGACCCCTTGGGGCCGATGAACACAACACCTACTTGAGGTGTGGACGCAGACTGGAGCCTTTGGCTGGTGGCATCGTGGGACCTGCTGCCACGTGTCCGTGGACCCATTTGTCTACTTGTCGTGCCTTGGCCCTATGACTAGGTTCGGGGGCAGCCTGCCATGGCCTATGTGTGTATAGGTGTAGGACACATACTTAGACTCAAGGTCGAGATTCTAGTGCTTGATGTGGAGCAAAAGTTTTGCTATAAATAGGTGTTGTTGCTTTTACCTTAAATAGAGACATCAATTAAGCAATTGCTTTTAGGCTGCTTTTGCTTTTGCTTTTGCTTTTCGGCATAGATCAAGGTCTATAAGTATGTAGTGTGCCATACCTCATTTTGCAATGGGACATAGTTGGAGTTTCTCATCACTTGTATTCTCTCTCATGTGTTTGGCTATTCTCTCATCACAATAGGAATCTTGTCTTGGGTAACTTGTATGAGCAAGTCGATTTTCTAACATGGTATCAGAGCGTGGAGCGTGGTTCAAGATTCGAGAGAACAAGGAGGTACTCAACGAACGGAGTCAATCATCACACGTAGGTTGTTCCGACCATCTTCAAGTTGTGGAAGTGGTGTCCCTAGCCAGCTCTCAAGCTTGATCTTCATTTACAACAGTGGCAGCTTTGTGAGAGGATCTAGTGCTACAAGGAGAAGGGCTGTTCTGCAAGAGGAGATTATGAAATCTGCTTCAAATCTCAGGTTGCTGTAGGACAAGAAAGCGTGGAGACAACGTTGTTATGAGCACAATGTGGAAGAAGATAGGATCGTTGGAGAACATTTACAGGCTGATCGCTGACCTATTTGCTATTGCCTGCAGGGTTGTTTTATGATTTGAGACCTGATTGCTGCTAGAAACCTGATTGCTGAGTTGATCGCTGGAATCAGAATGCTAGCTGAATTTGATTGCTGGCTGTTTGAGTCTGTACAGGGGATCTTTACATTTGGCAATTTTAATAATTTGTTAGGTTGAACATTCACGGTGTCCTTGGCCCAATTAAATTGCTACACATAGGGGTAGGATAAGGACATGTATTTCAGACTAGAAACACCACATCTACATAAGTAATAAATAGTGTATTGCATCTCCATTTGCAGATTTATAAGCTGACATCACCAGATTGTCCAAATTGGGAGAGTCCTCCGTGGGATTCTATTGCCAACAAGGTTAGGTGAGACATAGCCATATATGATCTAACAGGCGATCTACTAAGGTTATATGAGCTTGAACTGCATCGTTTTGACGTTCAAAGACCAGTCAATGACACCATATGGTGATTATCTACTTCAATTCAAGGAGACCTATAAGTTGACCATATTATGGAAGCCTCCTATCTTTATCACCAATGTTACATGCTTCCAGGCTTGTTTACCACGTCTGAGCATTCCTTATTCATTTTTTATCAACCACATAAATTTTTCACAAAAAAGATAAAAGCACTATCGAAGTTTTTTGTGCTGCTCAATCTAAAAAAGTTGATGATTAATCAGGTTTCACTCTTATTTGAACAATATTTTTCTTTTTTGACATTATACCAAAGTATTTCCAACCAATTATGCACTAAAGTACAACCTCTTTGCTTTGCCAGGAAGACCAATGAGCTATGAGATGCTTGACACCATGTAGTGTAGGAGTATAGGGACACTTTTCTGAGCTTCATACTTATCTACAAGTTTGCATTTCATCTGCAAGTTGTACCTTTTATGGGGTCTAATTCTTCAAATTGTGGTGCAGCCATGCAAGGACAAATCTCAGCTAATGGTCAGCTGAGTAATGTGGCTATGTCAAACGATGGAAGTTCAAATGATGGAGTTGCCTTTGATATCAACGACTTTCCATTATTGAGCAATCGTCAGACATCAGCTGGAGGACTACAAGGTCCAGTAGGTGGGATTGATGACCTGATTGGATATTTCAGCTTGCTTATGAGTTTTGTAAATGTTAGTATCAAGTAGTTATGTACTAGTGAGATTTGAAGAACTGTTTATCTGTTGATTCATTACATCCTCTTTTGAAGTTTTCATTCAGATAGGAGTTTGCCTAAGATGACAGGCAAATTGTAACTGTTGTGGATGCCTCATGAGTACATGAATATTGCTTTCTGCAGCTGCATTTAGGAAACAAGGCATTGGCATGAACTCAATTGGACAGCAGAATCAAGAATTCAGTATACAGAATGAAGACTTTCCTGCATTGCCTGGATATAAAGGTTGAATCTGTCTTATTTACTATTTTTGAGTGGGAAGTTATGTTGATGCTGACATTCTAGTTGGATATGAACTACCTGGACATTCTTCTTTCAAGGATATTAGGTTCATGAATCATGATCTTAATTCAACAACTCGAACTTATCTACAGGAGGAAGTGGTGATATAAGTTCAGAGTTGCATCACAAGGAACTACGGCATGATGAAGGTGCTCTAAGTTCATTACAACAGCAGCATTTCACGGTGAGTTGTTTTATTTGAGGACATTCTGATTAGGGCAAGTTTTATGGTTTGAATTTCTCACATGAAATATTTAAGAAGAAGTGGGCGCTTGATTTTTCAGGCTTTCTCTTTAGTGCTTCCTTGCCCCATGGAATATTTTTGTACTTCTCTTTGCAACTGTGCTAATACATAACTCATAGGATTGTTTCTTTACATATAAAAGTTGATGTAGACATTAAGGACAAGTTTTAGCTTTACAAGTGGGTATCACTAGATCATACATACGATTCTATGCATGCTTAAGGGGTTGTGCTTGTATGACATTTTTGTTAATGTCTTTTTCTATCAATTTGACCTGAATGAAAATTAATGAAATGAGTACAGTAAAGACTGCTGAAAAGATGATATTGCTAGCTTTTATTGGGTCGTGTATTTTGTCTCTCCTTGGTCAACTCTGACTCAGTTACCACATTGTTTTGCAATGAAAATTGTGAACTTGTAACCATGCCTTGTTTGTCATGTGGGTTCATATGATAGTATTTCTTGAAAGTTTGAATTGTACGTTATCAGACGCATTATCCAATGATTCCTTTAAAATGTATGATCTACTTTTTAACTGGTGAGAAAAGTCTAGTTGGAAGCTTCGTTGACTGTTCTTTGTACATTATGTATTCCAAAAATCTGACAAGTTGCAAACCCTCATTTAATAGATGGTGTTTTCTCACAGGCAGCATGATCTCCCTTATGTCAACAATTGAATTTGCACTTTATGTTCAAGCTGAAAACACATATAAACTGCTCTTCTTTAAGTATTTTCCAGTCTACTGAATCATACTGATCAACATGGCTGTGATTAATTCTGAAAAACGAACATTATAGGTAAAGCACTACAACTTGATACTATGTGGGTGTGTATTTCAAAGCAGATGGGTAGATCAGCTGGCTTTCCTCTTGGTGTATCATTTCTCTCTCACCGACAGCAACAGCAGCAGCATCATCAGGTGGCAAGTGGGAATCCTTCTACTATTGCATCAGGATCTTTGACTCTTGCTGATTCAAGTGATTTATCTCATCTACATAATGTTTCTGCGGACGCATTTCAGTCACATAGTCTTTCAGCCTCTTATCATTCTCAAGTAAGATATATTT
Organism: Diphasiastrum complanatum; assembly: GCA_029204225.1. NCBI lineage: Eukaryota > Viridiplantae > Streptophyta > Lycopodiopsida > Lycopodiales > Lycopodiaceae > Diphasiastrum > Diphasiastrum complanatum. The sequence continues at coordinate 45,091,754 of CM055096.1, forward strand.
TAGGAAGTGCATGAATAAGAGGTTGTTATTCGGCAAGTGATTTGCTTGATCACTACGTTGGAATAGGAAAAACATCTAAAATTAGTTCAATCAGGTTCATGCAGCTGGCCCTGGCGCTAGTGGGATCTCTGCTGTCGGCCTACGCACAGGAGGCCCTACAGTTGTCCCTTCTGGACTCAGTTCGTATGATCAGCTCTTGCACCAGTATGATCAGCACCAACATCATTTCAGAGTAGGTGCTCATCATCATCAGCAGCAGCAGCAGCTTGGGACAGTGGGCCAACCATCGAGAGAAGCACTGCGGGCTATGCAGGACACTCCAGTTTCAGCAGACAGATTTGGGTTGCTGGGTCTTCTAAGTGTTATACAAATGACTGATGCAGATCTAACCACTCTCGCCCTGGGGACGGATTTAACAACATTGGGGTTGAATTTAAATTCGAGAGAAAATTTGTACAAGACCTTTGCTTCACCTTGGGCAGATGGTCCCATCAAAGGGGAGCCTGAGTTTATCCTGCCACAGTGCTATATGCTTAAAATTCCTCCTGAATTACAGGTAGGCAAGGTCCCCTTGTTTACTGTTTTCCTGTTTTTTGGCACTAATCATGAAATCTGCACTTAATTATCATCTTTTCAAGATGAGATTTTTTTACATCACTGAACTGGGAGGTATTTTGCCATTCTCAGACAGGTAATTTTGCCAAGTTCCAACAAGATACACTGTTCTACATCTTCTATAGGTAAGGAAGTTATCAAGACTTTATAAACAATCTCTTTTTTATTGAGCTTGTGGAGCTGCCCTGAGTAGTTATCATCTTGGTGAGAACATGCTTTTCAGTTATTCATAGTATTTTAAGATTTGAAAATTACTCGAAGGAACTAATCGTTCCGATGAAATTCTTTGTTGTTGCTCATCTGTTAGCATTGTTATGCCTGCAGTATGCCCAATGATGAAGCTCAACTATATGCTGCCTATGAGCTGTAAGTGGTTTTCCTTTTGCTTTTATCCTTACCTTATAGGCAGAGGGAGGTTTGTATACCATAACGAGTATGTACTTACAGAGCCTTTTGATAACCCAATACTTGAGCATTTCTTGAGTGCCCTTTGTCTGTTGAACACAGCTGCATTTTTGTGGATCATCTCAAAAACTAGGAGCCGTTTTTTTAACCTATAGATATGATTTGAGATATTTTGGATGTGTTTTGCAGATGTAAGAGAGGTTGGTTCTATCATAAGATTCATCAAATGTGGCTAACTCGTGTTCCAAACACCGAACCTTTGGTAAAGACAAGTACATATGAGCGTGGATCCTACTACATTTTTGACCCAACCACATGGGAAACAGGTCGTAAGGTAAAAAGTTGTCTGGATTGTGAGAGGGTGTTTTACGCTAGAGGATCTGAGCGAAGCAAGGCATACATTTTGGTTCTGTGACATCTGACTTGTTTGCATGGGTTGTTATGCATGCAGGAAAACTTTGTCCTTCAATATGAGATGCTGGAAAAACAGCCACAGTTGCCTTCCGAGCTCCTACAAACTTGATGTTATACTGTCCTATGTGGGTTGCTTGCCATGCTCCCTCTTTATCTGATGTATGAGAAACTCATGAATTTTTGCTATTCATTTATCTTTCTTCATGAAGAAAAATTTCTTTTGGATTCAATTCACTTAATTTTTTATGGCTTCTTTTCTTGTGAAATGCATGTCTCATCAAGGTTAATGCACTTGCAATAATGGCTTGGGAACAGAAAGAAAAAGGGAGGGAAAGTGGGAAAGATCTATGCAAATTGTAGTTTGCGATTTCCATGTAATATCAAAGATGCACCCCTCGTTCCAGATGTGTTCCTGGAATTTTCCAGCTGTTCAGGACCCCTTTTTTTTTTTGGCAATATGGGTCTCAAAAATCAGGAAATTTTATGGGGGATCTGTGGTGATTGTCGAATTTTTTTTAAACACTGCAGGGACCCTATTTTTGTCAGATAATATTGTTCTGATTGTTTTTTATAGTTGAGTTTTTTTAAACTAAATTTTTTTACGTTTCTATCGAATAAAAAACAGTAGTCGTTAATTAATATACTGTGTATAGTGCTAAGGTAATGGATGGTGCGTCCGGACGCGCGTCCACGTCCGCGTCTGGACCCGGACGTGCCAGGGGTGCATCCGGGGGTCCACACGCGTCCGTTTTTTTAAAAAAAAAAAATTAGTTTTTTTAGTGTTAAATAATGTTAAAAAAAAAAATGGTGGACGCGTCCGACACGTGAGTTTAAGATTTGAGAAATTTATGCCATCTTCTGATTTTGGGACTATGTAACCTTAGCTTAGCATCTTTGGTGCCTTGTGAGTCCTGTTAATCTTTTCGCATTAGATAAACATATGGAGGCTCAGCTCCTCCAGAGAGTTTTTCCTGCCAAATTCTTGATTCGTGAAGATAGCAATTTTTCCACCGTTGTTAGAGAGCAATGTTGTTCATGAACACACATTTTCCCTGCACTTCAGGCTATGGTAATAGCATCATGATACTGCATGCTTTTAAAAATCAAAGCTTGCAGCTATTGCCCTACAGGCTGACAGGTTATGTACCCTTTTCTCGAGGTCTTGGAATCTGCTGTGATGATTTAGATATGCTGTAATTGAAGGTGCATTACGATCAGTTAGAAGCTGTCAGAAGCATTCATCTGCCTATTTCTTCCATTGTGTAAGAGGACGAGATAAATAAATTCTGAATTGGTCAAGGTCTTCAAGTATGTTGTGATCAACCTAGGGACATGCTGTAATTGAAGTTGCATCATGATTTGTTCCGAGTTTTCGATAACAAAAGCATTAATGGCCTGTTAGTTGCATATTGTATAAAGAGGAGATATCAAGTTTGGATGCTGTGAAGCTCATACTAGATGAAGTGTTTGTTTGTGCCATTCTATGTGAATCAACTTTTTACTGTAATTTGATGATTGTTGCTTCACAAAGCTTTGCAAATGGTTGACATATGGGATTTGAATCAATGGGTATTAACCCGGGTATCAAAGAACCAGTCTGATTGGTTTGATTTTTCGACAGTAGGGTCATTACTCGACTATGTCTGGCAGCCCAGTCAATACTCATATTGATACTGGATTAGGGGCGAAAGGATCAATTTTGCCATGGTATCAATATAGTATCAGTTTTTTCTTGGTGGGCTTTTGCCTGAACAAAGTACTGGTCTTTTAATTTATTTGCATATTGCGTTTAAAAGAGTTATGCTTTTTATTAAATGCATCTTATCCTAAAAAAATGTGCTTTCAATTTTTTTTTTATGTACGTACAACCTAGGTTTATACTCCGCTGGTATCACCTTTACAATACCCAGGCTTGTTTATAGACCTGCTTATATTCATATCCGACTAGTATCATTTGAAAAAAAAGAGAGGTGGTCTAATACCAGGGCCCCACTGATATTTGAAATATCAATACCTGCCTCACATTGGTTTGAATAGGTGTGACACATGTTACAAATATGACATTTTATAGAGATAGCCTTCTATTAGATAAAGTCATTACTCATATCATAAGTGAGGGGAGTTGTTGAATAGGTGCGACACATGTTACAAATATGACATTTTATAGAGAGCCTTCTATTAGATGAAGTCATTACTCATATCATAAGTGAGGGGAGTTGTTACTAGTCATTGAAAGTTTGTTGATTATATGTTTCAAATGTTTCCATCCTTTTGCATGTTAACTTATGAGCTCTAATTGATCCTTTTATGATTGTTTGGCTTTGTTATTTTTCATGATGTTTTGTTGAGATATTGAGAAATGTAGTTTCTATGGATGGCAAGGTTTGACAAGTGTGCTTCATGAATCATGAAGTTTATGTGTAAGTATTATCTTGTGTGTTTCAAGAAGTAAGAGATGTTTTGTCTATGGAATTATTCACCTTAGGCTATAGTTTTATTCATTACAAGTCACAAGTTGTGCTTGGCCTACGCATATCACTATTGTTACTAATAAGTAAATGGCATTGAACTTGATTAACATTAATGAATTGATATCTAGGACATAGTTTGAAAAGATGTAGTCAATTCCAATAGATAATTGACCTTCTAAATTTGAATAGTTATGACTACATCGTTGTTTATGATCGACAATATTGGTGCAACTTTGGATACCCAATCTCACAAGATTGGGTATATTGGAATAGAAACAATCTAGTAAACTGGAATATCGTAATATTTTTTTTATCTTCTAGCTTAGTTAAATATCTCAACTGATATGATCCTAAAATCTTCGTGTTTGGTAGACATTCATATTGAGATCTTAAACATGAGTTGTTTTGGCATTTTTGTAAAGGGTCGTGTACGATGTGTATTGATTCTCTTATAGTGTGAATTAGAGTATGATTTTCTTATCACCTTAGTTAAGGTTTTTGTCAAAGAGAATTAGAAGATCCAAATCTAAAATGTGTTTTGCCGATTTCCTTAAAATCTGTATACATATGCACATTGCATGTTGAGGTACGTATTATTGAAAGCTTATTTATCTTCATATTTTATTTGCTTGGAATACAAAACTAGAGTCTTTGGCCAAATCAGCTATAACAAGGTTGGAAAAAATTCTTTTAAAAGTAGGATTACATAAAGAAAATGTCACAATTGAAAAAAAAGATAAACTGTTACGGAATGTTTTTAATTTTTATCCAATTACAATTGCAAAGATTTTAGTGTCAAGTATGGTATTTGGAAAGAAATTGTTTTAGCCACACAAGATTTTGAAAACAAAGGAAGTAAACGAATGCAAAAGGCACAAGTGTGGAAGAATTTTGACACACTTACAGGTGTTATTAGACAGGAAAATTTATCATCACAAGATATCAGTTCTATGCAAAAGCATTGCGCCACATTTGTCAAATCTGTATGAGATTGTTGGGGAAAAGATCACGTTACACATTACATAGTAATGTTTTAAGATTCTTTGATGATTTTGTGTTCTCAATCATTTTTACTATTGTGCAATACATTAATTGATATCAATAAATTATTTGCAGCACAACTTTCTATACCATGCTACATATTTTGCAAGAAAGTACGAGAGCTTAAGTATTTGGTCATCTCAAGGAATGGAAAAATTACATTGGCAAGCCAGAGGAGCGTTTCATCGAGCTACGAATCTTGGTGGACATAATTTAAAAATAAATATTTAATTCAACTTTTTCAGTGGTTTTACAGAAGAGCACAATTTAGATATGAAGCTAAAAATTTGCCAAATGTTATGATATTTCTGAAGACATTCAAATTCATAACAAAAGAGATCCTTGTAATATAACAACAATCTATTACAAAGCATTGTTTAATTTTCTTCATCATCCTCTCTAAGATTCAGGCAGATGGTATTGTCATGAAGGAATAATCTCTTTTTATATGGATCCAAAAATTCTAAATTTTTCCTTTTGCTCCTATCTAAATAACCCAAATAAAAGGCCATTATAGATTATCTTTTTGTAATATCTTTGGTCCAACACTAGTTAACAGTCATAGAAACAATTTAACCTATGAATAAGCTATCTGCATAGCATGAATCAACTGATCAGAACAGATTAAAATGATGCATTCAAAACAATACGATAGGATTCATATTTATTGGAACAACAATCATGTAATGATTAAGAGTATAAGTTTGAATGTAGACAGGGTCGCGTTCAGCCTGAATCAGTCTTGATCTAATACTCTAAGACTAATTGACCTAAAACCTATTCTAACTGATCGAATTTCCTAGATCTATTTGGGCTCCCTAAATTAATCCTAGCTATTGAGTTGGGATCATCTAACTTGAAACTGACTAAAATAGCTTGATAAATAGCAGCAAGACTGCAAAGCGATTCTTTTACGAATAGATATGTAGTGTTTGATCAACTGCTAGTATGCTCTTTTTCTAGCAGACACAACATTTTCAGACAAGCTCAAGATTTAGTTGGCGTTGCATATTTAGTTGCACTCTTGAGCCCAAGTGTGCACTAGTTTCCAAAAGCTACAAAAAAGCTATCACAACTTTCTGATCGCGCAAGTCTTTGAAGGAAGAATCGTTGCACGTAGCAAAAGGGTTCGCATTCGTGTCGCTAGGATTTGATTGAAGCAGATTAATGAATAGATGATAGTTCTGCCAATAAAATATATGGGAATAATTTACAGAGCAGAGAACGAAAACAAAAGATTTGAGCTGCACCACTACAGTGATGCAAGCTGGGCAAGCTGCAAAGATGACAACAAGTCTGTAACTGGAGAATGTTCAGTAGCGTGCGGAGCAGCAATCGGCTAGATGCAAAAAGTAGACCTTGGTAGCTCAATCCTCATGCGAAGCTAAATACGTCCCAGCTTCAAAGGTGGCGAACGAGGTAGCTTGGTTGCAGATGATGTTGGAGGCAATTGGGATACCACGAGGAGGACCATGCACGATGATGATGGATTCTCAGAGTGCCATTTATCTGTCCCAGGATCATGTCTTCCATTCAAAGATAAAACACATACCTCTGAAGTACCATCACATTCGAGATTTGATCTCAAAAGGAGAGATCCTGGTCCAATACATAAAGTCTGAAGACATGATTGTAGATCTGCTCATGAAGCCGCTCGACAAGCCACTCTTCGCAAAGCAAAGAAAGACAATTGGATTAAATGTGCAAAGCTGCAAGGTTCAAGAGGGAGTGTCAGAAATTGTGAACTCTTGCAACTTTGTCGCGACGCGAAGCGAAGGACGAATGGCAAACAATCACGAAAGTCAACGTACCTCGAAAATCCTAAGACACGAAGCGAAGCGAAAATCAAAGGTTGAATGATTCGCGAAAGTCAAACATGCCTCCAAGACCAAAAGACACGACACGACATGAAACGAAAAGAAAACGAAGGAAAATCTTTCGCGCTGCCAGCTGGCAGCTCAATGGGCGTGGAGCTTTGAACTTCATGCTCAGCTGAAACAATTAGCAATAACAGAGATTAACTAACTAGTTGATTAGTGTTAACTACTCTTGTAATTCTCTGTTTAGCTATCTTGTAAACTCCACACAGTGGAGATATAAACAATTTTCTGGATCAACAGAAGATACTGATAAGAGTGTGAGACTAGAGCAGAAAAATAAAGGAATAAAAAAAAACAAAGAAGAAATAGTTGTGCATGAAAGTCTACCAACGAGTAGAACACAGCGAAAGAGCAGAGTGTCAGGCCGCCAACGAACGAGACACTGATCATCTCGCTCTAAAAATCAAACTGATAACACAGTTGCTCTCTCTTGTCCATTTCCTTGTTTTTTGATGTCTTGATTGCTAGAATGATTTATGTTCTGTGATCTGTAATTGCGTGTCTGGGATCCTGCTAGCTTTCGCATAAGAAAATTCAAAAGAAACAAATTTGTTCGCGATCCAAAGCCCGTTCGCGACAAATGATGTCCTTTTTCCTAAAACCTATAACTTTTGTTTGCTTCTCTTAGCTATACTTTTCCATCTTAACTAGGCATGAAAGCTCATTTTGGTCAACAGAACAGGTTTCACTATCAAGTTCTAGCCCCCCTCTGCTACACTATCTGTTCCACTTCCCATGCCTTGCCACCACTACCATAGAAGTGAGTACCTTGTTGAAGCTGCAGCTGCATTGCTTGCTTGCTGGTGCAGGCTTTGTGAGAGCAACACAACAGGGTAACCACACGTTCTTACTTTGCACGTGATGATGATTTCTCTCATATACTTATTTTCATCCTCTTTCCATCTTGCTTTGTGCTCTCACACAAGCAAGGGGTTAGCTCAATCCAAACCAAAGCAATAGTGCTATGTCAAGTCATATCAAAGCATAAAAAGCTCTCCTATGCTCAAGTGAGTCTTCACTTTCCATATGCTAGAAAAGATCGATCAAATCATTTTACTCTTCAAAAACCTTTTCTAATCACAGGAGTCTTACAAGAAAAATTGTTGCTCATAGTGAAAGAGGTTGCGTTTAAGTTGGGATTCGCTGTAAATAGGATACAATTCACAGTGAAGCATGATGAGGGATAGCGGCTATAGTTAGTTAAAATCGGTTTCTTGTCATGTGAACAAAAAACCCTAAAATAGTCATTTCTTGATATGCAACTGAAAAAGCGTATATGTACTTGTTTTGATTAGTTTTCGCTTTCTGCAATTTGTGCGAGCTTTTGATTTTGAATGCTTTGTGATTATTATCTTTCATCTTTTATATCAGTAGATGTCACTAGATGAATTGTTGCAATAGGGCCCACTTGCGTAATAGATTTAGGATCAGCAATACGTGTGAACCTAGTACCCTTGAGAGGATGATCGTTTGTGCCAGAAAAGATCGCACAAGGCGGTTGTTGTGTCCGCAAAGGTAAAGATGAAAATGTAATCTGGAAAGATCGAGAGCTATTCATTGAGCGACTAGATGGATCTAGCTATTCTGCGTGGAGTTGGAAGTTGAAAATCATCCACAGAGAGAGAGAGAGAGAGAGAGAGAGAGAGAGAGAGAGAGAGAGAGAGAGAGAGAGAGAGAGTTGTGGGGAGTGATTGTAGAACACCTCAACAGATAATCTCGGTTCTACTAACAAAGTGCACAATTTAATTGACAAAGGATGAGAAACGAACTCGAACTTGAAACATTTCTATTCGTGTTCAAACTTGAAAGATTTGCGAAATATGTTCTTGTTGAAACTCGAAAGATTCGCGAATAGTATCTTGTCGCGAAATATTTTGATTCTTGTTCAATCTCAAAACTGTCAACTATCGCGAACAATTCGCGAAACACGAAGCTGTCGCGAAGAGACAAACTGTCACGAACAGAAATCATTCGAGTCTGGAAACAGAACGTTTATTGAATGTCAACCGTCTTAACGATTAGATCTACTGTTATAGAAGTAAAAGGCCAAAAGACCTATCCTCTAACAATATAAATACATGTGCACTAGTCGTTGTAACATAAGAGAGAGACAACAGAAAAACAAGACATCAAGAGATGTATACTGATGAATCAAAATCAGAATTATAAAAATTCATTTTAATCAAAGATTTTCAACAGATGATTATTACAATTGTTTATGATTGTCTAAAATTGTCTATAACACTCACGCAATATATCTCTTAATTCCACATGCTTTATTCAATCAAGGTAAAAAATGTTATAGTAGTACATAGACCATAAATAGACCCGATTGAAGACATTGATATTAGTTTGATTTATTCAAACTTTCATCGTGTTCTCTGAGGAAGAATTCTTAATATTTTTCCTACGGAGGTGCAATCCTGGATAAAAGGCAGCTGGTGTACACACTGATCGCAAGCTTACATGAGAGCTATGACCCTCTGGTCATGAAACTCGATAGCTTTAGAAAAAATCCGGATCTTGATTTTGTCACAAGAAGGTTGTTGCAAGAGGAGGCTCGGCGGAAAGTGAATCCTCCTAGGGATGAGATGGCCTTACTCTCAAGCTTCAAGAAAGCATACATCAAGGAGTAGCAGCGAAAGCGTGATAAGATTCAATGTTGATAAGGAGCAAGACGGAGAGTATGTGGATTCTGGAGCGAGTTCTCACATGAGGTTGATCACCTATGAGCTAGTGACAAGGAAGAGAGAGATCACTGTGGGAGACCGGGGAAGAGCAGATGTAGTGGGGATTGGATCTGGGTCGTCGTATGGCTAGGAAGAGGGAAAGAATTCCAAGACTCCACGTGCCTAATTTAGCTAACAATCTGATTTCTATGGGATCTCTCACAGACAGAGGGATGGAAGTCTCTTTGAAAGACAAGGATGCATGATCACTGTAATTGCGATAAGTTTCAGGATGGGATCAAGCGGACTATATCAGCTGCAAGGAGAAACAGTCGAGCGATCAGCAGCCTACATCAGCTTGGAATCCAAATCCAAGAACAATCTCTGGCATAGGTGGATGGGGCACCTAGGAGGGATAAATCTGCAAAGATTAGCGAAAGAGGTCATGCTTGATGATTTCGACTATGATTTGGAAGAATGCAGAGACATATGTGAAACATGTGTCTACGACAAACAGCACAAGGTTCCATTATCAAAGAACCCATCAGAACGAGCATCAGATTTGCTAGAAGTGATACATTCTGATCTGTGCGGACCCATGGATGTAGCATCCATCGGGGGTTCCAAATATATCGTATTGTTCATAGATGACTATTTGAGGGTCATCAGAATATGTTTGCTTAAGAACAAAAGCCAGACACTAGACAACTTTAAGGCTTTGAAGGCATTAGTAGAGAATCAAACATGCAGAAGGATAAAGACGTTGAGGTGTGATAACCTAGGTGAATATGGGAGCAAAGATTTTGACAATTTTTGCAGTTTACATGGGATCAAGAGAGAATTCACGATATTCTACATGCCGAAACAGAACCGGGTAGTAGAACGCAAGAATCGTACCATGGTTGAAATGGTGAGGTGCATGCTGCATGAGAAGGATCTACCTAGAAACTTGTGGGGAGAAGCTGGTTCAAGAAAAAGCCCAATGTGGGATATCTGAAGATGTTTGGGTGTGTGGCTTATGCACACATTCCTAAAGAGAAGAGAAAGAAATTAGATGCTAAAGGGCTGAAATGTGTTTTTGTAGGCTATCCTGAGAGAGTTATGGGATACAAATTGTACGATCCCATCGGCAAGTAATTCATGATAGCGAGAGATGTCATCTTCAATGAGGATGAGACATACGAGTCAGATGGGAAGCAGATAAAAGAACCGAGGGCACATGGAATAGGGATATAAGTTTCCATAATCACCACAGAACCACTTTCTAATCATAAATGCACATAACAGCCCCAATTCAGACACCAATTGAGTTTGCTGCATCTTTAAGCAATTTTTATATCAAAAGAACAATGATGAACTTTCAGATTCCTTTGAAAAAGTAGTATAACCTTTCAATCACTCCATTTGGATAGTTTTTGGGAAACGCTTCACACAGTAACACAAACCCTCAGGAAACTGGAAACAACAATTAGCATATGGAAGACGGGAAATAGGAAATGCCACCATCACATTCTGGTGAAGCTTTGCCAACATTTAAATGAAATACTCCAATTCAAAAGTGAGTCATGATGCTCATGTTTTGGGAAACAGTGAGTTTGAAACAGCATAGTATTATTTCTCACCAGTGTTTTCCATGTTGAAGACACATGGACACAAGGAAACATGTTTCTCCATCCAAAAACATGGGAAAATGATATTTTCCCGAAACTCTCTGCAGTAAGAAGGGGCGTTCCGAGAGCTAGCTTACTTAGAATAAAAGATCATAATTATAGCCATAATTGGCCACTACGGAATGGGGAACATGTTCCAGAACGTGCGTGTCCCATTCTGGAACGTGGCTAAAAATAAATAAGAAGATTTCATAGTTATTTAACACGCAAAAAAATCCTAGCATTACAATAACGATTCCTATCATTAATTCATCCATTTAAGATGGCAAAAACGAATGATTCGCATTTACTGTTCAAATTGACTTTGTTGCTTTATGTTATCGACTCCTATTTTAAGCTCTGATAACATTTGAAGAATGATAAATGCTGACTTAGTGTTGAAGGTTAAGTACTTAGTGTTAGGTTTTGAAGGTGGAAACATCCGTATATTGACTACAACTTCTATCTAGGTGACCAACATTGGAAGTTGTAAAGCTGTAAGGTTCAATGTGGCAACTATCAAATTTTAATCATTTCGTACATTGGAGTAGACAAGTTTTCCAACACTGATTTCAATCCACAATTCTGATTCAGACGTTGAAATCAGTTGATGCAAACAATTTCAATTCATAATTCTTATTCGCATTGGAATCGGCCAATTCAAATTGAACAAACAAAAATTGACTTTGTGATCAATTCTTTTTCAAAAATCCAATTCGTCTCTGATAAAATTTTCAATGAATTAATGCACAAACCTATTCTAAATCTGATCTATTTAGTTCCTAATTCTGTCAAAAGTTGATTTTTTTGCAGTGTTGATAGCTAGTAATTATTGAGTAGTGGGCACTGAGTACTAACTAATTTTGGATTAAAAGGCCACCAAACCCAGTATGTTCTTTTGAAATGGAAAAATGATGTTAAAAGCCTTCAGAGAATCAAAACAGTCAAATGTTTGAGAAGAGTAGGTCTATTTCACGTCTTCAAAATCAAGTGGCACTGGCAAACTACAATCGCCCAATTTTCATATAGCTCCTAGAGATCAAACCCATCCCATCTTCAAAAAATGGAATAAGCACAGTATGAAGACAACCAATTTCTAGGGTACAACTCTGCAACTGTAACATTCTGGATACTGCAAGGGAAAAACATATTAATAAATCAAGCAACATATACCAAACAAAACTGCCCTCCACCTCAAAATTTGGGTACCCACAATCAGCCCAAAGCAGTTTGTTGTTTTTCAGCCAAGCCGAACACAAATAATGAATTCAACTCTCCTCGACCTTTTTTTGGTCTCTTCTAAAATCTTGCGAAAAAAAAAGTGCCTCAAATAGCATTGATTGTTTTGAACCACTTAGCCAGCTGCAAGCAAAACTTTTGGTCTAAAAGCACGCATGCTTCAGACCATTATCAAACTGATAGCAAATGGGAAACTATGATCTAAATTCAGTTAGATTCAATGATGCCATTTGATCTGTAGGGAGAGAAACCACTGCTGCTTGAGCGAGATGTAATACTTCCATGGCTTCAGCAACCTTGGCCTTCAATGCATCCGGTGACTCAATAAGATGTAAGACTTCAGTTTGATCCATTTCAAGTAGCATTCCTGTAACCTTGCCAGCATGGTCATGCTCTAATTGGTCCACAAGCGGATACAACTGCTCACCTAACATCTGAGAAACAAAGAGCACATTAACATATTTATTTTGATCACAGTTTCAGGGTTTAAAGTTTTACGGCAAATTTGTGAGGAGTTGTCAGCAAAGGCAAGAGATATACAGCAAATCACGTGGCATAACAAATAACCAAAACGACAAGCTGACAGTTAGAAATGTTACAGCTCGCTGTTGCTCAGGTGCAGCAGATGCTAAAGCAGATGCAAGGGCACTCATTGGCAATGATACATTGGAATCAGCAGCTGCAATACCACCCATATCCGGCGGAACCGAATGCATAGAGCCCATTGTCCCTTGAGGCGGCACATTATATTCTGGAGTGTTTCTTACATTTGGCGTGTAGCGGAAGCCTCGGTTACCACTCCGCTGAAACATCTGGCATAGACAAGAATTCAGGCAGATTAAGATTAGATGTATATTCACAACAACAGTTATTGAAAGCAGGACTAAACCTTACGAACATGTCTATGTTCAAAAAATTAAGCGAAACCAGACTAAACCTTACGAACATGTCTATGTTCAAAAAATTAAGAAGTCAGCTTAATAAGTACTCAGTATATAGCTAGTCTAATGATGACCTGTTGTTGTAACTGCTGTTGGGGGACAACGCCACCTCTCCTTCCTCCAATACGTTGTCCTTGTTGGCCCTGCCTCTGAACTACAGGTACAAAATAGTTTGGTATGTGTGCTCCTCCAGGACGTATACCAGCCAAAATTTGTTGCTGGTAGCCAAATCCAGCAGGCTGCATCCAGTTACAGATTCAAGAAACTCGTGTTAGCCACTACTTGGGGGCAGTACCAGTAGCCACATCAAACAGGCTGCATCCAGTTATCAAGTCAAAAGACAAACCCTAAACCCTGAGACCCATGTTGTGTCTAAAATATATTGTTTCAGCATTTTGGCTGTTCGTTCATCATTTTGGCATCTTCAGAACACTCATGAGCAATATGGTTGGTTGTTGTTGGGCCCCAAGACCTATCTTGTACATCCTAGCCCTAGTTCGTGCCTTACTGACTATAAATAGGCCTCAGGCCTCAATGTTGTGGGTTTGACTGTTGAGAGGCTAGTCTTAGAGCAGCTTAGATCATAATAGTAACTTACATTCATCCTGTTCCTATCGCAAAATCATAGAGATAGCCTCTTCATTGATTAAGCTTACATTTACAGTATCCTCTCTGTTCTTTCCATTCTGTTGATGCCTTCTACTTAACTTCATAGTGAAGAATGATTCGATCAAGTTTCTTGTGTGTATCTGTTTCCACACAATCTAAAGAAAATATGGACAATAGATTGATGGTAGGTATTAAAGCAACATAATGGGCAGCAACAAATCTACAAAGTGTTTGATGGTAGGCAATAAAGCAACATAATGGGCAGCAACAAATCTACAAAGTGTTGACAACTGTCTAGATAAGCTACTTCTTCACTGAGGCTATAATTTCTCCCATCCATGATGAGAGCTTTAGTTCTTTCAGAAATTCATTCTCACCAATACCTCAACTGTCTTCTGTCTTTATTATTAGCCCACCACATGAGGCTCCGTAAATTAGCATTTGTCCCCCATACGTGACTGGCTCTGCGTAAGGTTTCTTTCCTCCATGCTTGGATTTCACGATGCCAACTTGTTCGTATAAACTAAACTTAAAGCTGTTCCACAAATGCATGTCTTCTATTTTATAATGCACGGCCTAACTATAGATCATATTTTGTAGCATTTTTTACACCCATACTTGAGCCATGCTGCATATTTCAAATTTTGCCAACTACATCACTATTAATGGTTCAATCAATACATTGTTTGTAAGTTGAGATGAGGGACTGAATTGATTATTCTCAGGCATTTAACTTGGACACAATCTTCGAACTTTGACTCAAGTTAGTGAATTGACCTGACAAGACCTGACTCCTATAGACCTACCTAGGCCCAATACTGCCAAAGTGTATCTCAATCTCGCACTCAAGGCCGGTTGATCAATGCATACATAATCAAACCTCCATTTTCTATATGCATGATGAAACTCTCAATAGCGTGTGATTTAGTTGAGGTTCTGGTGGAACATTTCCACTAGCACCAAACTTATGGGCCACACTGCCATAAGCCAAGTATACTATGTAGGTATTTTAATGCAAGCCACCTACTTAGCATGCACACTGATTACATAGTGCCACTAGACTTTCTCACAACTACAAGAGATATAAGCTGATCAGTTATGTCTCCAACTAACTGTATGAGCACGCAAGGGTTGGGGGTTATTGATAACCTTCCCGCACCTCCTTGGGCCTACCCATGGCAATGGTAGGCTCCAAAGACCTGGGAGTAGGTTAAATATGTACCACCGACCTACTATGCTAGACATTGTCTATGGTACAGTCCTTTGACCATACATGACTGGGACTTAATGTCATTGTCAAAACGATGAATAATGTCACATGGGAATGAACAATGGAGGTTTTGCGAATGTTGCCAAACATTTGCTAGCTAGATTGTACTAGATTTGATCCAATATTAGAAAGGACTCGACATATAATTCACCACCCAATCTTAGAACATGAATTCATGTTCACCTCTAGGCATGGGAGATAGCAAGGCATCACCAATCAATCCACCGGGTAGTAGCTTTGGCATCCCATAAAACCGTAGCACCTAGTCTGGACAACCATTGAGAGCTCTCGCCTTGAAAAACCCTTACTTGCAACAGGGCAGAAGATGCAAGAATGGGAGCATAGTTGCAACCAAACGCATTTGGAAGAGGTTACAAACATTTTTCAAACCTCCACAGTTGATGTGTATATTAGGCATAGATTTTCAAAAACTTTTTCTTAAAAAGATAAAGTAGGTAGCGAAACCCTCCAAATAAAAGAGGTAATAAAACTCCCTCTTCAGGTCACTCCTCCATCACAAACCTGCAATCATAAGCTTCTCTCTACAGTGAGCGGACTTTTACACCAGATATCATGCATGAACTAAATAGATGCAAGAATTTAAGAGGTCCTTTAATAAGGTAAAAGAGAGGAACTCTCCATTTCAGAAAACCGGAATAACATTTCAAGACAAACCTTAAGAAAGCAGACTTGTGAAAAGGTTATCAATTTGAAAAGCCATGTCCCTATCAAATTTCACTACACTAAGACATCGCTTCAGTATGAACCCAAAAAACACTGAAGAAGCTAGTATACCACAAAATAAACATTAGCTTGCTCATTCACAGTGTCCAGATTGAATAAAGTTTATACATGTTCTTTGAATAAATACATGCCTGTGGAGGGACCAGACCAAGAGGTGGCTGCCTATAAAATATCTGCTGGCCTAACCCAGGCGAACCTGGATGGTGTGGCGGTAAAGTAGCAGGCAACGTAGAGCTGATACCTACAGGAGCACAAAATTGTGAAAACTGGGCCTGCAAGCACAAATGCAAGGTTTTTGAGATGGAACTCATGACAATGTATACAACAGCTTTTGCACTCTGAAATTGATAACTATTGGCCCTCAAATCCTATGTATAATAAGTGTCTATGTCAATACAATAGATTAATCTTGCTGGAGCCTGGATTCCGATAGTATAGTTAGCAAACATAAAGGCCTTGGAATCCTGCAATAAGGACATCTTCTTGAGCTAGAAAAAACTTTTCCTATGTTTTCAAGACAACTTGCAAACTATGTATTGTAAGCAGATTGTAAAGCTACTGACGAAAGTGGACTAAATTTTCTTCTAGGTTATCTTCTAACTTTCAAACCAAAAATCCCTCAAAGAATCACTCAGATATAACAAAGAACACTTTATCCTATCAAAGGAAGATGCCATTGTTTATTCCAAGACACACCACTCACGCTGCATTCTCTCATTTACAATTGACGATGGGAATGTTCCGAGCTTTAAAATTTACAATTCTCTCCTCCATTAGTAGTGAGATGGAGGACCAAAGGAGGAGCAGTAGTTGATTTACCAACCACAGCTGGCCACGATTTGATCTCCTCTTTTGTTGCTCTAATTTGCTCTCAAATCTTGGAATTGTTTGAATGTACCTTCCTCAATGTCAACAATTCTTCTCAGAGATGTACTATCTCAAGGGTCTTATCTCATCTCGTGGGCCGCAGTTCTTATTGCTCCTTTTCTCGAATTTCATCCTTTGCTAGTAGGTCTTGGATTTGCTTCTGCAATAATTCCACTAATTGGCTAAATTTGATAAGCAATGGGCTAGTTGTGGGAGAATACATGTTGCCAATTTCTTCCATCACTTCAGTCTCGGGATAGAGAAACGGAAATGTAGATAGGAATTGGAGTAACAGAGCTCAAATGTCCACCACAAGAAGGCACACTCACCAATCTTGTCAGAGGCAATTGATGATGTGATGTTGCTGCCTGAAGGTTGAAGGCAACCATTACAGAAGGTTTTATTTGAAATAGGAGGTCCACTGTTGAAGAGGACACTGAGCACAAGTAGGAGAAATGATGGATGCTACGAGAGCCAAATGCAAAAAATTATACTGAGGGCTACTTCAGCCAGCTAAGAGAGGAGCCAAGCAGGGATTATCAATAATCCAGATGTGCAGGCCAGCACGAGCTATGATCTAACAGGTTACGGGCCAGCAAGAGCTATGATATAGCAGCTTTACATTCTCCTTATGACAATGATGGCTGCAGAGAACCAGAGTTGCAGCCCTAAGATTGAAACACTCCAGCAATGGCTGCCACAGATCTAATAGCAACCCAGAGGTACAGGCCTAGCGATGGCATCAATTGAGGGCAAGGCCCACAGCAACACCATAGGGAATGTATGGTCCTCCCTTGCTACTCCCACTATGTCAAGCAAAAAATCAGTAGAACCACCCTTATGCCTAGAAAAACTCTTGAAAATTTGGTTCAATGCTCTTATTTAGATCTCTTAATCCTTTTTAACCAATGAGAGAACCTCTTTGAAGAGAGAGCTTATATAAAACACCTATTTTAACAGCAAATAAAGTTTCACCTTATCCACCCATGATGATATCTCTAGCTCGTAGATTGATATTTCCTGTGGTAGTTGATCAATTTTGGATTGGATCTCTAGTTGTCCCCTTTGATTTGAGCATTAGCTTCCAACTTTTGTGTGAGTCCCTCAAGTGCCAACCAATCAAATCTTTTAACGATAGAATCACCTTCTATGACACTTGACTTTATCCATTGTTGAGTGCAAACACTGATTTTCCTCCTTCAGCCATTTTATTTCAATTTTCCAGTAATAAGACCCTCCAATTGTTCTTTAAGGACCTCTTTTTCTAATTGTGCTAATCTGAGATTTTTAATCCAATATGACTGCATGTTCTTGTAGCTTCAAAATCTTCAAGCTGATGACTTTTGAATTTTTGCTTTTGACAGGGTCTACATGCAGTCCACAACTTTCAGAATTGATCTTGACCAGTATTTCTGCTTGCAAAGTGTCCAGAGTGGGTAAAATAAACATTATACCAGCTGAGAAATGGTGGATAATCTAAAAAACAAAGATAAATGGAAGGCAAATTAAAGCAAGGATAAGTGAAGCAAAAATTCATTAAGGGAAGGGTCAGGAGAATCTGCTAGAAAAGCTGATCCCTGCTAAAAATCGGCTACAAAAGGGGCCACCGAAAAACTATACTCTAGAAAGCAGGTAGATCCTGTTAGTTAGCCGATAGCTTACAGGTATCTGCTGGCTAAGGGGAGAAAAATTCCATTATGAGAGATAGTGGACCACTAGTTCTCTGCTAGGAAGGGAAGCTAGCCATGCTAGCAAGCATATCCACTAGCAGCAGTCTTCCACCAGAGAGGGGGGGTGGTTAGAATTAGCTTAGAGGTTTCCCCTCACTAAGGAGGCCGGCATTCCACTATGAGAGAGAGAGAGAGAGAGCCACTAGCTGTCTGCTAAAAAGGGAAGCTGTGAAGAGAGAAAGAAAGAAAAAAAGCTTCATCAAGATCTGTCATCCTACCTCAAAGGTAAATAATATCACAAAGTACATATCAAGTGTGTCAAGCTTAGAAAGCGTAAAAAACATCCCCGCATGAGAGAGAGAGAGAGTATCTTTTCATATCAAGAGTAGAATAAGACAAAATATATCATAGAAAAAAAACATATTACATTTCTTGAAATTTCAAAAACAATGTAGGGTTGTCTGGATCAGTTTGTGGTAGGTCAATTCAAACTTGAAACCATGTTGAATCTATTCAAATCGCTAGGAATCGACTGTGAACAATGGTGTGGAAGGTGGTCACTCCCTAGCAAGACAAACAGGAGCAAAGGTCCCTTAGCAGAAGTAATCAATTGGAAGCAGCCTACTCCCAATGTGCTGGCAGTAGCTTGGCTGCCACCTTGGTGGATTAGGATTGCAAATTGTGGCACCAAGTTGAGGATCAGTATGCTGAAATTGCTAGCACTTGGCTGGTCCTGGGAGCTTATGTAACTTCCTAAAGATCAACAGGACTTTTGCAACACAGAAAAATATCTCACCTGCAGCCTAGCCTTCCTCTCTTCCTTCCGTTGGGCTAAAGCAACATACAAAGGCTTGCTGCCCACCATTCTCCCATTCATTTCCGCAACCTAAAGATATAAATTTGAAAATGTGTGCACAGTCAGATACCTGCCTAGAAAGGAAAGCAAAGTCTTACGACTTTGCTTTCTTGAGTTTGCAAAACTACATGCAAAATAAAGCAAACAAACAAACCAAATTTCAAAGCAGTTGCAGTAATAAATTATACCGCTCGAGTTGCTTCTTCAGGAGCAGAAAATGCAACAAACCCCGATCCTTTGCTCTGTCCTTGAAGATCTCTCATTACCTGAAGACCCCATAAAACTCAAAACTTCACAAACAGGCAGTATTAAAGAAAACAAGGAAAATACAAAAGCTCAGGATAAAAATAGAGTTCCAAAATACCTTGTATGAGGTTATGGACCCAAATGATTGAAAAACCTCTTTGAGCTTATCATCATCAATTGTGTCATCAAGGTTTTTTAGATAAAGATTTGTGCCTTGATGCTTCTCGAACTTGTCCTTATGATCCTGCTGAAACTTGGCTCTCAATTCAGCCTCTCGTTCAGATTTTTTCTGTGCACGGCCTACATACCATTCCGTTTCGTCGATCTTTGTGCCATGTAGAGATTCTACTGCTTTAGCTGCATCATCTGCATGCTCAAAGTTGACGAAACCAAAACATTTTGACTTGCCATCAACATCCCTCATCACTACAGCACTACTGATTGGACCAAAGGACCCAAAAACCTGCACTAGGTCTTCTTCAGTGGTTGTGTCTGTGAGGTTCTTTACAAACACATTATTGAACTTCGATGCTGCTGAAACATTATCTCTTTCTTGCCGACGTACAAAAGGACCCACATAAACTTTCTTATCATTCAGAAGCATTCCATTTACTTGACTTATCGCATTCTGTGCCGCTTCCTCCTGATCAAACTGAACGTATCCGTAACCCTTAGACTGACCAGAAGGGTCAGTTACCACCTTACATGACAGAATAGTCCCAAACACTGAAAACGTGTCGCTAAGTGCCTTGTTGTCGATAGTTTTATCAAGATTCTGTGACAAAGGCACAAAGACGACAAATTTCATATCTCTGTCATTCAATGAAAACACTAACCAACGACACTAGTCAAATCCATGGTTACACTAACCTTTATAAATATGTTGGCAGCACCACTTTTGCGTAAACTTGGGTCTCGCTGCGAAAACATTATTCGTATTGGCATACCATTGATAGGCGTATAATTTAGCAACTCTATGGTGCGATATGCTGCAGCAAAATCATTAATATCAAATAAGTATAAAGCAGTAGCCTGATGTCTTCAAATCTACATGAGATAAAGTTTCTATACTTCACATTGACATGTATGGCAGATGCATGCCATGCATGGGCACACATCTGCCTGCAGAACTCATAATTCTATAAAATGGAGCAAAAGTTCATGATGGCTACAAAAAGTAAAGTTCATATCACAGCTATATATCAGAATGTTATTGCAGATCAAATGTACATTTGAAAAGAAATGCCTAGGATTTTAGAGCCATGACATAGCGTCATCTCTTAAAGGACAATAACGCATGGTTAACATCCAAGTGGTTAGGTGTAAAGAATCGTCCCTTTAAGCACCATCAACAATGTAGCTCAGACTCACAGCTTTCAAGTTCAACAAAGAAACAACAAAATACCGTTTTCCTCCTTGTAAGGTTAAAAGTAGGTTGCGCAGTTTCACTCTCACTACTGGCATGCCCCAATAACTTAATGACATCCTAGAAATTGAAGCCCTTCATTGTGGAGTTTTTTCAGAGACAGATTCTACCCTGTCTCCGCGATTAAAACTTGAAAAGTTTCCAAGCAGTAATTCTGACTCATGGCTAGATTCCAAGTAGGCAGGTATCAAAAAGTATATCGTGCCATTAAGCACCATGGCTAGCATGCAAGCAATTAACAATTAAGAAATGTGTATCTTGAGAAGTCAATATTATCTTAGTTTATAAGCAAAGTTACATGCTTAGAATAGCAAGGTATCCATGGAAGTCATGTTTCAAAACCCTAACACTAGTTAGCCTCAAATATAATAGCATATGGTGCTGTTTGATCAGATGCCTTCAAAAACCAAAACTCTTGAATCCATATAGCTAATGTAAACATTTGATTGGGTCAGATATGGAGCTCTTCAACATATAAACCCTTACAAACCCAAATCCTTGAATTTATATAGCTGATGTAAGAGATCAATTAGCTCAGATATGGAACTCTTTGATCAGATCTAACCCGTCAAAAGCCTAAATCATAAAATATGGAAATAAGGTGCTCTTGGATGGGATCAAATCCCTTGGAAACCTGAATCCTTGAATCGATTTAACTAACGTAAAAGATCATCAGTTCAGCTTTGATTAAACAACTTTATCTGGAAACCAAAATCCTTGAATTGATACAGCTTACGTAAAAGATCAATTAGATCAAATATGGTCTCTTTGATCGGCTCGAAAACCTTGTAAAAACTTGAAATGATAAAGCTAACCAAAAGACCAATTAGATCAGATATAGTCTCTTTAATCAGATGATAGATCAAAAACCTTGTAAAACTAAATTCTTGAATTGGTATAGCTGATGTAAAAGATCAACCAATTTAGCTTTGATCAAATTGACCGTTCCCTGTAGACCTAAATCCTTAAATTGATATAGCTATTGTAATAGATCATGCAGTTCAGCGTCAATTAGGTCGACCCTTTACCTAAATTCTTGAATTGATATAGCTATTGTAATAGATCATGCAGTCCAGCTTCAATCAGATTCACCCTTACCTAAATTCTTGAATTGATATAGCTATTGTAATAGATCATGCAGTTCAGCTTCAATCAGATCGACCCTTAACCTAAATTCTTGAATTGATATAGCTATTGTAATAGATCATGCAGTTCTGCTTCAATCAGATCGACCCTTAACCTAAATCCTTGAATTGACATACCATGTAAGATCATGCAGTCCCTCCTCTGGAAACCTAAATTGTAAAATTGATATAGCTAACGTACAAGACCAACCAGGTCAGAGAAAAGTTGTTCGATTGGATAAAATAACCCTTGGCGAACTAGATTCTTGAATTGATGTAGCTAATGCAGAAGATCAATTAGTGCTGCTCGATAATATCAAAACTCTTGAAATCCTTAATCCATGACTTGATATAGCTAATGTAAAGGAGTCAGATATGTTGTTGTTCAATCACATCAGAACCGTTACGAGTCCTGAAGCCTTGGACTAATATAGCTAATGTAAAAAATCGATTAGATTCTGCAATGAGTGGTGTGCTGGTGAAGACCTTCTTTCCTCTCTTTGAGTTCACCAGTTCAACAGTACCTTCGGGACCACTGTTATAGTTGACGTAAGCATAGCCAAGTGAACGCTTGGATATCAGATCCCTGCAAACACGTATCGATACCACCGGTGCGATCTGGCTGAAGACTTCATAAAGCTGCGCCTCTGAAACATTAAGATCCAGATCTCCAACGTATAAGGATGTAGAGTTAGGCACAGCACCGGCTGGTTGATGAGCCATTTGCTGCACGGCGTGAACCTGTCCCTGAGGCATGATGTCTATTATGAAATATCTTTCTGGAGCTTGCCTATTCAAGCTGCAAGATCGACTATGGAGGTTAGGGTTTTTTTTTTTTTTCTCAGTATTTTAAAATTTTCTGGAGGCTCCACCTCACAAAACTTGTCACCAAAGACCGTCCAATCCACACTCGCAAGCACGCACAGCCAAATGAGGAGGCGGCTGTGAAATAATGCTCTAGGATTTGAAGGAGCTTTGCAGCATCTTTCCCGATGCTGCTGCTGCTGCTTGATGAAATAAATATGTGGTGGATTTTGGAGGGATGCGCTTAAGAAGAATGGCGACGATCAATGGCGGAGGTTTGAAACTCTAACCTCCCTGCCTGCCAAGCCAAGGGAGGAGGAAGGAAGAGCAGAAATCTACAAACGACATGAGAGAAGACCATTATATATAGGGGAGGTAGCACAGCATATTTGCCCTAAAATTTTCCCTAAAACCCTAAAGTCTCTTGGAGTCTCATACGACCCCAGCCTGCCTCTAGAGGTAGCCAAAAGAGGTGCCAACTTTTGGGAAGTCATCCGATCCAATCTGGATGTGCACATACAAGAACTCAGTGTATTTCATGAATGTAAAAAACGCGTGGCTCCTAGATTGCACCTGGCACATCCAGGAACCTGGCATGCGGTTCCTGGACAACATATTGTGCACATCAAGTAACTCACTTAACTAGAACATCCTGAAAGAGCAAGCTCTTGAGAATGCATGTGTTTAAAACGGTTTGCACTTTTGAAACTAGAGGCTCATCCTAAGGGGGCATCCACGTTGCACGCACATCCAGGAACTGACTTAACTAGAATATCCTGAAAGTGACAAGCTATTACATCGATCATTTTTTCAAAAGCAGACTAGAGAAGGTTTCTATTCACTAAAGGGCCTTGACCTGGAGTGTATATGGCTAGACAACAAGCCTGTTTAAATCAGACGCCAAGGTCTACACAATTGTTGTCTGCAGCATCAGCATCAACATCAGCATCAAGAGTCCTTTCTAAGTTCACCTGATTTATTTCATAGGAGTTTTTTAGGTTGTCGTTGTAGCAATCATGATCTTTCCAACAACGATCCAGATACATGCAAACAACACTTTCCAACAGCAATCAAACTCGTGAACCCACAACCAACAGCAATTTGTCCTCAAGCAATTTTCATCAAAGATTTAATTGTAAATCTCAACAGAGGACTCCACTTGCATGCAATCACGACTTTTAATAGTGTTGTGTGTTGGAGAAAGAGGGTGTGTGTGAGAGAGAGAAACGAAAATAGCTTTAAAAGAAACGAACATGAAATGAAGCGAATTCGAAACTCGAAAAAGAAACGAACTTGAACGAAAAGTGTTCATGCGCAGCGGAATTTCTCACTCTTTCCCTAAAGCATGACTACGCCTATCAGAAATGAACAGAACGTTCGTGATAGAAATCACGTTTGATTTGACTACGTAGCCAAACATTAAGCAACAAAAACATTAGAAAGATAAATTTGTTGCGAACAGCTAGACAAATTATTTGTTGCGAATAATTCGCGAAGAGCTAGACTGAGCTCAACTAATAATCAGTCGCAAAAGGCAAAACTAAATTTTAGTCACGAACAGCTAGACTAATAAGAATTCGCTAACAACATACTACCATATTAAGCAATGAGAGAATCAGACAGAGTGAAGAAAAGCATAGCAATATTGACACAAATCTGAACGCAAAACAAACAGAGCTGTAATCAGATTAAGTATAGCAAAATATACAGGTCAATAATGCTGGTGATCACAAGACAATAGCAGACGAAACCGCGTGCTTCAACTCCCCCTTAATGTGGATCCTGAAAAACTTTGATCTTCAGATATAACATATCATTAAATCTGAGATGTAATCTGTAAAAAGAAATAAACCTATTACTAACAATACAAAGAATCGATGCGCGAAAGCATCTACTTCGTCTATCTCTGATAAGCTTATGATGTTTGCTATATTTTACACGCACTTTGAATACGCAGATGGTATCCAATATATATACATAATGTTACAAGTGTGCAGATGAAGAAGGTACAAAGTGGATGTGCTGTCTATGGGAGGTCGTGGGTGGCTGTTGTCGTTGTCAAATCTGATTGCACAGTTGCATGGGATGAGCGTGAGAAGGCCGCAACATCAGCCTTCGCTGAAATGAACGTTGGTGAAGATGCGAAAAATGCGACACTCTGACAAATGCCTTAAGATTTGATTTACAAGGTGTCTTTGCTCTTCTGTAATGGCACCTTCGGCATTTTAACGGACACACCTGAGCCAGAAGCTCGGATTGTCATGTCAATGGTAGGTGATAAAGGTTCTCTTGGAGGAATATCCTTGCCTTTGATGTCGACGAACTAATCCTCAATAAAGACTGTATCTCGGCTGTACAAGACTTGCTGGATATCGATATACAGCTTGTATGTGTTATCAGATGAATTGTATCCAATCAAGATGGTCTTGAGACCTTGGAAGTCCAATTTCTTCCTCGTGTCTTTCGGAATCTACGCATAGGCAACGAATCCGAACACTCTTAGGTTCTTCACAGAAGGCTTAGAGCCTGTCCACATCTCATGGGGTGTCTTGCCTGAGAGGGCCTTGGTCGAACATCTATTTTGGACGTAAGCTGTAGTGGAGACAACTTCGGCCCAGAATTTCTTGGACAGCGATGCATGCGCTAGCATACATTTGGCTGTTTCAACCAGGGTACGGTTCTTCCTCTCGGCTAAGCCATTAGACTGAGGACAGTAAGGAGTGATGAATTGTTGCTCAATGCCTTGGCTTTGGCAGTACTCCTTAAACTCGGTAGAGATATATTCTCCACCATTATCTGACCTTAGGGCCTTGATTGCCCTTCCAGTCTTCTTTTCTGCACGCCCCTTGAAGATTCTGAAGCAGTTAAAGGCTTCTGATTTCTTCTTTATAAAGTACACCATAGTCCTTCTAGAAAATTCATCAATAAAATACTTTGCATCCTTCAGCGAAAGATTTTTCATCGGGCCACAAATGTCTGAATGTACAATGTCTAACAATCCTCTAGCAATACGTTGATGACTTGATTTAAATGGTTTCCTAGTCTGTTTACCAACTAGACAATCTTGACAGACAGGTGACTCGACTTTATCACGAGGATAGTTGAGATCAAGAACAATAGATTGTCTAGACATTTGTTGTACAGCAGCATGATTCAAGTGACCAAGTCTATAATGCCAAAGTAAACTTTTATTTGCATGAATAGAAGTACTGAGAACCTGATTAGAGGCAGAAAAGCAATGACTTAATTTATACAAGTATCCATGTCTCTTTCCGAGTGCTAGGATCTTGCCTGTCCTATCAACTACTTTGCACTAATCACATTCGAATTCTACTCTATGTCCTAGATCTGTGATTCTGCTTACAGAGAGCAGATTCGTAGATAAGTTTGGTACATACAGGACTTTAGAAAGTAGCTTAGATTGATCATTTTCAAAGCTCAATCTCACAATACCTTCACCTTTAATAGCTTATGTGCTATTATCGCCAAGGTGAGCATATTTGTTAGTATTGTAAGGTGTATAGGACTCGAAACAACAGCCAATGAGGCTGGTCATATGCTGAGTGACAACAGAATCCAGGAGCCAAGAACTGTTGCTGGATGCTCCTTGATGGCTGGTCATGAAGGCATCATGATCCGCTTCTTGAATGGGTTGTGGAGCTTCTGTAGCTACATTTGCCACTTGATTCAACTGCCCCTTGTTGTTGTTCTTTACTTGTAGTATCCGGTAGCCTTGAATTTCGTGGTTGTTTTGCTTGTAGTATCTGTAGAACAACTTCTTCTTCATCTGCGGATTTGACTGTTCTTTGTTCTGTGCTGGTTTCTGGTCTTGCTTTAATTGCTTTGGGCCTTTCTTCTTCTTCTGCTTAGTCGTGCTCTTGTTGGTGTACAAGGCATGAGAATCAGCTGAGGAACTTGAGGCTTCGTTCCTCCGCGTGTCTTCCTGCAACAACATAATAATGACTCTCGAAAGAGTCAGTTTTGGATGTGTCGTAATGATCATCACCCAGCTGTCGTATGAGCTTGGCAAGCTTGTAAGCAATTGCATCACTACGTCTTGATCGTCTATGACAGATCCGACAGCGGCCATTTGCTTCAGCAGGTTCTTGAATTGGTTGATGTGATTCTGCAGGGAATCACCATTCGCCATCACGAGGGAGTAAAATTTCTTCCTGAGATGTAGCTTGGAAGCTATATCTCGCACTTCATATATTGTGCTCAAGATGTCCCAGACTTCTTTGGATGTTTGGGCCTCGGATACATGGCCGATCTGGGTATCCGAAATGTTGAGGACGATCAGTGTGAATGCTTTGCCATCCTTCAACTTCCATCTGGCGATTGCTGTGTCGTCTGCTTCGGGTTTTCCTTCTGCACCTATAACAACGTCATATAATTTTTTAGCCATTAGCACTGTTTTTATCTTTAATTTCCACAGATGGTAATTGGCTCCATCAAGCTTGTCCATGATAAGACTGGCTTTCTCTTGGGAATCTATGTGGAAGATTAGTCTAGGTGATAGGAAAAACTATCAATGACCTAAGTATGAAAATCTGGTGTGAAAATACAAAACAAGAAGACAATTACTCTATCAGCTAGTAGAGTCTTGTTACTATGGAAGCTTATCAGGCTACGAAAATAGCTCTGATACCATGTTGGGGAAAGAGGGTGTGTGTGAGAGAGAGAAACGAAAAATAGCTCTAAAAGAAACAAACATGAAATGAAACGAATTCAAAACTCGAAAAGAAACGAACTCAAACGGAAAGTGTTCGTGTGCAATGAAAAGAGCTTTCTCACTTTTTTCCTAAAGCATGACTACACCTATCAGAAACGAACAGAACGTTAGTGATAGAAATTACGTTCGATCTGATTATGTGCCAAAAATTAAGCAACAAAAACATCAGAAAGATAATTTGTCGTGAACAGCTAGACAAATTATTTGTCGCGAATAATTCGCGAAGAGCTAGACTGAGCTCGACTGATAATCAGTCGTGAAATTTTACTTGTATTTATATAGACAGTCGTGTTTTTCGCCTGTCCTATTTTACATGTAAATATGCAGACTGTGCGACAACATGAGTAAAAATGCCGCATGAATGGAGGCAGATTAAAGTAGGATTTAGGAGAGTAAAGGAGATAAATCCAACACTGTGATTTTCAACAACAAATAGTTCAATCAGTGATTTTTCAATGCATGCATGCGTACAATGTTGCTTCAATCAATTTATGTGATTTCAAACAGAGAGAATTCAATTTTTGGCCAGTTTCGTTGATCAATTTTAGCAATTTTAGTAAATTGGAATTCGATTTGTAGGAGATCTTCGACTTTCAGTAATGTTCTGTCTAGCGTACGTGGAATAAAGATAGACGCATGAAAACCTTTAGAATACAAGATTAATGATTATCTTGTTCAATGTCAAGCTGGCACCCAAACTCGAGAGGAAGGTTTAGGATTTACTGAAGCCCTTTGATGTTTGCCTCTTCCTCCCAGAGGTGGTAAACCACATCATCAAGAAACTCGTAATAAAATTGGGCATTTCATGTGAGGTGATTAACAAAATTTACAAGAGTAGCTTTTTCTTCGTTGCAATGCACTTGTGGCAAAATGGAAATTTGTTTTTGTCTTAGACTCAACATCCATTCCTATTCATAGTCGTCTACGTCATTGTGTTTTGCTTGGACAAGCTGGTGAATTTTCTTGTGCTACATGCGCTCTTGCTCCCTTAGTTTCAACGACTCCTTCTTCTACTACTATTCAGACATTGGAATGGCTTCATTCCCATGCCAATGATACTCTTCCTTTGTTTGTGGAAGACTTTCAACCTGACTTTGACCTACAACTTGCAAAAGTTCATTTTACTAAAGTTTTTCTTCACAGTCCTCACCTCTTAGCTGGTGGGCTTTCAGGGATGATTTTTGAGCGTCTATGTGATTGTTTTTCTCCGGATGATTATGCTAGTGGCTTTGATCTTCTTTTCAAAGCGTGCTCCTTCATTGCATTTGGGCAGATTCCTCTTATAGTGATCATTATATGAGACACTAGAGTGTTGTCCTGGCCTAGTTGATCCGCCATTCCCTTGTCCTCCATAATTTTATAGATTACTTGGCCAAGTTGTTGATGAAGGCCAAGACATCTTGAGATTTAAAAGGCATAAAACCTGATTTGGTGGCCTGCTTGGCTGTGTGGCATGAAGAGTTGGATAGGATGGAAGGTGTGACAAACAATGGGATCACGGAAAAAATAGTTGACTCGATCATCACATAGGAAATGGATACTGATGTGGTTTCAACTAGGAATGGAGGTTTGTGGAATAAAAACTATAGAGGATAAGGTAAGGGAGAATCAATATTGGTAGATGCAACAATTGAAGTGGTAGCTGGCTATGGTTGTGAAGTATGATGTCGTACCGTGGGAGGTGAGCGAGGTGAAACAATCTCACTATGGATCCAATGTCTACTTTGAGAAGAGCTCACCCATTGTGTGCTCTATTGTTGTTAGCACAACTCTCATCATAATCTCTTGCTCTTGCTCTCCATCACATTTATGGCCAGGGTGGATAAGAGTGCCCCTACCGCAAATGTCTTTCATGTATTAGGCTTGATTGCCTTATTCAATTATGCTAAAATGGTTGTGTGCCACTTGTAGGATACCAATGTTCTAGCAGCAGATTCTAAATGTAATTTAACTAGTCGATGGAGCAATTACTATACAATGTTATGTTAATAATATTATAAAATTTCTTGCTCTTATGTTGATTAGTAACCTATTGATATTCAAGTTATTGGTAGAGAAGTTACGGCAGTCCCATCATCTCTACAAGTAACTTCAATAGCAATATGTTTTGCCATGAATAAAACCGTATCAAGGCAGAAGCCATACTGATCAGCATAAGGGCAAGAAATCGTATATCATTAATATAATAATGTATAATAACTGAGAAAAAACTATAATCAATTAGTTATAGAAACACAAATACGGTTTTGACATAGCACAAGTTATCAAGGCAGATCTGGCAAGTTGGATGTGAGGAGGAATGTGAAATTATATTGCAAGTAGCAACTTGACTCCAATTTGGAGGCCTTGGAACAATCTCAAAGTGGGGTTTTTGCATGTGGGGAGCCAACAAGCATGGGCTGAGTTGGAGCCTCCAATCACTTCTCTAGCCAACTTTTACTACATAAGAGATGTATATCTTCTATCATGGATGTGATTTTTATCATGTATTAGGTTTTCAAGCTTTTGTGGATCCTTTCTATTTTTGGAAGCAAGATCTTGATGCATGATCAATTGGTAGTTTATCCCTTGATTACTTTGCATTAACAAGCTTCGTAGTTGAAGTTTGTTTGGATCTTGACCCGTAGAGTTCTTTCAAAGTGTTTAAAATTTCACAACTCTAAATCAATAAATACATGGCTTAACAATTTGTGCATGCCTATATATAGACTATATCGATTGTGTATTTCACCATCTAAAGACTCAACAAAACAATGAATGTCCAAATGCAAGACTTGTAATGACCTAAAAAATGTCATTGAAGCTACTTTTAACACTAGCATGTGTGATCACTACATTGCAATGGGTGGACCCTTGCATCACATCTTTGACTCAAGAAAGCTTTACACATATTGGAAAGAAGAGTGAAGGTCACTTCCAGAGCAATAATCGTTTCTCACAATCGATGGACTTATGAAAGCACAACAATGTTATAAGTAGAATCCTCTTAATTTAGAGAATAGTTTCTTTCTAAAAACCCACATTTGTGGTGTGCTAGTGCATAAATTCAAACTCTTCTAAAATTTGCAGATCAATATGTTGCACCTTTACAATAGGAACTAATTCGCCACATCTATAATGTGAGCAATGAGAAAGGTGCAAGTAGCATGTGGCACCCTACCTCCTATATTGTGTATTAAGATTGATAATTGTTAGAGGGAGGATAAAAATAATTCATCTATGGTCCTATGTTAGTGGCACATGAATTTTTCAAGTATTTGAAGTAGGATCTTTAATGGTTGGCCATACCAATGAAGACATCAACCATATTTTTTGTGTCATTTGAAGGGAACTGAGATCCAGTCCATTTTTTGACAGTGCTAGATATGCTAGCATGAGTTGGTCAAAAAATTTGTGGGAATTGCACTGAAACATTCAAGGTCGAATTGTTGGTACAAATGAGAGATTGGAAAGGATTTATAGACCATTGCGCCATTTGTGGACATGAAGGTTTAGAAGGACATACAAATCTTCATTATTAATCTTTGAAATGTTAGATAGTGATCCCGTCATGCATAAGAAGTACTATTCTAACAATGGAGATAACTCTAGGAATAATCCTTTCAAATTACTATAAGTTTTGTCATCAAAGGATGAACAAATTTTCTAGCTCCTACAAAAGAACTAGATAAGGACAAAGTAAATGGGCTAATATCTTTCATTGAGTATGCACAATACGTGAGTCTAGAGTATCATGAGTAGAAAGACAAAAACATCTCATATGTAAATAAAGTACAATTTTTTTGTAACATCTTGCAAAACTTATATTTTTTTGCCAATATATTTTCTCAGTTAGGCCAAATTTAGGCCAAATACCATGCTTAATGTAATGCCTAGTATTAGGTCCATTGGGCTTGAGCTTGATAATGAGGTCAATATGGATGTAGAACTTCTATCTCAATGATATTGTGGTCGAAAAGGTGATCCATTACTTGAGTTTACAGCCAATCAAGAGGTTGCCTTGGACACATTTGTTACAATCCGACCTCCAAATGAAAGTGTTGTAGAGGGTGGTCATGTTTGGATTGAAAAGGTTGATAAGGTGGAAAATAATAGTGAAGGCATAGTCACTTCATTCAAGGCATGATGGTAAGAACCAAAATCAAATCCGAGGTGGAAATAATCAACCCAACAATGAAGGCCTCTTTGAGAACTATTTGTTGAGAGAGTGAGTTCTATAAGATGTGAATGTTGACATTGATATGTTTGCATGGAAATCAAAGGCCAAAAAGTCAACAAAGAAACACAACTACATCATACAAAAATTAATATCTATCCTAGATATCTCTGTAGCACACATCAAAAAATACTTGCCAAAAATAGCTAAGAAATGTGCAGCTGATGTTGACAATTACTCTCACAATAAATGTTACTATAGTCATTTTGTTTGTCACATAGTAGCCAACCCAAAGTGAAATACATCTAAAAGCATATACGTTCCTGACATTTTCTCAGTATACAATTATAAATATGTGCATTAACTTAATTAAAGTTTTTAATTATTGTAATGATCATCATAGATAAATGATAGTTAGTTAGAATACAAAGGTAATGAATATTCAATGTCACTAAACTTTGGTGAAACAAATTCCAATATACCAAATTTATGTTTATTGTTTCAATGAAGGACTCCTTTGGGACAATGCACACCACTCCTCTCAACTATTTTTTCTTTTGAATAGATTTTTTGAATGGTGGCATGCTTGTGTTGGATTGTTATAGTATGATTTTGTGGTGTTTAACATTTAACAATCAAAATATATTATTATAGTTTTAAGATGTTTAAAGTGTGAGTTGGGGGAGGATGTTGGACATTGTCACATTCTACACTATGGAGAAAACCGACATTCAAATTTGTCTATTCAATTTTTCATTTATAGTCATTAGGGCTTATTCCCTCTATGGGATGACACATGCCAAATATAGTCCAAACTAAATGAAAATTTCCAAAATTTAATGAGATTATGTTGATATAAAATGTATTGATATGCCTAAAGGCTTAAACAAGGACTCAAACAAAAATGAGATGTACCGTAATGCATTGCTAGACGAGTATATATTTCACTTATCAATATATTATTCATTGAAGATTACATAAAGAGGTTTCATGTTCGCCTTCTCATAATCTTGCATCATATTGAACTATGTATTGACTAGAGATGTTGCATTTGGCTATGAATTTTTTACTTTCAGTATCTTGTTGAGATTTGAGCAATGGTAGATATTTGGTGGCATTGGTGAAGGGGCTTCCCAGCTCCTCTAAGTGGCCTCCATGGAGAAGGTAGATCCATAGTGGCCTTTTGCTATGCTATGAAATAAATTTTGAAATTGCCCTTGACAATTTTATGTTGGTCTTCCAGTTTGAAGCCAATATTCCAAATTGAGGTTCTCTCCTTTTTTTTTATTTTAGATGTTCTTGCTATACCTAGCTAGACTCACAATTAGAATGCAACCAATGCCAAGATGCGCATGAGGCTTGTCCTGGCCAAGAAGGAACTCGCGCCATTGCAAACTTGTAATAAAATCAATGATTTCGCAAACATATCTCCTAATGAGCCGTTGCCAGTTGGCATCATCAATCAATTTAGTACATTCTATTTGTGTTTACACCTTTCCAAGTAAACACCTTGCTTCAATGTCTTATGTACAAAGGAACCACAATTATCTGTTTGTGGTTACATCCATAAGCAACATGTTCTTGTACCACCAAAGTACATTACAAGCTCAACCATTACACTATACGGCCATAAAGCCTAGCTCCATACAAACATTTGTACATGCCTAGTTGTACCGCAAGGGTCTATTTGTCCTTATACCCTCAAAAGCACAACCTTGCTTCAATAAACGCTATATTTGTGGTTAGAGCCCTATGGGGCACATCCTTGCCTCAATAATTGGATATACAGACTAAGAAGTTGGCTCCTTAACAAGCAAGAGGTCCAATTTCATAGATTTAACATGCTCACACATACAAAGTTAGGAGACTTAATCGTTATGCCCTCATACATAACAAGTCGAAAGATATGGGACTCCTCGCTCAAAACAAGCCACTTAAGACTCATGCTGATCACATATGAGCATCTAGGTGGATTGTGACTACCATGGCATGCTTGCAAGTAGAGTAGCCACCACTCTTGGATGATGTCGAGCTTGTCACTCTCATAACAATCACAATTGCTTGGATGTTGCTGCGACCACCCTTGGAACGATAAATTTTTGATTGCCTCGATGTTGCTCTCAAGCACCACACCACCCTTCATTAATGGCGGGCTTGTGACTCCCTTAGTAGTCATGTTTGCCTAGCCATTTGCTCTCCAAGCATTTACCAAGCAACCAGCACCACCCTTGGATGATAGTGGGTTTGCAACTCCCACTCCACCAAGCAACAACCTGACTCTCGTTGCTTGGATGCTGCTCGTCGAGCAGCTGCACCACCCTTGGCAGGCTAGTGACGCTCCCATTGCACGGATGTTGCTCCAAAGCATCGAGCACCCTTCAAGGATGGTGGGCATGTGACTCCTATACCACTCAAAGTTGCTTCGATGCCCATCTCTTTAACATGTCGTCATCTTTTGGATTTCGAATTTTTGTTTTTCGAACAAAACGGGAAGCCGATACTACTCGGATTCAATGTGAAAACCGATATCCAAAGGCGGCCTCAAATCTAGGAGCGACATCGAACAAGTCAACATAAACATCGCCGTACTAGGAGACAACCGATGTGAGTCACTCGCATCGATCTGACTCTACCCATCTTGGCCCACAAACCAGGAATGGCAGAATAGGGGG
Source organism: Diphasiastrum complanatum (assembly GCA_029204225.1). Lineage (NCBI taxonomy): Eukaryota > Viridiplantae > Streptophyta > Lycopodiopsida > Lycopodiales > Lycopodiaceae > Diphasiastrum > Diphasiastrum complanatum. Next base: position 45,126,254 of record CM055096.1, read on the forward strand.
GATCTACATGACATGTGACCCACATTCATGTGACCAAAGCTCCCCTCTCCCTATCTCCCCTTTTCCTTCTCCTCCTTCTTCTTCTTTTGTCTGTTTTGCTGAGAGAGAGAGAGAGAGAGAGAGAGAGAGAGAGAGAGAGAGAGAGAGAAGAAAGGGAGAGCGAGAGCGATGGAAGAATGGAAGAGTAGGGTTTGCGAGGCAGATGATGATGAAGCGCAATGAAAAAGCTGCAGATGGATGTGTTTTTCGGGGTTTTTTTTGGTGTAAGGCTTGTGGGTTTTGGTGCAGAGTAAGAGTAGTAAGTAGCATGTAAGGCGAGAGCTGTTTCTGTGTGTGTTGTGTTGGTGTGAAGAAAACGAGGCATGTCTGCAAAAACCAGCTCTTTGTTTCAGGGCAAGAAGGGCAACAAGAAAGGGATTGCGGGTGGAGTGGGTGTGGCGGCAGGGAAAGCACCAGGGGGATTGATAAAGCAGGGGACATTGTCTGTGAGGCGGACAAGCGAGGGTGACGGAAAGCATGCTGCCTTTGCTGTGGAGTTAAGGCTCGGCAGCGGCAGCGGCTCTGATCCTTTGTCGCCCAGATGCAAGAAGTTTAAGTGTGACGAGCAAGGCTTTGATGATGTGAATGCATGTGCACGGGCGTATCGGTTTGCAGCGGGGACGGATGAAATGCCAATGTTTAGAGCATTTGTGTTGGAGGAAGGGTCGGGGTCCGCTGATGGATCTAGCGCAGATAGCGAGGAATCTGTTGCAGCCTGCTTGAGAAGCATGCATTCTGGTTCTGAACTCAGCAACGCAGAAGGCATCGGGGATCAGATTCCAGCGGCGAGGGTTTACGGGAGGTTTGAAAGCAAAGAAGCCTGTGAAAGAAAGCCAGTTTCTTATGTATGCCTGCGCAAGAACCCTAGAGTGGGTTTGATATTTGCTGTTGTAATGGCTCGGCTGGAAAATGGGGGGCAGCATGGGGCCATATCATTCCAGATGCACAGAAGGTATGCCACACATGATGACGAATACGTTAATGGGGAAGAAGAACTGCTGACCAGGGCTATCACATTCCTGCGTAGTGCTGCTTTTGAATACTGGCGCAAGAATGGCAAGAATGGAGCGAACAGGCCTTTTCTCCACGGGGATCCATCTGGCGCTCAGGGTCGAGAGCGCGGACTTAAGCATCCTTTCTCATATGTAGGGATCGACGATGGAGAGAAGGTGGATTGTGTATGTGGGAAGAATCGGAGCAAGGGTCTTATGGTTGCGTGTGAACACTGTGGTGTGTGGGAACACGCTGAGTGCTTGGGATACAGATTCAGTTCACAGGTGCTAATTCTATCTGTATGAGATTAGATTTTTTTGCTATTCGGGGCTCTATTCTTCCTCTTTGGTGACTTAATGCACTGCACATTGTCTTCTTCTACTGCTGCAAAACCAATGTTTGTGCTGTGATGATGTAAAGATGGATCCAGGGCTATGTATGTTACTGGATCGTTTACAGGATTAACAGGCAGGTCATGGATTGTGGATCAACAAACAGGTTCCTTTAATTGGTGGCCAAAGGGTATTTTTGAGATGAGGTTTGAAGGCTGGACCACGGTTTGAACGGCTGGGCTTAGTGCAAGCCTTAGATTGGGATGAGAAGTTGAAACTAAAAAGTGTAGTTGCCGCTTGGGAACAGTGGGGTGGGCCATATGTAACTCATACCCAAGCCTAAATGGATGCTGGTGTTTCCTTCTTGCAGATTCCTGAGGATTATATTTGCTCGGCTTGTATAAGGGCGCAGAAAGAGGAGGTTGTGTTCATCCGATTGGACGAACAGGTTAGTTCCAGGCATCATCTGTAAAAAGTTGAGACTTCAGAGCAGAATGTTCTTAACAGGGGCTATACAGCCAAACAGGAGCAGGTTAATCCTTGCCTTTGTGCAACAGCACTGTCATATGAATGCCCATTATAGCATATAACAATAGGCCCAGACGAAACTCTTGCTACTTTTCTTTTTTCTGTCCAATAAGTCAGCGCCTACAACCATGGTTGGATTTTAATACTGGATTTTGGGATCGGTGCACATATATTCAAGCTACTGAGACATAACTTTGCTTAAGAGTTTGACAAGATTTTATGGTGCCCTCTACATTTCGAATCAAAAGAGACATTTTTTAAGGAAAATAACCGAGCAACCTCAAGGTAATGGCCTCCAGAAACATTTGCTGGTGGGCTGTTATCAAGTTAGGGCAAATTGTTGATTAGGTTTGAAAGACCAAAGACTCAAGCTTTGTTCTCAGACCATTTGAAATGATCATTGTGTGCTGCAGGGGGTAAGCCAAATCCAATATTCAGATGGTTTGCTGATTGATCCACAAGAGAGAGAAAGATTTAGAGATGAACCTGTTTGTTGTGTTTGTGGCTGTGAATATAACGAGGATCTTGAGAATATGGTATGCTCTGAGTTTTGATACATGTTTGTAGTGGCTGTAGCACTTATAGTTACAAGTTGAATTGAATCAACTAGATTTGAATCAAGTGGACTGGAATTGAGCCTGTTCAAATTGATTCAATTTTTTTTTCAAGTCAATTCAAAGGTTTTTTTGATGCTTTGAATCATTTTACAGTAAAAAAAACGATTCTCCTTTTCAAATTTTAATATAGAACGTGGGGAAAAATAAGCTTTTTCAAAGATAGAAAAGTTTTTGTGCAGATCGCTTTGAATCGATTCAAACTGCGATTTGTTGTCGTCAATATACTAGTAGACAGTATAAGTTATCACACACTGATCATTTATTCAATTGCAGTTGGCAAAAATGTGTTTATTTTTAAAGGCTTTGTGCAGTTTAGCTGTGTACAGAGATTATTGAGCCACTTTTTCACTTTGTAATTGATATCTCTCTATTATGCAGATTCATCCTTGTTCTTGTGGTGGAGGTCTGGCCGTTGCTCATTCAAATTGTTTGTTATCAGCATTGGAGAGTACCACATCAAAGGAACGAGCTAAACAGGCAGCTTCCTCCTTACCATGTCCTCTATGTGGTGGGCAAGGTTTTGTGGTATGTGGGAATAATGGTGCTTTAGCTTCATCCGATTCGGGGAAAGAAATATCCCCACCGAAGCCTGTTACACTGAAACGCAACTCAAGAAGACCATCCAACTCTGAAAACTCATTGAAAGGAGTGAAGCGGTTGCGAAGTGCCTTAGTACAGCCTGGAGCTGAAAGAAAAAATGAGATGACAGAAAATGCCTCGTCAAGTAGTGTCAAACATGAAGCTGGAAGCCAAGTGATTTGTTCTGGGAAGAAAATTGATAGTGTACCTACTGAATCGATAAAGGTCTGTTGAAGCATCGTTTTCACATCCTTTTGAAACTTTTGAGAAAAAGATCTTAGGTTTCATTGTTTCAGAGTAAATTATTGTATAGAATAATATTTGCTGATAATGCTTAACTCTTTTGCAGTCTGAAGTGACTGTTCTTGGGCGAAGATTTGCTGATGCAGCAGTCACAGTTCCTATCAAAAAGCGTAGGATACAGCTCATGGAAGCTGTTCGCTCTCCATCCCCACCTCCAAGGTCTCCGTCTCCATCCCCACCTCCAAGGTCTCTGTCTCCATCAGTTCAAAGTGATGGCTTGATTCTCAAAGATGACACATCTAAGGAAATGGCAGGAAATCTAGACGATGAGGAACTGAAAAGTATGCAGGATGCGGAGATGGCCGAATCAGGTTTGCTTGAAGACGTGGAAGGAACGATCCTGACATTGAAGAGCTTGGAAACTGAATCTCAGAACCTGAAAACAGAACTGACATTGGGTAAAGATCAATTGAGTAGGCTTGGAGAGAGTTCTTCTACAAATGGAGAGGACATTTTGCCAGTGGCTCAAGTGAACTGCATGAAGGAAGACATTTTAGAAACAGTTACCAAGGAGCTGGAGACATTCGATGGAGCAGATGATAAGATGGGTCTTTCCTGTTCCTTGGAAGAGAGAAGAGACGTGCAAGATTTAAGGGTTTCTCCAGTTCCTTCCAATATTTTTGAATCGCCTCAGCAAAATTCAGAGTGTGAGGGGTGCCGCTTGTGGAAGACAAAGATAGAAATGGATTCTGCATGCTGGATGGCAGAGAATGGTGCCAACAAGTTTGAAAATGATCACGAGCTCCAGAGCGAAACCCAAAAAGATTTGAGCATGAATTCTTCAGCAGTTGTAGATAAAGAGCAGGGACAGCTTAATGTGACTGATGGGTTTTTCGAAATACCTGTAGCAAGCAAAGATGAGCAACAAGTAAGTGGCAGTCAAAGTTTAGAGGAAAGCAGCCATGCCAATAGCCTAGTTCATAACCGAGATGATCGTTCACATTGGGATTTGAATATGGAGATGGAAGCTTGGGAGCGACCGTGCACAGACCTTTCTGATGCAGATGCATCTTTGGCCAAAGTTAAAGCTTCTAGTGCAATGGTAACTTCTGATCCTCATGCAGGTGGTGAGGCTATGCCAGTGTGCAAAAGCCAAGATTCTATTCGCAATGAATATATTGATATCAAGGACCAACTTCCAGAAGCCACACAAGAGAAGCCAATAGCTGAGCCAAGTTCAAGTTTGGAAACTTCACCAGCTGCAAAATGTGTTTTGGGTTTCATGCCATCAGAAATAGTAAGTGTTGACAGTGATTTTTTGCTTAAATCTGGCAATGTAATTGCCACTGCAAGCACAGTTCTTAGTTCAGAAACTTTCAACCAACCGAAGTCCTTAACTTGGCAGCCATCTGCTGATCAGGATGAAGCGCTTGAAGATGGCAGTAAGGGCAGCAATGTAATGACCACTGCAAGCACAATTCTTAGTTCAGAAGCTTTCAACCAACATAAGCCCATATCTTGGCAGGTATCCGGTGATCAGGATGACGAGCATGACGATGGCAGTAAGGGTGATGCTACAGGACTCAACAATTCTTTAAGTGCAATTGATTCTTGTCAAGAAGGCTTGCTTATTCTGAAGAAGATCTCAGAAGCTAATGCTATGGTCAGTGATATGAACAAAGTTGAAGGTGAAACTTGCAGTGAGATAAAAGATGACACAAAATTTCAGGTTCTGGAGTCTGTGGGCCATGTGGCAGTGGATGCATTGGAGCATGTCTTGCAGCGTGTCTCCTCTGCTGAAAATTTGACAAGCACATTTACGGTGGAGGAAACTCTGGATAGTCAAGACGATCCACTAAAAAATGGTAACAACAATAACAGCGATGTATTGGTCAATTTCAGAGCCATTCAAGAGACTGAAGAGAAAAGGGAGTCAGTTGAATCTGATGCTTTTGAAGAGGATGAACAAGATGCAGATTCTCCAAGAAGCTTGCAGGATATATGTGAAGGAGAGGATAATCAAGGTGGGTTTGGCAAAATGAGGTCGTCCGATCGGGATGAGGGTGTGGGAGATGATCTTGAAGCCGAGGATGTCGACTATGGTGATTCGGAAAATGAAGATGAGCAAGGACATGAAGATGGTGACGCTTATGATCTGGAAGCGGAAGAAGTGACATCAGCTGGCTCTCAAGAAGAGATGGAGTTTGAAGATGATCGGGGTAATATTGAACATGAAGTGCTGGGCAACACCGATGAGCTAGGGCCGACGAGTCTCCAGTCGGGTGACTTGGGTGATGATTGGAAAGAGGATGCAGGCCATAGGGACCAGTATGTATCAGACATGGATATGGAGATCTTGCACGACGATGAAAATGAGATATCGCAAATCGATCCATCCAAGGCAAACCAAGAGGAGAATACAGATACTAAGGATACACGAACTTGCTATGAGGAGCTGGCTGAAAATGCCGAGAACGCACAAGACGAGGAAAGTAGGAAAGATGACATTCAAAATGCTTTTGATCCATTATCTTTTTCAAAGAAAACATCTATTGCTGTTCGAGCAAAGTCTTCAGGATGGGATCAGCTTCCCGAGGGCTTTGAAAAAGCAGAAGACGCTTTACGTGCTGTCAAAGAAAATTCTGTAAGGGGTGGTCGAGGGGCACCGCGAGGCAGTTATATATCAGGTCCAGGCAGAGGTCCACCCATCCAAATGGACACTGGCCTTGGAGATAGAGGCAGAACAGATGTATCTGGCCGAAGCAGGTCCGACCATCGGTATGACCAACAGCGAGCTGGGAGAAGTTTTTTCATCTCCATTCTCACCCGAATTACTAACTACTTTGGTCCTTGCTGATGAGTTTTTTCCTCTGCTAAGTAAGACTTAATCTGTGTTCTTTCCAGAAATGATGATGATTCTGTTGTGATGCCAGGGAATTTGGAAGAGGAAGAAGTCGAGGAAGGGGTGGATCATCATCAGTTGTACTCAGGGGAAGAAACAGGATTGATCCTTGGGTTAATGGTGCTGGTGGACCTCCAGGTCAATGGGCTCCAAAACGTCATCCTTCTCCTCCTGGTAGATTTGGTGATGCTCCTGGCTTCGGGCAGCGTGGGCAGACAAATGCTGCTGCAATAGCTGCTGCGAAGCTAGAAAGTAGTGGTTTTGTGGTTGCTCCAGATGGCACAATCACCAAGGCTGGGTCTGCAGGTAATGCCCTACGTGGTGGACCCCGTCCATTTCCTGGTGGCGGTCGAAGTGGCAGTGGTGTGATTTTCAATTCTGGGCGAGGATCAATGGGCATAGGTGAGATGAATCTTGGTACAAGGGTTGGTATGGGCCCTGGAAGAGGTTTTGGGTTTGGCCCTGGTATGCGAGGCAATATGGGCATGGGCATGGGCATGAATATGGGGGCTAATCCTGGGATAAGAGGTGGAGGTCCAGGTCGATCAGGAATGAGTAATCGGGGAATGATTGAAAGGTATCGGTTTCCGCCTCGTGGTGTTGGAAATCTTGCTAGTGAACACTCCTTGGGTAGGCCAGTTGTGGAGCATTCAGAAAAATGGAATAGAAGGCAGCGAAATTTATCTCCGGCTTCTTTGAAACTTAGGACTTCACCTTCCTCTCGCTCTCACCGAAGATCTCGATCCAGATCAAGAACAAGATCGCCTCGTTTACGAACACCACCAAGATCTGGTAATGGTGGTAGTGGAAGTGTGTTAAGGCAAAGCCGCTCTCCTCTTCATGTCAGGTCAGTTGTGAAAGGTGAAAGTCGAGAATCTTCTCCTTCAGGACATCGTTTGATCCCCCCTCCACCAAAACTGCCCTTGCCACCACCACCGCCACGAGGACAACGTTCTCCTCCGGCTGGGCTAAAGAAATTGTCTGAAAGGAGAGAGGTTGACAGAAGGTACACAGATTTGGAGCAGGCAAGATCAATTGCACAGTCTCATACATCTCCAAGGAGACTTTCTTCTCTTATTGAGCAAACTGCTGCCACGTCTGAGGAACCCGATCAGCAACTTTTGTCTTCGAGGCAAAGTTCTGTCACTGAGAAGCACAGACCATCATCTTCGTTGATCCACATCTCTCGTTCGGGGTCGGGACGAGACTTGGTTTCAATGGAATCTTTTGGAAAGTCAAACAGTGAAGTGCAACGGTCCTCGGATGATGAAATTGGGGACATCACAACTCATATTGCAAGGAAAGGCGAAACTTTGTTGAAGGAACACCGATTGAATGATGCATTTTGGCTGGATAGGTCGGAGCGAGACCGGAGGGCAGATGCAGGCCTCTACAAAAGAAAATTAGGGAGAGAGGATTCTAGAAGGGAATTCGTCAAATCAAGAAGAGATGGAAGAGGAGGCAATAATTCCCGACACTTAAGCAGCAAAGAAGGGGACGATGAAGTAGCACCAAGACGAAGGCGAGCACCTTTATGATTTCTGCATAAGGACGCTGACGAAGTTATATGGACTATAGCCTGCATCTCATGGATTGGTGGTAGAAGTTTCAGCAATGTCTTCTAGCTAAAAGGTTTGACAGCTTATAGTGTTTGGTGCAAAAGAGCACTGTAAAAGCCATCAAGTTTCGGCTGCAAATAACAGCTCCAGAAAACACTGATGCACACCGAGTATGCACGCCAAAGTTTCACCATCGGAGGAGTATATTGGATTCTTTTCATGCCATGCCTTATAGGAGCTATGCGCTCAATGTATCCCAAGGTTGTGCACAATGTAGTTGCAAGCCATGCAAGGGCATTCTCCTCATTGCAAGAGATGATGGTCTTCAGACAGCAAATTCTATCATAAAGTAATTGATCATCAATGGACGAAGTGTCATCTCACCTGGATGGATGTATAGCTACAAATGGTGATTTACTGGGTTTTTTTTCACCATAATAAGTTTATAACTTTAAGCATGTGCCTTGCCTCTTATCATAGTTCAAGCACGATGATAGCTTTTGTAGTTTCTCTGGCAAGCTGTGCTTTCTTAATGCTGCTTGCAATGTGACATTCAAGTCCAACATCGTACAATTTTGATTGAGAAAAAAATGTATAAAATGTTTGGTAAATTGTTCTTATAGGCCTCCTTCCTAAAAAGGCAGGAGTCTACTGATGCTGGTGTAATTATTAATTAGAGTTGCTGCTTATACTCGAGTTTGTGTGCAACTTGACTGGAGGATGCTCTAGAGCAGAATTTGCTAACAAATGTAGCTTATGTTATCATCTATGATTTTACATTGGCTTTGCTGTGCTAGCCATCATTGTGGCCAAGTGTGCCCTTCAACTTCGGAGAAGTGATAGAAACTCAGTATTTTGTTCAGATATATGGAAGTTAACTACTCCACTTCTTATTAGTCTAGCTTCCTTTGAATTCAAAAATCATCTTGCTCGTTTCTTTAGATTTAAGAATTGTTCGTGAAACGAGTCTTCTAGCAACAAATCATTCCAAGATTTTTAAAACTAAGAATTTGCCTTTCTAACCATCTCTCTCAAAATTAATCGGCCATATTTGAGCAAAACCAAGACTTCTATGGAACAATTTGTCAAATTAACATACAAACTACATTTCATGATGTTTGCATCTTAAACCTCCATTTTTTTAGCTTTTGCAATATATACGTTCCACTTTACACCATGCATCCTATTACCCCATAGAGAATTTCTCATCATTCTTCAAAGCACCATTCTATATTAGAAAATAGACAACCATTGCAATTATCCAATTTAACTTGGAATGAAATGCATTAAAGTTTTTTATAAAGCCACTAGTACAAAAACGAGCAGCAATTCACCTTATTAACAACTTGTATTTTATATAACTAGCTTGCTCCAATCCTTTTTTGAGCTAGAGGAGTCATAAAATTGCTACATCAACCACAGAGTTGTCTAGCTCTTCCTTAATTACTTTAGTGTGATTTGCAAATAGCATACAACATTGGAGACAAAGGGCATTCTTCTCTCGTACTATGATTTATAGTAAATTTGTTTCAAAGTTTGCAATTACCTAGATTTAATAGCAAACAAAACTTGTATAATTTCCATGCAATACTTATTTGCTTAAAAATGTAAACAATTGTCCATCGTAGTGAGGTGAGTTGGGCAAAGCTCCATGTTGTGGCTAGGAAGCGATAAGACATCAAAATACTGAAAACCTATTGCTTGATGTAAGTCACTAGCTATAATAGTGTCAATAACAGGTATTGTAGAAAGCTTTGAAGTTTTCTGCAACTTGAGCTCATTGGAGAATTGAAATTGCTTGCCAACATTGCAATGCAACAAAAATATGTTGACGATAGAAAGATACAATGATGGATGGTGATGTAATGGAGAATGGAAATTGCTTGCCAACATTGCAATGCAACAGAAATATGTTGACGATCGAAAGATACAATGATGGATGGTGATGTAACACTTCGTTCTTGGCACTTCACAACAAGCTCCCATAAAGACAAAAATTTATTAAATTTCTTCTGAAGACATCCATATGTTTCCAAAACAAAGGGGATGAACTCTTACCAAGTGCACGATCATTGTAATCTTGCTCAATCTCTTGAGTTGTGGGAGATGTAGTCGTGGTGGAAGAATGACGAAGGAGGTCTTGTCGAGAGGGATCATCAATAACACCATCTCCAAGGGTGCAAATATTCTCATGCGAAAGAACAAGGTCTTCACGCCGACAAGATGACTACGAAGATGGCCCTGGCAAAATGTGTGTTTGCTCTCAAACAATATAAAAACCGCTATCATGAGCAATAGCAGCAAGAACATCAGAAATGGAATAATGTGATACGATACGATCACCACCTAATCGACATCACATAAGATGAGTACCCTGAAAATCCAGCACATGACCACATGAACATATGAACATTCAAAAAGACCATTCAACATTGGATGTGGAAGTCCCAATTTGGTATGAAGGGCATTGGTAAACAAGTTACAAGAAAGTCGCAATTTTGGAAAAACTGGACGTGCAACCAATCAAGCACCCACACCTAGACCAACACAAAAAGAAGATGAGCCTGAGCTACATTAGATGGTGAATCATTGATAAGTTAAGGAATAAGAGTGAATATGCTCCATGAGAGTCTGTTGAAAAGCTAAATGCTGATGTGTCACCAAACTTTCAAAGGGAGGCAAAAAAGGCTGCACAACTGCTAGAACTAAATCTATAACAATCCAAAGATCTTGTTGAAAAGCAAAATTGACGTTTTCCACATAATCATGAGCCGTCGAATCAAGAACAAGCAGCTAATTACCTTGCTGAAACTTGGAAACTAGTGTAGAGGCAACTTTCTAGATAAGCAGCCGAAGCAATGCAAGCGGTAGATACAAGGCCAACACCACCCGAGGAAGCATAAAGAGAAATCTGTTTCTTATTCTAAAACTGAGTATAAAAGGTGCTTGGTCCCAAAAGACGAGAAAATATTTGTAGTAAAGTATCATCAAAATCTTATAGTAATGATAATACATCATAGGTGAAGGAAAAATGCAACGTAGAAGATAGTCGGAATGTTGGGCAAAGCATTGTGAGTGAGAATTTTGATAGCAACTGGGTAGTTTCAAGCTTTGGGAACATATTAGAATGACGAGCAAATCCATCCAGAGTATCCCACATAAATGAAGTGACAAACTCCAGAGAAACAATTGGAATACCAAGCACCTTAATGCCATGCTTAGGTCACCCCGCAGAGATGGACAAATATGCTAGAAGGCCTTTTGGACACCAAGCTACACACTTAGACATGAATGGAGGCCGAGTCCAAGAGAGAAACAAACTCAAGTTTTGCAGCAAGCGCATTGCAACAAAGAAAAAGCTCTCTTTGTGAATTTTGCCAATCACTTGATATGAAATGCCGAATCCTATTATGGGTTCACAATGACCTACTTCACCACCTCTAGGAGGAAGAGCAAACACCAAAGAGAAAAGAGCAAAAAAGCATGCCAAGCAGCAATATGAGAAGGATTGGTAGCTAAACGAGATAATAAGAAAAACAAGAACGATGTGGTATTGTACCACAAAGGCCTTGCCATGTCATAATATCATGATCCCTAAAAGTTTAGGATTATGGAAAGGCATTTGCGACATAATATGAGAGCACTAAGTTGAAAATGAAAATTTAAAAAAGCGTGAAAAATTACTTTATGCAATGAATTTATATTTTGATCTTGATATATATGCACGATCTTGAGGAGAAAATTGGACATTAGTTTTTTGTAAGTTTTGAATATAGATTTAAAAGTTACAACAAATTGATAAGATTTGTTGATGATTATAATTTTGTTGTATTAGACAACATAATTCATGATTGATTATATTAGGTGTAATTGTATGTATTTTGTTCAATATGGTTGTAGTTGATTTTGTTTGAGAAAATTTAAAAATTGGAAGATGATTATGATTTTGCTGATTAGTAATGTTTTACATCGTACACAAAACATGAGGAAGAAATTAGTCTATGTTGGGTTGATTATTCTTTTACAGGTGATTGTTGAAATGTGATTTGATTGAGCAGTGAATTTGTGTTTGGCTTTGTAACATGAGAAGCTAAATATGATGTCGATTTGATAGAAATGGACTTATTACATGAGGTAGTAAAACACAACAAGTTGGTTGCTGAAAGCAACAAGTTGCCTATAGATTAGATGCAAGGATGCAATGTAAAGAAAAAGATTGGAGAGGGATATAAGAAAATTGCATGTGTGGAAATCAATGTTAAGGGAATTGTATTTGTTCATTTATGAGCATTGACTGTTGTTTAGTGGCTTTTCATTTTGTAGTAGAAGTATAGTGAAGAGTGATTAGACCAATATGCATAAGTCGAACCAGATTGGCATGCATGATTGTTGCAATTTGTCCATATGTGGTCAAGTTGGGAGTTGTATAGAGTTGTTGCTTATTTGAAAAGTATTTGTAGTCCATGGCTGGCCATGAAATTATGAAATAATTGTGTAGGTGAGCTGGGCCTTAGAATATCAATATTTAAGTCCCCTATTAAAGTTGTAGGAACATTTGTGGGTATTGTTTGGACACGTTGTGGAGAATTTGCAATAACGATTTAATGTTTGCTTTTGGATGCTTGTACTTAGCGATTAGGTGCATGTGGAATTGTGTGCCTTAGTTGAAGATCACGTGTTATTTCAATGTCGTTGGTTTCGTTTAAGGTGTTGTTTGCAATCTGGAGAGATTTGAATGTTTGGAAAGTGATATCCTATTTTTGAATGTAATATTTGTTCTTGACATATGGTTCTTGTAGTCAATGGTGGATGGTGTTTCATTGCACCTTTTCGCAAGCAAATCCATATCAATGATACTACTTGATGTATCAATATTTTGATTGCTTTGTAGAAGATGTTGGGTATATGTTGGCAAAATTTGTGTTCATAATGTAAGATCTCCCATTTGGCAATTTTTTTTGGTATGGAAGCTTGTTGCGCATCACCATCTTCCCTCAAATGGAGCGATTGCTTTGTAACAATTTTCATAATCTACCACTTATTGAGGGCTCGTGAAATTGTGGATGAGAGTGTCTATTTCCAAATCTTCATCATCAAGTTCATTCTTCTCATCTCTGGAAGTCTTTGTTGTGAAATTTTAGAAGTCATCTATCTTGAGGTTGGGGGTCCTCTATCAAAACCACTCATTGTACACTTGTAAATAAGTGATTAGGCCAAATTAGTAGGCTACTTACACTTGGCTTGATGGTAGAGGTCCTTTGTCAGATGAATGGCAGATGTGTTATCCATGAACAGTAGCAGCGGCTTGTTGGAGTTCTCTCCCAGTCCGTCAAGGAACTGCTTGAGCGCCATGTAAGCTCGTTCGCCATTTTGGCTGCTACAACATACTCTACTTCGTAGGATGATTGCGCAATTTCCTACTGACCCATATCACAACTGCACCGGCTACTATTGTGCATCCTCCCGAGATGCTCTTGTAGTCATCTTTCAAGGATGCCCAGCTTGCATCGCTGTAGGGTTTGATCAAGAATCCTTCATGTTGAGAGAAACACAACCCATAATCTTCGTCTGTTTGAAAGTATTGCAAAATTCTCTTGGCTATCTTCCAGTGTCTAGGTCCTGGATTGATATTGAACTGGCTCATTCTGAAAACTGCATAAGCAATGTCAGGGCGTGTCATAAGCAATGTCAGGGCGTGTCATAAGTGATCCGATCAACCTCCTTGTAGGGCACGTTTTGCATGGCTTCCTGCTCTTCTACATTCTGCGGGCAGTCCTGTTTTGTCAGAATCGTTTCGGACACCATTGGTGTGTTAGCTCCCTTGCAGTCTGTCATTTAAAAATCATCAATGATTTTTTGGATGTATCTTAGCTAGTGAAGATACAACTTCTCTTCGTCAAGATCTCTGTCAATCTGCAATCCTAAGTAGCATCTTGCTTCTTCTAGGTCTAATATTTCAAAATGCTGTGACATATCATGCTTCACCTGAGCAATCAGATTGTCTCTTTTGGATAGAATCAAAGTGTCATCAACATAGACAACAATGATTATGATTTTTCCATCTGACTTTTGTGTAGACATTGTAGTCGGCCATCAATGGTTGAAATCCTAAGGATCTGAGGGTGTGATCCTTCTTCTTATACCACTATCTGGCAGACTGCTTCAGTCCGTATATGCTTCTTTGCATTTGGCAGGCGTAGTTGGCAAATGATGTACAAATGAATCTTGGAGTTTGGTCCATGTAGACCTCTTCATTCAACTCGCCATGTAAGAAGGCGGTCTTTTCATCCACTACGTGGATCTTGAGACTGTATGAGACTGCATATGCAAGTAATAGGCGTATGGATGAATGCTTTATGACTGGAGAAAAGGTTTCAGTATAGTCAACAATTTGGCCTTGTACTTTGATATGTTGCCATCAGGTCCATACTTGTATTTGAAAACCCACTCGCACTTTACAGTCTTCCTCTCTGCTGGTAATGGCTCCAGATTTCAAACTTTGTTCTGCTCCATGGAATTCATCTCGTCTTCCATTGTTTTGATCCACTTGTCCTTATCTGGACAGCTGATAGCTTTCTCATACATTTGAGGTTCTCCGCCAAATTCACAGAACTCTTCTGATATAGAAGCTGAACTGTCAAGCACAAATCTGATAGGTGCTCTTCTTTCTCTCATGGATTTTCTTGGAGAGTTTGCAGTCAGATTGATGTCCTTGCCTTTGTTGACTACTGAACTGTGGTGAGTAGTAGGTGTCCTGGGTACAGGTTGCATGTCTTGCTACTCGTCGTCTAAACAGTCACTATGTCCATCTGAAATTTGAACATCTTCTTCCGGATGCTCAAGGTCCGCTCCCTCCGTTCATGTTGGCAGGTCTCATGTTGGCAGGTCATAGTAGCCTCTAGTCAGGATTTTATAGCCGACTGGATCTCCATCAGCCATTGTCTTTGACTCATCAAATCTGACGTCTCTGACAGTCTTGATATATCTGTTGTCAAACATGTAGATCTTGTAGTATGATGAATGAACATCATATCCTACGACGAATCCCTGCTCCACCTTTTCATCTAGCTTCTTTATTTTCTGATCTGGAATGTGTGGGCATATGCGACGCATCCAAAAATGCGCACATGTGTTAGACTTGGTTTGTTGCCCCACCAAACCTCGTGTGGCATGGTATGTGCAACATTGGATCTACCTGTCCTATTTTGCAGGTAGTTGGCTGTAGCTACTACTTTAGCCCATAAAAAATTTGATGCCTTTGAATAGGCCATCATGGATCTCGCAGCTTCCATGAGAGTTCGGTTTCTCTCTCTGCCACACCATTGTGTTGTGGTGTGTAGGCTACAGTCTTCAAATGAAGTATGCCTTTGCTGGTGCAAAAAGCTGCAAAGCGTTTGGAGACGTATTCTCCTCCTCTGTTCGTTCTGTCCATTTCTAAGCCCAATTCATGAACTCTATGAATTTTTCCAGGGCCTCTGACTTGTTGTAAATGAAATACACGGCTGCAAACTCACTGAAGTCATCAATAAAAGTGATGTAGTACTTTGAACCTCCAGGGAGACCACATCAAATGGTCCACAGATGTCAGAGTGTACCAGTTCCAAGAGTTCTTTCATCCTAAAAGAGTCCTTTGGTGAATGGTATACGTGACATCTTGCCTTTGTTACAAGCATCACATGACTTCAAGCATGCTGCATCTTTGATATTGACTCCAGTGAATGCTCCACTCTGGCTAGCGTTGTATAGAGCAATTGTATTGATGTGATACATTCTCCTGTGCCGTAGAATATCCATTGATTCATTGATATGGTGAGCTTGCTCTGAAGATACTCGGATGTTGAGGTGATACAAGTTTCTCTTTCGCTTTCTTGTGGTGACAAGCTGAGTGGTTGTGGATTCAACCACTTCGCAGGTATCACCTTCAAATATGATTGCCATCTTAGCAACAAATAGTAGGTCCTTCTAAAGAGTGGTCACAATTCCTATGGTAGCTCGAGTTTCTACTTCTACCTACCTTGGATATTTTATTCTAAGATGGGTCTTTACTAAGCCAAAAGAGCTCAATTCATCTTTGGGATTTTTGGGACCCCTACTTACAACATTAGATAGATTTTTCCAATATTTTGACATTGTCATCGAGCCTTCTATATCTTCCTTTGGTGCTTAACCACAACACTCCAGTTCCGCTAACTTTGTGTCTAGAACCATCTCCCAAGATTATATATCTGGAAGATTCTGATTCTTGATAATCAGTGATCATGTGTCTTGTTGTCACGAAGTGTGACGTTGCACTTGAATCAAGAATTATTTCTTGTGTATCTGAAGTTGATGTCGCATAGACATCAGTAGACAAGTAAGCTACTGGGATCTTGCCGTTGTTGGCTCTGTCTTTGGCCATCTTAGAGGACTCGGGTCTCTCCACATAGGATGAGCTATTGTCGCTCTCCTGTCTGCTCTGAGCTTTTTTGTTTTTGGGATTTTGGTAGCAGTCAACAGTTGCGTGACCTTTTTTTGACAGTGGATGCACTCTTTTTTTGGATTGAACCAGCACTTATCAACAGTGTGGCCTTCTCATGTGCATCTCGTGTAGGTCTTCTTCTCACCATTTTGTTGTCTCTATTTATCTCTGCTCTTTCATTTGCCTTCTTTGGCTCTGACTGTTGCTTTTGATCTTGTTTTTGGTTTGACTCCCTCTAAGGCTTAAAATTCTCCTTTTGCTTCCCTTTGTTGCTGTAGAGAGCTTGATCAGATCTATCCTTGTCATCAAGGTGTTCACAAGCTTCCACCTCTCTCTGATCTTGATTACAGCCTTCTCAAGGGTCATTTGTGGGTCTTTAGCAAGCAAGGTTCGAGTCATCTGAAATGATCTTGGTAGAGCTCGGAGCAGGTATGTGAGCTGCTTTTCTACTGAGACTGCATTCTCTATTCCTGAGTTGTGTAATGAGAGGAACAGGTCCTTCATTCTTCTGATGAAGGAGGTGGGGTCAGCTAATCTTAGATTGGTCAGCTAATCTTCAAGAAGCATAATTTGGCTTCGTGACTTCATTTGAAATCTGGTTAGCAAAGTATTCCACATTTCTCTCGCATTGAAGAGTGTGGCTAGATCAAGCGTCAAGTTGTCTTCAATGGAGGAAGATAGGACGGTTACTACCTTGTCGTTTATTTCTCTCCATTCCCGTAGCTCTTTGCCAATGGTTGTGGGCATCTCTTCTGTGCCATCAACCTAGGGCTATAGACCTTCTCCTTTCAGTATGAGAGAAGTCTTCACCTTCCATGCTAGGAAGTTTGATCCTGAGGAGTCAAGGATCGTGCAGATCTTTGATTGAATGCTGCTAATGGATGTCATAGCCTGAAGGAATCAGGCAGAGCTCTGATAGAGGTAAAGGGTGGCTCCAATACCACTATTCTGGAATCAACCGCATCCTGATACCACTGATGGGAAGTTGGGATCTCGGGTTGAACCAGAGATGAAGGCCGGATAGTGCCAACTTGGTAGCCGTAGCTACTGCTACTGACTATGGTCTAATTCTCTTCCAAGCCCCATATCGCCTCCGACAATCTGTTGTAAAATTAAACTTGTAAACAGTAGATAATATTGAGTAAAACAACAACGGAAAAGTATCTACTGCTAGCATGCATTCCAATATTGCAGATCATACACATTATAGAACAGAACTTTGTGAAAATCGCTTCTATTGTTAGAACTGAATTTACAATATTTTCTCATCTAACTTGTAAAGTCTTCCAAGTCTAGTGCCTTTAGCAATAACCTTGCCTTTCTTCTTTATGTAACAATCTTTAGAAGGGATTCCCCACAAAAACCATTATCAACCATTTGTCCACAACACTAAGTAGATTCTTAGTGATGCTAGGAATGTGCAAGGCTCCTTTAACATTGACCTTTCTTGAAGATCCTAAGCACAAGGAGATAGAACCTACTCATTCTATATTACAAACATCATCATTGGCTGTAAAAATAGACTTGATAGGTCCTTCATAAGACAAAAGAGTTGAAAAATACTCTCTCTTGCTTGTCATGTGGGAATTGTTGGAATTCTATTCTCAAGCCCAATTCCATTAGGTAATGAGCACCCTGAAAAACTTGTTTATATTTATTCTTGAAAAACTACAAAAATAGAGGAGGCTCAATTTTCTACTTGAAGATCAAAAAATTCAGGATCGAATTTTTCCTAACCAATGTCAATCCCATCAATAAAGGATTTTTCGACCCTGGATCGGATCAGATGGAGGTGGAAAATATCCGGACGTCTTTGACCTTGGATTGGATCGAATCAACGGGTCTGATTTTCATGACCTTGGAAAATCTGAGCCTATGTATAAAATTCTGAACCTTTGTATAAATTCCAATCCTTTGTAAAATCTGACACTGCCAACTTAGACTTTTTTGATACTGTATCGACTTGAAAAATCTGAGATTTTCGATATTTTTAAAAGTCATAATTTCCAATACGAGATCGACTCGAAAAATTCGTAAATTTTTTAGTCATTGTATATTTTTTCGAGTCTTTGTAAATTTCGATACTGTCAACTCAGAAATCCAACCCACGTTGCGACGTTGACAGTCCGCCTACCTCTGTACAGACATTCACTGTAAAATGGCGGCTACCTAAAGGACAAATGTAGTTAATTAAGTAGGCCAATGTAAGCTTTCAATGTACTGATCATATGACCTCCAATCATCAAGGAAGATCTATTGGAGTCAGTGCTCTGATCAGGTTATCATCCTGCAGACATTATGTTGTAGATAACTAAGTTCACTTTTTCGAGTTTCAAGTTAGCCATCAACGAACTAAGCTGAAGACTGATTGCGCCCACTGATTTGCGCCCAGCTTCAAGCATTGTACTCAATTTTGATTATTATTAGACTGCATTTTGTGTTTACACTACGATTTTGTTCTATTGCGCATTGTTGTTATTCGATCCATCTTGAACTGAGCTTTGCTGGTAACTGATGCACTTCCGATCCACTACACCACCTGCTCCACTTCCGTTGCACCACATTTCCACTGATTCCTGACTTGGTATAAGAGAATTTGTCTCTATCAGATCTCTGTTAATCCGATACCAGTCGATCATCTCTAAATTCATCGATATCCTACATGGTATCAGAGCGGGTGTCTCAGTAATCTGCATTTCTATTGCAGATTCAGTCTTGTTTCTACCAAATCAGAAAACATAAAAAATTTGTTCTTGGCGGAAAAATAAACGGCAAAATTAAATCAGAGGCAATAATTTCTTACTGCTCTGAAACTAACCCTCACCTCTCTAGTCAGTACCTTTTGGACACTAATCAAAACCTACGTAAAAATCGGCGAAGGTTAATTCCCAGTCATTTTTGAAAAAACTACAAAAGATTGTCAAAAAAAACCCATAAAAATTGTATTTTATCTCCATCCCCTGGAAAATAACCCTCGCCCACCTTGATTGAGCTTAATCTGTACTAGAGGAGGCTAGTCTCAGCTCGGCGAAGGTTCTCTCTCTAGGATCTGAGAGAAAATTGTTAAAAAACAGCAAAAAAAACCCATAAAAATTGTATTTTCTCTACATCCCCTGGGAAATAGCCCTCTCTCACTTGGATTTAGCTTAATCTATATCAGAGGGGGATAATCTCATCTCAGCAAAGCTTATCTCTCTAGGATTTGAAAAAAAAACTGCCAAAAATAACAAAAAACTCATAAAAATTGTATTTTCTCTCCATCCCCTAGGAACCAATCCTCTTCCACCTACATTTAGCTTAATATGTACTAGAGAAGGCTAATCTCATCTCGACGAAGGTTATCTCTCTAGGATCTGAGAGAAAAGATCCTGCAGAAACTATCCATCAATAACTCTCGCAAACCTCATAAAAGCTATATCTATTCTAGATCCAGTTAATTTTGGAACAACAAAGGTTAGATCTCCTGAGATCTAAGGAAATCTCAGAAAAACAACAATAAACCACTAAAAATGGACAAAAATACACTAAAAATGACCATGTTCTCAAATTGGTAATAGTTGGATTATACTAGGTTTCAGCTACTAAATTTTTTCTCAGATAAGACACTCAGATCCTAAAATCTTAGAGAAATAGTCCGAGCGACTTGAAGGTAGTTCAGCACAAGATCCAAGGGAAAGCGCAATCACGCAGCCTTCAGATGGGAAGTGCACTTACAAGGGAAAGACTAAGGTTGATGATTGTCCCTCAACGAGCAAGTTTCAACCAAGGTCTGATTGTTTCACAATGCAACAGAACTCCAAACCAACGCTAAGTCCCTGTGTTACAATACTTCAAAAGCCAAATCTAGGGAATCCAAGCCAAAAAGGCCAATTATACAACAAGAACCAGCACCTACAACGACAACACCTTGTCCTCAAATTGTAATTGGTTGTTGAGGAAAGTCTTCAGGTTCAAGCATACCAAGAATACCTGGATAGAAAAAGTAGTCAAGCGAGCACGTCTTATCTACATTATGACTTGAGAGAGACAACGACAATACCATTTGGAGAAGGAGCGTCAACCTATCAAGATCATTATCAACCAGACTTACCTTGGGATCCTTTGATAGATGGCGTCGACTACCCATTTGTCAATGAACAAGGTTACCAGGCATGGCCACCAGAACCTTATAGGCATTAATGAAAATCTGGCAAAAGCCTAGGTTCTTGTTGATCAACAACCAATAAAGCCTCAGGTTTTACGTAAGTGATTACTTATTTACGCTTTTCCTAAAGTAGCTCATCACCAACAATAAACGCGTCGACAACTCTCTTCTACAACAAACGCAGGCATGTGCTGTGGGACTGGCACCTCTTTAGGTGGGGAATACTATTGGGTGCCTAGTGGGTCCTGCCACTAAACTACTGTTGGCCAAGCTTGCCAAGTGGGCCCACCACAACACTATACAAGTAGAGTAATAAGTGTGAGGGCACTAGCATCCTCCATGTATAAGCCCAACCCAATGAGCACAAGTAGCAAGTTGTAATTCCTAGAAATAAGAGACTAGGGACTTAAAACTCTAAAATGACATTAGAGGCCCTAAGTCAAGTTGCAAATAAAAAAGCCAAAATGGCCCAAATTAGAACTCACATGAATCATGTGAGTGCCCTTGTGATTTCTTAGCACCGTTAGATTTATGTTGTGTTTATTTGAAGGGCTTGGATTAGAATTTTTGCCCCAATGAAGTGGCCAATCAGAGTGAAGGAGGCTCACCTCTAAAAGTTATAAGAGGGAGCCATTTTCTTTGTATTGTATCTTCCATCTTCTTCTTAATAAAACTTTGCTGGTCTCTCTCTCTCTCTCTCTCTCTCTCTCTCTCTCTCTCTCTCTCTCTCTCTCTCTCTCTCTCTCTCTCTCTCTCTCTCTCTCTCTCTCTCTCTCTCTCTCTCTCTCTCTCTCTCTCTCTCTCTCTCTCTCTCTCGCACGAATGGTACTTTACTCTACCCTATGCACTATTTCATTTACTTGGAATTATGGGCTTTGCAAGGTGTATGACCCACAAAACGTTTTAGTGAGAAATGTTTAAACTTCCAGTTGCATTTATTACATTTTCAATGGCTAAGATCAGTTGTGCCTCATCCTATGGATGTAATTGGTTGCTTCCTCCACGAGTGGCCTTACCTATTAAGAAGGTAGCGGGCTTCTCATCACCCCCCACGCTCTCAGTCTCTCTTCACCTTCTCCTCCTTGCAAGAATAGATGTGGTGTTGCGGCGCTCTCCCTCATACCACTTTTTGGTTCCGACAGTAAGTGGGCTACACACTGATGTATTCTTGCTTTGGAAGCAGTTTATCAGTTGAGAAATCACAGTGCTATTGAGAGCGATGTAGCGCGGCATATAACATCACACCATTGATAATTCATGATGGCTTGGATTAGGCATGAAACATTGTTGCATATTCGCTGCCTATCGTTGATCATAGTATGGCTTTATTATATCTGTTTAGGAGAAGTCTTGCTTGCCATCGTTGGCCAGATCCACCTTGAAGCTAATCGCTGGCCAGATCCACTCTGAAGCCAATCGCTAGACATACACTTTGGATAAAAGCCTTTAAGCCATCGTTGGCTAGGAAACATCCGCGTTTGAGTAGTGGATAGCAGCGCGCTGCCTATCACTGCTCATACTCATTGTATGACATCTTCCAACGCATATATGAGTAGATTATCATTGGCCAGAAGAGTTGCGTCTCTTGGCATGCATGCTATCATAAAATGCATATGCCTCATGCATACTTTTTGCATTTCACTTGCTACTAATATGTGTATTTTGGAAGCAACTGATCACTGCTATCCCTGCAGCATACTCGCACACTAGCACGTGGTTTTGGGTATAAAGTTACGTAACCGCTATCAAGAAGTATATTGATACTATCCAGCAATGATTAACTAAGCATTCTTGACCACTTTGAATGCCAACGTTGAGCTCCACTTGTAATTTCTTTGCGTATGACTTCTATTATCATATTGAGCACCTCTTGATATGTATATGCTTTGATGGTACTTGTTATCATTTATGTTTGGCACAGTATAGCAGCAACGTAGTACGATTGTTAGTACATAGTTCTGGATTCTAACTTACCGCAAAAGAAGGTATGAATACTACCCTCGATCTTCCTTCTCTAAAGCTATACATGAGAATATAATGTGGTATACTACTACAAAAGCTTTGATAATGATTTTTTCAGAAGTTCAGGGTTATGACTATAACATATATGTATTGTGTATGGATATATGATGATGTGTATTAACTTGGACACATATATGGCCAGCTCACAAGAGTCATTAGCGTCTACCATCCAGGTTGGTATTTCTCGCATATGTAAGTGGATTTCTTTTACAAAAAAAATACTTCGGCAGCAAAAGAAACTGCCAATCATAATACGTACAAGATGTTGCTTACATTCGTTTTTTTGCATACCACTTTCTCTAGCATTCAATAACGCAGCGTGTAGGTTCACTACGATTTTTGTTTTTTAAACGACTACCCTCATTTATTCCATAAGTAAACGATTATAAATGCTATTGTCTTTATATGTGAAGTTTGATTGCAGTTTCCATTACTTAAAAAGTAGATTAGAAAAGTAGTCTTTTTGGTGAGTCATGTGAGAGCGCCCCACTATCAATCCACCAAGTGTCTTGATTAGAGATACCATCAAAGATAGACTGCTTTCTTCCTCCTCCTCAAGCACAAGATTGCCTTGATTGTCCTTCTCTTGGGCATTCTTCTTCTTGTAGCACTCGGATGCAAAATGTCCCTTTTTTCCACAAAAGAAACACTTTAGCTTCTTCTTATCCTTCTTGCTCTTGCCTTTGGAACTTGATGCTCCATCTTTGTTCTCCATCTCCATGTCTTGAGTCTTCTTGGATGGAAACTTCTTCTTCTTGCCTTTCAAAGAAAAGTTAGCTTTTTCATCACCATCATTCAAAGATAAGGAACTCATCCTACTTTTGATATGAAGCATTCTACTCTCCTCACTAACAAGCACACTTTGAAGTTTTTCATACTAGGAAGTGAATCTTGGATGGAAAAGGTTTGAACAAGATTAGAATAATCATCTCCTAATCCATTCAAAATGATTTGAACTAATTTATCATCTTTGATTTTATCATCTATAGAAGACAACTCCTTATTCAAAGATTTGATCCTAAAGACATAATTTTGGGCACTTTCACTACTTCCTTTCATGCTTTGAAGGATTTGATTCCTAAGCATGAGTATCCTTGAAGTGTTCTTGGATCCATAAATGGCTTTTAATGAATCCCATGCCTCTTTGGATGTGGTACAAGATGAGATTTCTTTCAAAAGTCATTACTTACATTCATTTTTATGCAATGTAATGCAACTCTACATCTCTTTTTGTATTTAGCCAATTCAACTCCTCCTTGAGGTTCTACTTCCACCTCAAGTACTATGTCATAAAGATCATGAAGTACAAGCAAATACTCCATTCGAACTATCCAAGTAGCATAATTTCTGGATGTAAGTCTTTCACTAGCTTCAAGCAAAAAACCACCCATTCATGCCATTTTTTAATGTGAAAAAGCACTAGAAACTCTTATGGTTTCTCTAAGAAATCTGAACCTAAAGTCTTCTAGCAATCTAGAAAGCTTATAGACTCAATCCTATCACTCATGAACCATTCTAGAATGATGGAAATCTAGATTCTAGTGTCAAACTTGCAAAATCACTCCTTAATCTATGATTTTTAGCAATTTCTCTCTTCAACCTCAACATACACTCAAAAAATCAGAGAAGATCAATTAGTGCGCCTAATTCAAGCTTCAATTTTAATTTTTTGGCTGATCTAATCCAAGAACTAATTAAGGGATTAGATTTAGTATAGAAAATGCTTGATTTTGCACTAGAAATAACTCAAATTGGGTATGTGAGTCAAATTCTACAAATTTTTGAAATTTCTCAGTAAAAACCGGAGTTGTATGGCCTCACACGTGTGAAAAGGGTTCCTACAGCCCACAACAAGATCTGGACCAAAAATTTTGAGGATAGCTATCAAACCCAACTCGCTACACAAAATTTGACTAGTTTCCAAAAAACTGCTAATTTTGGCTTTGATTTGGATTAACCCTATCAATTTCAACAAAACCTCTTGTACTAGGCTTTGATACCATGTGCAAAAAGTACAAAAAGGACCAAGAGTGGATCCTAATCTGATCCTCGAGAGGGATTGGTTGTCAGATTACTTGATTTATCAATCTACTTGAGATTAAGATCAATCTAGATCAATCTAGACACAAAATCCTAACAAGAACAATCATTAATTGAAGGTAGGTGTACTTTCTGGTTTTACACGTGTGAAACATTGTCTAAGTACGGACTCCAACCTGAAAATCAAGTACACAAATGCATTTGACAAATTCACAGAGTATATGAACTGGACAAAAAGATGCACAAGAAATAAGGTGGAGCAGATTTGAACATATAGGGGTGGAGAATACATCTCAAACCGATTCACTGATTTCTGCAATGATCGAGGAATCATTCACAGAAGGGCAACATCCTATATATCGTAGCACAACTGTGTTGCAGAAAGAAAGAATAGGACTCTCATGGAAGCTGCTAGGTGCATGATGGCCTATTCGAAGGCTCAAAGAGTACTGTGGGCTGAAGCAATAGCTACAGCTACTTACATTCAGAACATGATAGGAAAATCTGGTGTTCCTCATACAACACCACATGAATTATGGTGGGGTAGAAAACCCAATCTGACTCATATTCAAATCTTTGGTTGTGTAGCATATGCACATGTTCCCGACAAGTTTCAAAAGAAGCTTGATGAGAAAGCAGAACAAGGATATCTTGTAGGATTTGACAATCATTCGTCATATTACAGAATCTATATGCTAGAGACAAACACAATGAAGACAGTCAGAGACGTCAAATTCGATGAGAGCAGAACAATAGCCAACAATGAACCTGTTAGTTATGAAATCCTTGGAAGAAAATATTATGATCTACGAACCACGACAGAGGGAGCAGAAGACGAACACTCAGACGAAGATGTTCGAGTCGCACCTCAATCGAGCAACGAATCAGACGAAGAAAGATTCGCATGCCAGCCTTGTGAAGAATTGCCAAAAATTGGCAAATCTAGCTTGATCAAAAACCATGTAGAATAGTGTAAATTGTGTACACAAGTGGGTCCCACACATGTGAGGCCATGATGCCACATGGGAAACCCATCCTAATGTAGGTTAGGTCAAGTCAAGGGAGTTGGTCATGTCTATTTGGTGGTCATCCCTACTTTATAGGACCTACACCTAAGTTTAAGGTGAAAATTTGACCAACTAGCTACCTACCAAGCATAACTCTAGGAAATAGACTAGGGTTTCATTTTAGGTCAAGGAGAGTGAGTTAACTTCCTTATTACATGCTGGAAATCCACCTAACTTCAAGAAGGAAGTCGAATTTGCTATGTATTCCCTCTCTCCATAGTGAGAAGATAGAAAATTTTTGGAGCTCATTGGCAATCTCAAGCTAGTTCACTATGTACATTGAGTTTTTGTGATCCAAATGAAACCAAATCAATTTCTACTTGTTTCTCAGGTTGAAGGCCATACTACAGCCTTTAGTACACACGTGTGGGCTCGTATTTCAATGTTTATCAATGCTTTTGATTGTTAATGCTTGTTGTTTGTCAAATTGCCAATCTAGATCAACTTTTTTGTGTCTAGTTTTTTGATAGATTGTTAAGCAAGCATCCAATCACTCTTGTGGATCTTTTGTAGATCCATTTATGGTCCTAAAGTACAGTACTTTCACAAGCCTACTACTACAACACCTATAAATCGAAGTGGTTTTGGACCTAGCAGAACAGATAAAGGCAAGAGCATTGCAATACTAGAAGGATCTCCTAGAAAATCAACGAGAGAACGAAGAGCGCCAACAAGGTTTGTTCCAGGTAGCTCAGCTTCTACATCTGAAGAGTTTTGTGGATTCAGTGGAGAACCACAAACATTCGAGGAATCAATTGAATGTCTAGACAAGGACAAATGGATCCAAGCCATGAATGATGAGATGGAATCCATGAAGAAGAATGAGGTATGGACATTGCAGCCATTACCAGATAAGCGAAAGACTGTACAATGCAAGTGGGTATACAAGCTGAAGTATGGACCGAATGAAAAAGTATAAATCTAGACTTGTAGCGAAGGGTTTTTCTCAGAGGTATGGTGTCGACTATGTTGAGACCTTCTCTCCAGTCATGAAACATTTGTTGCTACGCCTAGTGTTTGCATATGCAGCCGCTTATGATCTCAGGATTCACATCGTGGACGAAAAGACAACGTTCTTACATGGTGAGCTAGACGAAGAAGTCTACATGGATCAACATCCAAGCTACATTTCGAACTCACTTCCTACTTATGCATGCAGAATGCACAAGAGTATCTACGGTCTGATGCAATCAGCATGACAATGGTATAAGAAGAAAGATCAAGCCCTGAAATACTTAAGATTCAAGCCACTAATAGTTGATTTTAACGTTTATGTAAGAATTACAAATGGGAAGATCATCATTGTAGCTATATATGTGGACAGCACCCTGATACTCTGCAAAAGTGAAAAACTTATTGTCGACGTGAAGTGCGACATCTTGAAACATTTCGAGATTGCAGAACTAGGAGAAGCCAGATGTTATCTTGGCTTACAGATTGACAGAGACTATGATGAAGGGAAATTGTACCTTCATCAGTCCAGATATACCCAAAAAATCCTAGAAGATTTCGGGATGATGAATTGCAAAGGAGCAAATACTCCAATGCTTGCAGGAACAATCTTGACGAATGAAGATTGTTCGAAGACTAAAGAGGAAAGAGAATTGATGCAACATACACCATACATGAAGCTAATCAGATCACTTATGTATCTTGAAGATAACACACGCCCTGACATTGCTTATGTCGTGTTCAGGATAATTCTATCTTTTGCATGTAGATTTTGCTTGATTCAATATTTTGCATTTTTGGTGAAACCCTGAATTTGATAGGATCTCTTGATTTTAACTTGCTGGACTTTTTCAAGAGTGTGTTTCAATCTTAGGTGTTGGAAAAAGCTCATCATATTGTAGAAAAAATTATTGGGAATT
This sequence comes from Diphasiastrum complanatum, assembly GCA_029204225.1. Taxonomy (NCBI): domain Eukaryota; kingdom Viridiplantae; phylum Streptophyta; class Lycopodiopsida; order Lycopodiales; family Lycopodiaceae; genus Diphasiastrum; species Diphasiastrum complanatum. The sequence goes on from CM055096.1 coordinate 45,153,648, forward strand.
CTCCTTCAGAGAACACAATGAAAGTTTGAATAAGTCAAACTAATATCAGTGTCTTCAGTCATGTCTGATTCCGGTCTATGTACTAATAGAGCAGTTTCTACTTTTATTGAATAAAGCGAGTAGATTTAGAAGACATATGTGTGAGTGTGATAGTTAAATTCATAAATCAGAAATAGCAATAAAACACCAATGAAGTAAAATATATTGATAATTTAGATCAATTGATCATTTTCTTCTTCTGATTTGGATTGTTTTATCTACAATCTGTCTTCTTTTGTCTGTCTTATTGCCTACTTATAATGAGTAAGTGTACATGTATTTATATTGTCATAGGATCGGTCTCTTGGCCTTCTTCCTTCTGTGAAACAGTCAATCTAACCGTTAAGACAATTGATATACAATGACGTTCTATTTCCAGGTTCGACAGTTTCTCTTTCGAGTTCATTTATCTTTCGAACAAGAATAAAGGTTGAATGAGAATAAAGATCGAACATGAATAACAATTTGCAACATAAACTCATAAGGAGTACATTACATGATGCCTCCTAGTAGGACTTCCCTTTCAACATTAGCATGACCATCTCTCTGGCCAGTCGTCGCTGAAGGCTCTATATGGGCACGAATAGAGGCACGGTTGTTGCTGGCCGTCTAAGTAAGAGACAACAACAAGTGCATCGATTTTATGATGAAGGGAGTGCACTAGCCTATGAGGACTGGCCAAATTTCTGCTTACTATTTTATAGAGGCCTTCAAGGCCATATACACTCTGCCATTTCCATCTGGAGCTTTGGCAACATGCTATCTCTTTCAAGTTCTTTTACTATGTCACTCAAAAAGTCTAGGAAAAACATCTGTATGCAGACATTGCTCCATTGAAAGTGAAGTCGTCCCGACTCTTGGTTGACTGCAAATGCCAGAGTAGGGCCAAGCTCGCTATATTCCAGATGGCAACAGGCCCCCTTTCACTAGAACCGTTTTCTTTAGGACATTCGTTGGCTGCTTGAAGAACGAGTAGGGATAGGGAAACAACAACGCATTTCCTTTCTTGTAGACTCGTGAAGAAGACACTGGCACTTCATGGATGATCAGACGGAACTGACCAACCAATGTAGGTGGTAGTTGGTCTCCGCAGGACATTTGCAATGATCGGTTAGCCGCTTCAATGAAACTATCAGGATTTGAAGAACTGGGGATTTCTCATATGAACAGTGGAATGATGGCAAATAGAGAAATGGAAGGAAGAGGGGAGGTGGTGATGACAACGGTAGATGGTGTGGGCGATAGGCATGAGGATGGATGCAGATGTATGGCAAGTGGCTGGTTGAAGAAGGAGACTAATTTTCCAATGCTTGTACTTCCATCTTCTGAAGGATCTTCGTCGTGACTAGGGTACTTCTTCTGATTGTGTCTCTTTGGATTGCCCATCTGCTTTCTTAGCCTTGTCATTATCATCTTTGGTTTTGTGACCTTGGCTGTCAATCTACTAATGTTGTTGTTGGCAATGTAACTGAGAGAACCTGTTGCAAGATATTGATGTCTCTTATCTGGAGCTGTGGGAATTGCATGTCGATTGGGAAGCTGGCTACCATCTTCTTTGGTAACTTTATCGGCCATGTACTTACAACAATGCAGAGTCTCTATTTGGATGGTTCCTTTGTCCGAATAAATGCTGAGTTGCTGACAAGAGTTATACCTAGGAAAGGAATGTCCGAAGATGTTGTCAGTGAAGGAGCTGTCTACAATAGAACATACCTAAGGACACGCTTTGCTAACCTTGGCAACCATATTATCGGCCAATTTCATGAGGCTAAGTGAAGGGCAATTCAGAGACAGATTCAGCTAGACGAGAAGATATCACAAAGACTACAAATGCTCCAGATTGAAATGTATATATTGTATATAATATAAAGACTTTTTATCTTTTACGATTGTTCGAGATCCATTATGGAATGTGTTGAGGAAATATCTTCTCTGATGTGTTGCTGATGTCGATTGTTTGCAAGGACACTTTACATTTGAGGGAGGATATGTAATACCCTATTACATGCATATTTTTGTGAATTGTTATTTTTTGATGCAAAACCCCAACGAACCTACTCAATTCATGAAGATAACCATTTTATATGAAGAAATTTCTAATGGAAGCGGCAATGACAAGGTTATTCAACAATACATCGAAGATAAAGACATGTACATAAATAATTCTAAAGGAAGGACTATGTCTCGAAGGGCAGTTATGAAACAGCATGAACCTTAATAAGAAGGCTAGCGCTAAGGGCAGAACATTCCAGAAGATTCATTTATTACACCTCAAGCAAACATTGCAACCTTCCAGGTGCTTGCTTCTCATTGGAGCAAAGTCGTGTGACAAGGATGCCACCTAGGAATTGAACACTTGTAATTTTTCTATTGGATGGAATTAGTTAATTAAATTAAATAAGAAGCGGCATATCAGTTACTAAAGAGTTGTGCATTTTCGCACTCATTCCCTATATGTACACCACTTACGCTTCAATACAACTATCGAGTTTTTCAGGAGATCACAGAGAGAGATTGAGTCTTCAAGTTTTCCTGCTCTCTGCTTTCATAAGCTTTCTACTTGCTGAGTTCTTCTGTTTCTGACAGTTGGTACCTTGTCGGATGTGCTTGTGATTGTAACTCAGTAGTCAGTCGTCCATTTAATCAGTAGTCAGTTGTTCTTTTGAATGAGCACATTCTATTGTTGGGGACAAATTGTCGAACTACATTTGGATGGTGTTGAGACATTTGTATGTTTCTCTGGCTTGGTTTATCTAATGCAACAGAACTTGCTTGTCCGACAAACTTTATTAGGTGCATAGACCGATAGATCGGTCTAGCTGATAAGTCGGATACACTAATCAGCAATGCAACATGTTCGATATGAGAATAGTCGGCATCAATATCTTTTGCTTTTGTATGTTTGAAACCACATCCTAACCGATGATACTGGTCATTGAAACTTCTAAATGTCCGTTGACAACCAGCTTCTAATCCAAGAATATTAAATGAGTTAAAAACATCTAAAATCACAATATTAAGCAATCTCTTTGGGGAACGACAATCTTTTATACTACATATCCTTACAATTAAGATAAGTATATCGCAACACAAGTAGATAAATGATTGAAAATTTTGGAGATCAATTCGAAAGGTGAGCTGTTTTTAATCAAAAATTTTGTAAGCCTAGTATATAAGATAGAGGCTCTGGTGGCCCTTCCAAGGAGGAATTTGAAATTCAAGCAACTTAAACACTGGTTCAACTTGTTGATACCACTGATTCATTGTGTCATCTTCACACAGAACGAGTTTGAGTGATTAAGGCATATCTGGAATCTCGTCACTATGATCTGAATCCAATTCGACCATTTTTGAAAAGATTTTTTAATATTTTGGAAGTTCTCTAGAGTGTTGTCGAATGAAATCTGGCTTCTACAATGGCGGATGCAAATCATCCGGGGATAGTGGCGGTGGAGGATGAAAAAGGACGGTCAGAAACTGGTGGATGAAAACTCGGATGAGAACTCGGCGGCTGAAAATGTTTCGGATGCAAAATGGTATGTTTAAGAGTCATGCCAAAGGAAGTGAATCTTTGACATCGTCAGATGCTATTGGCTTAGTTGGATCAAATGCTAAAGGAGGTAGGCAATCATCCCATCTTGTTGGAATTCTTGCTAGTAGGTCAAGTCTTGCACGTAAATTGTCGATTGTCTTGCATCTGAGGAAACATTTGCTCAGAATGTCATAAGGTGATTTTGTCCAGAATAATATAAATCAGTTTAGAACTCTACTAGAGCAGATGGCAGTCATAGGTTCAGCGATCGAAGATTTTGACATTGTCATGACCTTACTTTCTAGCATGCCATCCTCTTATGAAAGTTGAACAAGTATGGAGGGGATGGTTCTGTAGAAAAAAGTAAAAAAAAACAAGTTGTAAGTTTTTTTTTGTAGTTGAGAGGAACAAGTGTTGCAGCCAAAAGAAATTCTTCTTATTTGTATACATAATACAGAAAACTTTGTTCTCTTATTTCACTATATCATGAGGGAGATTATTTCAAATGAAAATGGCATAGGGTGTGCAATGGAAGAAGTCTACCTTCAATAGTATTAAAGAAAAATCAACATGTGATTACAAGAATGAAAAAGCTTAACCTCAAGCTCTTTGTTCATTAGTATCTCTCTAGTTAATTTTTATGAGTTACAATATTGAGTTGAAGTAAACTTTGCTTAAGTTGATTCAGGCAAATGTATGTTTAAGCTGTAGTCATTTTTTAATTCAATAAATATAGATATCGATAGTGGGCATACTAGCTACAATTTGTTGAGTGATTTCAAAACAATATTTTTACGTACACAATAATTTTAGATTTAAACTCCTCTAGAATAATGGTTAAAACTCCCAAAAAATACAATGTACTTCTATTCGTAGTGTCAACAATCTTTTTAAAAAAACTCTAGTTGTTGCTTCAACAAGTCTATAACAAAGTTTTCTCAAAAAATGAAAACTTGTTTAGTTTTGTTCTAAGTATTAGTACTATTGTTTTCTAAAATCCATGATGAGGTTAATGACAACAACAACTAAGCAACTTTTCACAATATAATGATTAAAACTTTTGGAATTTTTGTACGCCTAAACATGTACTTTCATCTAATGAAATCAAGTGCAATGTGTAAATAACTCTTAAGGCATGTGCATAGATTGAGTGATATTCCACCCATTATGTTGACACATCATGATGACCTAGTAGTTTTTTTACATCATTCTAATGTTAATGTCGGTAATGAACTATCTTGACATTGTTGACTCACATGATATGATACATCTATTCGAAATTCGCTTACACCCAAGGTTATAATATCCAACATACATGCCATTGCTAAAGATTACGTAAGTGGCAATTTAAATGATCAAAATCACATCAAGATTTGACATCATGGAGTGTAAAGAATCTCCATTTAGTTTCACAAAAGTATAAAAAATGCCACCAATTTGGCCTTCACATAACTAGAGACAAGTTACATAAGGTTCATACATAACCTATAACTATTTAGTAGATATATCAACATAGACTCATGTGTTATTTTCATGTTGTCAACCTTCTATTCAGAAGTGGAAATATTTTCACTCATAAACGTCAAATTTGGTGGATGAACCCTTGTTTTGTAAGGCATGCGTTGCACTCTAAATGAGTCATATGTGTAACAAAGTCGATGTTTTATATTTTCTTGCATACACGTGTGCGCGCGCACACACACACACACACACACACACACAAAAGCGGAAAGCATGCAACAGTAACAAAATTTGAATGCAAAACCAGACAGTAATTTATTTAGATGATGTTGGTGAGCACAAAATCAATAGCGGGCGAAACCGTGTTCTCACAAAGCTAACTACAATCTGTAACAACTATGAGCTTATTCTGACAATCAATCTGAAAGGAAAGAATCAATGCTTGAAAGTATCTATTGTGCCTATCTCTTATAAGTTGGCATCTTGACATCTATGGGCGCTCGAGCGTATGCCGAATCAGCTTACATTGTTATTAACATGCATTATTAATTGATTATTGTGCAGATGTATGTACAAGAAGATGGCATGGAGCCATTTGTGCCGTCTGGAATAGATCGTGGCTGATGTTGTCATTGTCCAAGTAGTACAAGAAGTGGACATGAGAAGACTTCGACTATTTGGAGTCGAGAGTGTCACTGTCAATATTTTAAGTCAGAGCAGTCCGACAAGTCGGGTGACTTCGACAAGTCGGACTACCATTCTCTTGCTTTTCTTTGATAATAGAGCATTTTTTGTAGACTGTGCGACAATGCGTGTAAAACTGCAACAATATGAATGGAACTAGATTAACATGGGATTTAGGAGAGTAGAGGAGTAAATCCAACACCCCCCCTTTAATCTGGATCTGTGAATGCCTTGATCTTTAAACTAAGCACTGCACAAAATTTGTTGTGTGCATCTATGCTCAAAGCCTTGGTAAACACATTCGCAATCATGTTATGCATCCTAAAGTACGCTAAGCTTACCTCTTTGTCGAGAATCTTACTTCTTACATAGTGACATTGTATCTCAATGTGCTAAGCGTTACTCCTAGAGTGAAATTTAGGGTTGGCCGATAAGGCAATGGCGCTCTCATTATCATAAAACATAATTGTAGGAGTGTGCTGATTCAGATTAATATCTGACAGTAAATATCTCAACCAAATTGTCTCTGTAATGGCTTGAGAAGCAGCAATGTAGAAGTGATGTGGTGTTAAAATTAGAGCAGGTCATGCACAAAGCAGTCAGGTGAAAGAAAGTAAATAGATTATCTGGAAATCAAGTTTAAGCCAACAGAGGTTGAGAGACCACAACAAAGGGTGAGAGATGATTCGGTGCTTTTTCTTTTTTTGTGTGTTGATCTTGTGAAGGTATAGGGCAGTAGCTGTGAGTTGTTGGAGATCCTGTTAGGAATTTGGTCTGTAGCTCTAGTTTTGAAGGTTGTGTTGATCTTGTCAAGGTCTGGGACAATAGCTGTAACTTATTGCAGATTTGGTGTTTTAATGTGACTTCGAGTTCTCCAACTTGTAGCTGCGAAGGCGCTGTAATTCTTCTGCAAATTTTGGGCAGATTATCAGAGGTTGGATAGAATAGCTGTAGATTACATTGCTTGTTGTTATATTGTTAGCCAGCTGCATCATGCAAGACTATGCTGAGTATTAATTTTTTTTTCATAAATTTCGATTTGATATTCTGATAAAGACATATTCTACTCGTAGTGCGTTGTCCAATTTGTTTTTTTTGTAGTTGATGGAGTTGAGCTGATTTGTTTGAGCTTCGATGATAGGATTGATTGCGCACTACTGTTTTAAGCTTTTTTCTCAGCTTTTTAAGAGCTATATTCTAATAGATTGCTTCCGTTTCATTCTGGAAGACGAGTAGCCATACTTGCTGGCAGTATGTAAAAAAAAACAACACCTTGTTTCTTTGAGAAGCTGAGCATAGCGTCATTGAAAAAGCCGATGCTGCACTCATTAATTAGCCTTATGGCCAATCACTTCGCCTTCACCTGATCACTCATCATCATCGTCACCATTCAATGTTCCTACTTAAAACTGCACTTATTCATTCTATCTGAATAATTCTAAGCTAATATGTTACTCACCATTACCTAATCCTTGCATTTGGTAGCACAGATGATTAGTGTGATGGCAGCAGTTGGGAGTTGGGACATCACTGGGAATGGCTTGCCCTTCTTGGGCATCCACACCAACTTGTGCATGATCCTTTTATTCTTGTACACTTTACTGCTAAGTAAATTCATCTGAAGCGGTTTTGTGGCATGTTAGGGTTAGCTAAAGTCACATTGCCCAATTCAATCTAAAGCCATGGGATCTCTTGAACCTAAATTTAGTGTCATCATGCTTTATGTTTAATAGATGGTGTTTCACAACTAAGCAAAATTCAATGCCTTCCAAGACGATTCACAATTCAAATCAGATTCTCTAGACCTCTTTTTCTCTAGAAATGTCTGACTTTTTCAAGTTCACATTATTCTAAAAGAACAAGGGGTTTCTATAACTTTAGATTTGCAGTACAATAATTCATGTTGTCAAAAACTAAGTTGTATGGAGTCATCTTGTAACTATGCTCAGCGCTAGTTTTTCACAAAAAAAGGATGGGTCTTTGATTTCAGACTAGTTATATTGCAATACATGTATTTGTAGGTTTTATGCCAAGTTGATCTTGGATGTTGGAATTACCTCGTGACTTTAGAGCATTTGTAGTTCTTGGAGTTTTGAAGTTGATAAATTTCTGATGTATTGTATGTTCAAACTCACGAGAGCTCTTTATAAGTCTCTAAGAATCGTGATTTTAGTTCCCAATTGTTTTGTTTTCAAAATTTGAAAGCAAAGATTTGGGAAACTTCAAAATATACTCAAAATTGGAATTGAAAGCAAAAAGCCCCACAATTTAAGAAAAAAAAAAAACACAACGAAACTTGTCAATTCCAGTTGATTTGAATTAATTCAAAACATCTAGATGTTGATTTCATTGGCTCTTGAACATATATGAACTAATTCGAATTTGAATCTAATCAAATTAAAAAAATTCCCTTCCAGATTCTAGTCTTTCTAAAGATTTCAAATTTTTTAAGATTTCTTGATTGTTTTTAGCAAGAGCTCGATTTGAACATTTTGAAGTAAGTTTGAATTGATTTAAATCATCTGGATTCGAATTACCTGGAAAGTGTTAGAATTTAGCAATTTTCACATGGTTTTTGATGAATATTAGACATCTATGTGGATCCACACGTGTGAGGACCTGTCCACACGTGTGAAATGACACTTGTAATATTCAGATCTATTTTGATTAGCTTTCATTTGAGTCTAATATGACATCTCCTAAATTATAGGAGTTAGGTCCTAGAATGTAGGAATCTAGAAGGTCAATACAAACCACCAATGGATGATGTGGCAAACTTGATAGATCTTATCCAAAGTGGATATGGATAAGTACAATGAGCTGTCCTACACGTGCTGGATGCAGCTTAGAGAGAGATTATGGTGAATTTGTACTTGATCCATGATGGATCCATTATTGAGCTAATGCTGAGAAATCTTGGTTTGTGAAGCTATCATTGTGTTTTGACTCTCTTAAGCACTTTCTTTGTGGATGAATGCTTTATAAATGATAAGTAAACCATTTCTCTGTTATCAGGTCGTATAGTTGCTGTACTTCACACGTGTGAAGCCGTGGATCATCTTTTTTTATTGTTCTTGCTTGGAAACACAAAGATTGTCAAGTAGAAGCTAGATTTGGAAGCTAGTCTTGATATAGATCAAGATCCCAAGCTACCAATCACTCTTTGTGATCATTTGTAGATCAATCTCAGTCCATAAACTCTGAAATTTGACATGGTATCTGAGCCAAGTCAAAGATCTTAGTTGATGATCCAACAATCTTGATTTTGGTGACAACATTGGTGCTAGAGTCACTTTGAAGGAGGGCGACCTTTCCTAATAGTTTACTTGTGATGTTGAGGTTCAGATTAGTGTGTAAAGTTCAGAAGTACTTCTCACACGTGTGAGAGGCTATTGGAGTTGTACTTTCACCAAAACTTTGTGTTTTTTCAATATTTGAGCTTCAAACAAGTTGTGTAGAGTGAAACTAGTGATGTGCTTATGAAAAACCATTGTTTCCATTATATATTTGATGAGTGAATGGTGTTAGAATCTTATTAAACCTACAAATCCTTGTGAGAGAGTTTGAGGCTTATGTTTTTAGTTCAAGAGTGAAACTAAAACCAATTCTAAATATCATAGGAAGGCATTGGCACTTCCAAAAATCAAATCCAAGGTTCTAAGTGAATAGATTGTGTTGAATACACTTTTCCAAATCTTTTTGAGTTCAAGATCATTATAGATCTTGCTTTTTGAGTCTAGTAAGATTCAAGAAAGTAGCATTTTAGCTAAATTCTGAGAAAGAAAGAAGGAAGAGCCTTTGAATAGTACATTTGTTGAACTTGTTACTAGTTAGAATGGGTTCAATTGGAGCCTATCTTCTTGAGGCTAGTGAAAGGCTAAATTCTAATAGTTATTCAACTTGGAAAGTAAGAATGGAGTCACTACTAGTGCTCCAAGATATGTTTGATCTTGTCATAGGAGAGGAAGAAGAACCTCAAGGAGGTCAAGATCAAGTGAGGTACAAAAAGAGAGCTAGACTAGCATTACATTGCTTGAAAATGAATGTTAGTAATGAACTTCTAAAGGAAGTAGCATCTTGTACCTCGGCCAAGGAGGCATGGAACTACCTCAAAGGGATTTATGAATCCAAAAATACCTCTAGAGTGCTTATGATTAGAAATAAAGTTTTTCAAAGCATTCGAGGGAGTGATGAGAGTGCTCAAGAGTATGTCTTGAGAATTAAATCTCTCAACAAAGAACTTTCCATCATTAGTGAGGGTATTCATGATGATGAACTTGTTCAAATTCACTTACCTCTTACACTTTTATAACTTCTATGTTTGATGAGCCAAGTTGCTTTGAAGAAGCTATGGAGTCACAAGAATGGAGGGATGCCATGCAAAAGGAGTATGATGCTCTTATGGAGAATCATACATGGAAGCTTGTGGATCTTCCTCGAGGAAGAAAGACACTTGAGTGCAAATGGATCTATAGATTGAAGTACAATCAAGATGGGAGCATCAACAAACACAAGGCAAGGCTAGTGGCAAAGGGGTTCTTGCAAACCAAGGGAGTAAATTTCGATGAAACTTTTGCTCCTGTTGCTAAGCTAGTTTCCATAAGGTTGATTATTTCTCTTGCAACTACTTTCAATTGGCCTCTATTTCAACTTGATGTGACTAATGCTTTTCTCAATGGATATTTGGAAGAGGAGATTTTCATGAGGCAACCCGAGGGCTTCATCAAAGAAGATCAAGAGGAAAAAGTGTGTTTGTTGCTAAGAATCCTTTATGGGCTTAAGCAAGCACATAGAGCTTGGTACTCTAGGTTGAATACCTTCTTAAACTCTATTAAGTTTGTTGTAAGTGCTTATGATCCTTCTTTGTACTTAAGATTTAATGATGATAAAATCATCATTCTCATTTTGTATATTGATGACATTATCCTTAGTGGAAATGATCTTGATGATATACAAGAAGTGAAAGTAGCATTGTTTAAGGAGTTTAAGATGGTAGATCTTGGTAATCTTCATTTCATATTAGGAATAGAAGTTTCAAGAGGCAAGGATTTGAGTTTTATTTGTCAATCCAAATATGCTTCTTCTATCTTAGAAAAGTTTGAAATGAAAGATTGTAAAGGAGTAGAAACTCCTATGGAGCAAAATGTAAAAGTTTCCAATAGTGATGATGAAACATCCTTTGAGGACATCACACTATATAGGAGACTTGTAGGCTCCTTGATCTATCTTACTATAACTAGACCTGATCTAAGTTATAGTGTAGGAAAACTAAGCCAATCTATGCAAAATCCATTGATTTGTCATTGGAAAAATGCAAAAAGGGTGTTGAGGTACATCTCGGCCACCAAGAACTTTGGCATTTTATATGATGGATCTAATCTAGCCTTAAGGGCATATTCGGATGCTGATTTTGTAGGTGATAAGGTGGATAGGAGGTCCACAAGTGCTTTTGTTACCTTTCTTTGCAATGGCATAGTGTCTTGGCTTTCCAAAAAGCAAGATACTATCTCTCTATCTTCAACCGAATCGGAATACAAGGCACTAACATCCACAACAAAGGAGATTCTATGGTTGAAGAGGCTTTTGGTGGAATTACAAGTCATGGAAGCCGAGGAGCAGCCAACAATATTTTGTGACAACCAATCAAGCCCAGCATTAGCAACCAATCCTACATTCCATGCAAGGAGCAAGCACATAGAGATTGCTCACCATTTTGTGAGGGAAAAGGTTCAAGCAAAGGAGATCAAGCTACATCATGTGTCTTCTTCTACTCACTAAAGCCTTGCCAAAGGCTTCATTTATCAAGTTAAGATCAGCCTTAGGTGTTGTAGATAGATGTACTATAGTTGTATCATGTAAAAATTGAGGAAGTTCTCCTCTTGGAGAAGAAAGTTGTAATCTAAGGCTATGTGTCCGAGTATCCATCATTGGCCTTTGAACTCTAATTATTCCCATCTCTATCTTTTAGTCATTTACTAAGAATCTTACGAAACAGACTTTGGCATGATGTGGTCACGTTTTTTAGGTTCATGTTTAATAATAATTATAGCTAAAGGCTAAAAGCATGGTTTGGTGGTACAAGATGGATTGTCAAGGACACTACCTTTTTTGGGTACAAATGCACTCAAAAAAATGTTTATTGTTTAACATTCTAAACTAGGTCCACTAGAGATATGAAGAGACTATGATTGTTTGTAACAAATTTGTAGGTGTGTAAATGTAATAATCGCTTAATAATTACTTCTGTTGTGGGACAACAGGCCGTCGGCTTCTCTCTCTCTCTCTCGCTCTTGCTCACGCTCTTTCGCAATCTAGCTCACTCTCTCTCTCTCTCTTCGCGTTCGAAAGATCTCTCGCTCTAGCTCTCTCTCTGATCGTGTTCACAAGATCTCTCGGTATTAGTCTGATATACCTCTTTCTTGCTGATCGTGCTCTTTTTGATCGCACTACAGCTGATCCAGGTCTTTCTTGTTGATCGTGATCTGTTTGATTGAGGTCTTTTTCTGATCAATTAGTCTATGCACAGAATAGGAGACGATTCCAGCATGGATAGTTTTCAGGACAATAATATATATTTCACAAATTCAATTCCGGATATTCTAGCAATTTTACCTATGAGACATACGCAAGTGATCCCAGCATGGAACCTCGTCACTGCGCCGACAAAGTTGCAATGAGGGACTATCGAGCTGGTAAGATATGGGAACAGAGATTGAAAGAAATTTTTTTTAGGAGTCTTGGAGATCAACCTTCAGTAGATGACGTCAAAAACGAATATGTTTAGCTACGACAAAATATTGGCGAAGACATACACAATAATTTTCAATAGGTATTCAGAGGGAGATATTCCAGGAACTACTTCTGCAACCAACTTTTCGGGAGCTGCAAATATCATCTAATACTGTTGAAAGCAATCTTGTTTCTAGCATCCGTAACACCCTCAGTCAAATTAAGGTGCCCCACTTGGCGAATGAACTCTTCGTGAAGGTATCTTCGCTTGTGATGATACTAAATTAAGCTGATGGCACAACGAATCTCCCTCATTTGAGAATTGTAGGTGCTTTGGGTGTTCATCAAAGAAATATTGTTGCAGCCAGTTCTCACCCTAAGATTAAGGATGAGGAGGAGGTTCTGCCCTTGAGTGTCTCTCAGAGACAATCACCTAGAGGTAGCATAATCACGGCTCAAGTCAAGGAACTAGTGTATGCCTTTTGGAGCTCAGAAACTCGAGTGTCCCCCAACAAAAAAGACATATGCCGACAGAGGATTGGAAGAAAGAGTGTTGTCAGGCATCCAGTACATCTTCTTGACGACACTCAAGTCCTTTTTTCTGGATCTTTGTTTTCTTGGTAATGCTGCACTGTTGAAACTGATCTTTGATACTCCTGTTCTTCTGCAGATACACACTCCACCTCTTGTGTTTGGAACTACAGCATTTGGTTCTATTTTTTTAAATTTCGTCGTATTTGCAGTTTGCACACGACCCGATTCGGTCTTTTTGGTAATGCTTTAGTGTTGTTACACTAATTGGTAGTATTACTCCAGTAGTCGGGTACTAATTTTACAAATTTTGTACTATTTCGGTACTATTTTTGTGTTGGTAAAACTCTTGAATACAAAATAATGTTACTAACAATAACTTATCGTGTACCAATTATGATCCTCCTGACTACCAAATTAGGTTCTTTTATAGTAAGTGTCTCATTTTTATTTTAAAATTTACCAAATAGGTACTATTTAGACTTCTCGTGGCCATATTTTACGCATAAAACTATTAAATTAGGTACTTTTTCTTTATATTTATTTGTGTTTGCAGCTCGCATACAATCCTTTGTGGTCTTTTTGGTACGATTTTAGTGTTGTTTACCAATTGGTGGAATCTAAACTTTAGTTACTACCAATTTTACAAGATTTGTACTATTTTTGTAATGTTTACGTGTTTTGAAACTTTTGAGTACCAAATATTGGTAATGGGGTCATCACAAATATAATCTACCCATTGACATGACCTAGACCCGACAAAAAAAAATACAAGTAACAAACTAAAATAGCATCCTATTGTAGGGAGGAGCTCTCTATACCATCTAATTTGACATTACGAGCTCAGAGGACCAATGCCTTGAAATTTGCTACTTATGCATTTAGATTATGAATTAGATTAACAATGCTAAGTTGCAAAAGTCACCTTCTCTATGTAATGCTTACAAACAAAATGCACACAATGCATTAGAATGAAATATTGCAATCATTTAACAAAAATGTGATATTTAAGAATTAGCACCAAACATAATAACTTAAAAACATTGATACATGAGAGAGCAAGGATATATTTAACATCCATTAATTTAAAATGAGGTTTGAAATATAGACATACGCCAGTCTTCAACAAGTATTTTATTTAAGATAGATATTCTTATTTCTAAATGTTACAACCCAATTAGAAAAGGTAATTTGTGTACAAAATCTAATCAAATTTTTTAAGCATGTCTAATGATTGACTTACACAACTAAATTCAGCCTCAAACATTCGAGTGTACACAAATAACTCCTCCACTTTGAAATACATTGTTTTAAAAGTTTCTTAAGTGCCAATGAGAAAACTCACCTTGTCTTAAGCATACTTGGAATTCTACCAATCAGGTCATGGACTTCATTTTCAAAATTATGGTAACATGTCTTTACAAGACAATTGTATTGGGCTCACTTTGGTGTATTCGAACACTTGAATGTCCTTTTTGAGCCCTGGGCACTTATTGAATGAATGGTTGCATGAATGAATTTTAAAATCCTATAGCACGTGCACAATTCAACCAACTAGTGCCAATTTCCTATAATTGCTAATGCTTCTTAGATCAAAAGAGCTACACATCTCAGATCCTCATAATCTAAAAAGTCCATAAGATTCACTTGGATGTCTCAAAAAGACAATATTTACCATCTTGTAGGAAAGCGAATGGCATGAGCAATCAAATGTCATTTGTTGTCGATGACTTTTATGTTGAACCTCTCACAACTACATTCGTCTCTTAGCAATCTATCCCACATAAATGTCAATGCCTACAAATGATGAAAGCTTTAATACAAACAAAGAGTACCTGAATTTATAGATGTCATAAGTCATGTATTTAATAGATTGCAAAGAATCATGAGCACCCAAGTTGTCCTTATAGTTTTAATCGAGCTAGTTTTAATGCGGTACTTAAAAGGTGAATAGTATCAATTTCTCATAACATTTCACAAACAAGAAGTTGACTTCAAGCTTCAAATTTTGCAAAGAAAATGTCATTTCTAATGTGGATTAGCCAAGCTATAATCCAAAAAAGGTTGAATACATTGTTCTATGGTGCTTGCTTCCCCTTGATGAGAGATCCTTTGTTAATTGGCTTTTGCAGATTAACAGAGTTGCAAATCATAGAGATGATAAAAGGGATCTTGTAGACATTGTCAATATAATCATAGCCTTCAATCTGTTCTTCTTTGGCAATTACAACTAACATGCAAAGTTCAAGATGATCCAAGGTATGATAGCCTCTTCAGAAATGACATTGTTCATTTTGTGTTACTTATGATCCTATGCTTCTTTGTCAATTGAGATTCAATCATCATAAATGACAGCTTTGTACCTTTGATATTAAGTTTCTTTCATGGCGTATTCAGAGATGTCCAGGCCATATTTTCTTTTTGCTTAACAATCCTTTCATAAACTTGGTCATAAAACTGGTGTATTTTTTCTTTTATGTAATTTCATATCTATATATTTGTGACATTAAGACCATCCAATTTCACTAAATTGAGAAGTCAATGATGTCATAAGTAAAGCTTAGAAACAATATGCATTCAATCAAAAAAGTCAAAAAGGTCAAAATCAAAACCCAAGCATAAGTTGCTAGGGGTTTCGAAAGAATCCAGATTTCATGCTAATTGTGTAAGTTTTTTTTTTGCATGTCAAACGTGTCAACTTCTGAACCTCACTATTCTATGTTGAATTAGCTATATATGCATTCTCAAATCATGTGGTGGTATGGATCCTCTTTCTCACTCATTTAATCATGTAAAATTTTGGTCAACCTGCACCCCAGGGCTGCTGAGTACTTTATGCATATCGTGTGGTCAAGGCTTTTAACTCCATGTATTTGGTTTTATTGCAATTGCATGCCATGCTTTAAAAATTCTGGTACAATCCCACTTAACTAATATTTTACTAAAAATTGGTGCCTTCTAAACTTTTATTTGTTTGTGTCAGACACAGCTTGGAAAAAAAAATTTGCAAGGCTAATGATTGGGGTGTTAGCATCCCTACATACAAATAAGAATCATGTTTTGGAACATTTAAGATAGTTTGCTAATAGCAAAAACTTGTCATTATGAAATTATATGAACGACTTCTCTTGCATACTAGAAATTTCGCTCATAAAATATCAAAATAAGATACAGTTCCCAAAAGTTCCCAGCCAATGCCAATTTTCACTAGTCACTTCAACATCAGCTGGAAATTTTTTCAAGTGTCAAATGCTTGTTATTTATCCCTATTGCATCAAACTATTCTCAACAAAACAAGGCAAGAATTGTACGCATGTAAGCCAAGAAATGAACCTTCTCTCCATCATAGACAATAAGAAAGCTAGAAATAACATTAAAAATTTATCTCCACTTCGGACTATCAAATGATGAGGTCATCATCGTCGACAACTTCCCCCATGTTGCAACTGTTGTAGAACTCTGAAATGAATAGCCTCTAAAGTATTACACAATTCCTTTGCTTCTTCTTCTTCTTCTTCAGTTTAGGTGGTTGCAGCACCACCTTAATAGCTGCATCAAAGACAGCTTTCACATTCTGCAAAATTATGTAGAGACATCATCAGTAATAGATAAGGACAACCTGCTAACTTAACTCATCAACAAGTCAGAACAAATAATTCAACCCTAAACCCTATAATAACAAAAAATGTTGGATATATGCAATGGGCATGTAAACTTTCTTGTAAACTTAACATGCAACTGCAGCTAAACCATAATAGACAAACCAAAAGAAAATATGCCCTCAATTACTAGCAAATAAAACATTGTGGAATTTGAAGATGGCATGTGATGGTGCAAAATGTGCTGTGGGTAGATCAAATCACATGCTGGAAGATGGTTTTTGGGTTTTCTCCACCCACAAAATTGCAGCATGTAATTTTGGATTCCATAAGAAGTTGATCGTATTAATCCATCCAACTAAGGGTCTTCATAGTGCCTTCCAATGTATAGTAATATATTTCACTGATATGTAGAAAATTCATGGACCTGTATGCAAAATCGCAAATCAAGCAAGTACCTGCTGTGTCTTTGAACTGCATTCAATGTACGCAGCTGCCCCAATTTGCTTCCGAAGTTCCTCTCCCTATACAAAGAAGCCAGTCAGTTTGCATAGAACTCAAGTTTTAACAGAACAGACAAAATAGATCGCATAAAACTGAAGTTTTAACAGAACCCATAAAATGGATTGCATAAAACAGAAGTTTTAACAGAACCCACAAAACGCATAAAACTAAAGGTTTAAAAGGACCCACGAAATGGATCACATAAAACTGAAGTTTTAACAGAGACCACAATAGATGGCATAACACTCTACTTTTGATAGTACCCAGAAAATATACATGACTATAAAAACTGATCGCGCAACGATATTTTCTGGATAATGCTTCTTGGTTTCCAAGGGGAGGCTCGAACCTGGGACCAAAGAAACTTTGGATGCCAAGCTAACCAGTTGAGCCAACCCCGTTGGGTGTTTATTTTCTGGATAATGAATGAATACAAGATCAAATAGCTACAGGTTACCAACATAGAATAAGTCGGAGCTCCCCTGGCATGGAGTATGAAACAGTCAAAGTACTTACTTGGGTTGTGGATATGGGAGTAGCGCCTGGATGGTCAGCAAAAAATTGTTTGTCATCTCGTAGATCTGCACAAATAGCACAACCATTACTCAAAGATACAAGCACAGATGATGTGTGGAAGTGGAGAAACAAAGGGAGCTCAATGAAAAGCTGCATTATGAACACAGAGGAGAGCTGCATAATAGGCTTTGGGAAGACTCTTGGCAAAGTGCTTCCAAAACATAAGCTTCTTGTCGTCACGAGAATCCATGCCAAGAAAGGTGTTAAGGATGGCCATCTTGAGTGATAAAAATATGATTATCCGCCAAGCTCAAATTAACATCCACTAGTGACACAAATGAATCGGCACCAAGAATGAGGTCATACATCTCGACAAGAATGACATGAAAATCCACCTAGGCCAAAAAGTCATCAATATGATAGGTGCTAGCCCGAAGTATCTGCATATAACTTCCACCCGCAAAGGATGGGAATCATCCTCAACAGTCGAGAGTGGTATGAACATGAGAAGTAACACAGCTACTGATAAAACAATGTGTACTGCCACTATCGACAGGAGCAACCAACAACCAAAAGGGCAAACCTTCCTCGACAACATCCTGAACATGTAAGGCAGAAATAGAGTAAAAGGTTGCTTACAATTGCTACTGCAATGTTCATGGCGTTTACATTTGAAAAATGAATTCTTAAGACTGTAACGACAAAAGAATGCAGGATGAGCAACTAGGGAAGGCCGAACAGACATAGGAGGAGCAACCAAAAGAGTAGGGAATAGATGAACCCAGAGTGACTATATGGGTTGAAGGAAAGCAGGGAGCAGGCTTAGGTGGAATAAATGGTGGCAAATCAGGACACTTATGTTGTGAAGTACTGGCAAGCAACATAGCCCTGAATTCTGTCCAAGTAGCATGGGTAAAGAAATCAAGCATGTGTGTCCCATCATGTAGCTGCATGACCATCCAGGTGAATAGGAGCAAGCTAAACTTTCTGAGCAACATTTTTAGAAGACAACATGAAATAACTCTCCAACTTTTGACCTCATTGCCATCTGTGGAACTAGAATAGACCAAGAGCTGCACCTAATCCTTAAAACTTTGAGCAAGACGCCCATGATGACTGGCAGCATGTATATCAAGAGCAACAGAAAAGAAACAGGAATAGGAGCAAGATCAACACTGGTAGACGGTGGTGAGGATACATGTGCAGGAACATTCTAATCAGAAGACATGAACGCTTGGAATGTGCACAATGAAGGTTTGGAGGTTAGCAAATTGAGCATTATTATCCTCCAACTACGCTTAGATGTCATCAGAACTAAGAGGAAGAAGAAGAAGAAGTAGAAGGCATAGTGACAGTAAGAGAGATTAGTGATGGACCGTGTGGGGGGGGGGCGGGGAAAGGACAGAGGAACCTGGGGGGCAGACAGTAGGACAGGAGGGAGTGAGGAAAGAGCAAGAGGAACAAAAATAAAATTCGGCAATGGAGGCAAGGATAGTGATACCATGTTATGAATTAAATCACATATATCCACATCACATGAATCATAAAGAGACAGTATGAGAGAGTCAACAGTCAGCACCAATCTCCGAGTAAAAAGTATTCAAAAGACACCAAATACACTCAATAGCTCATCCACAAGTCGGGAGAGCAACGAGTCTCTTAAAATGAAAACTCAAGAGTTAACCAAATCATAACCTACTAAATGTCTGTTATCTATTTATAATCTTCTCAAAGACCATTTCAAAACCTTCCAAGAACTCACGATGATCAAATATGGAAAAAGAAGGCAGATATTTTGGAAGGAGAATGTGTACCGTATGAGTGTCCTAAACACTGACTAAAGGAGACCCAAATAAGGACAAAATATGTTGTGAAAATGCCTAACAGTATTGTATGTTCATAAAAATCAGCACAATGTACTTTGATGAGTTCATCATATGGTAATATCGGTTGGAGTTCCTACACTAATTGTACGACTGCTTTTTTTCCACTGTTGCAGTTTTCAACAATTTATACTTGTTATTGTTGTAACACCTATGTTACTTCATGACCTCATTCCAACGCTCCTGGTGTGGTATTGTTCCACCCTGTTAAGCCTCTCAAAGATAGACTGATAGATTTTTAAGCAGTTCTCTTGCATCCCTACTTGGTAATATTGGGTTCCTATGAATTTTCACTTGGCATTGAAATAAGATACATGATTCATACGATACACCAAGAACCCAAGTGGCCACCCGAGTTCAAGTGGCCACCCAAGCACAAACCGTATGGCCGGAACTTGGACAAACAGCTCCAACAAATCTGCCCATGTGAGGTGTGGTGGTAGAGGGTTCATACCACCCAAGTTCAAACCCCCACACACATGGGTGTGCCCGAGCAAAAATAAATAAATCTCAAACAAGATTTGCTAGGAACAAGAAACACACACTAAATTGCAGCACCTAAGAATATAGCCCAAGTTTCAAACATCGAAACAAAAGCACATGGCTCAAAAATTACTAGTCAAAATCATATGAATGAGATATCCTCTAGCGACCCCACCGCTGCCTTCCACACTTGATACAAAATAACTATATTGCAAATATGCCGTATTATATTGAATCTGATCAAATCCACAGTGCTGGATTATTGTCTTGATTACACGGCACTAGCTGTTATGTTCTTGTCTATATACGGAAGTCAACAAATTTTTGAAGACGTACAAGCTTTCTGTGGGCATATACCAAAACTCTACACAAACAAGTATAGCATAGTGACCAACTCATTCAAAACAAGAAGATGAACATCTTGATCCAAGACAATTCAAACCATCCGACATTCATATTGAGCTGCCAACATGCCAGGAGTCTAAGGTGGATGATAGATAATCTCATAATATTGCATTTTGTAACTGACTGCAGCTTAAACTACCAAAGCTTAGACTATTAAGGTGATGGGTCCTGAAAATCGAAATTTTAAATTAACAATTTAAACTACAATTTAACCCATAGAACCCACGGTTCTGGGAACCGTGGGTTCTGGGAACTGTGGAAGGAACCGTACCACGGTTCCTTGAACCGTGGTACGGTTCATGTAAAAAAATAATTAATTAATTAATTTTCCTAAATTTCCCCTCAAAGCTAGTTTTTGTCCCTCTCTCTCTCTGTCTCCCTCTCTCTTATCAATTTCGGAGATTAAATCATTTGAAGTAAATAATCTAAGTAGGGAGAATCTGCTTTTTCTGAAAAAAAATTGGCATTTTTTTAGCATTTTTTTGGGCTATTTTTGGGGGCTGGGACAAAAAACAAATTAATTAATTAATTATTCAGTGCGGTTCACCACGGTTCTGGGCAAAAATTTTAAAGAACCGTTAACGGTTCACTGTACGGTTCTCAGAACCGTGGTGAACCGTTAACGGTTCATTGATTCTATGATTTAACCTTAAATTCTAATCACATGTGACTTGCGAACACTCTAATCTCCTAATAGAAGATTCAAAGCCCTTTTGTAGCCTATAATTCAGCAACCTGTCACTATGCCACCCAATGACATTTGGCAAGTAGAAGCTTTCCCCATAAGAAGAAAAACAATAACCTATCAAAAATTTATTTGAATCTAGAAAAGGGTCTAGATTCATATGCCTCAAAAGAGTTCAAGTCACAATTCAGTATGACTACGAAGTATAATTGCACCTATAAAACTTGCTCCCAACAAAGAAATGGTATTATATGCATTTGAGCCCCAAAGAAACTTGTACAACTAAAGATCATGACCTGAAGAACAGATGTTTTACCACAATGCACAAAATGATAAAAAAATGTAAGCAACATATGTTCTCTAAAGTGAGATCATATACACGTAAACTTTTACAAAATCAAAATTGTGATTGTTATACTCACTGTTCTAGCTCAACACACAAGATCTCCCATTTTCAAAAAGTTCCTAAATTTTAAAAATCTAGGTTACTCATACCAAGTAGAGCTTTCAATGGTAATAAGATCCCATTTCATCTACCCGAATAAGCTTCAAAATTATTGTATACCAGTCTAAGATAGTGACGAAAAATGAACAGAAAATACACAATAAATATCTATACACACACACACACACACACACACACACACACACATTATCTTAGACCATCGACTCCATTATGCATAGGACGAACTCATTGACAACATTTCCATTTTTAACATCAATGCAAAAGTAGGTGTTAGTCACAATGACTATATCCACATTTGCTTTCATGATTTATAGAAAGACCAACCAACTACGTATCCATGACTCTCTAAGAACGAAGGGCACACAAGATCCAAATTTTAGCTTTCTATGGGTTTGGCTATAATTTTGATTTCCTAAGTTAGTTTTACTCTAAAGTCCATACTATACGAGCACAATCAAAAAAATCTTGTTACTTCAGTACCATCTTTTTTTTTTTAAACACCTCAAGAAATACTTCAATAATTCGGAAAAATGCAATTAGAATCCCTTCATGACTTCAATGCACGCATCCTCATCCACAAAATTCCAATACATGCCAATAATTGAAGCTTTCATGTCCATTTCAACCCGCTTGTATATTCATCCCACCTCTAGTATTTGTATCTCTTCCAAAAAATTGATTCATATTCTTGATTGCACCCTATTATTTCATTGTGTTTAGTGATTTTGGTTACCAGGATAATTTTCTAAAGTGCTTTGTCTCAGGTCACGGGCCACGGCTAGTTATATGCCTTAAAAGAAAAACTAGCATGGGAAAACTTACTCCAAGTAAAGGAGAAAAATGGAAAAATAATTGCTTTCAAAAATTGCAAACTTAGCAGCACTTTTATTACTCACCTAGCTTGGTACCCACAAGGATAATTGGCACTGAGGGAGCATAATGCCTTAATTCTGGAATCCACTGAAGTCCCAAACAACATGGTCAAAGTCACTACCATAAGACCACAAAACGTTCACTTTCCTAAACAATTAGAATCAAGACTCTCATCGATTTCAAAAATTTGTACAACAATGTGTACTGAGGAGAACAATTCTACAAAAATGTGAGATGCCGAAACTTTTCAATAAAACTGCACCCCAATGTAAATAACTGCTTCATCTAGACGACCTTTTTGGAGATATTTTCATAGCTTGCTTTACTAATGAGAGAAAATGCCAGTAAGAATACATCGGCACCCCTGTAACTGAGAGGCCTAAGTCTGTTGTAATCTTCTTGCCCTGCCAAGCACAGCAGATAATCACTCGTTACGAACGTCATCAACAACAAAGGAAATCTTCATGATCTAAAATCGCAGTATTGGCATTAGTACATTCTTCCAATTTCCATTCGTTGGCACCTAATTAAATCTCTTTAAGACTCAATCTGAAAGGTTATAGTAGTGAAGAGGAGAGTTGTCCTTCAAGTGACCTTTATTGCCTTCATTTGTGGTGAGGATCGTATGAGAAGGTATGGAGATCCCAATCTGAAATGTTACTAGAATTTTATTGGTGGTATGGATGACTTGAGAAGCCATGGAGAACCTCTTAGGGCAAAACATAACTTTAAAATCACCAGAAGTAGCAACAAAGTTTCCTAGAAAGACCACTCCCCTATGTAAAGGTTGAGCAGATGTTTTACTTACTCTTACCCAAAACAATTCTAAAATGTGCTATAAAAACTTTTAGGCATCATTTTCTGCAATGAATTGACTTACCAAATCCGTTAGCCAGTAAGAAACATCTCTATGGCACGCAAATTTATTATTTTGGACTTTTACAAGCAGGTAAATTTTGTAGGATTTTTTCATTGAGGAATGGATTTTCATTTGAGTTAACAAAATTTGAGGGGAACTTTTACTTGAAGATAATATTTCATGAGCCAAATTACTCCTGAACTAACTTTCTTCATATGAATTGAAGAGCATCAATAAATGGTGCTTTATGCTAAGAACATTCATGTCATTATTGGGACAAACGCATAATACAACTACCATAGAAAAGTTAGCGTTGAGCTAAGGATTGAAATTATAAAGGCTTGAGTAGCCTTAGAGGTTTAAACCCCAACTTCTCAAAGGAAAAAGGAGCTCACCTGCAGTGTCCCACAACCCAAGATTGACCGTGTTCCCATCAACAACAACATTTGCACTAAAGTTATCGAACACTGTCGGCACATAGTCCTGAGCACCGCCACCCCAGAAAAGCAAAAATCAGATGAAAGGCATGCTTGTTATGTTTTTTCATGGAATGCTTGATAATAGAGGCTATATAAGAAAATATTAACCATACCTCTTGCTATATAGTGCATAAAAAGGTCAATGACAGAACAAGAATGTCAGAACTAATGAGACCAGTGAGATTGCATCATTAGTATAACAAATGAGACTCTTTATATGGATGAAAATGCTTGAAAAATGGGTATGAAATCTAAGATCTTTCCGTACCCATTTCTTTGAACAAAAGAATAGAACCAAAAAGAAAAGGATCGGTTCTGCCCAAATGGAACATGTCACCAAAAGAAGCACAGACCCCAACATCACGCAAAAAGAAATTGTTCCCGGCCAAGCAGAACCCACATCATCATAAGAAACATAAGACTTCCAAAACAGGGTAAAAAGAGAAAACCCAAAAACATAGGGGATTGTTTCAGCCCAAGCAGAACTCACATCACCAAAAGAAGCATAAACCTCCAATATGGGGTAAAAAAATGGAACTAAGACATCCACAAAAAAAGAAGGCATTTTTTGGGTCATTGTTGTGTAAGAAGAAAAATGGGAGTTAGATAAACAGAAAAGTGCCCTACATTCAGAAACCAAAATTTGCATCTTTCGTACCTGTTTAAGGAAATAACTCACAAACAGAGAGAATTGTATCTCCCCAAAAGGAAACCACATCACCATAAGAAGTATCGACCTCCAACATGGGGCAAAACAACTGAACTAAGCAAAATCCACAGAAAAAACATGCATTTTGTTGTTAATTTTTGTGTAAGTAGAAAAATGGGAGTTCGGAAGTGGAAAATGCTCTTCATGCAGACACCAAAGTTTGAATTTTTTCATACCCGTTTAAGTAGAAAACCCCAAAATAGAAGGGATTTCTCTAGCCAAATGGAAACCACATCACAGCATAGACCTCCAAAATGGGGTAAAAAGAAAAACCAAAAACAGGGAATTGCTTCTGTGCAGAGAACCCACATCACCAAAAGAACTAGGCCAGACCCATGAAAAAGGCATGCATTTTTTTGTGATTTTTGTGTTGAGTAGGTTAGGTAAGGAGAGAAATACCATTCATGCAGAGACCAAAAGCTCACATCTTTCCATACTCATATTTAAAGAAAAATACCCAAAAAAGAGGAGATTGATTCTGCCTATTGGAACCTACATCACCAAAAGAAGCAGAGACCTCCAAACTGGGACATAACAACTGAGCCAAGCCAAATCCACAGTAAGAACACGCATTATTCGGGTCATTGTTGTGTACTCACAGTGGGGAATGTGTTACTGGTGTAGGATATGAGCATGCAAGTCTTCCCCACAGCACCATCGCCCACCGTCACACATTTTATGAACCTGGAGGTGCTCATGGTTGCTGCTCCTCTTCCTTCCTACCTAATCAGCCTCAAAATTTAAGACCCAAGGTGGCTCTTTTCTCAGTTTAAGAGATCAGTTGCTGAAGCGCAAATCAATTCCAACAACGAAGGTTGCATCTTTTATGCAAACCCATCTCTGGAATTACCCTAAACCTTGTGTAAAAAGGATACCTTTGCAGGCCGGTGAAGATAGATCTGATGCAGCTCTATCTATGCTGTCAAAGACTGCAGCTTGATGCACAAATGGGTTGCAAAGTGAGTGAGAGATTTGAATGCAAGGGTTGCTGGAAGAGGCAAAGGTGAGAGCTTTACCCAAATGCAGCAATTACAAAGGGGGGATTAACTTGTGGAAGGCTTTAGCTGCCCAGGTATGGGTGCTGCTGCAAGAGGAAGGCAGCCGAGCTGAAGATTTGATTGCATTGTCTCCAAACTCATCCACCAAGGCCTTACCCGCTCCTGTACCTTGCAAACCCTCCCTTCTCTGCTCCAAACGAAGACACAGGGAAAGAGAGAGGAGAGCGCGGGTGGCGGGAGGCTGATTGCTACCCTTCTCCTTCCTCCTGCTTCTGCTGTTGCTCCTTTTGTTGCTCTCTTTGTGCTGGTGGAAAGAGTGCATCAAAGCATAATAGCATAAAGAGGAGGGAGAGAAGAGAGAGAAATTAGTGAAAGTTGAAGGGTGCCTTTCCAAGCGTGATGCTACTTTTCATGAAGTTTGAAGGTCACATGTGGTGTGGGCCTTTGGTTCTTATAGACATGCCCCTTTGGAGTCAACTATGCTCTTTACTTGCCCTTAGAGCAGGGTCCCCATGGGCTAGTATCTCCCACTCAATGTGTTCTATGACTCGGTCGATGAATTCTCCATGGAATGTTGATCCACTAAGGCACACTTTTTGCCATCCGGCTCTCCCAAAATTTAGAAGCTTTGAGAGGGTGGGGAATTGACCACCCTCTCGCAGATTGAAATACAGATTCACCGAAACTCCGGAACCTATTGTAGTTCACCAACCCCGGCTGCTGCTGTAGGTAGCCCATAAGGGGAAATGAAGTTTTTTGTTTGTTGTTGAAGCATTAGTGACTTTCCTAGTCACAATTGCGGCACACCATTATTCTGCTTCTTTAACTCTTGACAAATAGTTTGTCTTGGGACTAGGTATGCACAAGAAGCAATAGACATATTTATGGAGCAAGGCCTGTATTTCGAACTCCCCCCTCCAGCCCATGGGGCCCTACTCTTAGGAGGGTGTTTGCTTCAAGCCCTACCTTAGGAGGGTGTTTGCTTCAAGAACTATGTTCTTTTGCCCTTTGGGGTCAACTATGCTCTACTCTTACGAATCATGCTCTCTCTTTGCCCTTGAGGTTGTTTGCTTTGCCTTTTCCGACTTAACTTTGTTATCCTTGGTGACCATTTACCTCACCCTTTGAGTTTGATGTACTTGGCCTTTGGCAAGTAACCCTAAAAGTCTCCTAGTTTTGGAATTGTTATCAAAAAAACATCATTTTATACAAGCTCAATAAAAAAGATGAGTCACCCCTCAATATCAAAGCCTTGTGAGGGGAGGCATAAGTAGCGTAAGGCCCAATAAACAAATGTTATTGCATTGTTGGCTTCACACAACGCAAATTTGTATACTTGTCTTCACACCTCTCACATATTAAACCAGTTTCTTAGCCTGAATTAGAACAGTCCAAAAACACTTGCCATTCATGCAAATGTAGATATTAGAGTTCTAGTTGACCTAAGAATGTACTACCACGACTAATATAATGTCAACCTCCCATAACCTCCTCCTTTCTCCATTGCCCAAGCCTTGGTTGCTTGAGGCGTGACATTGAGAACTATGGGAAGGGAAATAAGTTGTGTGATGGGACCTTCTTATTGGTATCCAACTCTCCCATATCCACCCCTTTCAAGGTTGTATTTATGCATTTGACAAACAAGGAATAACATGTTTCAAAATGACTACTTGTATGCTTAGTTAGGGCCAAATTTTACATCTCATTGTTTGGTGCAAATAGAGCATGGACATAGCAAGATCTAAGTTGATTTGATAACCATGTGCACATTCATCAAAGGCATGTCATTTTTAATGTTGTTGACCCTAATCAATCTTTTGTTAAAGGCTAGAATTGCTCAAGGAGATCATTTGGTGAGAAAACAATCAAAATTGAGTTTAGATTATGGCAAATATGATTATTGTCAAAAGGATGAGGAGAATACACATAAGCTCAATAGAGAGAATACAAAAATATACACCTTTTGAATTTCAAAGTTCAATTGCTTAAACACACAATTAAACATGCGACGAGCGGTATGATGGAAAAAGGTTTGGCACGTGTGACAACCCTCCATGCATAAGTCCTACCCATGAGACAAATTTGTATGAACTCAACAAACAAGCTCTATAGGCTAGGGCACTAGCAAAGTTTTGAATTTCAAATGAATTATCACACTGTTGGCATTTGTTTTCTTGTTGAAATTCATGAATATAGCAAATTTAGACATATAAACCAATTACATTTTATTATTACCTTTTATGTAATGGTTAACCATCAAAACTAAGGTAAGCTATTATGATATTCATATCAAAGGTGCAATAACCTTTTGGATTTCAACTGCTAAATACAAAAATGTTCTATCAAAACAATCACAATATAGCCAAAAAAAGTGAAAAACAGCACAAATAGAAAACTATGGGCACTAGGGTTCATTCACAACTTTCAAATCAAGCTAATAGTAGTCAACTAACACAAAAGCAACAAGCTACTCGTAGGAGGTTGTGGTGAAAATTCCACATGGCCAAACTTAAAAAACTTTAAGTTTGTGATGCCAATGATGACAAGTTTTGGGTCTTGTTGTAGCATGTCACTTGACTTCTGGTGTTAGAAAAACTAATGCTACAAATAAACACTAGTTTTTTTCCAAAGATTGTAGCGTGGTGGATAAAAATTGTGGTTTGCCCATCCAATTTGAGTCACCATATACGTGTTTCAGGATATCAGTCTCTTGTGGGGTTGTTTTATTTGACGTTTGAAGGCCACGTTGCAGAGCTTGTTAGTACTTGAATGAAAGTTTGAAAGTTTCCCCTCAAAATAGATGCTCTTTCGACAAAGAAGTTAGAAGATTGCCACCACTACTGGTAGCCCTTTAATACTATTACTATCTAGACAAAGTTTTAGTCCTGGCCTTTCAATTCAGTTATGCCCTCTAGTACTAGACTTGGCCTTGGGCCCCTATGTGTAAATAATTGTGAATAATGTCCACTTTATGCTAGTTAGTCAATCACGTCTTACATGGATCTATCTTGGCTCCGATACGTTGTCACAAAATTTATGCTAAGCTAGAAAGCGTATTATGTCACAAATGTCTCTTACTTTCTAGCCATCTACAAGGATTTGAGTCTCCTCCCTTGCTCTCCCTTTTTCACACAATAACTATTTTTGATGGGATGAACCAAATTATCTATCTTGTATGTCCTTTTGTGTTGGATTAGCCTGCTTTGGAAATTTTTTAATGGAATAAGAAGTGAGAAAGGCACATTCATGTGCACATTTTTGGGCTACAAATCTATTATCACATCATGAAGATGTGTTATGTGCTAATAACTTTAACATGAGCAAACTTCAAGTACAAGTTCATGGATATGCTCCATCTTTCTAAACTCATGTATTAGAAATCTTGGAACTAATAATGGGCCCCCACACTCAAATTGATTATCCTATGTGCAAGGCCATGATTTCGCAACATCATCCAATTCACATATCTAATTTTGGATGCATATCATGCTTGTGTGTGTGTGTGTGTGTGTGTGTGTGTGTGTGTGTGTGTGAGAGAGAGAGAGAGAGAGAGAGAGAGAGAGAGAGAGAGAGAGAGAGAGAGAGAGAGAGAGAGAGAGAGAGAGAGAGAGAGAGAGAGAGAGAGAGAGAGAGAGAGAGAGAGAGAGAGAGAGTGTTGGCTTTCTAGATTGACTTATTAAGTCATGGCTCAACACACCATGACAAAGTGTTTTCAACATGCCAATGACAAAGAGTTCCACCAATTAGCATAACGAGACTATTCAAATTAAAGTATGGATCAATTGGGACCCATGAGAGACGATTGATTCCAAATGCAGTCCCACAAATTTTGACATGACATCTATCAAGGAGATATGCTCCTAATTGGAACTGAAAACAAGGTTATCTATAGGTGTTATCAACAACACAAGAAAAAAAAATTTGTTATCCAAAGTGCTAGCACAAATAAGTAGAAAACAATGGGGTAGGACAAGGGAGAACATATTAATATTGCACTGTGTAAACTCTTAGAAGTGATTCTCATGAGATACATGATATTCACATATGCATGGAGTCATAATTTTAGGTCACATTTACAATGGGATGGAGCTACCTTGCTATTTTGAAACTCATTAAATAGGTGACATGCAAAATCTACATTATTGTGTTAGTCCATTTTGATATACCTTAGCATGTCTTTGTTTTTCTTGATACCTATAGAATTACATGATTCCCTAATTTTTAGTCTCTTTTCACAGGACAATTTTCTCTAGATAACACATTTCAAAGAGAAGTATAATCATAGTCGAATGCCAATGTCTTGAGCTATAGGTACTAGGCAATTGTCACCCACCATAGTCGAGTTGGATAAGAGTGCTACCTAAGGCAAAGGACGGCTAGGCTTGAATCATTGTCTGCTCATGAAAAATAGGACATCCGGGAGCACACAATCTCCACTTTGGGTATGCCTACAATGTGGATATAGATTATAAGACATTGAAGAAAGCTAGTATCATATAGACGAAATGATCCAAGTTGCAATGTTCATAAGATTGCATTGAAGAAAAATGTAGCATAACCACTCATGTGCTCATCCTTTATTCAGAATGAAATTAAAGATGAAGACCCCTACAATAAGATAGAAAGAAAAAATAGATACAAAGTATTTGTCTAGCAGGCTCAAGACACTTCTTCAATGTTTGATTCAAATTTTGATGCACAAAAGATTAAGGAAATCATAATCCATTTACGATACAACTTACAATTGAGAATCAACAAACCAATTTATGTTAGGAATCCTCCATGCATCAACTTTCACTCTAGCAACATTATTGTCATCAACATTTCAACATCTAGATCTTACCTTCAAGCTTTTCATGAGTTCATCAAAGAGTTATTCAAGAAGTCCTTCGATCCTCAAGGGTGACAAATGAAGAACTGGACAACATATAGAGGAACAAGTGAACTTTCATCACAAAATCTCCAATTCCAATAGATTGCGATTGAAACCTTGCAAAAATTCCTTAAACTTAACAATTGATAGAAAACTTGAATTCTACCAAAAATTCACTCACCCTAGTTATGATGAAAGGTAAGAATGGCAATAGGCTTCATTCCTTGTAGTATAACAAGGTTGTCAATCCATGGAATTCAAGACTCGTACGTCTACTTAATTGTCATTTTAGTATATCAAGTTATTTCACATTATGCATTTTGCCTGTGTCCTTGGTGTTGAGTTGATCTTGTTCTTTCGCACGAGGGGATTCACACCACGTGGGGATGTTGTTGTTGATGATCCTTCATGGCTAGACCTCCTTCGGTGTGCTTCAACTACCCAAGGTGTTGCTGATTCTCATGCGACTCGAGATAAAGAGCGAGATTATTCACATCGCACTCCTAGAGAAGACTTTATTCATTTTGCCTTGGAAATTTATGGTGCCTTCATAAGAAATTCGACGATTTTCTATCATCTTGTGCAAGTTTTGTAGCGAAGCTCCAAGGACGTGGTGCCTCATCTTTATTAATCATTACGTCTTATTATCGTCAACGAGTTTCTACCACTTTATAATGCACTCAGGCACTTGCAATACTTTGACGTGCCGTAGTTGCAGGAACGTCTGCTTCACAACTTCCTGCACTACCTAAACTTCCAACTATCTTAGCTAGCGACTTACATCAAGCAGTAGGCTTTTTATAGCTACTTTGTGAGATTGTTGCTTTGTGATAGTTGATGTACAGTATCTCAATTCGCCTTATGGCCTTTACACTTTCTTTGTACTTCGATGGGTTTTCCCATCTTTTTTTTTATAATAGCAGGAAGTTTCTTCTTCTTCTTTTGAAAACTTGACAAATAATCTCCTCCTTAATGAGATTCAATTTTGTTTTTCTACAAGGAGTTCTGTAGAAAGCCATTTTCTTCAAGGGTCTCATTTTTTTTAATCAATGTAAAAACCACATAAAGTGAGCTAACATTGTACTTGAACCCCCACGAGAAAATAATGTGTAACCAATCACCGAGAAGTTTCTTCCATGGGCCAATATTTTATGCCAAAAATCTTCTTTGAGTCTATCACTTAAGTGTCATGTTGGAAATTAAGTCCACAGTTTCCTCCTTGGTGATGATTTCTATTTCAAGGTTCCTCCTACACATTTTTTATCATTGATCTAGGGTCAGATGAAACCTACTTTGGTTGTATGTCTGCTCATCTGATACCTGCAGGCTTGGAATTTGGAATGTTCCAAGATTATGGTATTTTCAATTTCTTAATCCCAGATTGAGATAAAATGAACATAACAAGGAAATTGGTGTAAGTAGCAAAACGGACGGAAAATGAGTAATAAAGATGGCACAAGGTTCCATGAGTACACGTGTCTAAACGAAAACGTCCACCATCATGCATTAACTAGAAATCCTACGTCAAATCAATGAAATAAATATAGAATCCAGGCTTCGACTATTCGATGCTATAGAATATTCTTCTATATTCTCGAATGTTTGAAGTGTAAAAACTCAATCGATACATCGCACAACTAAAGAACGAACATTTGAAAAGAAAATTAACAAACATTCATTGAATAGATGGATAATTAAATAAATAATCAGCTGACTAATTAAAATAAATTGTTAAAATAGATAGCTAAAAATAAAATATAATAAAAACAAAAAACAAAATAATAAAAAATATATCTACAAGTAGTGTTTCTTCACACTGGCGCCATTAACTCTTTTCGGTAGCAAATTTCCTTGTCCATCAGCTAGTTGGAGAAATCCATTGTCGAAAATTTCAATAACCTTGTAAGGACCCATCCGGCGAGTGTGCAATAAATGCCTAAATAGTGCTTGTACTATTTTTGGCAAGTAGATAAGTGGATGAGGTCGAGTTTGGACCCATCCTAATTGGCTAATTTTCATACATTGCATCTAGACTAGAATTTCTAGGTCATTTGGTGAGATACCAAGAAATTACCATTTAGGACAAGTTTGGGGCAAGTGGTCAAATGACATTTGAGTAGCTATAAATAGCAGTAGCATGGAGAACCTATCATTGTACTCTCTTTTGATGTGGAGAATTCATCTCTTCTGATCCTATGTCCATCTCATGTGTATTTCTCTTGATATCTTGGTTTTCTATGTGTAGAATGTTGATTTTATGATTGATCTTGCTTCCACACGTGTGAAGGACAGTAGGCTCTCTGTTGTATGGACAAGGACAATATCTTACCGTATTTAAGTTTTTATGATCAGATCTTTATGCATTTCTAAGTTCTGGCATGCATAAAGTAGTGATTTCTATCTTTTAGGTATTTCTAGTTGTGCATCCAAATTTGGCTAAGATCTTGGTGATCCATCAAGTATGTTTTGGATCTGATTTTTTTACAAGGGAGGAGACTCTGGAATTTCCATCACTACGAAGGTGACCACAAATTGCACTCCGCTATCTTCATTGAGATATCTACAACTACACCTTTTGGTCTGGCTTCAATCCTTGTAAATTCCATTTCTAATATAAGGTAGTGGAGATCAAGTTGACACCGGATCCTCTATCTACCACTGTTGCTTCATCCTCGTATCAGTTGTGCTTGATTGGCAGGGTGATCTTGTGTTGCTCACTCTCCCACATTGCTCCAATGTTGAGGACGTTACTTGTTCCCTCGTAACTGACACAGTACAAGGGTTCTTTTGATGCTGGTATAGGTTCTGAGTTCAACCATTCAATAAGAACGTTCTTTGCTTGTGGCGCAACTCGTAGAAACTCTCCAAGGGATAAGTTTATTCTGCTATTCAATAGACTTGTGAGCAGTTCCGTCTGTGGAACATCAAGCTCCACTGTTTGGAAGGGTATTTCCTGATGGTGTAAACAGTTGTTAAGATCAGTTCTTGTTGGCGAACCTACTGGTGGTGTTGGCATTTCTGAGGTCACGGGTTAAGCAGCTTCCTCTACACGGGCTTCTTGTATCCAATGGCGTGTTCTTTGATATTGCCATCCTTCTTCCTTGGCATTAGGATATGGACCTACTGCCAAAGGTTGATATTATGCCATTGATACTGATGGTGGTGGTGATGGTGCCACCCCCTTCCATTTATGTGCTCGCGTGACTGCTAGCACTAGAACCTGGAAAATAGGGGATTATTGTGACAGCTCTAGAGTTGTTGTTGAATACGGTATGTTCATGTTGTTATGGGGACATTCGACGATTCTATGCCCTTCTCCGCATCCATAGCAGTCATAAATTCTTCCAGTTTGGCATTGAGGTTGGGTGGCGTACGTAGCAAAACACTTGTTGGCTCATTAGGCATGTACCAGTACTGTGACTCAGGTTGGGGTGGAACGTCATGCTCTGCTGCTATCAGGTTCACTTGAGCCACTTGATTGTTAGCTGGCCCTGATGGTGTTGGTAATGCCATGCATTGTTGGTTCATTGGTGCTCCAAATTGCGGTGTCCCATTAGGTGCTCCCTGATAATAAGGATAAGAGGTCTGGTATTGAGCCCTCTTTTGCTGAATAATCCGGTGGTTAAATGGGCAAACAGTTTTGTGTGATGACGCCTCTGATTGGATGCTTATTGGGCTGAAAATGGAGTTTTAATGAAATCACCTTGTAGAAGTGCGCTCTCCTACTTGAATCTGGATCAATTACAACTCGCACGTGTGAAGTCTATGTGCCAAGGTAATGTGGCAGGTGTCTTGTAGAACTACTCTCCCTCCATAGTGTGCTTTATAGTGACCAATTTGGTGTCCTGTAGAGAAAGTTATGGCTATCGAAAGTTTGACAATTTTTGAAAATTTTCCGAATTGTTCTGATGCATGCATGCATGAAACTCAGTTTAGTATTTTTTTTGCATGGATAGAGCTGTATGCATGATTGGATGCATGGTACATGAGGGATTAATAGATTGATCAGAGAAATTTCATACATGAAGCTATTTTTAAGAATTCTAGTTCAAAAAGCTGATTTCCCAGTTTCTGGTCAATTTACATATAATTTTGATGTCTTTTAAAAGTCACTACATGTCATGTCTGATGCATGCCGGATGTTTCGAAATACTTTCAAAATGAGATGGCAAAACTGCCAAGTCGATGCTTTAGATCAATTTTCACAATTTTGGTCCATATCAATCGGAATTGGAAAATCCCAGTTTATGTAAATTTTTTGAACGAACCATGGATGTTTTGGATTTGTTCAAACTCATTGCTTATTGATTAAGAGAAACTGCTTAAAGTGAATGACCTTACTAATTAAGATCAGTCAGTTTTATAAGATCACAGTACCTTTCACTTTTGGTTGAAGATTTTGGAATTCGTCAATTGTTGGGAGCATTTCTTGTTTTTTGAGATTAATAAAGACCAAGAATAATACGAATTTGGTTAGAATGTTTTTTGCCTATCTATTCGTGAATTTTTCAGTAGTTGAGTGCGGCACTTAACTAATGAACAATCAAATATGTCTAGTTGATTAGTAGTTAAAAGTACTATTGATTCCAAATTGATCCCTTTCCTAGCCAAATTTGGGGCTTTTATCCTGAACCACATTTCGGAAGGGGGAAAAGAGATGAAGCCTGAGGGTTAGATGATTGGTTGACCAAGTGATCCAATTATTAAATTTATTTTTCAATTCCTGAAGTATAAGTGATAGCAAGTGAGAATACAATTGGGATTTTAGCTTTGGCAGTCAGATAATCCATTTATGGAACATCTCTGTTTTGCAATTAGATTTGGATCAAATCCCAAAATTGCAAGTGAAAACAAATGGAATGGGTTCCATACAGAAATCTAGTAATTTGGATTCTTTTTTTGTGGCATTATAGAGTGTTTCTTTATAATGATTGAGACAACCAAGAGAACCTCTAACCCATAAAAGAATTAAGTTCTTTTTACTAATTCTAAAATAGATATTGAATATCAATGACTGTATGGGTTTCAGTTAGATTGTAATTCTAAATGTTCCCTTTGGCTCATTGAATATTCATGAGGCATTTCAGATAGTATTGTACAAACTATCGTTCATTGGGTGTTATGTGGATTGGTATTCTTTGTAACGCTTAAGGAGCATGAGGGAATTCAATGGCTAGAAGTGTAAGGATCGCCTTGTGAAGATCGGACTAGATCTTGTTGCAAACAACCAAAGAACACCTGTGGAGCAAAATCACCCAACCAACATGAAATGGCTAGTCAATACCCTAACCACTTGACATAATGAATGAATGCAAGAGAGGAGAGGAATCCTAGCTCAAGGATCAAAAAATCCAATAGGGAGATGGGCGAGTTTCCATGGTATGTATTCTCTCCAAGAGGAGAAAATATTCTCCTTAGAATCCCCATGCAACCTATATTAAGTTATTGACCTCCTATTCTTGCATTATAGCAGTCAAACACCATGCAAGTGCTCCTATGTCCAATTATAGGTCTAGGCCCTCATATGATTGTTGGAGGGTTTGCGGATCCCAAGGCAACCCTAACCCTAGTTAGTAATTGAGAGGGATTTGGCACCCTACATCTTTTTAATGTCGTAGGCCTAAATGTCAAGTTAGTGAATAAAGTTGGGACTCCCACCAAAATTGGTTCAAATTCAAATTCAAATTGGTTTACTCCAATTTTGGAATGGTTCCCACTCTTTCAACTATAAAAAGGGGCCAACCCGAGTTTGCTACACATGTTTATATCCTCATTTCAATACAAGCAAATTGGTTCTCTTATGGAATGGATTTGTGAATGTCCTTGCTCTTTATCATTTTTTCTCCATCTCTCATGCTTTTGCTATCTTTGCTGATTGTTGGATCTAATTATTATTGGAATTGTTATTTCTTATACTTTTTGTGAGAGAGGAAGGGAGAGAGAGAAAGAGTAAGCTATCCTCATTGTGGAATGTAGTGTTAATGGTTGTAGTATTAACGCTTAGGGTTAATGGATGTTAGAGTTAGATGTGGATCTTCCATTTATGCTGAATTCTGAAATATGTTATCACTCTCATGGGAACGAACCTACGCGTGACAACTAACTTCATCTCCTTGATGCTAGATTGGTGGGTCTTGGGTTGAGGATAGGCTAGGAAGGAAACCCACAACAATTTTGGTGCCATTGCCAGGGAGCTACTCCAATTTTTCAGTTTGCAGCATGTTTGTTGGTTGGTTACCTTGCATTAGGCATCTTGTCATGGCATGCATAGGGTTAAAATTGCATTTTAGGGTTAGATTGGAAGTGATTTTGCTTGATTTGAGGGGATTTTCTAGTTTAAAATCTAATCTGATTATTGAACAGGGGAAGCTATTCAGATCACCATTCTTAAGATCCATTTGGATCTGAGAATTAAAAAAAAAAAAACAAAAATTGGTCAATTCTACCGAATTCGAGCAAAAAAGGAGATAAAATCGTCATCAGATGTGATAACTTTTTATCCTCTGATAAGAAACCTTTGCCGAATTTTAAAAAGCTTAGGTTTCATTCACATATTCTTCAGATTGAACGTCGAGGATTTATTCCCAACAGATTTGCAGAAACATCAAAAAAATCATCAGAAGGCCAAAGTGATAGTTCATCTAGTTGTTGGTAATCTTTTGTGAAAAATTATACTTTTCTGCAAAAATATCAGTTCTCTGAGAATAACCTTCACCTAAACTTTCACCAAAGTCTGTGTCAGTTCCACTTACTAATTTTGATAATTAGTAAGTTGGGCGAAGGTTTCCTAAAATATCAGTTGTCATATTGCCAAGAAAGTCATTTTGAGAACTATGTAAAAGTAGCATCTATTCATAGTTAGGCACCTATCTACTGTTCTAACCCTTGTTGAAGGCGGGAGGGCTACTATGACACGAGATCTTCGACCCTACATCTTGTCACGCAACAACAAGCAGCTAGACAATGGTCTAGAGTGCCACTTGGATGCTTTGAATGCGGAGAGAACCACAGAGTTGCTTAATGTCCAAATAAATGGAAGTTTATACCATTCTATAGATAATGTAATTATGGACATTGTTATAAAGAATGTCCTGCAAGACCCAAACCACCACCGATTATTGCTCGAGTGAATATGATTACAATCAAGAAAAGGCCAGTAGTTCAATTTGAACAAGCTATACCTTTGATGGTTGTTACCAAAGTTAGAAACATAAAGAAGTTCTAGTATCTGCTGAATCTGCACCAACTACAGATATACCTACTGCATCAGGGGTGTATCCGAATCTCAAAGCAGGAAAAAAGAAATATCAAGATATGAGGCAATGGATTAAACATTTGCAAGAAGACGAAGCCCAAGTGTTAAAAATTCACAATTCTAGCTTGACTAGTTTTGGTCATATGACTTGTAAATAGTTAGATGGTCATGATGTGGCTTGTCGCACGTGCCAAATAGCATAGGATTCCATTCATAAGGATGTTCTCAAGTAGACCTAAGTGTTAGAACCTTTGGAATGAGTCCAAATTATGCTTAGATACAAGGGAGAAAAAATAGGAGCTATTTTTGGTAATTTTTGCATTGTTGAGGGATCCCCAAGATTCCAACCTTAACTTGGTAGGGATGCAAGATCCACCAAAATTAGCATTAGGGATAGGTTTAGGGCTACTCATACCTGCCCAAAACCGTGATGGATCATGTATATATAGGTGATGATATCTCACCAAAATCAATCAAGCAATTTCATGTTTTTTCTCTCATAATGGTGCAATTGCTCTCTATGTTCATAATTGTTTGAGTACTTGTGATTACTAATGATTATAGGATTGAATGTAGGTCTGGTGTACAGTACTCAGACTGTGGGAGGCCATACTTTCACACGTGTGAAGCCTTCTTCAAGGATTTGGGCCATTTAGTAAGGTTCAAGCATAGATTTTTGATGGATTTTGATGGTTCAACTTGTGCTAATCTTATGAAATCATAATCTATTGTTTCCCTCATCATTTCAAGTGTTTTTACACTTCTTGTCCTTACACTCCTCAACAAAATGGAGTTGCTAAGGAATAGAACATTATGTGAATGTTCTAAGGCTTTAAGATGAGATGCTTGTTTGCCCAAATCCTTTTGGGGTGAGTCTCTTGTATGTGCAAACTACTTGATGAATAGGGTGTCTTGCAAAGCAATTGAAGGCAAAACTCCTTATGAGATGTTGTATGGAAAGAAACTCAATCTTAATCACTTGAAAGTTTTTGGGTGTATATGTTATGTGCATGTGCCATTGGAAACAAGAACCAAGGAGGATCCATCTTCCACAAGAGGGATCATGCTTGGATATGCAAGCTCAAGCAAGGGCTACAAAGTCTGACCAATTATCTACAATGACAATATATCAGCCCAACACCTTGCATCTAACCCAATCTTCCATGCAAGATCTAAGCACATTGAGATATGCCATCACTTTGTGAGAGAAATGGTGCAAGCCAAGGAGATTGCTTTGGAGCATGTTCCAAGCAATGAATGTGTAGCTGATCTACTTACTAAACCACTTCAAAAGACACCTTTTATGAAGTTCAGATCATCACTTGGAGTGATTAGTAAAGCAATGATTGAACCAAGCTAGATAGTGAGGAGGAGTGTTAAAAATTCACAATTCTAGCTTGACTAGTTTTGGTCATATGACTTGTAAATAGTTAAATGGTCATGATGTGGCTTGTAACACGTGCCAAATAGCATAGGATTCCATTCACAAGGATGTTCTCAAGTAGACCTAAGTGTTAGAACCTTTGGAATGAGTCCAAATTATGCTTAGATACAAGGGAGAAAAAATAGGAGCTATTTTTGGTAATTTTTGCATTGTTGAGGGATCTCCAAGATTCCAACCTTAACCTGGTAGGGATGAAAGATCCACCAAAATTAGCATTAGGGATAGGTTTAGGGCTACTCATACCTGCCCAAAACCGTGATGGATCATGTATATATAGGTGATGATATCTCACCAAAATCAATCAAGCAATTTCATGTTTTTTCTCTCATAATGGTGCAATTGCTCTCTATGTTCATAATTGTTTGAGTACTTGTGATTAATAATGATTATAGGATTGAATGTAGGTCTGGTGTACAGTACTCAGACTGTGGGAGGCCGTACTTTCACACGTGTGAAGCCTTCTTCAAGGATTTGGGCCATTTAGTGAGGTTCAAGCATAGATTTTTGATGGATTTTGATGGTTTAACTTGTGCTAATCTTATGAAATCATAATCTATTGTTTCCCTCATCATTTCAAGTGTTTTAGGATCCTTATTTGCTGTAACTTTTACACCAAGAAGCTGCTAAAGCAACAGTCGAAGTCCATGCTTCATCTATGCCACAAGCAGATCCAAGAACAGATGTTAATACACAGTTGCATCATCATGAAAAACCCTTCAAGATGACAGAACCAGAAGCACCACAAATAGAATTGATCGTAAATATTTTGTCTAGCAAGATGGATATTATTACACAAGGATAATTTTTTAAGCTGGTGCCTAAAGCAAAAGAAGTATTAGTAGGCTTCGAATGCTTGGAAGTGGAGCTTACTTTCGTATTTTAGCGGCCCCAGGTATTCTCGCACTTTCTCAATAAAACCCATCTCTTGCTAGTCGTCTATCATGGTAACAAATCGGGAACACATAAAGGCCGCTTTGTAGTAGAGCCGGGCCATCATTTCGTGATCGTCTTCTGACCAGAGGGCCACGTTGGGATTGATTCGAATCGGTTCTAAGCCGCAATCCCAAAAACATTCTTTGTTCATCAGGAAGACCATTGACCTCCAATATTCGGCGCCTTCCCGTACGCATAGATCGGCATTAGATTTATATTTATGCCCAAAATCCAGCAAATGTAATCTCAGATCGTCCATTGATGTGTTATCTGAGATTCTTGGAATTATTGGCCAGTTTACAACTTCAACTCAGAGTTGCTCTGTGGGCCAGGGATTTCTTTGTAGCCGCCTACTATCCCTTAGAACTTTGCTCAGCCACTCAGGTTGTGGTTTGTGCTGCAATGATCTCAGCCCTTATGGAATATTGGCTTTGATCAATTTCTTCTCTACCTCTCCTCATGTTGCGAGGGTATCTCCTTTCGAACCTTTCGGACTCTTTGGTGTCTGCCATGTTACTTCTTGGCCTGGTAGGTGAGGTTGCCCTTTGTTGCTATGGTGGCTTTGCCAGGTAGTCATCCAGGGCCTGGTTGGACGTATCACTCTCTTTGGCCCGCTCGCTTGTGAAAGGCTCTGCTTCACCCGACGTAGGTCTGGGCGAGAATATGCATGTTTCTGGCGGATCAGCTAGGAAGTCATCTTTGCCACCAATATCGGTGTTAGTTTCTGGAAGGTTAGGGATGAAGTGATCAGGAGAGAGAGGCACATGAATGACAGGTTTAGGAGGAGGCAGGTTTCACAAATTGTACGTCACACTGGGAGGACTGAGCTGTTGTAGGAACTCATCTCGTCGGGCTTTATACGTATCAGCTTGACCTTTAAATGAGCCCAATAATTTGCTAGGAGGTGGTGGAGAGGGGAAGGGTGAAGAAACAGGGTAATTAGAAACAAATGTTTCAGAAAAATTAACTGAAGAATAAGAATGGGGATTAAAAATAGGAGGTGAAGGGGAAAAAAACTTTGGAAGCAGCTTGGGTTCTCTGGCCATCCGATCATGAACTACCATCTACTAGTTGGGTTTGCCCATTCTTATTATTAACTCCATCATCTCTATCATCATCCCGTGGTTTCTTCACAAAAGTACCTGCTCGGGCCTTGCACGCCGCGTCCCACAGCTGGTTCACCTTGTCCAAGACTTGCTGAAGGGCCTTAGTCATTTCTTTGAGCTGCTTCTGGAACTCAAGGATGATCTTTCAATGTTTGGCCACGACATTTTCAAATTCTTTTTCTCGGCTTCTCGTTCTTGAATTAGCCGCACGTACTTTTCCATCCTCGGGCTTAACCAGAGGGGCATCAACTGTCATTACACCCGATGATCCATCCCACGTATGGTCGATCTAGGCCATCTAGTGCCTCAGTTGTTGCTGGACCTAGTCCAATTTTATCTTCCGTCTGGCCATCAAGGATCTTGTTTCTTTCGTCTCTTTTTTCTTTTCTTTGGCCAACTTTTGTTGATGTGTGGTCTCTTGGTTTTGGCACTGGATCTTATTTTCGAGCGCTTGGTGTTGGCTTACCAACCAATGCATATAGAAGCTTGTTTTGGATAGGTTGATCATTGAGCGTTTAGCTGCTTCAGAGAGCTTTTCAGGGTTGGTGATGGTTGGGTACTGATTAGGGGTATGAGTTGGTGATGTTAGTCCAAAGAATAGACATTCTGGAGCGAATGAGGGTGGCAGTGGAGGGAGTGGAGAGACAACGTTAGTAGGAACAGTGGTGGTGGTGTTAGTGGAGGGGTCAGACTTCCTCCTGTCTGATCCACTTTTTCTGCTTCATCATCGTTTATTTCCATCAGGTCTGCAACATCAAAACACAGTGAAGTGTCCATGAGAACGTGGACTTACTAGGCCTGTGGTTGGTGGGCCGCTCCCGCGTCTTGGAAAATGGGATTCCCCTCTCCCCCCCCCCCCCAGACATTGTGCCTTTGGTGAGATTGGCGGTATCGGCATTGTAATCAAGATGGGGGGAGTGGTGACTTAATCAAGTGGCACCGTTGTGGTATCTGTGCCCGTGTTTGATGTCGTAGAGGTTGCTGCTCCATCACTCCTATCTATGATGTGAATGGGTGAGGAGTGTTGTTGTGATGCTGTATAAGAGGTCAAGCTACCATCTCTCGAGCTGGATGATGCCAAATGTGATTGAGTGCTTGGCTCGATGCTCTTGGATTCCTCTGGAGGGGCTCTCCCTCAGATTTGGACTCGTTTGACTCTGTGGCATTCAGAGATTGTCTCTTTGCCATCAGCTTTACTCTTGTCCGTTGCTGGCATGTTTTAGACAGCTTGGCCTTGGATGTATCTATTTCTTGCACTGCCAAAGATTCTTCTGCTGCTGGATGTTGTTGGGAGGCTATTGGTGTTGCCTGTTTCATCACCAGCTTGATGATGCTTGTATTCGGCCTTTTTAGTGCTAGCCCTTGTGGTGACGATCTATGAACACGGGACCGCTGGGACTTCTTGGATTGGATTGGAATGTCCCAAGCTTTGTCGGCCACCTGCAACATCTCTTTGAGTTTAGGTCCATTGAGTACTTGCTGGATCGTGAGATTTGTCATGAGGTATCCTAGCAAGGTGGACGGTTGCTTGTTCTTGATGCACTCATAGAGGCAATTCGAAGCAAACTAGGCCCAATCATAGAGATTTTGGTCATGCAGTCATGAATCTGCCAATATGTGGAACATGGACATTGGGATCCGCATGATCTTAGACTTGTAACGTTGGTGTACTTGGCTAAGTAAGCACAAGTAGCAGCCAGAGCCGGATCGTTGATGGCATCAAAACGATACCCATTCTTTGTCTTCCACTTTTCAACAGAGGGATCGATGAACTTGAAATAAGCTGTTGTTTCGATCTTTTGTAATGTTCTTGTAACTCAATTCAGTCCCCGAGGGAGGCCGAAGTTATGAAGGTCTACTCCAGAAAGAAAGACGTTGTATACATAATTTTTTATTGGAGGGATGATGAAATTGCACGACCTTGCGGTGGCGTTGTAAGAGGCATAGGTCATGTGCAACAAATATGGACTTTGGTACCCAGACAGAAGAGGAATCTGGAAGTCAATCTGAGTCAAGAACATGCTTGTCTGTTGGTACCAAGTTGTCATCTTTGCAATGTCCAGCTTACCCATCTAGATATATTTGCATCTGGATCATCCGAACTTGAGGATTGGTGGGAAGACATGCTGGAAACTGAAAAAAAAAATATTCTGAAAAAAAGGGCGCGGTTGAGATTTGAGACAAAGATAAATCGCGGCTCGGGTGAGATTGTAATGGGTGGACGCGGTCAAGGTTTGGGCTTGACTACTTTTTGTTGCTGGACTGATGGGTCCAACAAAGTCAATACCCCACTTATGGAAGGCTTCGCCTTCTATAGGGGGCGTCAACGGTGTGAAGTCAGCTTTTGTATTTTTCTCGGCTTGTTGGCAGACATCACATGTTTTAATGATAGCATAGGTATCCTTAAACAGGGATGGCCACCATAAGCCCGTTCGAAGGATGATTTTAATAGTCGCTTCATGTTAGATTTCTTATGCCCAACCTTAAACAAATCGTTCTATCTTATCTATGTTCTC
The DNA here is from genome assembly GCA_029204225.1 of Diphasiastrum complanatum. NCBI lineage: Eukaryota > Viridiplantae > Streptophyta > Lycopodiopsida > Lycopodiales > Lycopodiaceae > Diphasiastrum > Diphasiastrum complanatum. The sequence continues at coordinate 45,197,210 of CM055096.1, forward strand.
CGCACTGTTGAGTGTGAGTGATCCTGAGGCTACTAGTAATCTCTACTGAATTACATGAATTACTCTCTAGTAAGACAGACTCTCTAGTTACAGTCGTTTGTTGTATGTCCGTAAATATGCTCTAAGGAACTGTCTTAAAATCCTCTTATTCGTCTGTCGCGAACACTTTCTTTTCGGCACTCAAATAAAGTCTACACTTGGTACAGTCTAGCACAATCATTGATAGAACTGTATGTATACATCTAAGATGTCAGTCCTTGTATGAAGAATTGAGTCTTTGATTTGTGTTCTTGCTTGTAACTGACATAAGTTTCTAACGTACTCTAGAACTCTTTGTGTTCTTTAACCATAACTTTGGACTTAAGTTGTTGAGGACTTTTGTCTAGAAATGAACAGTTCGCGAATGCGATTAACTAATTGTCTGCACAAACACGAATACATCGAACATTTCTCGACTCTCTATTGACACCTTAATTATCGCGAAAGTGAGACTGTTTTGTTTTCGTCTTCTTCTTCTTCGCGAACAATTTTCTGTCTTTGAATTTTCTTTTACACAGAAGCCTTTATAGAATCCTAGACACTCGACTACACATCACAGAACATATTTTATTCTAGCAATCAAGACACACAGCACGAGACAAGGAGATGCACAAAAATAGAGCGACTGTATTATTAGCATAATTTTAGAGCGAGATCATTAGTCTCGCTCGTTGGCGGAGTGACACTCTGCTCTTTCGCTGTGTTCTGCTCGTTGGCAAACTTTCATGCACAGCTCTAGTATTTTTACCTTTCTGCTCTACTCGCTACATCTCTCTCTGTCTCTTACAAATCTGTCTATTCAGATTACTAGTTATAATCCAAAGAGGATCGTTTATAGCTCCACTGTGTGGAGTTTATAAGATAGCTAAACGTAGAGTCACAAGACTAGTTAACGCTAATCAACTAGTTAGTTAGTCCCTGTCGTTGCCACTTGTTTCAGCTGGGCATGAAGTCTACGACTCCAAACCCGTTGAGCTGCTAGCTGGCAGTGCAAAAGATTTCTCTTCGTTTGTTTCGTAATCTCCCGTTTGCTTTCGTTCTTTTCATTTCTTTCTTGCGGTTCTGGAGGTGTGTTTACGATTCACGAATGATTCGCGAATCGTTCGTGCTTCAAGACAAGGGATGTTGACTGTCGTGAATTGTTCTCGTTCGACCTTCGTTTCTTGTTCGTGTTGCAACAAAGTTGCAGGAGTTCACCATTTCTAATACTCCCTCTTGAACCTTGCAGCTTTGTACGTTTAATCCAATTGCATTTCTTTGCTTGGCAAAGAGTGGCTTGTCGAGCGGTTTCGTGAGCAGATATGCAATCATACTTTCTGATTTTATGAACTAGACCTGGAGCTCTCTCGAAAGTGATGGTACTTCAAAGGTATGTGCTTTGTCTTTGAATGGAAAACAGGATCCTGGGACAATTAGATGGCACTTTGAGAGTCCATCATCATCGTGCTTGGCCCCTCTTGTGGTATCCCCATTGTCTCCAACATCATTTGTAGCCACACTACCTCATTCCCCACTTTCAAGGCTACGACATATTCAGCTTCGCAAGAGGATTGAGCTACCAAGGTTTGATTTTTGCATATCCAGCTGATTGCAGTTCCGCACACAATTGTACATCCTCCAGTAATGGATTTTTTGTCATCTTTGCAGCTCACCCAGTTCGCATCACTGTAGTGACGAAACTCGAATACTTTTCCTTTGTTTTCAACTCTATAGGTTAATCCCATATCGTGGTACCCTTCAGATACTATAGGATTTGTTTGGCCATTTGCCAATGTGCTAGGCTAGGATTTGAAGAGAATTGGCTCAAGGCATAAACAGAGAAAACTAGATCGGGTCTGGTACAAATTGTCAAGTACATCAAACTACCGATTAAGTTCTGGTAGGGTATACTTGCCATCTTCTGTTCTTCCTCTTCTATTTTTGGACAATCTTGCTTCGTGAGCTTGGCTCCAGCTATTATTGGTGTGGCCTTCTCTTTGCAGTCCATCATGTGGTACTACCTTAGCACTTTCCTGGCATATTCTGACTGACTCAAGTGCATTTCGCCCTTTGTTCGATCTCTTCCGATCTCCAGCCCTAGGCATTTTGTTGCTTCTCCAAGATCTGTGATTTTGTAACTTTCAAAAATCTGACTCTTTGTGTCTTTGATTAGCATCAAGGAATTTCCTATCATCAACGAATCATCCACGAAGATGGTCAGTATCACAAAATCCTTTCCTACTCTTTTAATGTATACATTGCAGTCTGGTTGAGTAGGATTGAAGTCTAGAGACTTCAGAAGACCATCAAGCTTTTTATAACAGGCTCGTGATGCCTATTTTAGACCATAGATGCATCTCTACAATCGACAGACATATTGTCGATTGTCGGGGTCTTCATAGCCTTCTGGTTGCTTCATGAAGATTTTGTCCTCTAGATATCCATGGAGAAAGGCTGTTTTCACGTCAATCTGGTGAATTTCTAGATTGTACTGTGTGGCGTATGCAAGGAGTAGCCTTATGCTTGTCATCTTGACCATGGGTGAATATGTGTCAAAATAGTCAACACCATATCTCTGCGTGTAGCCCTTTGCGACAAGCCTTGCTTTGTAGTGGCCAATGGTGCCATCTGACTTTAGCTTTTTCTTGTACACCCACTTGCAATCAACTATTTTTCTGTTTTCTGGCAGTGGCTCTAATGTCCATGCCTCGTTTTGCCTCATCGACTCGATCTCCTCTGACATTGCCTACTTTCAGAATTCTCCCTTTGGACTCTGGATAGCTTTTTGGTATGTTGTTGGCTCTTCCGTGAAGCTACAGTACTCGAACTGCGTGTCTTCGCTCCATTGAAGATTGTCAAAGTAGTGATCTGGAGGTCTTCTTTGTCTCGTCGAACATTTCTTGTTCGTGGGGTTGATCCTCTACCTCCTGCTGCTCTGGAGTCTGGGGCTTTGCATTTTGATTTGATGTTTGTCCTCGATCTCCCTTTTGAATGGACAACAATTTGAAGATCTCATGGGCCTGTACACACGTGTTATGTTCGAGTAGCCGACCATGATTCTTTGTTCAGATTTGTCATCGAGCTTGCTTCTCTTTTCCTTCGAAATGTGCTTGTATGCTGCACATCCAAACACTTGTACGTATGACAGATCAGGCTTCCTGTCTATCCACATTTTGTATGATGTTTTGTTTTCCAGCACTGTCGTTGTAGATCTGTTCTGCAGGTGTACAGTTGCAGCTATTGCCTCGGCCTAGAATTGACCTGGCAATTGAGCCTGTGCCATCATGCATCTGGCTCCTTCAACTAGCATTCTGATTTTTCTTTCTGCCACACCATTGTATTATGGTGTGTATGTAGGAGTAAACTGGTGTTCGATTCCCTATTTTTTTGCAGAATCTTGAGAATTCTGTGCTTTGTATTCACCTCCGTTGTCAAATCTAAGGATCTGTATCTTTTTCGAGGTGTGTCGATCTGCAAATGCCACGAACTTCTTGAAGAAATCAAACACTTCGGATTTCTTCTTCAAGTAGTAGATCGTGGTCATCCAACTGTAATCATCTATGAACATCAGAAAGTATTTTGAACCTGAGAGCAAATCTATTTTCATCGGTCCACAGACATCAGAGTGGATGAGCCCAAGGACTTCCTTGGCTCTTCTTTCCTCATGTGTGAATGGATTCCGATGTTGCTTGCCTTTTTGACAAGCTTCGTAGAACTCAATTTTGGGCCTTGAAATCTTGAGACCTGTGACAATGTCCTTTCTGCTCATGTCGTACAGGTTCCGCATGTTTACATGATACATTCTCCTATGCCAGAGTTGATCTTCATTTTCTAAAGCATTTAATATGCTTTCATAGTTGCTGATTATTTTGGCCTAGTAGAGGTTTCCTTCTCTGCATCCGACCGTCAACAACTTGTTTGTCATCTTTTTGATCATACGACAAGTGTTGTCATCGAACAAAACTCAAATGCCTAGATCTGCCATCTTGGAGACAGATAGCAGATCTTTTCTGAGTGAGGGCACATAGAGTGCTCCTGGCAGCTCTACTTGGCCTGACAATGTTCGTAGCTGTAGAGTGTCGATGCCTTTGACATCATGTATGCTTCCATCGCCTAGAATCATTGCTTTGTGTTTTCAAGTTCGTGAAAGTTGATCAAGATCTTCTTGTTGCAGGTTATGTGAGATGTTGCTCCTGAATCGATGACTACATCGTAGTTGTGTTCAGAGTAGCTTGTTGAAGCTTCATCAAGTATCGTGAAAGCTTTGTCACCTCTTTCTTTCCTTAGATGACTCTGCAGCGTTTGCCTTTTCAGATTAGTTTTTCTTTTTTGGGTTGTATCTGCAATCGTATGCAGAATGCTCTTTCTTCTTGTAGTGCATGCAAGATATTGTTGGATTGAACCAGTATTTGTTGGCCGTATGGCCTGGTTTGTGGCAATGATTGCAGGAAGATTATTGTTGATTCGAGAACTTCGTCTTCTCGAATTTTGTCTTGTTTTTGCTCCTCTTCTTTCCTTTTGTGAAGAGAGCTTTCTCTTGATCACTGCTTCTCTCTCCTTCATCTCTCATCAGTCTCTCATCAACGACAAGACTGACTGCTTTCTCTCGAATGTCAGATCTAGTAGACCTAGTATGAGCATTCTCAACGGCTGATAGGACGTCGGTAGAGATTTCATGAAGTACATCAGCTGCTGTGGTGCTGGGACCTGCTGCTCCTGTCCTGATGCAGCGAGTTGAGCGAAGATCATTCTGATCTTCTCAACGTGCTGATCCAACTGGTTGCCATCCCACCATATATATTGCAGTTGATTGTGAAGGTGCATGACTGAAGTTGCAGTCCTCACTTCATACTTCTGCTTTAATCTTTCCCACGCTACATGGCTGCTTTTGCAGTTTTCAATCTACATGAGTAGATCTTCATTTATGGAAAAAATGATTATCGCCATTGCTCGCTCATCCTTTCTGATCCAATCAGCTCTCCTTGGGTCTGCCTCTGGAGGTTGCACCTTTGAGAGCTCGATCACCGACCAGATGCCTTCATCTTTCAAAAGCGTTTTGATTTTGAATTTTCAGATTCTGTAATCAGTGCCATCAAGACTGATTGTTACTCTTGTCTAGATTGTTGTAGCCATATTATGTTGTCTAGTAGAATCATTGTTGGGATATCAATAGCGATAACTTGTTGGCTCTGATACCATGTCGCAAAAGCGAGACTGTTTCGTTTTTGTCTTCTTCTTCTTATTCGCAAACAATTTTTTGTCTTTGAATTTTCTTTTGCGCAGAAGCCTTTACAGAATCCTAGACACTCAACTACACATCACAGAACATATTTTATTCTAGCAATCAAGACACACAGCACGAGACAAGGAGATGCACAAAAATAGAGCGACTGTATTATCAGCATAATTTTAGAGTGAGATCATCAGTGTCTCGCTCGTTGGCGGAGTAACACTCTACTCTTTCACTGTGTTCTGCTCGTTGGCAGACTTTCATGCACAACTCTAGTATTTTTACCTTTCTACTCTACTCGCTACATCTCTCTCTGTCTCTTACAGATCTGTCTATTCAATTACTAGTTATGATCCAGAGAAGATCGTTTATACCTCCACTGTGTGGAGTTTACAAGATAGCTAAATCTAGAATCACAAGACTAGTTAACACTAATCAACTAGTTAGTTAGTCTTCGTCGTTGCCACTCGTTTCAGCTAGGCGTGAAGTCTACGACTCCAAGCCCGTTGAGTTGCCAGCTGGCAGCGCAAAAAATTTCTCTTCGTTTGTTTCGTACACTTGGAATTACATCCCAGATGGAGTGCTATTTTCTCACAAAAATCATGGAGTTGGATTCACAAATTCCATAGGAAAGCATGCTTGTCCAATATGATGGTAGAGTGCTCTTCTACATGATCGAGTTTGGTAAAGATGTTAAGCATTGTATCAATTCATTCTAATTCTCTATTTTTGAGAAAAATTTCAGTGATGGTAGATCAGATTGCTTGTTCTGTTCAGTTAGAGGTTTAGAGTGTTGGCACCAATCCGTAATGTCCTGAAGCATGTAATTTTGTTTTTAGTTCATAGATAAATTGGTTGTAAATCGATTTATCCAGCTGTATGGACTGTTTGCAACAAAAATACATGATTCAGATGATTGCATTGATGAGGATGGGAAGTTTCTTTCCCTTATGTGAACCCTCCAGAGAATTTGCAAGATGGAACATTGATTGGGAGAGCAACAATCTAATTCTTTAAAGTCAGAGTAGCATGTTTGGTTAGTAAAGCAACCATTACCCTGTTAAAGTTAATAATTCAAAACTGTGAAGCTTTGGTGGATGCATGCAATTTTGAACCTTGTGTGCTTGAGTCATTGGAATCCTGAAGTTAGGAGTTCAAGATGATTGGCATGGCCTCAACTGCAGAAGACCAGCTATTGGACATTTTTACAGATGAAATCTGTAGATGTGTTGGAACGACCTCAGTCCCTAGATGGGGAGTATACTGACTTTGGATGACAGTCGATTTGCGCCCTGTTGAAACATGTATCAATGTCTGAATCCTGATGGCTACAGACTGATCTTGGGGATTGAGAGGTCACAAAGCTCGACTGATAATCAGTCGAGAATTAGTCACGAAAGACAAGACTAAATATTAGTCGCGAACAACTAGACTAATAATAATTCGCTAAAAAAATATTACCAAATTGAGCAATAAGAGAGTCAGATAGCATGTAGAAAAATATAGCAATATTGACACAACTCTGAACGCAAAACAAAACAGAGTTGTTATCAGATTAAGTATAGCAAAATATACATGTCAATAATGTTGTAGAGCACAAGACAATAGCAGACGAAACCACGTGTTCTACAAAGCTAATCCAATTTGTCAAAGGAATGAACCTATTACTAACAATACAAAGAACTGATGCGCAAGGGCATCTATTTTGTCTATCTCTAATAAGCTTCTGATGCTATTGTTTTCACACACGTTGTTATCTCACATGTCAGCATACGCAAATGGTATTCAATAAATATACACAATTTTACAAGTGTGCAGATGAAGAAAGTACAAAGTGGATGTGTTGTCTGTAGGAGATCGTGGGTGGCTGTTGTCGTTGTCAAATCTAATTGCACAGATGCATGGGATGAGTGTGAAAAGGCCGCAATGTTAGCCTTTGCTGAAATGAACGTTGGTGAAGATATGAAAAATGCGACACTCTAAAAAATGCCTTAAGATTTGATTTATAGGGTGTCTTCCCTTTTCTGTAAAGGCACCTTAGACATTTTTCTAAGGCAATGTCATCTTTTTTGCCTTCACAAATCACGTGTAAAAACACAGTGTCGCATTTTTTGCCTTTTTCGCCTGTGGAAATTTACTTGTATTTATGCAAATAATCGTGTTTTTTGCCTGTCTTATTTTACATGTAAATATGCAGACTGTGCGACAACATGAGTAAAAATGCAGCATGAACGGAGGCAGATTAAATAGGATTTAGGAGAGCAGAGGAGATAAATCCAACAGAAAGCATTGAATGATGAGTTGGCTTGCATTGATGAAAGCATTAAGGAAGGAGAGCTTATTCAAGTGATTCTTAATGGCTTGTTGGATGCTCATGCTAACATTGTTCAAAGGATTGCTATTCAAAAGACTTTGCCAAGTTTGATGCATCTTTAAGAGATCTTGATCAATGAAGGATATAGACTTCAAACAAGAGGTAGATCTACATCGATACTTCAAGAGGATGCTATATTTACAAAGGGAAAAACCAAAAGTAAGTGGTCTAAAGGGCAAGATCAAGTGGATGCTTCTTCAAGTGGCAAAAAGAAGGATAGATCAAAGCTCAAGTGCTTCTATAGTGGCATCAAAGGACACTTTGCAAGTGAGTGCTACAAGAAGAAGAGAGATCAAGGAGATAAGCAAGGTAATCTTACTCTTGATGAGGATGGTTTGGATGTTCAAGATGCAAATGATGATGATTTTGTGATGTCTTCATGTATGCTCACTAATGATAGAGATCTAGATCCTTGGTGGATTGATAGTGGAGCAAGTTCACACATGAACTTTCTTTGTTCACATCTTTGTTGGCATATGGAGATGACAAGAGGGTTATCTACATAGCAAATGATGGTGAGTGTGCAATCAAAGAGATTGGCACAATTCCTATTTATCTCTCTACAAATAGGAATGTTCATTTGGAGAATGTCTTGTTTGTTCCATCTATTACCAAAAATTTGCTTAGTGTGAGTCAAATGCTAAGTAAAGGCCTCAAGGTGGAGTTTGATGGAGATGCTTGTATGATCAAAAGGAAGGATGTCTTTATTGGAAAAGGTAAAAGGCAAGGGAAGTTGTTCAAACTAGATGCTTGTGTTATTGCTAACCAAGTTGGATGTGTTGCAAGGGAGCAAATACCTATTCAAGAGGTTTGGCATAAAAGGATGGAACACCTCAACTTCAAGTCATTGGAGGTAATGGCTAGGATGAAGATTGTGATAGGTCTTCCAAGTTCCTTAAGTGGCATCAAACATGTCTGTGAGTCTTGTGCTTTGTCTAAGTCACATAGACTACCTTATACTAGATCTACAAAGCCTTTTCAGCTTGTACATTCGGATATTCATGGATTTACTACAATTAGCAATAGTGGAGCTAAGGTGTATGTAGCATTCATTGATGATTTTATTGGATTTTGTTGGATCTATCTACTAAAGAGCAAGGATGAAGTGTATGGTGTCTTTATCAAGTTCAAGAATGCAAGGGAAAACCAATTTTCCACAAGGATCAAGTGCTTAAGGAGTGACAATGGTGGTGAGTACATATCTACCAAGTTCATGTCCTTTTGTGATGAGCATGGGATCAAGAGGAGTATATGTTAGAATTTAGCAATTTTCACATGGTTTTTTGATGTATTTGACATCTGTGTGGATCCACACGTGTGATGACCTATCCACACGTGTGAAATGACACTTGTAATATTTAGATCCATTTTGATTAGCTTTCATTTGAGTCAAATATGACATCTCCTAAATTATAGGAATATAGAAGATCAACACAAACCACCAATGGATGATGTGGAAAACTTGATCAAGTTCTATTAGTGTTTGCATCTCATTTTGTGTGTAGATGCTGATTTTTTCTACATTGGTGAGATTGGTAGAGTATTTTTCTTTGTAACCCAAGATCTTTAAAGTGGATTGGATCGTAATGATCTGAAATCCTTCACAAGAACCACCCTACTGGCCGGTCCCACAAACCTCACAATGGCCTACCAAGTCTTGGGAACATTTGTCCAAGATGTAGTAGCGGACAAAACCTTTTTGGACGACCGAATATTGGAGTTGGCCATGAGCAATATGCATCTCAAAGTAGAAATCATCCAGCTCCAGCAAGACTTGCTAATAGCTCAATAGCATGAGCACGAAGAGATGTCAGAGGTGCTAAAACTCAAAAAACACGAAGAGCACAATGTCTCACCCTACTCCAGGCATAACTTTTGATGCTTGAAACAGAGAATACACGTCTGGGAGCGGAGGTGACGACCCTACAAGCTGAGAAAATAGCCTGGTTAGCTCAACCAACACCTACCCATAGACTATCAGCCAATCCAAGATGGATCTCCTCACGCAGCAGGTGAAGGTCTACCGCGAAACCTTCGACAAATATTAGGCTGACTTCGACAACTATCAATGGAGTGCCTTACAAGAACTAGCACAGGCAAAGGCCACCCTCAAGGCATGCTAGAGGCACATGGAGCAAAAGTCCCAACGAGCCCCCGTGGTGATTACAATCCCACCCACACTTGAAGCTGCGGTTAAATTCTACCAATTATGTTATTTGGAAAGTGAGGATGGAGTCACTCATGGTGCTCCAGGATCTCTATGAGTTTCTGATTGATGAGGAAGGTGAACCTCTAGGTGCACATGAGTTTGCTAAATACAAAAGAAGATATAGGCTTGCACTTCACTGTGTGAAGATGAATGTAAGCAATGATTTATTGAGAGAAGTATCAGCTTGTACCAGTGCTAAAGAGGCTTGGGAATCTCTAAAATCAATCTATGAGTCTAGCAACACTTCAAGGGTTCTCATGCCTAGAAATCAGATTTTGCAAAGCATGAAGAGAAGTGATGAGAGTGCACAGGTTTACGTGCTAAGAATCAAGTCTCTCAATAGAGAGTTAGCTTCCATTGGAGAGAAGATTCAAGATAGTGAGCTTGTTCAGATTGTCCTAAATGGTCCAGGGAGTGACTTTACAAATTTGGTCCAAAGCTTTGCAATCCAAGACACTTTGCCCACTATAGAAAAGCTACACAGTGTATTAGTGGCTGAAGAGTGTAGGGTGATGCATACCAATGCAAGAATGAATGCTATTTCTCTGCAAGATGGTGATGAGAGAGCTAATTTCTCATCTAAAGGCAAGAAAAAGACCAATGGCAAGAAGAAGCACTTCAAGGAGACCAAGGAGGAGGATGAGGCTTCAAGCTCAAAGGGCAAGATCAAAGACAAGTCCAAGTACAAATGTTTTTTCTATGGAAAGAAAGGACATTTTGCATCAGAATGTCTCAAGAAGAAGAAGGCACAAGAGAGCAAACAAAGCAACATTGCACCGTATCAGGAGGAGGAGGAGGATAAAGAGTCATCCTTGATGGTTTCCAACAAACCACCATCATCCAAGTGCAACACCAATGATTCTTGGTGGATTGATAGTGGGGCTAGTTCCCACATGACATATCAGAAGGACATATTCTCCACTTTGCTTTCTTACAATGATTTACATAGATCAATCTATATTGCAAGTAGTCAAGAACATAAGATAAGTGGAATAGGAACAATTCCCTTGTATGTTGGATCATCCAAAAGGATGAACCTTGATAATGTTCTTTATGTTCCTAAGTTAACCAAGAGTTTTCTTAGTGTTGGCCAATTAATGGATAATGGCCTAGATGTACAATTTAGGCATGGAGTTTGTTCCATCCTTAGAAATGATGAATGTATAGCCAAAGGCTTTAAACAAGGTAGATTGTTTAAGCTTGATGCTAATGTTGTAGTGGAGAGTGTTAACTTGGCAAAGGTGGAATTATCAAAGGTGGAACTGTGGCACAAAAGGTTGGGCCACCCCAACTACAAAGCCATGGAATCTATGGTAGCAAAGGAGCTTGCAGTTGGACTCCCCAAGCATTTGTCAAAGTGTGGGAAGATATGTGAAGCATGCAGTCTCTCAAAGGCTCACAAACTACCCTTCTCAAGATCTACATCAATATCAAACTCTCCTCTTGAACTCATCCATTCGGATGTTCATAGTTTTTCACATGAGTCTAATGGTGGTGCCAAGTACTATGTAATCTTCATTGATGACTATTCTAGATTTTGTTGGATGTACCTCTTGTCTAGCAAATCAATGGTGTTTGATTCCTTTGTAAAGTTCAAGACTTTGGTAGAAAATCAACTTAGTACCAAGATTAAGGTATTAAGGAGTGATAATGGAGGTGAATATATCTCCAATAAGTTGATTGACTTTTGTGGTTCTAATGGCATAAAGAGGGAGTTGTCATGTCCATAACCCCTCGACAAAATGGAGTGAGAGAAGAAATAGATCTCTTTGTGAGTGTGCTAAGGCCTTGAGGCTAGATGCTTCTCTATCCAAACCATTTTGGGGTGAAGCAATAACTTGTGCTAACTATTTGTGCAATAGATTGCCAAACCAAGCCATTGGAGGAATCACACCATTTGAAGCTCTATTTGGAGAGAAGCCCAATCTCAAGCTCTCAAAGTTTTTGGATCCACTTGCTATGTACACCAATCCTTGGATAAGAGAAGGAAGGATGATGCAACATTCATCAAAGGCATCTTTGTGGGATATGGTGAGAATAACAAAGGTTATAGAGTCTTCAATCCCATCACTAGCAAGGTGATAGTGAGTAGAAATGTTATTTTTGATGAAGGACATGCTTGTGATTTGGATGATAATGCTACTAATCATCTTGATGCCAAGGATCATGCTAGGATGGAGGAGGAGCTTCCAAGTGAAGAAGAACTTGAGGATCCACCTCAAGATGCAAGAACTCCAAGAACTCCAAGAAGATCTACAAGGGCAAGATCCGAGCCATTGAGGCTCACCTATTATGGTCAAGGGGATCAAAGGGTAGGCTCATCATCTTTCACATCTTACACCTTTCTTACTTCAATGTTAGATGAGCCAACATGTTATGAAGATGCTTGTAAGTCTAAAAGTTGGATGGATGCTATGCAAGTAGAGTATGATGCTCTTATTGAGAATCGTACTTGGGATCTTGTGGATCTTCCTCAAGGAAAGAAACCTCTTGATTGCAAGTGGGTATTTAGATTGAAGTATAATCAAGATGGATCAATAAGCAAGCATAAAGCTAGGCTTGTAGCCAAAGGTTTTTTACAAACCAAAGGCATTGATTATGATGAGACTTTTGCTCCTGTGGCTAAGCCTATTACTATCAAGTTGATCATTAGTCTTGCTACAACCTTCAATTGGGAGATATTACAAGTTGACTTCACAAATGCATTCCTAAATGGTTATTTGGAGGAAGAGATCTACATGAGACAACCCGAGGGCTTCATCAAGGCAAAGCATGAAAGAAAGGTGTGTTTTTTGAAGAAGAGCCTTTATGGGCTCAAGCAAGCACCTAGAGAATGATCATTATTCTTGTTTTGTATGTAGATGACATTATCTTGAGTGGTAATGATCTAGATGGAATTAGAGATGTAAAAATTGCTTTAGCAAAAGAGTTTAAGATGGTAGATCTCGCCCTATTAAGCTTCATTCTTGGAATAGAGGTTATTAGAGGATGTGATTTTAGCTTCATTTGTCAATCTAAATATGCTACATCCATCCTAGATAGATTTGGAATGAAGAATTGTAAAGGCATTGAGACACCAATGGAGCAACATGTAAAAGTATCTATTGGTTGTGATGAAGCATCCTTTGAGGACATCACATTATATAGAAGGCTTATTGGCTCCTTGATCTATTTAGCTATAACTAGACCTGATCTTAGTTATAGTGTTGGAAAGTCAAGTCAATTCATGCAAAGTCCTCTAGATTCACATTGGAAGATGGCCAAAAGAGTTCTTAGATACATTTCATCCACTAAGAATTTTGGCATTTTGTATAGAGGAACTAATCTTGGCTTAAGAGCCTATAGCAGATTTTGTAGGTGACAAAGTGGATAGAAGATCAACAAGTGACTTTGCCACCTTTCTATGTGATGGAGTAGTATCATGGCTTTCCAAAAAACAAGATACCATCTCCCTATCTTCCACAGAATCCGAATATAAGGCCTTGACATCAACATGCAAGGAGGTCTTGTGGCTCAAAAGGCTATTGGTGGAGCTTCATGTCATGAAGGAGGAGATTCCTATCATGTATTGTGACAACCAATCAGCCCAATCACTTGCAACTAATCCTACATTCCATGCAAGAAGCAAACACATCGAAATTGCTCATCATTTCGTGAGGGAGAAAGTGCAAGCCAAAGAGATCAAACTCCAACATGTGCCATCATCAAGTTGCTTGGCTAATTTGTTTACTAAATCTTTACCTAAAGATTCATTTGTCATGCTTAGATCCTCAATTGGAGTTATTGATAAAAGCATTGTAATTTCCAAGGCTAGATTTGAGGAGGAGTGTGAAAAATTGCCTACATTGGAAAATCTAGCCATGTAGAATATTGTATATTTTGTCAATATTATTTGTTGGTTACTTGAATGGCCAAAGTGTCACTTGTACATTCACACCTAAAGTAGGTTACAACAATTCAAGAGGAGTGGGTGTGTCCATTTGGTAGTGACTCCTACTTTGTAGGATTTAGACCATGATTTATGATGAGATTTGTACCTACCATGCACCTACCAAGCATGACTCTTGGATCTAGGCTAGGGTTTTCACATTAGGGCAAGAAAGTGGAGTCTACTTCCTAATTACATGCTGGATTTTCACCTAACTTAGCAAAGTAAAAGTGTTTTACGATGTATTCTCATTCTCCATAGTGAGAAGATAGAAACTTTTTGGAGCCTCAAGGAGAAACTCGAGTTTCCTCTCATTGTATGGTGATTACTTTTGATTCCAATGAAACCCAGCTTTGGCACATTATGAACATTGTCTACAGGCTGTACTACAGCCTCATTTCCACATGTCTAGAGTTGGATTATAATTTTTGATCAATGTTCTGATTGTCTCTACTTGTTTTCTATCAAGCTGCTAAACTAGATCTTGTTTTCTGATGACTAGTTTCTAATAGATTGTTTAACAAGCACACAATCAACCTTGTGGATCATTCAAAGATCCATTTATGGTCCTTAGTACTGTACTTTTCACAACATGGATTGACCAATTTTAGTTAATCGACGCAAAACATAAGTCCATCTTCACTCCTAAGGACAAGAAGAGTACGAAGCGCTTAGACTTCATGGAGGAAGTTACTAGATACCTCATACAACAATGACGTGCAAAACATGCACTCTACTAAGCTCCATAGTGCCGAGGGACCAGCACTACTTCAAGTCGGAGGCCCTGTTGAGGGTATTGCCATGTAAATAAGTAGATTAGTGGGAAATAGTTGTGAGGGTCATGGCATCCTGCGTGCGAAGCTCGTGGCCCAATGAGCACTTGTCAATATAACATATTTCAAAATCTAAAACTTAATGATGGTTTAGAACCCTTGTAATGTCAATAAGAACCCTCGCAAAGAAGCCAATTGTAAGAAATTATTCGTTTTTTTCACCAAAAAAATCAAGTCTTATCATTTTTTACCACTTGTAACAACAATAGTATACAACATTTCACACTTGTGGATTCAAGTACAATAAGAAACATCACATTCTATATACTAGAACTCAAGATATCATGAGAAATATGCAAGAGACGAACATAGAATCAAAAGAGAAAGTTCTCCACATAGAAAGAGAATTTCAAGATAGTTTCTCCACTGATACAACTATTTACAGTAGCCATAATGTCACTTGGCCACTTTCCCTAAGATCTCCCTAAAATAGCAATTTATAGGTACTTCACCAAATTCCTAGTTTTTAGTGGCTAAATGCAATGTATCTATATTAGCCAATTAGAACGCGAGATGTCCAAATCTGGCCTCATCCATAGATCTACTTAAAATAGTACAAACACTATATAGGCCTTTATTGACATTAAAAAATCTAGCTCTAAGTTGAAATTCATGTTGGCCTCAGAATTGCCAAAATAACTCAGCTAAACTTGTTAAACTTTTCACACTCCCTCTTCAACTAGGCCAATACAGCTCTAAAAAGCTTGGCAAAATAATTGTATATGAATTCAACTAACCTTTGTAGGGACAATTCTAACACAACTAACCTTTGTAGGGATTAGTGGTAGCCTCTCACTTTATGGAGAATCTTTAAAATAAACTTCAAAGTTTATGCAAAAGTTTTATGATTCGATACTGAGGTTTTTTTCTCACAAAGGATTTAATTTTTTCACTAGAAAATCTCAAGAATAAAGAACCACCTTCACTGCTTTGGATAATAGAAATGAACCTTCATCGAGACCTCTGTGAGGTTGCAGTAGACTACAACTACGACATAACTTTCAAAAGATGGGAACAAATTTTATCGAGATCTGAAAGTTTTTTGTGTATTATGTTCTTTTCTGCTAAGTCAACCTGTGTATGGCTTCAAAAAGCAAAAAGCTTTGTAGACATTTGAGAAAGCCTAATTTAGCATTTTGGAGGAAAAAAGATGAAATGAGAGAAGAACCAAGGACATTCAATCGCCAAAATGGTAGACTCTCCACCGCCTTTGATTGAACATGAAAATGAAGTACAACAAAACAATATTTAGAGTAGAGTTTAGATATTTAGCTTTTTTACCTAATGGCCAGTTTCAACCTTTCTAAAATTTTGAATTCAAAAATCAATGAGAAACACTTTTTATTCATTTGACTTGACTTTTAGGCCTTTAATTGATTTAATTTTGTAATTTTATTTACAATTCTCAATGAAATAATGTGTGTTAATTAGATTGGACTTACACATGCAAGGTGCCAAAGCCCTCATGATTATTCTCCTATGTATTATGTGATGTTTTCATGGTGGACCCCACTAGTGCCCAATAGACCTTGATAATCAGACTCTTTGTGGTGGCCTAGTCGTTATAGATTTCCACAAAAATGATGAATTATGTAGTATAAAAGGTTTGATCGTTCTCCAAGAGAGAGAATGATCTCATCTTTTGCATGGTAAATGTATATATGATGGTAAACGGACTGGTATGTATAAAATTCACAACAAATACTACAATGACATAACTGGTTATCCAAAGATATTTGGGCAAATTGGCATCCAGGAACACCAATGATGAAATGTTTTGGTCAAGGTCTGTAAATGTAAGGATTACTTTATCTTTCAGGCTCTTCAAACATCAAGGAAACAGTCAGAACTGACAGCAACTAGCAATTAGATTCAGTAAGCAAAATCACATTAGCTAAGGATTCTTCTTAATCAAACACAGAGAATTAGTCTTTATCGCAAAAAGCAAGCAAAACAGAGCCTCAAACAATCCCGTTATCTGAACACATAGCTCATTCAGAAATGAAAGAAGGTCTGCTAAGAAATGATGCTTAACAGCTTCGGCTAATACCCTGCACACATTAGTCAGAATTGTTACTTGTTGGTGTCGCTTGAAAATCCATGTTAGAGTAACTGAAATTCAGTATAATATAAGAATTGTGTGTGACGCAAACAGAACAGTATCACAATCATCCATAGATCATATAGAGTGTGTTCGCACATATGATAAGAAGTAATTCTGTGAAAGATAATAGAAGGAAAAGAATGCTCAAGCTATAGGAACTCGCTCTTCTCTCTATTGATACTCAGCTTTGTGTAGAAATGTGTCAGTACAATGGCACGAAGTGTGGACCTTATAGGAACGATCACCGGCCCCAATGTCGTTTACGAACCGTTAAATGTCGGTTCTGGACTTCTATGCTTTTCAATAGTAGTTCATATGCTATATTTAGTTCTCATAGGCCTTTGCTACATTGAAGTTGGACTTTAGCCTTACTTTTTAAACAAAAATACATATCTACAAGTAAAAAGGTGTTTACGATAACAAATGAATTTAAAGCTTCATAGATACATGATAACACATGATCTATCCTTAAAAAATTTAAAAGAAGGTCTTTATAAAGGTTTCAAGATAGTTGTTGTTTAGTCGTGCTAGCAAGGACAAGTGTTGTAGCATGCAATGATTTTATGCCAATGGTAAGATAAGGTAGGCATATGGTCTATTTCATGAATATACTTGTCATGAATATGTCATGACCATGGAGATTATGCTTTCACACAAAAGTGAAAGCAACTATGAACCAAAATATGTCCATAACACCTACTCATACTATGGTATGTGAAACAATCAAATGCCATATTGAATGGCATTATGGCCTCTTACTAACTTCTTATACCCTAAATACCTCCATATACTTGATTTTGATAATTGGTCCATGCACAAGCATTATAGTTCCTATGCATGAAATTTCAAGCATATGAGTACAAATATTTAAATGTTTGACGATAACCCCAAATTGGTTACTTTTCACACGATTCCATAAAAAAAGAGAATCTATTGTTATGGTGTAGCATGAAATTTGAATAAAGTTACATAAGTGAAATTCATTTTTTTTTAATGGTCAGTGATAAATAATGCTTTTTGCATCTATTGGGGGCCCATGCTATGAAGTATACCTTGGAGTTATGTATCACAAAGCATACGGTAAAAAGTTGCTAGCACTTCATTTATAATAATGTGAATGCTTCCATGTAAGTCCTAATGTGAGATCCAATTTTTACAATCTATTTTAGACATAATAGAAGCTTTCTCAAACGAGTACACTATCAAATCACTTGTGAACTGAATAGCCTTTTGGAAAGAGAACAAAACCAAATTGTCACATCTTTGTCTTCATTTAAGATGCTTAGAGTTTACATACAATCAACTTTTTCAGTAGATATTTAAATGAATATAGTCACAAAATAATTTGGCAACTTTTGTGAAGAGAAATGTCACATAGGAAACATGTTTTTGAAAACAAATTGCTTAGGTGTATCTAGCTAATAGTAGTTGAGGAAAGCTTAAATTGATTGAAAAATGTCTACAAGAGCCAGCAACATGCCTGGATAGTCCCAACCAAAGCTCTTATAGGACTCATGTTTACGTGTGGAATTGTGCTTCAAACCTAGAGGTGAAAAATGGGGGCATCAACCACCAACTACATTCTAATGAAAAGATTCCACTTTATAAGGTAGTAGTTTGTTAGAAGATGTTTTAATATGGCGACCTATTTGTCCACTTCAAAAACTAAGGGGGGTCTTGTTATTATTAAGTTGTGCATTATATTTTGAAAGGGAAATGTCATAATTCTTTTTTTGAGAGATGCTCTTAGAGTATACTCTATAGTAAGTTTAATGAATATTTAATAACTTTTGCTTAGGACATAAGAGTTTTCATGCTCGCACTACATATATCAATCATGCTCATCAAAGCAATCATGTATATAAAAGAACATAATGGTATGTAAATGGGATGTATGAATCACCTTGATGTAATAATCAAACATCAATTTTGTGCTTATACCATAGATAGGTGTCTTGGTACAAAAGTTTTATATAGAAAGACAAAACATTCTTCTTTGAATCTTGATAGGTAACTTTCACACCATAAAGACTAGGGTGCTACATACCTAGGCAGGGTCAACATACCCAACCTACCCATGTGGTATATTCCAAAAATATGTTTATACAACAAACAAATCCACATTTGACATCTACCAATATATATCAAACAATCCATGGTGTCATTTTAGCACAAAAGTGCAAAAGTATCATAAGGTACTATATAAAAAATGCAAAAGTACAATCATTCAATACCAACAAAAGTTGAGTTTAAAATGAAAATTCAAAAGTTACAAAAGTTTACGACTTGACAAAACAATAATCTCTTCAAAGGTGAGTTAGATGCATGAAATGTGACTTAAAAAATTACATAATTATACCCTCTAGCAATAATAAAAGCTTCATTTACATGGCAAAGTCATATTTTAATACAAATGTCCATGATCAAAAAATTTGTATCATCTATTTCTTATGAATCATTTGATTAATATATATATAGTTTTTATTTAAATGGGCTTAGTTAACATTGTCCCTTATGTTAGTCAATGGCTATTACACACTATGATTTCAGTATTCATTGATGTGAATGTCTTTATCAGTGCACATCCTACTAGAGATGATATAATAATAACTAAAGTTGGTACTATTTACAAGAAACATAGTCCACCTCACTACTGTCATAGCCATGAGATCTTTGCTATTGCTCATTGCTTTTTACAATCTTTTTTATTTATTTAGAGGACTCAAAACCTTGAAAAATGGGACATAATGGTATTGTTGCTACATTGAAAATGGTAGGGTTGCTATTGAGAGTGTCAAGTGGCAAGCCCATAAGTAGTACTAGAATAAGAAAAAAAAAAGGGCTTATCATACACACACCAATAAGAACTTGATATAATTGTATGTGAAGTAAAGTAAATGCAAAGAGAGCTCTCTTATTCTTCGTTTGTGTACACATACAAGATTACATATAATAATAAACAATCCTATATAATAAGGAAAGTAACTTCAAGCATACTCATTAGAATACTATTATATTTGGCAATGACATCAATATCTTGAAACCACACATCACAATTGGAACCTGGACTACTAGACAATGGTATGAAAATAACTAGCATAATTAGGATCAAGAGCACATCCCACCCATCCTTGGTCATTGAGCAATGCATTGTTACTTGCCATGCTACATCCAATAGTAAATATGTTAATAAATTTTATGATGGAATACCTCATAAGCATTCATGGATAAGTCTAGTGGGAATTCCTAAAATTACAAAATTGCATTATATAAAAATGATTTTGTAGATGACTATGGGAGAAAATCATAATCAAACTCATGCCCATATTCTTCGAGGTTTGCCTCCATTCATCAAGTGAAGTAGTGGTTTCCATCATAACAAACAGATTGTGCCTATTATTAGTTGATCTTTTGATGTGAAAATCAGGTTCATAATAGACAATTTTTTTCTTTTAGTTTATTGCAAGAATTAAAAAAATCAGCAAATCATACTAAATTATGGCACAAGATGCTTGCAGGTAAGGCTCCTAGCCCACTCAAATTGTGGCTAGCAGAAAATTCTTACAGCCTTAGAATTGGCCTTGGAAGTAGAAATTGTAAATGTTGGCATGGCTGAGCAAATTTCTGTTGTACCCCAAAAAAAATTATACTAATGAAAAACCTTGTGATTTTTTGAAAGTATTGTCTTCTTTCAAAGATGACCTCACTTGCCAAGAAACAAATTTTCAAGCACATTTTGTACAAAGATCTCACAACAAACTCAAGCAAAAACTCACAAAATCTAAAATACCAAGAAGAGGTCTAAACCTCCACTTGTACTAGACAAACCTTTCACTTTTCAAATGAAATGTCAAAAAAAATATGGCCCCACAGGTACCCCATATTCTGCTAACCTTGCAAAAAGTGAGAATTGGGCCACCAACAAAATCATCTCTTTAGCATACTTTTCAAGGATGTTCATGGCCTTCCAAAAGGTACATGTGTGTGTGTGTGTGTGTGTGTGTGAGAGAGAGAGAGAGAGAGAGAGAGAGAGAGAGAGAGAGAGAGAGAGAGAGAGAGAGAGAGAGAGAGAGAGAGAGAGAGAGAGAGAGAGAGAGAGAGAGAGAGAGAGAGAGGCCATTATTTTCACTGTTGTTGCACTGCCATTGTTGTTATCATTGAGAGATTGCTACCACATAGTCATTGTGAGAATGCATCATTGTTGAAGAGCTAGCCATGAGAATACATAGAGAGCTTTGAGAGATAGATGTTTGAGGCCAAATCCACCTGAGGGATGGTTGAGAGAGTTGTTGTGTCATAATCTTGTTGTTCATGGAGAGTGAGGTAGTTTTTTGTTAGCAGAGTTACTACTTCACAGTTAGCAGCAATTCTGTTTGACACAGAATTTGCTTTTAACGATTTTGCTTGGCAACGATTCTGTTACGAATTCTATTCTGCTCTCTACTCGCAACCTACTGACAGGTTCCTATCAGCCTACAACCGATAGGGTCTTGCTATTCTTTTCAGCTCTACGGTTTGCAATATAATGGTGGTATAATAGTGATTACCTCGCCTAACAATTGGCACACCTACAATCTTATTTTGGTCCTTTATTGGCAATGGTAGCTCATCTTGGATATAAGATCTATCAAGACTCGTGCATCTATGGTTCTATAGTTCTGCTTCAGATTTCTTCTTGTTTTTTTTACAATTTGCAGATTGTTACTAATCTAATCTACACAAGAAACAGGGAACATAACTGATCTAATCTACACAAGAAATAGGGAACATAACTGAATCTAATCCTACTGGAATCACAGATCAACAACACAACATCTAACTAAAGCAAATAGGAATCCTACAGAGTGCTTGTTACAACTGTCACTCAACACTTGTAATAAAAACTCCTCAGGGAGCCAGGAACATGGAAGCATCAAAACTGAGTGGAATGGTGGATCAGCCTCCAAGCCCTGCACATCTACCTAATACTAATCCCAAACCAAACCTTCAGAGAAGAATCAACAACAATCACATTCGTACATCAGTACCCAAACTAAATGCATGAAGATGGAGCATGGAAGGAAATGTACGTAGTAGAATCTTCAATTCAAAGAGCAACAACATTTCAGTACATAACACATGCTTTGAAACTCATGGAGGAGGCCTCTATGTATACCCACAAGCTGGTAAATCCAATCCTATCATAATTTGGATTCCACCTCTTACAAATGAGTGAACCCCATTCTATAAAGATTTGGGTTCCACCTCTTACATGATAATAGGAGGCCTCTTTATTAAAAAAACATAACTCAAGTTGAGAGAGTCTAAATTACTAGCTCCCACATGGTTATCCATCTTATGGGAATTACCATGGGGCTCACAAATTGTACATTTTAGCCTAGCACTAATAATTCTCGTGCTCTCAGACTCGGCTCTCAACTTCATCTCTGCTAGAAGCCCTTTTGAGTGGAGAGGTTCTGCATTGACACCTCGGGGTATGGCATTAGCTAACATTATCCTCCCCTATAGTGTTGCAGGTCCCACTGCATTGCTTCAGCTTCGACATGTGGTTCTTGGAAAGGCACAGATTGGCGTTTGCCTACATAAAATCAAGAATTATTGGCTTTGTGGTCATGTGTCTTGGAAAAAATTTCAATGTTGCAGCAACTTATCAGGATAGCCCTATGTAACCAAGAGTCTCTTGTTTGTCCTTCTCATCTTTTCTTCCATCAAGAGATTTCTCGTAGCTGACCTTCCTTTTGATGGCTTCAAATGTGATGAATCTTGTCTTTGCGCCCAACGGAATAGGACCCAGGTACGGCTTTATTCCAAGTATGAATTTGTTATCATACCACTAGATCATTTGTACGTACTGACTGGAGGAAAATACGGCTCGTAAATAGAGTCTTGCCAATATTAGATGCACATCTTCTGTTTGCAAAGGTTGACTGCCATCCAGCATTATGGGCGGTAGCCCCTAATTATCCCAGTAGCACTCCAATGTCACAAGAAAGGCTATGAATAAAGAATAGTTTGCACTTTCTTAAACTAGGTATCTACACTTCCCCTATAGGCGTATCCAAACTTTATTAGCACGGCTAGATACTTTTCATGGGATGAGCTTGAGTCAACTCCTAGAATTATAGGCCAATTGACCTATTGCTTGGCTGGTTTCATTCTTTCCCAAGGGTCTCATCTCTTGATTGGCACATAATAGGGGTCGACCCTTTTCCAGCTTGATGCCCTTAGGTACTCCTAAAGCTGCTCATCACTATTTAGCATCATCACAATCCTCTAGGAGGGTTGTGGTCGTAAGGCGTTCACAAGGCTGTTAAGCTTTGGATATTCTTCAACAATTACTTTCTTTGCTCCCCTGGGTTTTCCTTTCTTGTAGGTCTTCTGGAATTCACCAGACTCTTTTCAATCATCATACCATATTTTTATGTTTTCTACGGACTTCTCCGATAGCTTCCTTGAGGGCCTTGCCAAATAGTCTTCCAAGGTTGTGGCACTCTTTGTATCAGGAATCCTTGGTGTTGACCCCTCAGACATTGATCCAGCGAAGATGTCGCTCTTACTCTTTGGAGGAGATGAAGAAAGTCCCATAGAAGGCTGCACAGTCTCATCAAGTGGATCTTGATCAGAAAAATTAAAGACAATTTTTGAGTGATGGGTTAGTTATGAAGCTGTATTGAGTTGTTTGTGAAACGAACTATTCAAAAAAATGGTCATTAGATTTTAGAGAAGACATAGTGGGTATGGTGTTAGCAGTGGAGGTGGAGGTGGTTGAATAAGCAAATGAAAAAAAATGGTTCAAAAAAATAAGAAGACGAGTGGGGCAACTGAGTATATGTGGAGGAGTCCACGACAGGTTTGTGGAGAGAGCCAGCTGTGAAACCTTGATATGGCATGCCAAATCCAGCACCTCATTGGTTGATGGATCGACTTTGCTCAGGAGCTTCGGCATCATCGTTGTCGTCGTCCTTTTTATGCACTGATACACCTACGTCAAGTCTACAAGATGTATTCCTCTTAGATCTTGTCGACGCTTTCTTTGAGATTGACAGCTTCTTATTGTTTTCGTCTTCTAAAATTTGATGGTTTCTCTTTAGGACTTCATGTTTCTGGATTAAGGAGAGACATACTTCTCCATTTTTATTGCTACTCCTGAAGATGGAACTTGTACATTTATAACTTCCGGCCTAATTAGTTGCTTGACTGTTGTCATCACGTCAGTTAGTCTCTTATTTTTCTGAGTTAGGAAATCTAACCCATGCTCGAACCGGTCTTGCACCTTTTGGAGAGACTGGAGCTAATTTGAAAATTGGTTCTGCTCTTCCAGTCTCTTGGCCCTTTCATTCTGTAATTTTTCCATAACTGTTTGCAACTTTGCGTCTCTTAACTACAAATCTTGCTTTGCCATTTTGAGCTCGTTTGTCTGTTGTGCTAGCTGGTCCACCAACCAATGAAGGTGGTACGAGGTCTCAACATGCCATATCAAGGACTCTTTGGCTCTCTCGGACAAGCTGTCATAGGCTGAAAGGGTGGGAAACTCAGTAGAAAGACGATGGTAAGTAGGAAAAGAAAACTAAGAAACCATGGAATGAGTCGATAGTGGAACAGTTAGTTGAGTATTTACAACAACAATAATGGAGGTGGTAGGAATGGTAGCAACAAGGGTAAGAGAGATGGTGACGGAGATGGTATCAACAACGGTGGTGATGGCAGTGGAGATCAGTTAATTGGCTTGTGCCACTGCCTCTGGAACTGTCTCCACCTCCTCTTCTACAAGACCACCTTCATTGAAGTATTCAAGAGTGTCTACATCGATGAAGCCGTCTTGCTTCGGAGTAGAGGGGTCTTCAATTTTCTCTTCTGCCCTTGGGCTTTCCTAGACTTCCATGATCGTTTGTGCTGCTTGATAGTCTGCCTTTGTTTCTTGATCATTAGCTGCACTTATCTCTTATGCTTTTTTGTCGTGAGTGGGATCAACTGCAATTGTGTCTTCTACTCGTGTAGTTGCAGGCAGCTCCCTTTCTCCCTCCCTTGAGACTGTGCTTGTGGTTAAATGGCCACCACAGAATCTGCGGTCTGCTGGACACGAGGGGTGATATAATAGCTTGAAATGATCCCGATGGGGATTGGGATCTAGAGTGTCTAGTAGGTGATTACACGAGTGTCTGCTTGGTGTCCATGATCTGGAGCGGAGGTGAGGAAGCAACAGTTAAAGTACTTCGTTGTCTGGTGCATCTCATCTGGAGGCTGCCTTCCTCTTCATCCTCATTGTTTTCACTGTTGGATGAGACGTCTTCATAACCAACCATCTTTGTCTTCTATTTCCTTGGAGTCAGCTTCCTTGTCGTGGCCTGTGGAGTATTTGACTTTGTCTCTTAATCAAGAACTGGTTTGCTGGTAGTGGCCTTGATTTTCTGCTTCTTTATTGGTGGTGTGGTATCAGCAAGTTGAGAGGCTGGTGGTGATGACCTCTCGTGTCGTTTTGTTGTTCGAAGCTCATGAACTGCAGCAGCTTGTTGGGAATGTGTAGTTGATGTTGATTTTCTAAGAAAAGGACAATGATTGTACAAATCAATCTACAAGAGTTATTGATTGCTAAATTCAAAGATCTATCAAGTTCTATAGACTAGATCTTGATCTAGAAACAATGCACTATGTTGTTAGCAAGAGCAATGGATCTAATGATAAAAAACAATAAAGGGTGGCCTCACATGTGTGGAGGATAGTCTCTGTATGGACTGCAACCTGAGAGCAAAGTACAATTGCATACAATATCATTACAATCATCAAAACACAATTCTAATGAGTGAATTACAAGCTTGCTAGATTGCCAATGTCTCATCAACTTTCTACTGATTTGGTTGGTCTCTTTATAGAGCAAGTACATCCACAAGCTGAGTAGTGTCCAGTACTTCACACGTGTGAAGAGTGCCTAGTCATCTAGATCCATCAATAGGAGCCAAATATGCCCATTATCCACAGTTGACTTATCACACTAGCTAGAAACCAAAAGTCGTCTCCACAAAAATAGGTCTATTCCCTACAAAATAGGATCTAGTGGAATATCTATATCTTATCCTCTACAACACACATGTGAAGAGCAACTTGACATGTGGGAGCAGTTACTCATTCACATGGAAGTGCAAGCTAATTGCATGGAAATTGGTCAAAGTGTCTTTTTCTTAGATTCTAGTCACAAATCAAGTTCACACTTGTGTAGATTGAACCAAAATGAATCTAACTATTTACAAGTACATTTTGTACATCCTTTCACACATGGGAACAAACTCCATATGTGTGAGATCCTATCATGAAAATAGACTCATGATTAATCAATTTCATCAAGTTGGAAGTGACAATTTCAACACTTCTCCTCACTTCTAACTTGGTAAGTCTACAATTCCAAGAGCACATCTTAACTTGAAAAATGGATCTTTAGGCAATGGCTTAGTTAAGATATCAGCTATGCACTCGGATGATGGCAATGAAGAAGTTGTACCTCCTTGGATTGCACCTTCTCCCTCAAAAAGTGATGAGCTATCTCAATATGCTTTGTTCTAGCATGGAAGATAGGATTTGTAGCGATTTGTTGACATGCTTGATTGTCACAATAAATGTAACGGATCTCCTTGGCCTTTAGCACTTGTAGTTCCACCAGAAGTCTTCTTAGCCATAGGAGTTCTTTTGTTGTTGAAGTCAATGCCTTGTACTCGGGTTCACAAAAGGAAAGTGAGATTGTATCTTGCTTTTTGGAAAGCCAAGATATCACTCTTCCAATGCACTTATGGATCTCCTATCCATCTTGTCTCCTATAAAATCTGAATTCGAGTATGCCTTCAAGTGCAAGCTAGATCCTTGATAGAGAATGCCAAAAAATCTAGTAGAAGAAATATATCTAAGTACTCTCTTGGCACTTTTCCAATGATGCATCAAAGGACCTTGCATATGTTGACTCAACTTCCTTACACTATAACTCAAATATGGTCTAGTGATTGTCAAATAGATTAAGGCTCTTTCTAAAGAGTGTGATGTCCTCAAAGCATGCTTCATCACCATCACTAGAAACTTTAAAAACTTGCTCCATAGGGGTGGGTGTCAATCCCTTTACAATCTTTCATGCCAAATTTTTCAAGAATGGAAGTAGCATACTTTGATTGACTTATGAAAGTGAAATCACTTCCTCTAGAAACGTCTATTCCAAGTATGAACTTAAGAAGTCCTAGATCTACCGTCTTGAATTCACTAGACAATGCAACTTTAACTTTTCTTATGCCTTCATCATCATTTCCTGTCAATATCATATCATCAACATAAAGAACTAAAATGATGATCTTACCATCACTTGATTCATAAGAACTAATCACAAAGCCAAGGGAGTAGAGAAAATCATGCAACCTAGAGTACCAAGCTCTAGGTGCTTGCTTCAAGCCATATAGGCTCTTTTTCAAATGGCAAATCTTGTCCTCCTCACCATCCTTGATGAAGCCCTCAGGTTGCAACATGTATATTTACTCCTCCAATTAGCCATTTAAAAATGCATTGGTCACATCCATTTGATAGAAACTCCACTTGAACAAAGTAGCAATACAAATGATCAATCTAATAGCTACACGCTTTGCTATAGGTGCAAATTTTTTTCATAATCTATGTCTTTAGTTCAAAGAAACCCCTTAGCAACAAGTCTAGCTCTGTAATTACTTATAGATCTATTGGAGGGTTTTCAGATCCCAAGGCAACCCTAACCCTAGTTAATAAGTGAGAGGGATTTGGCACCCTACGTGTGTAAGTCCAACCTGATGATCGGATAGAGATTTGATTAATTAGAAAGTTAATAAAAGGACCTTAGGCCTTTTTGCGGGACTTTTAATGTCGCAGGGCCTAAATGTCAAGTTAGTGAATAAAGTTGGGTTTCCCTCCAAATTATATGGTTCCCACTCTTTTTTAAACTTGAATAGTTAGGGAGGCAGAAATGGTCCAATAGGATTCAGAGGCCAGGGTCCTCCTCTCTACTATAAAAAGGAACCAACTCGAGTTTGCTACACGTGTACATATCTTCATTTCAGTAAAGCAGATTGGTTCTCTTGTGAAATGGATTTATGAATGACCTTGCTCACTTTTCCTCCATCTCTCATGCTTTTATTGTGTTTTGCTAATTGTTGGATCTGATTTTATTGGGATTGCATGTTTTTATACTTTTTATGAGGAATAGAGAAAGAGTAAGCTATCTTCATTATGGATTTAGTGTTAATGGATGTAGTGTTAATGCTTAGGGTTAGTGGATGGTAGAGTTAGATGTGAATCTTCCATTCATGCTGAAATCTGAACTATGTTATCGCTCTCATGGGAACGAATCTATGCGTGACAACTAACTCGATCTCCTCAATGCTAGATTGATTAGATCTTGGGTTGAGGATAGGCAAGGAAAGAAACCCACTACAATTTTGGCGTCGTTGCCAAGGATCTACGCCAATTTTTCAGTTTGCAGCATGTTTGTTGGATGGTTAGCTTGCATTAGGCATTCTGTCGTGGCATGAATAATGTTAAATCTGCATTTAGGATTAGTTTGGAATGATTTTGCTTGATTTGAGTGGATTTGCTTGTTTGAGATCTAATTTAATTGTGGAACAAAAAAAGCTACTCAGATCACCTATCTTAAGATCCACTTGGATCTGAGATATCACAAAAAACAACAAAAAATCGGTCAAATCTGTCAGATTTTGGTCAAAAGGAGACTCAAAGCTGATACTTTTTGCTCTCTTTCAGGAATGTTCTTCGAGTTGCAAAAGCCTTCGGTTTTGATCACAGAACCTTCAGTTTGAAGGACGAACAATCCTTCCCAGCAGATTTTCAAAAAATCATCAAAAAGCACCAAAAAATCACCAAAACCCTAAAAATACAAAAAAAGAACCTTTGTCCGATTCACTGTGCGTAGGTGTGATTCATATCTATCTATTGCCAGGTCGGTGAAAAATTATATTAGAAATAGAAGGTTTCTCATATTGTCATATTTTTGTCAAAAAAGTCTATTTTTTGCAAAAATACTCGTATTACTCTTCATTCCTCGCCAGAACCTTCGTCGAGTTTCTAGATTATTCTATGTATAGTAATTTACTATTTTTGAGTTTGATGAACATTCATCCTATCCAGATCATAGAAAATCTCTATTTTTACCCACGACAAACTACAGAAACTATGTTTTTGTGTGCCAGAAACCTTTGCCAAGTTCTACCCTAGTTTTATCTGTGTCAGATTCTAAGTATGAGAGTTCGACGAAGGTTATTTTTATAGAATTTGTTAGAAAAACTTGATTAGAGAGTTTTTTATTTTTTTTCCGAAAATAACATTGTTGAACCGTCGCCGAGTGAATCTTCGCCAAGGAAACTTTCGTCAGTTATATTTTTAGGTTTTGATTTGACAGATCAAGTCCTTGTCAAATTTTGGATCAAATCTAATACAGTCTGATTTTGATTTTGAGAATTTTTTATTTTTGAGAAGTATCGATTGGTTGATTTTTAAAATTCTTTTTACGATATAGGAATCTGAGTCTTGTCAAGTGGAAGAGATCCAATAGATCTGATCTGAGATAGTTTTGATTGAAAATCTAGATCTAATCTCATTGTCTGTTTGATTTAATCTGTAAAGATGGTTGCCCCTAGAGGTGCTCCTCAGGAAGAAGAGCACCATATTTGGATCTACCCAAATACAATGGATTAACAGATCCAGTTAGATTTATTCAGATCTATTCTGAATCTTGTGAAGTCTATGACGAAGTTTTTCCCCAAGATAAACTTAAGCTTTTTCCTATGGCCTTAACAGACGCAGCACAAAATTGGTACTATAATCAAAATGAAACGTGGGAAATGGTTCGAGATTACATTGAGCAGGTAAAAGGCCTCATATCTGAGTGCAAACCTGAGGTGATTAACGAAAATGCCATGATTATGTGATTTTTGTCAAGATTACCTAAAAGGATTAGATGTGAGCTCAAACGCCATAATGAGTACGCAATCTTGCAAAATGCTATGGATGATTCAATTTGGGAGGAGGATGAAAATTCAGATGATGAGTCGAATGTCAGTATATTGTGTTATATAGTAGGCCAGACCACTACGACATCCACCACTATTGCATCAACGAATGTCCACGCCAATGCAGAAATGATGCTCAATGAGTTCAAGAAACTCGGGAAGAACCAGCAGAAACAGATGGAAAAGTTGTAGTCGCAATTTGATGAGAAGATCAAAGCATTGGAAGATTTCCATGGACAAGTGAACAAGGAACCTGAGAAGTTTGTAAAGACTTTTCCTATCAGGAAAAATGTCTGGTGTTTTATTTGTACAGAAAATCACACAGTGTATGAGTGCCTCAATTGAAAAAACGAATGGAAATCAATATATGCCATTTGTGTAATTCACCTGATCATGAGACTGTTTTTTGCAACTTCAATCCTTGGATAATTCAGCAACAGTATGTCCAGATGGAATATCGAGAACCACATTATGGAGGAAATCTGACAGCTAGACCTCATCAATCTGCTCTTGGATACCCGGATCGGTTAGCCTTACCTGCTCCACCAAAGCACGCCACTCCTCCTGCCAATTTGATGGAACCAGAACCTTACAGAAGTGCCGAGCGATGGAACTATGGTAATGATCAAGAAGGTGGATCTTCATAACAATATGCTATTTATGCTGTCGCACAACAACAACATCTAGAAACTGGACCAGAGCACCACTTGGATGCTTTGCATGTGGAGAAAATCACAGAGTTGCAGAATGTCCAAAGAAAGAAAAATTCTCCAGCAAAGGGTAACCAATCCTGTTATAATTTCAAGTTCAGATGCTAAGTTCAACTACTTGAAGTTATTGAAGACTTGGCCATCTTCAAGAACCTCCAATAATTAGCATTTAGAACAAGTCTGTAGATTTACATTACTTTTTCAACAGTCTGCAGAAATACACTAAGTGTCGCGATAGTCTGCAGAAATGAACTATGTTTTCAACAGCTTCGGCTTTTTTGCATTTTTCCCAAAATGCAACACTTGCATAGTTCAAAAGTTTAACTGTTTTTAACACCTTTGGCTTTTTTGCAAAATCTCGAAGAGAGAGTAAATGCTGAAGGTCATCTATTTTCATAACTTAAACTATTTCAAGGGCATCTTCGGCTTTTTCGCAAAATCCCAAAGAGAGAGAAAAATGTCGAAGGTCGTCTATTTTGAACAAGGAACGTTCCCAGTCACTTCCCGAAATTTGTGAAGTGAGAGAAAACCACTTCACGTAAAATGCGAAGTGAGAGAATTTGTGACGTCCTCGTCCGCATCAACGATGCTAAATTATTGACCGTATACACTATGTACAATTGTCACAAAAGCCATATACTTCCAAGTACAACGACTTTCCTAATTAGGTGACAAGCATTGCATGTAATTAATACATGGATGAAATCTATAAGTAGATCGTCTGAGCACAGATTAATGGTTGCTCCATCCATGAGACACATTGTTTGAGCATCCCAATTACGCCGTCATTTTTGGTTGTAATTGCTATTTTGTATTGTGATTCAGTGTAATATAGTAGCAGCTTGTTTTTATTTGTGTACAACGTAGATGAATGCTTGTTGTGATTGATTGACCTTTTTCAGACCTATCCACTTATCTGAGGCGGAACCAGAAGAATGTTGAAGTGCATTAGCATAGCTAAGGGAAGGATGAACAAAAGAGAGAAAAGGAAGAATCTCTTTGAAGAAAATCAGAAGGTTTTTAGGTGTACTGACAAAGCCGCATCCACCTTACTGAGACTATGAGGAAGCCGAGGAGACCTGTGAGACAGAAGGAGAGGGAAAAAAAACCATTTTTTCACTCTTATTAGATGAAAAAGCCATAAGAACAGGGATATCCACACAGGGGGAAGTGCTAAAAAAACACAAAAACCAGGTCAAGAAAGGTTGTGTTAAAAAACACAGACCAAAATCAAGATAACTAGAAATAGTAGGAGGCAAGACAACTCGAAAAAGAATAGAGGAAGGGAAAAAAATCCCAGCAGCCTAAAAGTATTAAGAAACACTTAACTAAGCCAAGCTAGATGCAAAGATCAAGGTAAAAGAAGATCGTTGAAACTCCATCCCGACATTGCTTCCAAGAACGTAGATACTACACAAGGTACACAAGCATCAGAGTAAATCTCAAATAGCTCCAGAAAAAATGCTCCTCAATTTCAAAACATCGTGGCAGCATTGTCCTCTGCCTCTGCTCGGCTATATTGTGGATTTTGGAGCTAACAAGACAACTTAGGCGAAATAAATTCTTCTCAAAGGATTGTTGGGTCGTCGATATAGCGTAAGCAGCCCTTTGCCTCTCAAGAAGGGTTAGATCCACTAGGATAGGTCTTTAACTATAATTATTTGACTACTTTAGTTGCTTTTCTAACAACACTAAACATTAACCCCCGTCATTTTTACATTTGTGCTTTGAGTGAATCTTTGGCCAGTTTAATGTCTTGATGGTAATTTGTTCCAAAGTTGTCCTGCATTGCGTCTGTTTATGTCGTCGTGAAATGGAAATATAGTGGGGGTTGATCTGCAATGTCCGCGGACTGAAAATGTATGCTCTGATGGCTGATGGAGTTTTTTTGAAGATATGTTGCCAACATGGAGGTTGTGGTGCCAGAGTCGGGAGGCATGCGAACTCATTTTCTTTTATTTTCTTGGTAATAAATGTGATTTGCCACTCACAGCATGAGGATTTGTAAGGATATGGGACATTGAGTTAAGACCGCCTCCAAATGAGATAAGTGCTTGTTGTTAGGGCCCGTGCATGCACAGATCATCCAAAAAGCTCTCTAGAAACGTTTGTAGGTACTCTTTGAATGTTGCTTGCATAACTCTCTAAAAAGTACTGGGGGCATTGCGAAGTTCGAATGGCATCACCTTATAGGCATAAATTCCTCATTTAGTGGCGAATGATGTCTTGTGTTGATCATGTCCAGGCACAATTTTCACTTGATTGTAGCCGCGTCCAGAAAACTATAGGCTTCTGCTCCTGCTACTCGATCTAGGACACTCTCAATGAAGGGTAGAGGGAAGTGATCCTTTTTTGTAATCGCAATTAGTGCCTTCAGATTCACACAGATTTGCATTTTGCTGTTTTTCTTGGGTAATATAACTATCGGCAATACCCATTTTGTATGCTCGATATCATAAATGAAATCAGCGTTAAGCAGCTTCTACAACTCTTGTTTGATTAACTCCGAGTAGTTAGGATTACAGCGATAGTATCGACTCACCTTGGGAACTGCTCCATCCACCAAAGGTATGGTATGCTAGACTATGGTTGGTGGTATACCCTTTAGATCCTTGTATGTCCATGCAAAACAGTCTCGGTATTCCACCAACAGATTACATAGCCTTGTGAATTGAGTGGGCGCCAATCATGCTCCCCCATGAACGATCTTTTCTTTTTCGCCCAGCTTTGTCAGATTCATCAGTTGTGTCCATGTTGGTCCTTTGAAGACTTGTTTTTAATCTTTTGGAGACTTTTCAGACTCTCATTGATATTTTGGCATCATGATTACCACATCGTGAACTGACGCTCGGCGAGATTCCTCTTTCGATAGGTTGATCTTAGCATGAATGGTGAGCTACGGACTTCTTGTCATCTGTGATGATGATGCGAAATCTTGTTCCAGTTGGATGGATTTCAAGGAGTCTAATATTTTCTTTGTGCTCTTTCTGTCAACAAGACTGGCTGTATCTTTGTTGTCCTTATGGGAGACTAGCTTAATATTCATCTCATGATTTCGAATATTCACATCTATCGTAGCAATTGCTTCTTCTGGCAAATCACTCCATTGGATCACCTAATTGTAATGCTATTTCATCTGATTCTTCCTTGAAGCAGGTGTCTTGGGTGGTTCAACCTTGGAAACTTTAGCTAGCGATGACTTCTGAGGAGGTTGAGCTGGTATTTTTCTCATTCCAAATCGATCATGATCCATATGTTGCAGGATCTGCTTGTTTGACAGCTCAGCTTCTTCGTTGTATGAAAAAGACATGTTTCTAGGGTCGCAAATCATCTTCGACTATCTCCAAAATAGGCTTCAATCATTGTTCTAAATTTAGAAAATCAACATGGTATTAGAGCTTGGTACAAGAGGAATGTAATGATCCATTAAACATTTGAAAATCATTGACAAATTGTTGTTTTTGATCTAATCTTGTGTGGGCGAGCTCTAAGAGAGTGGTAGCTTCAATTTTTTTGGTCAAAATCAATTTATGGCTGCAGGTGTACTTTCCACATGTGTGAGACCGTACAATACCTGTGTGGAAGTGTTCCATCTTTGAATTTGTCCAAGATTTTGCATACTAGGCCAATTTTCATGTTGTTTAGTGCATTGTCTAGATCTAGGTTCAATCTATCAAGTGCTAATAATCAAATAGAGGTTTCAATCATTGATGCATTTAATTTGAAGCATTAGATCAGATCATTGAGGCTGATTTGTTCAGATCTTAAGAGTGTGAAGTGATATCAAGCAAAATAGTGCTAGAATAAATTTTTTGAGAGTGTGTTTTGCTAGGAATTTTGAGTGGATCTATTACACCATCATTCAAGCTTGGGCTAGTTTGATAGGGACAAGACTAGAAGTTTCTTAGTGAACTAGAAGTCTATCTTAGATCATTCATATTTAGAGATCTTTGTGCATTTCAAAGAGCAAACCGTTCATAATGTCTTGGGGGTGGATTTTTGTTAGAATCTTGTGAGAGACTAACATCCACAAATTATTCCATCTGAAAAGAAAGGATGGAATCACTATTTGTGATCCATGACCTCTATGATATTGTTCTTGGAGTTGAGGAAGAACCTCAAGGAGCTCAAGAACAATTGAAATACAAGAAGAGGGTTAAATTAGCCTCACATTGCTTAAAGATGAATGTAAGTAATGATCTTGAAAGAGGTAGCTTCTTGTGTCTCTTCCAAAGAGGCTTGGGATTCATTAAAATCCATTTATGAATCAAACAACACCTCAAGAGTGCTTATGCTAAGAAATTTGGTTTTGCAAAGCATGAGAGGAAGTGATGATTGTGCAAAAAGTACAAAAAGGACCAAGAGTCGATCCTATTTTGATCCTCAAGAGGGATTGGTTGTCAGATTACTTAATTTATCAATCTGATTGGTGTCTCACAATGATTATGGCCAAATGTGGCTCTATATATACAATAAGTGGAAGCTCGTGGTACTGATCATACCTCTAATCCCACATGTGTGAAGGTGCTTTGTCATATGATGATTCATCATGCAAAACTGACACTTGGACAAAACCTTCTATTTTGAGAACTTTTGGTCCATTTTCCTTCTATATGGAGATCTACTTGAAAATCTTCTAGAAGTCAAAATTTGCCTACTTCAGCTTATTCCACACGTGAGCTGTCCTCCACACATGGGATATGGCACCTAACCAAAGGATGTGGCTCATGCAATCAATAGATTGATGCCATGTGTCATATGTCCAAAAAACTAGTTTTTGGCCTTTTTAGCCACTAGAACTTGAATTAAATCATATGTACAACCTATATGATTATGGTACATGAAAAGTACACTATTTTAACATGTGAGAACAGGCTCCACACATGTGTAATCATCCTATATACATGATTTTTGGCCTCTACCAAGCATATTTTTGCATTTTTCACAATCTTTACATCAAGTAATAAGAATGTAGAATAGATGGTATTGGTACCATTCCCTTGTCTTGGATCTACTAAAAGGATAGATCTAAAAAATGTACTTTATATTCCATCAATCACTAGGAATTTGCTAAGTGTTGGACAACTAGTAGATAATGGATTAGATGTTCACTTCAAGCATGAAGTATGTTCCATTTTGAAGAATGATGTATGCTTAGCAAGAGGATTTAAGCAAGGAAGATTGTTTAAATTAGATGCTAATGTTTGTTAGCTGATGCCATGCCCCTGAGGTATCAATGCAGTGTCTCATCACCCAAAAAGGGTTTCCAGCAGAGATGAAGTTGAGAGCCGAGTCTGAGAGCACGAGAATTATTAGTGCTAGGCTAAATGAATATTTTGTGAGCCCCATGGTAATTCCCAAAAGATGGAAAGCCATGTGGGAGATAGTAATCTAGACTCTCTCAACTTGATTATGTTTTTAATAAAGGGGCCTCCTATTGTTAAGTAAGAGGTGGAACTCAAATCCTATAGATTGAGGTTCACTCTGTTGCAAGAGGTGGACTCCAAATTATGATAAAATTGGGTTCTACAGCTCGTGGGTATAGATAGAGACCTCCACCACGAGTTACATAGCATGTGTTATGTACTGAAATGTTGTTGCTTTGCTCGTTGAAGATTCTACTACTTGCATTTCCTTACATGCTCCATCTTCATGCATATAGTTTGGGTACTAATGTATGAATGTGTTTCTTGTTGAGGATTGGTTTGGAATTAGTATCAGGTAGATGTGCAGGGCTTGGGGCTAATCCATCATTCAACTCAGTCTAGATGCTTCCTAAGTTGAAATTCTGTTAGGATCTAGTGCAGTATGCAGATCACATCACACAATCACCATAGCCACTCCTCACAAGCTCTCTAAGATGGCACAACAAAAGTTAAGTCTTTTATGAAGAAACACTGTACATATAGCAAAGCCCCAACCTGCATGGGCTCAACAGGTGTCACTAAACTGGCCTACCACCTGCCAAACTAGAGTTAGGCCTAATATGGCCACATATACTAACAAACCCAGGACATGCCCCTGAGTATAGCATAATGAACTCAAAATCACTATACAGGCTAATTTCTTCCTACGTGTGGCTACCTGGCTAACCCAAGTAGCCATCTACGGGATCAGTGCCTGATCAATTTATCCTAACGGGTCATGTTCCAATCATAACCATATACAGTAGACCAAATAAACTGTACAGTAATTACATCATCACATTTAGATCTTACATAAAATGTATATCAGATTAACTCTGATTTCTAACTCTCTCCCTTAAGCTCAAATGTGATAAGAGTAAAAAATGATATATTGCAGCAGCGTTTGGAGTGTCCAAAAGATGTTATGCATATCACAGCTACCATGTACTTGACTCACACTCAAGCACACCAACAAACCACCAGATTTGACTCACAAATCATCATGTAAACACAATGCTCATACAGAGAGTCTACCATACTCTCGACCAACTGACTCGTCCCCAATCCGACTGGAACACAAGTGGACCACATGAGCGACATGGCTCAAACTGAGGAAATCCCACTGCCACCATGAGACTTACATCTCCATCTAGCTAAGCTGACATCCTATCAGGCACTTACAAGCACAAACCTGTAAAGCTGACATAAATGAGCGACTGAGGCTCAACCTGAGGAAATCTTACTGCCACCATAAGATTGCACCCTCACCAGATAAACATCTAGTAGACAATGACAAGTCAATGAGCATAAATGACTATTTTGTTTCACTGTAGCAAATGCACAGCCACATACAACTCCGACTCAGACCTAGACTCCCGTGACAAGGCAACATGAAAACCCACACACACTCATGCAAACCAACATGAATGATAAAGCGTCAAATACATGACCAAGGCCTGCCCATAAGTGGTATCCTGTCATACCAACACCTGTGCCACCTGTAGATCCGCTGCTACACCACTGGTCACCAAATCAAGTCCTCAACCATGTCCTGCACCTGTACCAAGATGCTCTCACGTACAAGTGGCTTGATCAAAATTGACTTACTGACTGCAAAACCGCAAAATCATCACACTCACCACTCGCCAAGAACATCCAAAGTGTGATTATCGACCCGTTCTTCATCCTCTGCGTGTCCCACATAGCTCGTCCAATGCAAGTCCACTATCTTGCCCAATGGCTTTCAACTGACACCACCTCGCACTTCCGTCACCTGTGACCGCCAATATGTGTGTACCTCCAAGCTAGCCCATATTTCCCTCCGAACAAGAAATTTCCAAGCTACAGATGCGTGTGTCAATGCAGCTATCACCTGACTCGACAAGGCTACTGCCGATCATACTTATGAGAATGTTCCTCCAAAATGCCACTTGACGTTGGTTGGTTCGAACCCCAAGAGTTGAACTTGATCACAAGAATTTTTCACCTGTAACCAGCATACCATGTCTACCTCTCACCTGTGATTGCTTGCCCTCTCAAAATTGTCGCCAATGATGAGTAGTCATGCCGCCAAACTGCACTTCCGTTGCCAAAACTAGCTTTCTCCACACAAATCTACTAGCATTCGCTCCCATACTGCATTTACCACCTCCAAACACCCAGTTACTCTGTCAGGAGTAAGTAATAATGATTTTGAGGTGATAATGCCTCATTGTACCACCCTGTAGCAGGTTTTACAGCCAAAAATTGCCTCGAATTTGGCCCTACGATACCCAAATAGCGAATGTACCCCATCACTAGGTCACCCGCACTCCGCTCGATAGAATGGTGACAAAAACTCCCCGAAATGCATTTCTCCCTGCTTTGTGACGTCGCTCTGTCCGTTGGCTTTGATCAGCCAGTTTCAGGGATCATTTTGGCTCAAGGATGGCCAAAAAAGGTGCCCTTTAGTCTTAGTTAGGCCCTTCCAAAGAATGCCCTTGCAAAATGAACTGTTTCTTTGTCTTGAAGTTTTTTTTAATGAAGAATTGCCCTTCTGGCACTTCGGGTCCACTTTAACTTTCAATACGAAATTTTTTATTGAAGCTGCCATGCATATGGCCCTTCAAGGCCTTTGGGTCCACTTCAACCCATCAAATGGTTCATTACAAATCCACGGTCCACGTTTCCCTACATCTAAACCATTGATCTGTTTCCTCTCAATCGGACGACTGTCCATAAATTTGCACGCTGATCCTCAGCCCTGGGTCCGCGGGTCCCTTCAAGGCACTATGGGCCTCTCCTCTTCACCGTGCGTGCGACCTCCGCGACTCCACGCCTCTCTCTCTCTCCTCTTTGCTTCTTGATGCTTTCAAGGTTCTCCTTCGCAGCAAGCTATGGCAGACCTCCCCAATCGATCTCCAGCTCCTTCTGCAGGTCGCGGCCATCCACGACCATCTGCCAGTATCCTCACACAGCTAGGGCGCCTCCATATAGCCATTTACAGGTCTGAAATTGGTCTCCTATAAAATGAAGTCTTCGGGGATTTCTTGGCCTTTGCTCAATCTTTCACTGATCTTACTCATGCAACTCTCTGTTAGTCTGAGGTCGCCCTACCTCTAGCATTTCAATGTAATTTTCGGCATGTTAATTGGTGCGGTATTGCTCCAAAACAGGCTGATTTTTTGAGAAATCCACTAACACCCCACGAAACCAGAAATTTTCAAAATTTCCTTAGTTTTCCACCCAATCACACCCTGTAAACTGCCCTGGCTGTGTAACACTATGCTTTACAGCTCTCTTGCAAATCCAATTGCTTCAACCCACTGCCTACACAGTCAATTACTTAGCCATCATCAATGATTTCCCCGAAATCACCGGAACTGCAAGTTTTTCCGTGAATTCTCCAAGGAATCCATCTACGACGATCGTTCTGATCTTCCCCAAAGCTCCAATCGAAGGAACTTTGTTGTCTCATGCCATCCGGACTGCCGATACCCCGTATGGAGTCCTCTCTCCTGAGACGCTCCGAGTGCTATTTTCCATGGTGAAAGACGTTATTCCATAGGTCCACCGGATTGTGCATACCTGCATCACCCTGACGCTCTGATATCAAGTTGAAATTCTGTTAGGATCTAGTGCATTATGAGATCACATCACACAATCACCATAGCCACTCCTCACAAGCTCTCTAAGATGGCACAACAAAAGCTAAGTCTATTATGAAGAAACACTGTACATATAACAAAGCCCCAAATTGCATGGGCTCAACAGGTGTCACTAAACTGGCCTACCACCTTCCAAACTAGAGTTAGGCCCAAAATGGCTACATATATTAACAAACCCAGGACATGCTCCTGAGTATAGCATAATGAACTCAAAATCACTGTACAGGCTAATTTCTTTCTAGGTGTGGCTACCTGGCTAACTCAAATAGTTGTCTACGGGATCAGTGCCCGATCAATATATCCTAACAGGTCATGTCTCGATCACAACCATATTCAATAAACCAAATAAACTGTACAATAACTACATCATCACATATAGAGCTTACATAAAATGTATATCAGATTAACTCTGATTTCTAACTTCCTAGTTATTGGCTCCCTAAGGAGTTCTTCTTACAACTATTGAGTGACAGTTGTAAGAAGCACTTTGTAGGATTCCCATTTGTGTTAGCATCAGGTAGATGTGCAGGACTTGGAGATTGATCTACCATTCCACTGTTTTTTGATGTCGCCTAATTTCTACTCCTTGAGGAGTCCTCCTTACAATTGTTGAGTGATAGTTGTAGGAAGCAATTTGTAGGACCTGTGATTTTAGTTTAGAGGTTGTGTTGATTCTGTGATTTTAGTAGGAGTAGCTTAGTTTAATTCCCTATTCTTGCTTAGTTTAGTTTAGCAATAATCTGCAGACTGTAAACAATCAAGAATCAATCTGAAACAGAATTGTAGAAAGTAGAAAATCGAGTCCTGATAGATCATTGTCCAAGATGAGCTACCATTGCCAATCAAGAATTGAACCAGGTCGTAGGTGTGCCTCTGACAGGCGGGTACGACACCATTATACTACAAAACAAAACCCGTGACCAAGCTGTAGCGAAATCGATTTGTAGTCACGTGAATCCCTGGCCATGCTGAAGCTCTGTTAGATAGAGAGTAAGCGCTACATTGACTAGGAGATTAAGCGCTAGTATTGGCCGTTGGTAAGTAGGTTCTGTGTGAATTGGAATCTGCAAACGTTGGCTAGAGAAACAAGAAATATTAGCTAGAAGATGCCTGCACTAACAAAGAAGTAGAGCCAGTAGATGCTTCAGCAAACATTGGCGCCAGTTGCCATTGACAATCTTCTTGGCTTTTCATCCAGAACTCGTTTTTACAAGACAATATTTCAGTTCTGACTCGCTTTTGGTTGGTTGCTTGTTGTTTTTCATTTCTCATTTTTCCAAGCACACATTTCAGATTCTTCTTTGTCAGATCGTGATTGCTTCAAAATGTCCCTGTTGATCCTTCAGATTTGTGTGACGAACTGATCCCAGACGTTCCGAAAACCCATCACTGCACCGCTTTTTTGCATTTTTGGACATCGATAGTAAAAATTTGAATTTTTCATGATATTGAGTTTCTCGCAATTGTTAGGATTTTTCGAGTTTATCTGAAATTTTTGAGTCACCGGAATTTTTTGAGTCTCATAGGACTTTTTCGAGTTTCTAGGCTCAAAGTTCCATCATCACATTTCACCAATAACAAAACTTTCATGAAAACACTTGCCACACTGCTATCTCATATTTCTTGAAACTAATCTGTTTGCGTTGCTTGTTGTCCTACATTCATATTTCTCACAAGCACGCATTGTACATATTTTGTCAGATTGAAATCGTTTCAGAACGTCTCTAATGCTCATTTAGTTCTGTGCGATCTCACTCCAAACTTTCACGTTTTCTGAAACCGACATTTTAAGTTTTCGAATTTTTGAGTTTTTGAGTCAAACATTCCACCCGACGAATAATCTTAAAAATTGTGTCCGACAGAAAATTTCCAATTGCATCCGACTCAATTCGTATTTCTTGAGTTTTTTAGAGTTTCTCGAATTTTTGAACTATTGTCTCTGAAGCCGATGTATGCATCCGCCAGTGCTTTCCAAATTGCATCCGCCACAAAATTCTCAAATTTCATTCGAAAGAGAACTCTCAGTTGCATCCGTCAAATGCCATCTCCAGTGCATCCAACGTCCATCTGCATTTGCATCTGATACACTTCATCTAAATTTGCATCCACCACTCTCATCTGCATTTGCATCCGACACTTCATCTGCATTTGCATCCGCCACTACATTTGTTACTCCATTCCACACATAACATCTGACAAATCTCAGCATTTCACTCTGCATTACTGTTGCATCCGCCAAATAAATTCCATTTTGTATCATACATCCATCTCATTTTGCATTTGATGCCCTTCAGATTGACTCTGACGTGCATATGCCGTCTTTTGTAATTTTTGAGTTTTTTGATTTTTTACCATTTTTCAAGCTTTTTATCATTTTTCAGGGTTTCCTCGATTTTCAAATTTCCAGCCCCCAAACCACTTTTATTTGCATCTGACACCTTCTCAGTTCCATTCGACAGTGTTTTTTTAATACAATGACCTTCTGCTTTAGTAATTATTTTCGATCTTGTGACTATTTTTCAACCCTCCATTCACAATGTCTTCCAAGTTGCATCCGACCTCCATCTCACTTGTCCCCAATGACTTTCCGTTGGCATCCGTTGTTTTTTTTTTTATCATTTTTGAGTTTTTCAACAGTTGGTTTTTTCGATACTTTTCAATTTTAGATCCCTTGTACTTTTTTACATACTACTCAATTTTTCAATAATCAACTCTTCATTTTTCGATAATTTTTCAGTTTTTCAAGTTTTCTTGTGTTTTTTTTCACGTTTTTCAAGTTTTTCGAATTTTTCAGATTGTAAATTTATCAATTTTTTTGATATTCTTTTCGACTTTGTAAAATTTTTGAGTTTTTTGAAGTTTTTCGTGTTTTTAAGATATTTGAATTTTTCGAGTTCTTTTTTGCTATTTTCAAACTTTTGCAATTTGCGAGTTTTTCTTTCCAGTTTTTCAGTTTTTCGTTTTTTTGAGTTTTGTACTGGTTTTCAGTTTTTTGATTTTTTTTCGAGTCCTGATAGTTTTTCGATACTTGACATTTTTCAGTCCCTTGTCATTTTTTTTATACGTGTTTATTCGATACGTAACTCAATGTTTTCCAAAGTTTTTTTATACTATATCGACTTAAATAGTCCGAGATTTTTTAATATCTACAATCAGATTTTTTCGATACTATATCGAGTCGATTTTTTGAGTTTTTCCAAGTCACCACAAATTTTTCAATACTTGATATTGTCAGTCCTTTGCACATTTTTCGATATTTTGAATTTTTTGATCCTTTGAATTTTTAGATCCTTTCTGCATTTTCTTCGATACTTTGCAATTTTTTGATCCTTTATAAATTTTTGATCCCAATGTACATTTTTTGATACTTTGTAAGTTTTTTGTAATTTATGGTTTCACACGTGTGAAACACTGACTGAGTATGGACTCCAACCTGAAAATTAAGTACACTTTGATAGAACCTCAAAACAAATGTAGACAAATGGAGAGAATCACTCAAAATTGTTTCCAAAACCAAGATTGGTGTCTC
Organism: Diphasiastrum complanatum; assembly: GCA_029204225.1. NCBI lineage: Eukaryota > Viridiplantae > Streptophyta > Lycopodiopsida > Lycopodiales > Lycopodiaceae > Diphasiastrum > Diphasiastrum complanatum. Next base: position 45,240,219 of record CM055096.1, read on the forward strand.
ACGATGATTATGGCCAAATGTGGCTCTATATATACAATAAGTGGGAGCTCGTGGTACTGATCATCCCTCTGATCCCACATGTGTGAAGGTGCTTTGTCATATGATGATTAATCATGCAAAACTGACACTTGGACAAAACCTTCTATTTTGCGCACTTTTGGTCCATTTTCCTTCTATATGGAGATCTACTTGGAAATCTTCTAGAATTCAAAATTCGCCTACTTCAGCTTATTCCACACGTGTGAGCTGTCCTCTACACATGGGATATGACACCTAACCAAAATATTTGACTCATGCAATCAATAGATTGATGCCATGTGTCATATATCTAAAAAACTAGTTTTTGGGCTTTTTAGCCACTAGAACTTGAATTAAATCATATGTACAACCTATATGATTATGGTACATGACAAGTACACTATCTTCACACGTGGGAACAGGCTCCACACATGTGTGTTTATCTATATACAAGATTTTTGGCCTCTACCAAGCTTATTTTTGCATTTTTTACAATAAAGAGGCCTCCTATTATCTAGTAAGAGGTGAAACTCAAATCTTTATAGATTGGGATTCACTCTGTTGCAAGAGGTGGACTCCAAATTATGATACAATTGGGTTCTACAGCTCGTGGGTATAGATAGAGGCCTCCACCACGAGTTCCATAGCATGTGTTATGTATTGAAATGTTGTTGCTTTGCTAATTGAAGATTCTACTACTTGCATTTCCTTCCATGCTCCATCTTCATGCATATAGTTTGGGTATTGATGTATGAATGTGTTTCTACTCCTGAGGAGTCCTCCGTACAACTGTTGAGTGACAATTGTAGGAAGCACTTTGTAGGACTTGTGATTACAGTTTAGAGATTGTGTTGATTCTGTGATTTCAATAGGAGTAGCTTAGTTTAATTCTGTATTCTTGCTTAGTTTAGTTTAGCAATAATCTGCAGACTGTAAACAATCAAGAATCAATTTGAAACAGAACTGTAGAAAGTAGAAAATTGAATCCTGATAGATCACTATCCAAGATGAGCTACCATTGTCAAATAAGGAATAGTAGATCCGTTACCAAGCAGAACTGTTGTTTAGCAAGATCTTTAAAAAAAGAATTGCAGCACACAAGGAGGGAGTCGCTACTAATAGAGGAAGCGCTAGTACATCAGTAGAGCCAGTAGATTCATTCGCAAACAATGTTGTCATTAAGAATGAGATCATGGCAAAGAAGAAAATCATTCATTCAAATGTACATCTCTTTTCTCTTGTATCATATGGTGATGCTAGGATGTATCTCTTTTTAAAAGTTGATTGTGGGATCTTGAGATCCATTTGCTTTGTTTACATTCCTTTGCAAATAAGGAATGGAGACAATCTAATCTCAATCAAGATGATGATGGTAGGATCTCCATGTCTACCAACAATTGTTGGGTGTGTAGTTCAGTTGGTGAGTAGCCCTTCCGCCTATCAAAGAGGGTTAAAACACTAGATAGGTACCTAACTATATCAAGTTGCTAGATTTAGGTGCATTCTACTCTTTTTCCTAACTCTACTCCACTTTAACACTATTCTTCTCTTCTCAATCTCTTCTTATCCATTCCTTCCCTTCAACCAAACTATGATGAATGTTAGTGTAGAGGAGTAGAGTTAGAGGAGTAGTATAGTGGTGAGTAGAGTTAAGGGAGAAAGTAGAAAATTAACTAAAAGTAGCATCTATGCATAGTTAGGCTCCTATCCAGTGATCTAACCTTTGTTGACAGGCGAAAGGGCTATACTACGAGAGATCTTCGACCCCACAGTGGCGCCGTTGCCGGGGATAGGTTTTCACTAACTAGTTTAGTTGCATTTTAGCTATTTTCTTGCTTTTTAGAGTACTTTCGGTAGATTTTTGGGAGTTTAGAGCTAGTTTTCTGTATTTCTTTTGTGTTTGGATTGTTCGCAGCTAGCGGAGGACGTGTGAGAGGGTAGAGGAGGCCCTGAACAACCTCTAAGGGCTTTAAACCCAAACCAATCATCCAAAAAACTCATCAGATTTTTATATCTCCGAAATCAGTGAGAATTAATCCTTGCATGACTGGCAGTAGCTCCAGGGTACTGTCCCAAACCTGCATAGAAGCCTACGAGAGTTAGTTCCAAGCAGATTGTAAAAATCAGAGAAAAATCATAAAAAATTCAAAAAACCCTTGAAAATATAAAAAAAAAATCAAATCTTCATAAGAACTCTTGCAGAGTCCTCTGAAGTTCCATCTCAGTGAGAACATGACACAAAGAAGCTTGCGAGAGTTAGTTTGATGTATAAGTGCCTGTGCAAGAGTTCCCAGTGAAAAAAAAATGGGAAAGTACCAGTGAACCCTTGCAGACAGTGAAATTTTTAGTTCTAGTGGTCAAGAACTCTCGCAGAGGATTCTGAAGTTCCATCTTAGTGAGACCAGGACACAAAAGATCTTGCGAGAGTTAGTTTGATTCCAGTGAGCAAAAAATAAAAAAATCACTAAAAAGTGAAGATCCAGCAAATTCTTCCAGTAAGAACTCTCGCAGACCCTCTCAATCGATTCAGAATGTTAAATTACATCAGTGATGAAATCTGCGAGAGTTAGTATGAAGATCTGGTGAAGATCAAGCACAAAAAGTGATTTTGAACCCTCGCAGACAGTGAAATTATCACTTCTTGTGAGAGTTAACTCTCGCAGAGAATTCTATAGTGAGATCTGACCCAGATCCAGCTACTGTGAAGCTTGTGAGAGTTACTTCTCAGAGATGTGAAAGATATCAAGGTTTTTACCTAAACAGCTAAAGAACCCTCGCATAGCCAACCCTCGCACAAGATAATCCTCGCAGACCAGATTAGTGGAAAGATTTGCATCAGATCCAGCTACTGTCAAAATCTCAGGTCAATCAGTGCAAGGAGTAAAAAGTTATCAAGGGAAAACCACCGTAAAAGGCCTAAAATTCATTTCGGATGATCAGATTGATCAGATCCTTGAAGATCCAGACTGCATCCTACTGTATAAGCAAGATCCAATAACTTTGAAATCCACCATCAGATGAATCTGAGATCGGGATGATCAATAGCACGAAGGATAGCAAATCAGGCACCACACCTTCCCGGATTAGTAGTTGTGCAACAAGAGGCAGAACCGAAACCCGCACCAATGGACCCAATGGGCCAACCCATACCTGTTGCTCCCTTGCATACAGTTTGGAGAGCACCACGGATGGAGATAGCAAAATACAACGAATCATCAGATCCCATCCGATTCCTCCAAATCTACGAGCAAGCTTGTGAAATCTATGACGAACGGACACTTGCAGAGAAGCTGATGCTATTCCCTATGTCCTTACTTGCAGTGGCTCAGGATTGGTTTTTAAACCTGTTAGAGGAAGAGAAATCCACCTGGGAAGCGGTCAAAGCAGCTCTCATTACGCGCTTTAAGCCAAGGAAGTTCCTGGAAGACCCGTTTCTCCTGCTGAGCAAAGTCAAGATGGGAAAATGAGAAAGGGTCCGGGACTATATTGAACGGGTCAAACATCTACGATCCGAGTGCAGTGCAGTCCTGACTCCCGATCATGCGGTGATCATGTAGTTCCTAGCCGGATTACCACGAAGCATCAAAAGAGAACTGAAACGATGGGAGAAGTACGCTACTCTGCAAGAAGCTATGGAAGATGCCATCAGGGAAGAGGATGAGGGATCTGACGATGAATATCCTTCCACCCACACTCCTACTCCCTCGATCATATCATCATCATCAAACGAATCCGCTCTATCCATAGAACTGTTATTGGAGCAAATGACAAAATTACACAAACAACAGATGGAGCAACTTACGGCGCAGTTTGACCAGAAATTGAAGGCCTTACAAGGAACTGTAGCAGTAAATCCACATCAACTGGAACTACCCAGTTGCAGTATCCTTGACGAGAAAATGTATGGTGTCCAGTATGCATGCAAAACCATATAGAGAACGAGTGTCTAGTCCTAAAGCAAAATATGAGACTGACACATAGATTCTGCCATTTGTGCAATGCAACATCGCACGATACGACATTTTGCCCATTTAACCCCAGGGTTGTTTAACAGAAGAGAAGTTCTTATCAGACTTCTTATCCTTATCATCAAGGGACACCTAACGTGGCACCAAGGTACGACGCACTCAATCAACCACAATGCATGGCCTTACCTGCTCCACCAGGGCCAGCCAATCAACAAGTGGCCCGTGTAAACCTGATAGCAACAGAACAAGAAATGAAAATGCCACCTCAACTTGAGCAGCAGGAGTGGTACGGACCAGATGAACCATTTATGGATCCTGCCATAAATGAATAAGTTTCGGCCTATGCAGCTCAAACTCAACGTCAAGGTGGAAGAAATTACAGCTGCTATGGGTGTGGCGAGGGACACAGAATTGCAGAATGTCCCTACAAAGGACAATATACAACCTCCTGCCGGGATTGCGGTTATGGACACTGTTTCAAGAATTGTCCATTTAAACCTGGAACCAGTGCACCTCTTAACCTCATTGCATTCAGCAATCAACAGTTCCAGCGGGGATGCCATCGAAAGGTCGACATGACCACGCTCCTGTGTTAGTTGTTACGCGAGCACAGAAGAGGAAGGAAGTGGCTCCCTGTATCGCGACTAGGTACTAAAATACACCATTGATCATCAAATTTTTACAATACTAAAATTTCCTTTCCAAAATTACTGATGTCCCATACCATCAGCCTTTTTCCTTCCAGAAAACTCTGAACCACCTTATATGATATTCTAGAGATCCACATACCATCTAGCTATCCTATAATCTACGTAGGATAATATCTCTTGCTCCCAACACTGGAGAATCCATTCATTTGGATGACTGGCTCATATGGGTACCACATTCCACACCTGGCCTTGTGATCTAAACAGAAGAATTAGCATGGTATATTTTGATCTTTTCTGGTTAATGATATGCTTCGGATTCTCCTGGATCCAAGAGCATTAACTCTAGGGACAAGCTTATATCAATTAACAGATCCAATGTAATCCATGTATCAGATTCTACTTCTAACATCACAATTGACATCCAAAACTGTGGATAACTCAATGGTAACAAAGATATCAGTTACGAATTCAATTAAATGAATTTAATCCAAGAAATTAATATTCGGTATTAAGCAATTATTTACTGGGATTACCAAAATCCTAACTGCACAATACATTTCCTAGTCACACTTACTACCCCTGATGTCCACTTTTCTTCCCTCCTTAGAATTTTCAGTTCCCTGGAAATCTATCAGCTAAGGTATCAAGAAGACGTAACAACATTAGTAAATGTTTAAAATTAATTATTGTAGGAAAAAAATTTGGAACAATTTCATTTCTATCCTATACTTGGGCCGAATTACCGATATACAAAAATCAACTACTAGTAAAAAACACCATTAGCTTGATCTTTTGAATACAATTCACCATAGGATTTAACTGGAAATAAAATCCAATTTTGTTTATTAATTTCTATTATTACGATTTTTCAATAAAATTGGATTGTTCTCCCTTTTCACTTAGCGGCTTAGGAATTACTTCATGAAAGTTATTTGTAGTTAATGAAAAATTCATAAAATTTGGATTCGGGTACTTTCTATCTTGTATTCATTATAAATAATTTTGTCGAATAAAAAATTACCTCCAAATACTATGATCTTTATTCCATTAATTATTTAACAAGTATTTCAAAAGCATTGATTTGTTCAATTTTAATGACCAAAATCATCAAACCCACAATAACCAACTAATCGATGTTCCACCGATTTGAAAAGGAGAAAACCGAAAAAACACAATATAATTTCATTTACTAGGAGTACCAGTACTCCAGAATTAATTGGTTTAAATAGCATCGTACCAAGGAATCGGATTTTTAAATCGGGTATATGCCTGAGAACTGTACCACTCCTTTTGTTCCGTCAAGATCGGTTTCGAAAAAATTCTCATCGAAAATCGATTAATATTGCTTAACCACGAATAATGGTACTCAAGTTTCACAAAAGCTGGGCTTACATTGTTGAAAGCCGAATGCCAAGTTGATAAGAGCGTATGACATGCAAATTGTCCAATGGAAAAAAAAAATCCAATTTTTTTCTAACCATAACCGAGAAACAATATACAAAGACCAAGGTCACACTTCGACAAACGAGCACCAAGAAACCTAAGCTCCTCTAACAGGGTGCTAATAGCTTAGAATTTATGGGTTAATTTGGAGAATCAATTTTTTAAGTTTCAAATGTCAGCCCAAAGTAATCCTTATATAATTGTCTTGCAACAAGCCATGAAATTACAGAATTGTAGATTGTCATCATGGAGCACATCGACACATCATCTTGTATTGCAGATTTGCTCACCAAACCTTTGAGCAAAAATTCCTTCATCAAGCATAGAGCCAATCTTGGTATAATACCAAGATCCATGTTCAAGTCAACATAGATTGTTTTTTAGGAGGAGTGTTGAAAATAAAAATCATCTATCTTGACTTTAGGCTTGCTACAAGTTTTTTACTATGCAAGTATGCTATTTCATAAATGTGAATGCCAAATTTGGCCTAGATGGAACTCGAGCTATATGGAATTTTTATATCTAGTGAATACAACTTGCATATAGATTGTAGACTTAGAAATAGCATTAATATGCTTGTAGTGTTGACAGATCTCCTGCTCCAGAGGATCTGTTGGTTGCTTTCTTTGTTTCTTCTTCACTGTTTTTGCCTGTTACCAGGCTTCACGACATTTATTAAATGTGTTCTTGATATTACCATGCCCAAACCAAGCAGAATGGACGGATTGACGTTGTAGTATTATGTCCTGCCTGTCAGAGGACACTCATGGTCGTTCTCTCTTGAAAGCACTCACATTCAAACAGAGATGCAAGTCATGAATATTCATTTACAGATAAGCATGCAGCCCAAATGGACGTTCAATAAATTCTATAGCTACCAACTCTAAAAACGAACTGAAACAGATCCTACACTTTACTAGAACTGAGCTACACTTGCATTAATCCACAAAGCTGGAACAAGAATTAATCTACAGCATTTTAGAAGTCCAAGAATCAAGAAACCAACCAGTCTTTTGATTCTTGGACATCCCAAGAACATCAAGAACTAGAATGTTGAAGGATATGCAAGATTTATACCACACTTCTAGCCTATTTAGTTTACTTGAATGCTAATTCCTACATTAATCTACAAACAAGAAAAGAAGACTAATCCACTCTAGGAAAGCAAATCTAATCCACTCTACAATCCACAACCACACACAAAGGAGGGAAGGGCAAGATCATGAATGCATCACTCAAGAAACAAGCATGATCAAGGAGCTCAATGGATGCACCAAACTCATGAAGGCTCTTCTCATTTCAGCATGGAGTAGATACAATACACAAAAAGCTCCTCTTCACAAAGAGGGAGTCTCTTAAATAAGCAAGAGAGCTCCTTAGGCATCCTAGTGGAATTTCCACAATTCACAAATCACAAGTGGAATAATGCTCTCCACTAGAGGTCACCATCAAAAGGTGGCTCACTCTACTTTCTTAAAGAAAGGTCTACTTGCATTTATTACATTTGCCTAGAAATACTAGCTCCTACATGGTCATTCCATCTTCTGGGATTCACCATGAGGCTTACACAGTTCTTGTAGTAGTAATCCTCGACTCTCATACTCGGCTCTCAATCTTCGTTTGTCTCGCCTTCTCAGAGACCTCCTCGGTCTAAGGTGAGAGGTGTTCTTGAGTTGCTCTGTCCAAGTATCTTAAGGATTCGTTAGAATTAGCCAACATCATCCCACCCCTAATGTGTTGTAGGACCCATTGCAACTCATATTGGATGATGTCGCTCTGCTTTCGCATCGGCATCTTCGATCGACACTTGGAAAAGCATAGACCCTTGTTCGCTTACATAAAATCAAGTGTCTTATTGCTGCAATTGGTTGACATTCTCAAAATTTGGAGAGCTCCTAGCAGCTTCACAACTTGCACGCTCGAGTGTCTTCTTTCTTATCACTTGTATCTACCATTGACAGTTTCATCTTTGGATTTTTGGCAGGTACTAACTTTTGGGAGGTCTGTATCCTCCATTTTGCTTCTGGGTGTTTATGCAGTTATTTGTTCAGTTGAAGTTCCAGTCTTAAGAAAAACCTTCGATCTGGTAGGTTGCACAAACTTTGGTTATCAATCTCAAGGGGATGGACTCATCATCAAAAAATTGTTGGTAGGAACAGATTTGGACATATGGGTAAGTGACGGCAGGGACTTCTCGGAAGGGTGAGGAACTGATAGTTCTACCGTTGCAGCCTTGGACCCTTGCAATGTCGAGCTTTGACCACCACTTGTTGGGTAAGGAGCTCACTTTATTTTGCAGATTCACGGTTGTCTTCATCTTTCTTTTTCTATAGCTCTTTCTTTTGATCCATTACTTTTGGATCTCTTTGGGCTTCATACGAGGGGATTCAACTATCATTGCTCCAGAGAGTTTCTTTCTGATTGAGTCTCTTTGGACTACCCATCCGTCTTCTTTAGGCTTGTCTTTTTCATATTTGATTTGTGACCTTGGCTGTCGATCTTGCTGATGTTGTTGCTGGCAGCGTAACTGATCCAATGGATCCAAGCAGATTCTCTCTCTCTCTCTCTCTCTCTCTCTCTCTCTCTCTCTCTCTCTCTCTCTCTCTCTCTCTCTCTCTCTCTCTCTCTCTCTCTCTCTCTCTCTCTCTCTCTCTCTCTCTCTCTCTCTCTCTCTCTCTCTCTCTCTCTCTCTCTCTCTCTCTCTCCCCCCCCCCCCCAAATCTGTTGGTGGGGTTGTTGTTACTGGTAATTGTTCATGCTCAGGATTTGATTGGCATGTGGAACACGTAGTTGAAAACATGTTGAACATGTGACTAGACTAAAGATTTAACAAATTTTAACTAAATTTGTTTCAATCTTGCTGAAGTTGACTTGAAGATTAATTTGGCAATGAGATGTAGGAATCAGCTCTGACTTGATATGGATTTTTCATATTTCTCAAAAATCCTAAACTGTTGTACGAGGGGATATGAAAATGGATAGATGAATGAAAATGTGTTCTTGAGATGCTCTACGAAAGACTCTTGTGCAGTAGCTATTTCTCATGCAAAAATCAATCACACAAAATAGGTGAAGAGAAACAAGGAAATAAACAAACGTGACAGAGAGTGAGAACTATATGGCACTTGTCGAACAAAACTTGCATTCATCAACATTGATAATATACCTTGACAATTGCAATATTTCATTTTTTTTGTAGAGTAATGTGACTTACTCGGACATGCCCTTGTCAAAACAAGGTAGGGTTGGTGACACTAGAATTGACCATCATTGATAGCAGATGTTGTAAGATATAGCTTGCGATGCAGATATGGTTGAGGTACTATGTCCTAAGGACCTCTCTGAACAAGAGATTCAGAACCGAATCTCTATCTGGATTTTCGAATCCTAGATTTATTGTGTATTTGCACATTGAAAATCTTATCAACATGTGGAAAGACAAATAGATTTGAGATTGTGAAAGGGGAGAAAAACTGTCAATTTCTTGTGGAGATTGCTCTTGGTTGGACATTGTAGCAGATGATGGAATATCGGTTTCACTTTCGTTCAAAAGGACTCATTTCATATTAGTGTTTTTTTTTGCATTATGGAACTGGTGTATTGTGCGTTAATGTAGAAGTTTGCAAGAAACTTTTTGATTGAGCAGCAGGTTTAACTGTTGGTTGCCATGGTGCTCGTGTTGTTGTCGTGAGGATCCTATCGTGATTCATAACTGACATGACAGGCAGATAGGACCTTAGTTGGTTGTTTCGGACAGTCTTTGAAACTGTGTTTTATGACACAGTCGGGACACTCAGCATGGTACTTGGTCTTGACTGGACAATCAACCATGAAGTGGCCGGTTTCACCACAGATGAAACATCTGTTGTTCAATGGCCCTTGTATAATGACATAACCATCTTGTATGGCTAATGGTTCTAGACTTTCAAGAGGATATTCATGATAAGTCAAGGCATGTCCAGACTGTGATGGTTGGTCTTCATATTGTTGGACTGTATGTGCTTGGATAGGTTGATATGAAGGATAAGCATCAGCAGGATGCGTAGCCCAACAGTGTGGGCACCATATTGGTTTTCGTCTATAAGGTACTTGTGCAGGGTTTGGCTGACTAGACATACTGCTTTGGATAGACTTCAGGGTAGTTTGAAATTCATTGGTGAGTTTATCCATTTGTAGTTGATGTTGCTTATTAAACAACTCAACTGAGAATTCCAAAGCTGATCTCGGGTGTCCTCGATCGACTTTCACTCATGGACAAGATCACGTGGTGCTCGTCTTTCCCTGGATTCGTCAACATTTGATCCCTCATCTTCTTCTTTGATGGCATCAGACATAGCTAACTTTAGACTCATATATTCATCATTGGATTTAAGCTCGCGTCTAATCCATCTTGGAAGGCTGACTAAGAACCAGATAATGAGGATCTATTCGGAGGGCTATTCTTGTACTTGACTTTTGAGGCGTTTGAAACGTTCGATATAGTCTCGGACACGTTCATCTTTTGCCATCTTGATGTTTCTCAATTTGACAAAAGGACTCTCGATCAAGCGAAAGGGCTTAAAATGCTTGATAAATGACTCTTTCAAAATTGACCAGTTTGTCTTATCTTCACGATCGAGGTTAAAAAACCAGTCACGTGCTTTACGATCATGGTCATCGAAAATAGTTGGACCATAGCATTGGGAGATGTTTCGCCATACACATCACATGCATTCTCAAAGATTTACAAAAATCTTTGAGGGTCCGAACTACCGTCAAACTTGGGTAGATCTAACTTGGGTGTACGTCTCTCATGATGAGCATTGTGGATAGTAGAAACTCCATTAAGGTTGGTTCTGGCCTATGAGGGTTCAGCACCATAAAAATGGGGTCGAACGCGTAAGGACTCAGTTCTATCAGGTTCTTGTCCCTCGAATGGGTTTGTGGATGGCTCGTGGGGTTGGAAATGCACTCGGTAGAACCTATGATGTCAGATTTGTTCAGCTGTAGGGGGGTTGATCTCGTATGGATAATGTTTTGGGATTTCAGAATTTGTATGTGGTTTCATTTGATAAGATCTTGTTTTGTGATTTTTTGGATATAGTTTTGTTTTTTGTTTTTTTTTGTATGGGGTCAAAAATTTGTCTAGATAAAAAAAAAGGATGATGTCAAAAAATAAAGTATCGAAAAACAGAGGATTCGAAAAAAGAGATGACTCGAAAAATAGAAGGCTCAAAAAAATTGTATCGAAAAACTATGTTGGTGACTCAAAAAAATGAATCGAAAAATCTGTGCTAGTGAATAAAAAAAAGTGTATCGAAAAAATATAGGACTCGAAAACACATGTGACTCGAAAAATAGAAGGCTAGAAAAAAAATTGTATCGAAAATTAACTGGGTGACTCGAAAAAAGTGTATCGAAAAAATACAGGACTCGAAAAAACAGGTGACTCGAAAAATAGAAGGCTCAAAAAAATTGGTATCGGAAAATTATGCTGGTGACTTGAAAATGTGTATCGAAAATTATGTAGGTGACTCGAAAAAATGTATCGAAAATTTTCTAGGTGACTCGAAAAAAGTGTATTAAAAAATCTGTGCTAGTAACTCGAAAAAAAAGTATCAAAAATGTGTGTTGGTGACTGAAAAAAATGTATCAAAAATAGGAAATAGCCCACTACAATTTTGGCACCGTTGCCAGGGAGCTACGCCAATTTTTCAGTTTTTAGCATGTTAGGATGAATGTTAGCTTGCATTTAGGCATCTTGTTTTGGCATAGTAGAGTTAAAACTGTATTTTAGGATTAAATTGGGAGATATCTTGCTTGATTTGAGTGGATTTTCTTGTTTGAAGTCTATTTTGATTGTTGAGTACGGAAAGCCATACAAATCACAATTCTTAAGATCCATTTGGATCTAATAAATCAAAGAAAACAACAAAAACCGTTCATTTCTACCAAATTTGGTAAAAAAATTCGTCATTAGTCTTGCTATCTTTTTGCTCCCTGGCTGCAATGTTAAAGAATGTGGCTTTTTCCTTTGATTCAATAGTTGAGAATTGTTGATGATATGATAGCTAAAGATGCTCACAAATTTGAGTTTTGAAAAAATGAGACTTTAAATATATATTTGGAATAACATCAAGCTTCAACAGTGGATGATACTCCCTTGTACTTAATGTCCCTGGGGGCCTTCTTGCTACCTGTTCCATTTTACATAGTTCCACATCTTGGCTATGTTTAGTCTATCAAGAGCACTCTTGTCTCTAGGCATCCCTCCCAATCCTCCATCACTTTAACTATACGTTTAAGATAACATCCATCTTCACACTGGACGCTACTCCCTTGTACTCAATGTCCCTTTGGGCCTTCATGTTTCCAGCCTTCCTGCTACTTGTTCCATTCTAGTTCCACCTCTCGGCTATGCTTAGTCTGCACAGAGCACTCGTCTCTAGGCATCCCTCCCAATCTTCCATTACTAGCTCCCCTTCCTATGCTTATTTCTTGCAAGCCAAGTTGTCTTCACTTGCAATGCTCTAGCTCTTTCTTCCATCTATTCTCTCCTCCTCATTGCCTCTTACTATCTCCATAGGCACAAATAAAAGTTCCAAGCAAATGAATTTGCATTTCATTGTAATAAGATCACCAAAAAATAGAAATTCAAAAATTCAAATCGAGAGGATTTTTTCTAAAATAGAAAAGTTGATAAATGTTTTTGGAAAAAATCATGTGTTCTAAGGTTTTAGAAAATTAAAATGCTAGATTATATTAAAGATTAAAATGTTATTGATAGTACTCAACAAAGATTCAAATGGGAAGTGGGTGATAGGATAATTGATATCCTAAATTTGTGAAGATTCAAATCACTTGTGAACAATGCATTGTGGACCTTTTCGAAAAAAACTTTTTTGCAACACACTTGAAACATGAAAGAATTGGCTTTGTCGGACAATTTTCTATGATGATGTAACACCTTGATACAAAACATTATTTGAATTATTTAGTATATTTGACTATATTTGATCACATATCTAAAAGATGATAACTTATGTTGAGAGCAAAGGAACCGATACGAAAAAATATCTTATGAAGACTTATTTTAAGGCCAACTAAAGGAAGGACTTAAAACGAAGGACTGAATGAAATGACCCAACCTTAATAATGGATGCACTCGAATAAACAATATTCTTTGTTAAGTCAGATTATTTGTGACTCTTTACTAGTCATGAATATTTGTATAACTACCTAATTGATTCGAGATGACATGGCAGTTGGACAAGTAAGCCTAACAAAGAGAACGACACACCTCATTATCTAAAGGATGTGTCTATTTATGAAATTTATCTATTTTAGAAGTGTTAGTGTAGTTCATTGCTGAATAATATTGTTTAGCAGTTTCGACCCATGCTTATCAATGTTTAACATTCGAATGTGGAAAAGAATTACCTCAATTCTAGTAGATCATAACTTAGCAAAACTTCTGGTCGATTAATTTTGATAAAGAGCATGTCAATTGTGGATAGATTCGATCTAGTCAAACATCACTAAAGAGTCTGAGTATTTCACCAAAGATATTTGAAACTCTATAACTTTCAACTTAACTATGGTACTATTGCATTACATTAAGGTTGTTAAAATTGGAAAAACAAATCATATTGATTTCTTGGCTTGCTACAAATGTTGTACCATGCAAGTATGTAGCTCATAAATGCAAAATGCCAAGTTTGGCCTACATAGAACTCGAGCTACATGGTTATGTAATGTCTAGATTGAAGAATACAACTTGAATATAGTTTGTAGACATAGAATTGGCAAATTCATGCTTGTAGAAACTCGTGGCAATTCACATGCATTAATTGTAAGTGATCCATAGTGACATGCAAGGCATGCACAAAGTATAATGGACACATGCATGATGATTTGTACTTTGTTAGTTAGAACTAGTACACTTGTAAAAAGTTGGTAGAATTTCATGCATGGCAAGTGACAAATGTCACATAGACTCTAGATGTCACTTTAGTTGTCATTTTGGAATGGATAGATGTGGTTCTACCTCGAGCTACCTCAAACTCCATAAATATGTGTAGCTCTTCTCACAATCAATGATGAAGAACCAAATTTTTGTAGCTACCTCATGCCATTTTGCATCTAAACTATTTTGCTTGTTATCTCTCTAGTTCTCTCTCTCACTAACTCGTGTTGAAGCTAATGCTAATACACTACAATCTTGTACTTTTGTTCATTATTTGATTCATTGCTATTATATTCTGATGCTTAGCATGCTAGATTGTGGCTAAGCCATTTCTTCTGAACTAGATCTTGCTTAACAATCTAGAATCAGGTTATTGTGCTAATCACAAAGCTTAATCAAGATCAATCATACTTGTGGACATTCCCCACACGTGTGAATTCTGGAAATTTTGTCATGGTTGTAGAAACTTGTGGCATTTCACATGCATTAATTGTAAGTGATCCATAGTGGCATGCAAGGCATGCACAAAGTATAATGGACACATGCATGATGATTTGTACTTTGTTAGTTAGAACTAGTACACTTGTAAAAAGTTGGTAGAATTTCATGCATGGCAAGTGACAAATGTCACATAGACTCTAGATGTCACTTTAGTTGTCATTTTGGAATGGATAGATGTGGTTCTACCTCGAGCTACCTCAAACTCCATAAATATGTGTAGCTCTTCTCACATTCAATGATGAAGAACCAAAGTTTCGTAGCTACCTCATGCCATTTTGGATCTAAACTATTGTGCTTGTTATCTCTCTAGCTCTCTCTCGCTAACTCGTGTTGAAGCTAATGCTAATACACTAAAATCTTGTACTTTTTTTCATTATTTGATTCATTGCTATTATATTCTGATGCTTAGCATGCTAGATTGTGGTTAAGCCATTTCTTCTAAACTAGATCTTGCTTAATAATCTAGAATCAGGTTACTGTGCTAATCACAAAGCTTAATCAAGATCAATGTATAAAAGTGAAGATCTTTCTATTATTGGTTATTCTGACTCGAATTTTGCAAGTGATAGAGCAGATAAAAAATCTACAAGTGCTTATGTCATATATCTTGGAGGAAACTTGATATCTTGGCTTTCCAAAAAGCAAGATACTGTATCACTCTCATCATGTGAAGCTGAGTACAAGGTACTCACTACAACAACAAAGGAAGTGCTTTGGGTCAAGAGGTTACTAGTGGAACTAAAGATAATCTTGGATCTACCTATGATCATGTGTGACAACATTTCAGCCCAAGCCCTTGCCAATAACCCGATATTCCATGCAAGGAGCAAGCATATCGAAGTTGCACATCACTTCGTGAGAGAGAAGCTCATTGGAGGGGAAATCAATTTGGAGCACATCGACACATCATCTTGCATTGCTGATATGCTCACCAAACCTTTGAGCAAAAGTTCCTTCATCAAGCATAGAGCCAATCTTGGAGTTATACCAAGATCCATGTTCAAATCAATATAGACTATTTTTAGGAGGAGTGTTAAAATTGGAAAAACAAATCATATTGATTTCTCGGCTTGCTACAAATGTTGTACCATGCAAGTATGTAGCTCATAAATGCAAAATGCCAAGTTTGGCCTACATAGAACTCGAGCTACATGGTTATGTAATGTCTAGATTGAAGAATACAACTTGCATATAGTTTGTAGACATAAAATTGGCAAATTCATTGGATCTAAACTATTTTGCTTGTTATCTCTCTAGTTCTCTCTCTCTCTAACTCGTGTTGAAGCTAATGCTAACACACTACAATCTTGTACTTTTGTTCATTATTTGATTCATTGCTATTATATTCTGATGCTTAGCATGCTAGATTGTGGTTAAGCCATTTCTTCTGAACTAGATCTTGCTTAACAATCTAGAATCAGGTTACTATGCTAATCACAAAGCTTAATCAAGATCAATCATACTTGTGGACATTCCCCACACGTGTGAATTCTGGAAATTTTGTCAAAGGTAATATTGGCTATATGATCTCTCTAATATCCGAGGATAATCGGGTTTTCATATGCTAAAATATAAAAAGCCTTATTATCAATAATTGTGAACTATCCATCTCTTTGGAAATGATAATTCTATATACTACACAAATATCTTCTGATCTAACATGCCACGACATATGTTGTAGTAATTATTGAAGGTTGCTTCTTAGCCTTCATACCTTCCTTCGTACCTTTTTTTTGAAACCTTGCAAGGATTCTACTGTCTGCATACAAATCACTATAAGGGATATCAGACAAGCTTATCTTGACATCCGAATCAATGCTTAAATGTCGTACCACAAGTATTATATGAGCCTTTATGAATATTATTGCATCTTTGCTTAAATGTTGATTTTATTGAGTATGTGACATATAGTACAATTAGTTATGCACGATTGAGGCTATAAGGTTGTTTCTGAGGCTAACTGTGTGCTAATACTTGAGCACCATTTGAACATGCATAAGTAATGCTAGTTTGTTTGAGCATTGTATTCTTGATATATGATTTTGGCCAATGTTAACTATTTGTGTATATGACTAAAGTAGCCCAAAGTATACAGGCTTTATAAGGATACCAATTTTAATTCTACATATGCAAGCCTTCTATAGCATATCAATTGTGCACATCGTACACATATTAGATGTTGATTACTCACTTATTTTCTTTGACCATATAGTTTTACTCTTTCGGTTAGTGTCTTCTTTTGCAAGCTGTATTGAAAATGTCTTCCATATATTGGGGATGAAGAATTGATCAACTTTTCATAGATGTGTCCCGAAGACTACGTGTTTAATGATGGTTGGCAACGATTATCTAAAATCATGAATATTGAAAAGAATATCTTGAGTATTGATAATAATTATTGGGGATTTTGATCGTGAATACTTATCGTGATAATTGTGAATATTGATCATGATTATTGTGAATACTGGTCGTAATTATCATGAATACTCATGATTATTATAAATACTCATGAATATTGATCATGATTATTGTGAATACTAATCATAAGCATTCTTGAATCCTTGACAATTTCAAAATTACAAAATGATGGACATATTTCATGATCAAAATATTAAATCCCTTGTAAGAAACTATCATAAAATGGAAATCACCTATTTATTGGCAATATCATTCCATACACGATTCTAAAAACTTAACTACTTTTGTGATAGTGATTATGATAAGTTAACTTACCAATATTCACGTCTTTAGCAAAAAAGCTAATACATGTATTTGTCTAAACCTCGAAGAAAAGAAATAAAATTTTACAAGATAATTTTTTTTCTTAACTAAATTACAACGTTCTTGTTTTCATTTTTAGCTTTTATGCAATAGTAGTAGGCTCATAAGCTATTGTAATGATATGCCAAACACTGAAGTGTCACACCAAGGTGACTTTGAGCATTAGTATGGGATTTTTTTAGTGTTTTGATTTCTCTAAAATGTAATCTTTGTTTTCTTTTTAACAATTTGAATGCCTTGCGTAAGGCATAGCTTCTCATGATGTCAATTGCCTTTATTTTATTTAATTTAATTTTGGGGTTTTAACTTTTAAGTTGCTTGTATTTTTTTTCATTTTTAGCTTTGCCACACTAACATTAAGCGATCATGATGATTTGCCAAACACTGAGCTGAGTCCGAGCATTAAAATGTAGTTTTTGTTTTCTTGTTTTTTAACGATTTGAATGCCCTGCATAGACAAAGGTTCTTGTGGTATATCAATCACTCGTTTTTTTTTTAGGGGGTGGGGGGGGGGGGGGGGGATTTAACTTCTAACTTGCTTGTGTTTTATTTAATATTTATTTTGAAATATGATTGATCATCTTTGTTGGAAATTTTTTTAACCATTTTTCTTGTTTTGGAGTTTCAAAAAACATTTGGTTGTAGGATTTGCTTCCATGGTCACCTTTGCATGTAGGTGTGGTGCCACGAACCCATTTCATTGCAGACAGGTTTGATCAAGAGTCATGATTATATGTACGTACGAAACTACACTTTTATATTGTCATTCTCATGTTTTTGCTACAAATTTGCATCTGCATGGCAAAACATTTCCTAGAGGTGCCATGATTATAAAATTTAATTGACAATCTATGCATAGGAGCCTAGCTACTTTGTGTGAGATTATATGGAGCATGGATGTGTGGAAACTTTTTTTTTCCACTGTGCACCTATGTGTAGCTTGTAGTTATGGTATGTCTATGATCCAAATACTACTTTTAGTAGACATCTATTCTCAAATCTAAATTGGCTTAAATCCTTTTTTTCTCTCTTGGTAAAGCCTAGTTGGCTGGGGAAAGTATCCATTTGTAGTCTCACATAAAAGTCACTTTATTAACATTCTAGTATAAAATGCAATGTCCATATTTATTCTAAATAACCAACACAAACAAATTGGTGTAATGGAATGTGGAATATGTCACTCAAGATGCATTGAAGTAGCCCTAGTAGAGGTTGTAAAGTTATTCTCCATAACATGATTTACAATTGAAGTATACATCACTCTTGTAAGAGTTAAACTTTTGTGATCCTTTGTAATTCATTGAATTAGTGTCAAGCTTTAGTATATTTGCATATACTCCAAATGAGATTTCATGAGTAATACAGTTTATAAACTCTCAAGAGAGCATGTAAGGCAACCACAAACTTGTATGCTTTCTTAACTTTAAATTAGATAGTTTGCAAATGTCCAATTCTTAAGATCGACCACTTCCAACCCTCTAAATTGACTTCGCAAGTGTACTCAAATAAGTTACATGATATTAAGACTATGCTAGCTTGCAGATTGTCTTTGGTCTATAATCTTATCGTTGTTATGGTGGTCGACCTTGAGGTATGTGGTGGTACCATGATCAGGGCAGCTATTTGCGAACAATTCAGACCTTTGTTTATGATGGGGTAGCACTTGATGCAGACCTCTTTTAGGGTGTTACACTTGTAAGCAACACAGACAAGCTCATTGTCTCCACATAATTGCTTCTATACAACCAAATCCAATTCCAAAGCAATCAAATCAAATTGATCATCACTTGCGTAGATGCTTCCAAGTTCCGATCCAACGAGTTGCATAATTTCTCAAATTTCCATGCATGTTCAGACTCTCAAAACTCATGCACCTTAGTATCTTCCTTCAATTCTCAAATCGCACCATGCATGTCAAGGACTTCTAAAACCAATCGAATTTTTTTCACCTGCTTCAAATCTCAAATCACACCCCTCAAGTAAGCGATCACCTGCTTTAAATAATATGCTAATTCAACACTACAATACTAATACTTTAACTCATGCCCGTACCTTCAAATCTTGTAAAGCAATAGTAGCACAAAACTTAAATACTTAATCAAATCTAGATATAATAGATCTGTAGCTCTTTTATGAAAGCGAGTGTTCCAATTGCTATTTACTCACAAATCTCCTAAGAAGCAATTGAATGAATATCATAAGAGGCGATTGAATGAACATTATGATAAAAAGTGATTCAACAAAGAGTTCCTTCGAGGCTTCCCTCCCCTCTCCTCTTTGTTAAGATAAGAGACAATGATTGTAGGAAAACCCTAAAGTATAGATGTTTTCACACACTAAAGCGAGAGAAAATCTGATCCAAGCGGGCACATAGAGAAAGAATCTATGGTAGAAGATCCAATACCAAAAACAATGGCCATGGATCTAGAAAAAAGATGTCGCTTGTCATAGCTACCGCTCTTGCTCCCGCTCTCTTAGTCTCACTCTCGCGCCTTCATGGCCTTCATCGAAGGCTTCAAGTTCTCCCGTGCTACATGTTATATCCCGTGTGCAAAAATAGTTGCATGTATACAACTGTAGTTCTTTTGCTATGCATGTAAGGATGCTCGCAGAATTTAAACATGTAGCACGCTCACTTTTATGTTCAACCCTTCACCATGGTGCAAACCTCAAACTTTGAAAGTGCCTTCAAATTTATACTTTTAACGTTAACTTTCGTCCAAACTCCATTGACTGACCTCAACACATAGCACTGCCTTTGCAAGGCAAGGCCAAAAAAAGGAAACGCCAAGCAAGTTAAAAGTTAAAATAAACCATTGCCTTTGCAAGGCATGGCCAAAAAAAAGGAAATGCCACGAGGTTAGAAGTTAAAATAAAAGCATGATTACAATAGGAGTGCATTGGCCACCCACCCCAAAATCAAAATGAGAAAAAGAGGAGTAGTAACCGTTATGGTACGTTTCCACCAACGGTGCATTTTTCTCGATCTTTTCATGCAATTCACTAAAGACACTTAGCACTAAGCCCGAATGCTAATCCTAATTAATTAGTGCTAAATGACGAAATTTTCTCTCTATTATTATATATCAGCTTGCTTTCGGCTTTCCATTCTTGTTTTTGTTCTCGTAAGAGAGAGAGAGAGAGAGAGAGAGAGAGAGAGAGAGAGAGAGAGAGGAGGGGGGGCGATCGAGCGAGGAGAAGCAAGGAAGGATGGAGCATCTGAGTGAAAGGGATGGGACGGAGGGAGAGATTTAGTGGTGAGCATCGCAGGCAAGGAATAAAACAGCGGTAGCATTAGTACTGATGTTTGTGCTACACTTTTAGGCGGATTAAATTGCTTTTCCTCTCAGCGCTGTGCTGTGGCTGTGGGCGCATGCTGGATTGATAGCGCACCTGATTTTGCACGGATTCACAATCAATCTGTCATCGCACTTCCTAGTTGTCCCCTAAGTCTATCAGGGATAAGGTGAGTTTGTGTGTGTGTGTGTGTGTGTGTGAGAGAGAGAGAGAGAGAGAGAGAGAGAGAGAGAGAGAGAGAGAGGGAGGGTCGCTCTTTTCCATTCTATTTTGTTCATTTCCAATATTGATTATGAGAGGAAGCAACTGTGCTCAGAGACAGCTTTTTGTGCACACACCCGTCTCTTGTAATCGAAGGAGACAGAACTACTACTTCAGAAAGCCTTTCCCAGTGGTAGCTAACAAAGAGTGTTTCCTCTTCAGTTCGCATTATTAGTGTATAGTAGTAGCAAGGACTGGGACTACTGAGGGCCTGCATTGCGTTGATTCAGCTTGGCTGTGGAGGAGTGGCAAGGCAAGGAGCTGATGCTGGATCGAGCTGTTTTTTGGTGATTATTGGTAGCAGCTGTTGTCATGCTTGGTTGTCCATTTCCAAACGATGGGAGTGAGATTTTGGTGTTTGCAGAGAGAGAGAGAGAGAGAGAGAGAGAGAGAGAGAGAGAGAGAGAGAGAGAGAGAGAGAGAGATGATTTTAGGATTTTTAGGGTTAGGGTTTATTAGGATTTTGAGATGTGTGTGTGAGAGAGAGAGAGAGAGAGAGAGAGAGAGAGAGAGAGAGAGAGAGAGAGAGAGGCGCATGCAGATCCTTGGAGAGGATGGATTGATGCAGTGTAAGTGGTGAGTGGTGATGATGTGCAGAGATTGAATGTGCATGCTTGTTTTTGAGATGCGGTTGAGGGAGAATTTGGTTTGTTTTCGTTGTGGTCGTGTGCCGCAAGTCGAGCAGAAAGTTCCAACCAATTACTAAGCCAAAATTTGAGCCGAATTATAACTGTTCAATGCCCTACTACATGCATAGAACTTTGACTAGTCTAAGAATTTTTGTAAAATAGTATAGGCCCCTAAAATAGCATGCGGGCAGGGCCTAGTAATGTAAGGGGTACAAAATAAACATTGATTTCCAACACTCACTTTAACGCTATTTTGTTGTCTATCAATAACTCCTAGAAGTTTTCAAATTCATCTTACCAAGTCCCTTAGTGAAACTATGTGCAACTTGCTCTTTCATAGGACAATTGATAAGCTCAATTTCATGACTCTAAAGTTTTTATTTTATGAAATATTGTAGTACTTCCATATGTAAAATAATTCGTCATGGATTCTCCTGTGTCCATTTTCAAAGTGTTCAGCTTATTAGTTAAGAATAAAACCCTACATCGATTCACGTTCTCATACAAATTTTTGAAAATATCCCAAATCTTCCTGGCATCTTTGCAACATCTTTGATGTGAGGTATAATCATATATTTAAAGTTAATGATATGATGAGCTTTTCTTCGTATTTTAGATACTCTCCCAACTCCCTATCATTTGTTGGAGACATCTAGGTACCCGTAACAATATTCCAATATTCTCATTACAACATGTCTTAGGTTTATATAAAGCTGAAAGTTGCTATAGATTCATACCAAGATGGGCATTGGTCCTCCTTAAATTTTATTCATAGATCTATCTTAAGCTAAGTGCTTCAACTATTCCCAATGATCTGATTTTACAGATCTGTGCCTGCAGCGCACTAGCGAACCCTCAATCAGATCTGTAAAATCAGATAATTGGGAATAGTTGAATCAGATCATTGGGTAACAACATGTCTTAGGTTCATATAAAGCCGAAAGTTGCTATAGATTCATACCAAGATGGGCACTGGTCCTCCTTAAATTTATTCAAAGATCTATCTTAAGCTAAGTGCTCTGTTAAAGCAAAGAGCAAATTCTTAAAACTAGTATCTAGTTCAGGTAAAAGTCCCAACTAATTATTAAGCCAAAATTTGAGCCAAAGTATAGCTCTTTGGCGCCCTACTACATGAATAGAATTTTGACTAGTCTAAGAATTTATGTAAAATAGTATAGGCCCCTAAAATAGCATGCAGACACGGCCTAGTAACATAAGGGGTACAAAATGAACATTAATTTTTAACTAAGGCTACCTAAAGATTTCATGGGTGGACTCAAAGTTAAGGATTGCACATCTTTTTCCTTATGTTTAGGCACCATCATAGACGTAATGTTTTTATATATTTTTATTCTTCAACTTACATATGTTTATTGTATGTAAAGTGTAAAATGGGACACCCAACAATTAGGCTTTTGAAGCTTATCTTTTTGAACTATAACGAGAAGAATCCTTTTCTTTGCCTTGTACTTGCCACTTGTAAGTTGCTGCAACAGAGCTACTGTTTTGAGGTCCCTCAAATTTACAATTTTTATTTGGCAAGAAATGTTACTCTGGGTGCTGATAAATTAGGTTCATCACTTCATCTAGTTAATTGATTAACATTCCTTTCTAGAAGTGGACCTAAGGAATCTAATTTGTGGTTGTGATATTTCTATTATGACAAGGTCGTTGGGACCATATTGTTCATTAAGGGCTTACTACACCTAATTGATTCACATTGTTTACTTTTTTTTGTTTACGTATATCGTCGCATATGTTCATTATGGGGTTGCTACGCCTCGTTGATTTACATTGTTTACTTTTACTTGTTTGTGATATGTTTCACGATATTTGACAAACGATGGCACACACTATTCAAGTTGTCATATTAGCCTTGGATTTTAAATTTTAGGAAAGAGGTGAACAAGCTTATTTGTTGCTAGGAGCGATATAAGTTTGTAATTGTGCTTTTATTTTGTGACAAAACAGGTAATATATGGAGAGTAGACATGATTTTGCCATAGAGAATTTTGCATTGTGAAAATGTAAGTTTTTAATTGTGCTTTTATTTTGTGACAAACAGGTAATATATGGAGAGTAGACATGATTTTGCCATAGAGAATTTTGCATTGTGAAAAATGGCAGAGTTATCAACAACCAGTGGGCGGTATATTAAGGGTGTGACGTTAGGTGAAGGCACATATGGTGTCGTGTTTAAAGCACTGGACACTCTTGTACGTATCTTTAATATTCAGTAAAAGCCTTTTTTAGTTTTTTTGAAGGTAATCTTCCTTATGAGCTTTGTTCACTCAAGT
Organism: Diphasiastrum complanatum; assembly: GCA_029204225.1. NCBI lineage: Eukaryota > Viridiplantae > Streptophyta > Lycopodiopsida > Lycopodiales > Lycopodiaceae > Diphasiastrum > Diphasiastrum complanatum. The sequence continues at coordinate 45,264,009 of CM055096.1, forward strand.
AATTTTGAACTCACGAATAAATAACTCTCTCAATTTCAATTGTCTACCTCTTTGAAGTTTTTCCATGCTGGTGGATATTGTGGTGTTTCTTGATGGGTGTAACTTAACATTGAAAGTTTTTAGTTGTGTAAGCGATGTGAGCCCGCAAGTCTGTGGGCGGGTAGGCGTTTTGGGCGGGCAAGGCAGGGTTTTGGGCGGGGGGGGGAGGGTTAAAAATTTGAAAAATGGGGAGTTTTTTTTTTTCTGGGCAGGGTCAGGCAACGCGAATGCTGCCTGAAAAAAAACATGAAGGAAAAATTAAAAAAGAAGGGTCTTGGGCAGCGTTGCCCGCTGTCCGTCACAGCATGAGCGCTGCCCGCTATCCGGGAACACTAAAATTTTAATTATAATAGATTCCAAGTTTCAAGTTCCAACCTAGCTATAAGTTTATCTTCTTCAAAATAATAATAACTCTTAAAGTAACAAGCCTCAGAAAGGACATGAGTTTTCTTTTCCAAGTTTTTGAGGCAGTTAGGTTTATTGGGAGGGAGGTTACGTTGGAGTCAAAATGTATCTACACAAAGTGTAATGAATGCCTACAACACTCAAGGGGGAGAGAGAGAGAGAGAGAGAGAGAGAGAGAGAGAGAGAGAGAGAGAGAGAGAGAGAGAGAAAGCTTTATTTAATGTCTTTTCCATGCTATAAGAGATGGAAACCAAACGGAAAGATGTCGTCAAAACAACAAAACTTAATAGACGTAGGAACCTAAAACAAAAAAAAACTTCTGTACGTTTAACAACATCGTTCCCTCTTACAATTATGGGGTTGCTCTGTGAACTATGTCCATGTTCTTTTATCAAATTAATCATTAAATTTTTTTAGAATATGTTATATGTGTTATGTTGGCAACGTCGTCATTCACTAGTTTATCCTAGAAGAGATGAACACTGGTTCCAAAACGTGACTGTGACTATAGTAGTTCTTTTGTTCATATTACATATGCACATTTCCATAGTGACTCACTTTAGCAACTTACAAGAATTGAATTCTCAGCCAGATCTAATGTTCCCAATGTTATCTTTGAGACATGCAATAGTGTCCGAGTGACTTTTAAGTTTAGACGTGGTGCAATTGAACCTTGCTACTTGTGAAACATTCACTGGTTCTTGAACTTTTAGTTCATTGAGTACCCCTACCTAGGTATTCATATGTTTCTTGACAATTCAAGGCAGAAGACTTTCAATCCTTCAACATTTTCTAGAATACTTTGTTGAATGAAGGAGATAAAAGTGCATTTTTGGAATTTTTTGTACATCTTGTGAAAGATTTCAACTAGTTTTACTATTTTGGTCATATTTGTATATTTGGCAATTACCTTTGGTACTGCATCAGGTACTAAAGGTATGGTGTGTTCAATCACTGATGTGGGAATACCCTTCAAATCTTGATAAGTCCATGCAAAGCAATCTTGATACTTAATAAGTAATAAACGGAATGCTTGATACTGTTCAAGAGTAAGTTGTGATCCCACTTGTACAATCTTTTCCGGTTCTCCTGGTTCAGCAAGATTCATTGGCTGCGTCCTAGCTGGGCCATCGTAAACCTCTCTAGATTCCGGCATGTGTTCTTCAGGTTCACGATGTGCTTTAGGTAACATAATAACCACATCATCCAGTGTATAATGTTTAAAATGCTCTGACATAATGCTGGACTACATTGGCCAATTTTCATATGACTTAGAGTTTGACTATTCAAAGTTATATTAGTCTAAAAGCATTTGAATAAACACTTTTGGAAAGTGTGGAAAACTATAGAACACGAGTTTTGGAGGGATTCAATCTGAGTAGTAGATACATCGAATCTAGTCAAAAAAATAGTAGGATTTTCATTATGGAGGGAAAACCAAAGTTTGAATTTAGGGTTGGACCTGCTATAAAAGGATGTAACTCGTGGAAAGAGAAGACATTCTCTTTCTCTTATCTCATTCATGCTTCTACTTAGAGTTTGACTATTCAAAGTTATATTAGTCTAAAAGCATTTGAATAAACACTTTTGGAAAGTGTGGAAAACTATAGAACACGAGTTTTGGAGGGATTCAATCTGAGTAGTAGATACATCGAATCTAGTCAAAAAAATAGTAGGATTTTCATTATGGAGGGAAAACCAAAGTTTGAATTTAGGGTTGGACCTGCTATAAAAGGATGTAACTCGTGGAAAGAGAAGACATTCTCTTTCTCTTATCTCATTCATGCTTCTACATGGTTCTCTTGGGTTCTACTATCCATTGGTGCACTATACTTGTGATATCTTGCAATTCTATGTGTAGAATGCTTATTTTATTAATTGCTATTTTCAGATCCACACGACTGTTTTTGTACGGACAACAACATTAATTTATGTTTTGATTGATGTTTGATCAAGGTCTATTAGAGTTTGCATCTCATTCATAGTGTAGATGTTGGTTTTTTCTACATTGGCAAGATTGGTGATTTGCTTGTCTATCTAACCAAAGATCAAAGGGACATTTTGGATCTTAATGATCTGAAATTATTCACACATCCTTGAATGTTCTTTTGTCCACCCCAACACATTGGCGAAAATAAAAAATTTCGACGTTCCGATCTGGATCACTCTTAGATCCCGGAACAGCGTTCCGCTGTTCCGGAACATAGGGCATCTTAGATTCTAACTAAATTCTAACGTGACTTCACTAAATATAGGTAAAGGCCCCTAGCACGTTGGCATGGCCCAAAATTCCTAGTTAATCCTAGATGACAACAGTAGGGGTAACAATGTGAACATTAACTCAAACATTAACTTCTAGGAAAACATGTTGGCAAGTGTAGGGTTCAATTAAATCAATTAAATTGTCGTAAGAGATAATGATCACATCAAGACCAATTAAAAGAGGTTGAGCCACAAGGAAGTGTTGCTGTTAATGTGTCTCATGAAGGATTTGCCAGCTTATATGAATTGGCAAGAGGCTGCTAGTATGTACCGAGGGAATTCTGCCACAACGAAGGAAGTATATGCTGTGGAGTCACTACAACAAGCATGTATCAAGAAAACTGTCCTGCTCATAACATAATAACATTAAGTGGAAATGATATAGGACAAAAGGTTGTTACAGCCAAATATGATTAGAGAACTGCTGCCCTTGTGTGCGATAAAAATGCTCATGCAACACAGATCTGCATCTAAAAATGTATAATTGACCTTCTGAGGCATTTGAAGAAGTATTAGTTAGGCCAATTGAATGGACCAAGAAGTAGTCCCATATGGATGCACAATGATGAAGGGACAAAATGATGCACAATGATGAAGGGACAAAATTATTGCAAGGTAGTCACATGTACACCAAGCTGCTTGAAGGGATTGAGCCTGTCAAGTAGCACCAAGATCTCGAACGACATCCTAAGAGAGACGTATCAACTATGAGTGGCATAGACAAGTGGAAAACAGTGGCCTTGGCCTTGTCGATAATCAGAGACTTGCAACTATTCGTAAGGACCACAATTGGCAATCACCACCATAGTCACACTCCGATTCCCAAAACGCGTGTCGAAATGCGGTCCAGAAACGCGTTTCGGGTTTTTGGTAGAAACGTTGAGAAACGTGTTTTTTTTTTTTTGATTTTTTTTTGGGCAATATGGGTATCATATAAAAGCTCTAATTAAGAGCATTATTACTATGTAGTTTGTCGAATGTTTCGGGTACAAGATGGTCCAGTAGTGCATTAACTCCCAAGTTTACGCTTTAGCTCCTTCTAATATAAAAAATTAATAAAAAATTGAGAATGCCCCAATGTGTTCATAATATATTTTTCAATCATATAGAATCGTTTTTCAACCATACTCTCTCTCTCTCTCTCTACAACCATAAACCATAAAACCGAAGTTACAGAACTAAAACCATAAAGAACAGTACTGAATCATGACACTGATGTGAATAGGATCATCATAATATATAATATCGGGCCACATGGCACCAAAATGGGGTACAATGTGTTGGAAAATCGGGTAGCCTAGAGCATGAAAAAACACAATTCTAGACACCAAAGTTTAGCGGAAGCTTGAGGATCTTGGATCTAATAAGCCCACAAGTTGCCTCGAGGCTTAAAATAAAAGACAACATGCATTGACATGCAAGAATGTTTAAGCAACATGCAAGCTCATGCAACAACATGCAATGACATGCAAGAACGTTTAAGCAACATGCAAGCTCATGCAACAACATGCAAGAGCATGCACTGAAAAAATCAGATTCAGATTGACTTCTACTCATAAGGAATGACAAAGCCTATGCAATAGAAATCTTGTGTAATTGATTTCATTCAATTCTGAGGAGAAATGAAGGAACAAGCAAGTCAGATCCAGGGCCCAATCAGATCTGAATGATGGCTGTTATGATCATGGAAACACTTTGATCGAAGCTAGAAAACATAGGAATAGTAGCGCCCTCCTCCAAGGGTCAATATGCAACTGTCCTCATCAAAATCTGATGAGAGGAGAGGGAGAAACAATCAAAGGATGAGATCAGATCCTACTGCGACCTCCTAGAAGTATTCAGATCAAGGAGACAATGAAAAATGATGAAGATGGAAGATGATTCCATTCAACACACTCTCCAACTCGTGGAGACTCGATTAAATAGAATTTGAGTATGTACAATCATTGGCATGCAATTGCCAAGTGTCAGAATATTCATGCATGCTATGCTAGGTGGCAAACTAACTTGTTCTCCCCCATGTGCATGGGGGGGGGCTACCAAACTCAAGTGGGTATGTGGCATCATCATGCAAGAAGGCCCTCCACGAGTTTGGTGCTAAAAATTTTTAAAATTTTTTGCCTGAGTTTACTTGGGCCTGAAAAACTTTGGCTCCAAATAAAACCATGTGCTATATTTTATTTATTTAACTAGGTTTATATTTCAACAACTCCCCCTTAAACCTGTTAAATAAATAACACCTAAAGCCTCTTACAAAATTTATTTCCATGCTGAACTTCACATGTTTCGAGAGTGCAATAATTTCCTTTCTGGGCTTGGATTATATGCATGATAAAAATATTTAGCCAAAACCCATTCTTGGAAATGGTTGTAAGTCATCCATTGTCCTTGCTGGCCTACTTGAGACGTTACCAAATGTCTCTGTATATTGCTGATGTAGGGGGACTGTTGCAAGCTGCAATAAACTGGCATCCTGGAACATAGAACCAGGTAACAATGTGGCTGGCAAACTGGACTGCTCTTCCTCTGCATCCTGCCATGTGTCGAAAGGATCTGTATGCACCATCTGTAGATTTAGCAAATCGAAAGTAGTGTCGAGACAGTGCCCAACCAAAGTAAATGAGGCATCTTCCATAAATGATTGTTGATGCAAAGGCTCCAACTTTCGGATCTCAGCACTTTCGGATGCTGCCACATGCAACTCAGGTATTGGCTCAGGAATTGTCATCTCAGGAACTCTCTCTGGCTCTGACACTGGTTCTTGGCAATCTACATCCTTACTTGGCTGCATCACTAGTTGAAATACACTAGCATCTGTTTGCACCTACAAGAAAGGATCATATTCTAGCAAGGCATTTTCTAAGTCCAAGATTACTTGTTCATGGTAACTTGGCTTGTCGACATCTGCTATTCTGAAGCTGTTTTCATCCTGCTCTAGACAAGACAAAAAATCATCAATAGTTTGTTGAAACTCCCCCCCTCAAGGTGAGCTTTCTTGAATCATTTCCTTCATTATAGAAGGTAGCTGCAGGTCTTCAGGATCCTGCATGCAATATTTCTCCACAATGGGAGACAAATTCATAGGCACATATATAGACACTGATTTCTCAGTATCATTCTGCATGCACTTGGTGGAGGTTTGTGCAACATAGGCATAGTTGTATTCAGGTTCTTGATGATAAGAACACTCACTCGGGCTTCTCATCTGGAAAGCTCTTTCCTGGTTGTTTGCTTCTATCAGCTACATCTGTAACTGCATGTGTTTCTGTTTCTTGCTGTTTACCTTTGAAAGCATTTTTGAAGCTATCTTGTGGCCTCTTGTCACAAAATGCTACTGCATGTCCTGTCTTCTTACAAAATTTACAAGGGATATAAGGATTGAAAAAATAGGAATTTTTAGAATGTCCAACTTTACCACAGTGTCGACATTTGTTGTCCTTGCCCTTGCATTTATGCTTCATGCCTGCATAATACGCCTGGTGTAGAGAATCATCCTTTTGCTTGGATCCTTTAGCTTTAGCTGTGTCATCATGAATATGGAACTCCTCTTCTCTCATCAACTCCTCTCGAAGTAAAGCTACTTTAGCTTTTTCATAAGTCATATCTGCCTGCATGGTGATGGATGTCTTGAAATTCCTGCAAGAGACTGGAAGACCTCTCACCTACTTGCCCTTAACCAAGGACACTAGTACCTTAATCTAAGACACCTGCCCTTAATCGGAAGGGTACTCCTTATCCAAGAGTCACATGACTCCATACCTCCGACCAAGGTATAGTCACTTACCTGCCCTTATCCAAAGGCACATACCCTTAATCCTAAGGGTACTTTGCCATTAGCCCCCAACATCAAATGGACTAATAGGGGTATGAAGTATTGCTAGTTACATAGGTATGTAACAACCAAGCTGCAACAAGTACTCTCCATATACAATGATAGGTCCATGTGAATTGGCTGAAATCCTCGTAACTCTCATGTCATCAAAATCAATGGCTCGTATACGTAACTGATCAGCAACATCATGAAAGTCAACCTGTCGTGCAACAGTTCTGGCATTAAAGTCGCCAGTGAGAAGAACATGCCCTCGATCAACAAATCTAATAATATTTGCAGAAAGATCAGCATACGGAAAACCAATGCCCTCCACAAAGGAAGAGGAATTTGGGGGGAAGTAGCAAGTTGCAATATAGAGATCCCTGGGGTGAACCTAGATATAAAGTGCATGTTCATCATGTATGATGAAATCCATAACTGGATGTAATGTCTCCCATTACATCATGTAAGCCTGCAACTCCACCTGAACCTTTGCCACTCATGGCTCTCATCTCTGTCCGATAGATTGAGTCCCATCTATATTCTGAAAATGTAGGCAATCCTTTGATTTGGCTCTCATGTGTCTCCATAAAAAATAGATGTCTCTTCCTATAATGAAATCAATAAGGTAGCAGTGGAAGATAGTGTATACCATTACAATTCCAAACAACCCAAATATGTAGCCGGTGTGGGCGGGGCCCCGGGATGCACCTGTGCCCAGGGACCCCAATTTCCTATTGGCGAGAACCGCTAAGAATATCGTCAATCAAGATAATGAATTTGGCCATCTCGGTAAATCATCCTCCGTCCTGATGTCTTGGAGTCCTGGAAAACTTGACGTCTTTCTCCTACTTGTGTTGTATGTAAGTAAGATCGTCACCCATGATAATGCGTGTGCCCTTCAATTTGGCTCTTTGCTTCAAAACATCCCTATGGCTGGTGGCTGAGCAATCAAGGTGATATTGTCTTTTTTCGTGTGCCATGCCATATCCATCCCTTCACTACGGTGGCCAAGTGTGGTGTCAAGAAATCGTTTTGCCTCCTCTATAGCATTTTGAGTGTACCTCGTACTCTAATGTTAAGAGCTTTGCTTTCTCGAAGAGAGAGAGAGAGAGAGAGAGAGAGAGAGAGAGAGAGAGAGAGAGAGAGAGAGAGAGAAGAAGAAGAAGAAGAAGAAGCTTTATTAATGTCTTTTCCATGCCAAAAGGTGTATAAGATGAGCAAGGACATCAGGTAAAGTGGAAACAAGACGGAGCAGTGCCGTCAAACAACATAACTGAAAAACAAACTAATTAAGAAGAGGATAGTGTCCAGGATTATATGGTCTTCATTACAGATTCAACTGGCATCTCTTTAGTGCTCTAACTCTCATACTAACTCTGGATAATCTCAGATATCTCATTAGTAGCAACAGGTTTAATATCTATAAAACGAATGATACCATCCCTATAGATCAGCCGCTTTCCATTCGTTATAGCCTCCTGTTTTGCCTTTTTCCGTTCTTGAACCTACATGAAAGTAAGGTCTTCATCCAAGTATATCTTAGTGCCCCGCAGTGTAGATCTCTTCCCGAGCACTTCATGACGGCCAGTTGCAGATGCAAACTGTATGACAAGAGTTTCTGGGTCTTTCTTAGGTCGCCATATCCTTGTGGTGGTGTTGAAGACTCTCTTCAAGAAACTTTTTAGCTTCACCAACAACATCATGGGAGTTCGTAATACCTCTTGACTCAGATATTAAGAGCCTTTTGCTCTGGCAAACGGCTCTCGGTGAATGTAGCCGAGATAAATGAAGATGGATGTGGTAGAACAGCAGTATTAGGACCTTTAAGCACATCTGCCCAGGATAGAGAGAGAGAGAGAGAGAGAGAGAGAGAGAGAGAGAGAGAGAGAGAGAGAGAGAGAGAGAGAGAATATGTGATTGCAATATGCAAGTCTTTATGAATTCCAGGAAATTTGGAATTTTTTCATGATATGCCATTGCAAAGTGCACGTTTCTATGAATTTCAAGTCAGACGTGTGTGATTTAGTATCGAGGAAGCAAGACGCCATCTCAGTACTCCTGTATAAAACCTGCTGGGCAGAAGAAGGCACAGTATTTTCCTGTTTCAATATAAGACCCACTAAACGACCAGAATAGGTGCAGGGGAGGATCAGTGGACAGCTAGCTACAAATGGAGAGTTGGCAGTGAGAGGGCAATTGTGAAAGGAGCCTCTTGCTGTTGGTTGAAGAATGAAAATTATAATTATTGGCTTGAGTCCATTTGCTGGGTCGATTCATAATCTGCTGAGGGTCTTCTTGCTGAAGTGAAGACCTTTTTGTTTATTCGAAGTAGATTTTGTCTCTGCAGAATTGTTTACATCAGAGATAGAAGCGTACGGCTCAATTGTAGGAAATTAAAAAGCTTTACATTGACTCAGATAAACGCAATTGATTCTGAGATACCTTCTATTTTGGGAAGGTATTGATAGGTGCTAATTCATCTTATTGATAACAGGTTGTCCCATCACTCATATCAGTATATTCCAATTTACCACCTCAGCTTGAAAGATACTATTTCTGGGCATTTCTGCCAGAGTCTGGTCAGATTATTTTGCTCGGACAGCCACCATCTTATTTGAGGAAGAGCTTTCTGGGTTGTCCAACCAATTTTGACAAACTAGAAGGCTCCTGGAGCATGTGCTGAGAACATCAACTTGTTTATGAGAATGTAGTTACTGTAATTATATGCGAATCAAGTGGCTAATTAATCTGATTGTTCTAACTGCATGAACTAAATTTCATGCATGAACCCATCAGGCTTATTAGAGATTGATTCATCCTTAAAAGCATGAGCTCAATGTCTAGAAAGATTTATGTATTGAAGTATTCCCTTGTGATTGAATCCTCTGTGATCTTTTGAAGCGTTGCTGTTTATTTCAGACAAATAGAACAGTTGCAGTTAAAAAGATTCGGTTAGGCAAGTACAAAGAAGGCGTTCATGTCACGGCACTGAGGGAGATAAAGCTTTTAAAGGAGCTACATGATCCAAACATTATAGAGTTAATAGATGTTTATCCACACAAGCGCAATTTGAACCTTGTCTTTGAGTTCATGGAAAGTGATTTGGAAGCTGTTATAAAAGATCGCAACATTGTGCTGTCTTCAGCTGATATCAAATCATACATGCAGATGACCTTGAAGGGTCTTGCTCAATGTCATAAGAAGTGGGTTTTGCATAGGTAATCACTAAACCGCCCCACACCACCAAATCTATTATCTATCTAGCATACTTGGATTATGACATGTTTTTGTTATGGAAATGACTTTAATCGTTTCTCTGGAAGAGACGAACAGCCATGCCAAGGTTGCAATTGGTTCCGCTTGAAATTCTAGGCTTGAGAGGACTGCCTGGGACTCACTGTGCATCATTGTGATAATTTACGACATTTTGTTGTTTTGACAGAGATTTGAAACCGAACAACCTGCTCATAGCTACAGATGGCCAACTTAAACTTGCAGATTTTGGGCTAGCTCGTATTCTTGGAAGTCCAGACCGCAATTTCACTCATCAGGTGTGGAATGAGTTTAGATTGAGCTTTGGAATGTAGTAACAATTCAAAGTTTTGAGATAGAAATGAAGTATTTGTCCCATTCCTTTATGCTTATCTGTTTTTCTTTTAGAAGATCGATTCAATCTGGAATTTTTTTCAATCATGCTGCTAGTTGGGACAAGATCTGCAGGTGCTTTTCTTTGAGACATTTTTCACCATGAGCATCTGTATTCTGCTGTCAAAGTAGGTCAGGTTTGTATTTTCTTTTAGTTTGACAGAAAAGGGGCAGCATGGGACAGGTCTTTGCACGATGGTATCGAGCACCAGAACTACTCTTTGGAAGCAAGCAGTATGGTGCTGGTGTTGATATCTGGGCTGCCGGATGCATTTTTGCAGAGTTGATGTTAAGAAGACCCTTCCTTCAGGTATTTGCATCTTTTTTCCTTATCCCTAAACCCTAAAATTCGAACTCTAGAAGCGTGAGAGCCTTCCAAAGGGTAACGTGCTCAGTGATTATAGAACTCTAATAAGACAAATACATTTCAGGGTTCCAGTGATATCGATCAGCTTGGGAAGATTTTTGCTGCTTTTGGTACACCAAGGGAGTCACAATGGCCAGATATGACTTCTCTTCCTGACTATGTTGAATACCAATATTGTCCAGCACCACCATTGCGATCATTGTTTCCCATGGCAAGTGAGGATGCATTGGACATATTATTAAGGATGCTAACGTTTGACCCCAAATCTCGAATCACTGCACAACAGGCTTTGGAGCACAGGTACTTTCTGACTCTGTGTCTAGACCCTTTGGCCAGGAACTTATGCATCTTCTAGGCTATTTGAGCAGTTTGTCTTTGTGGGTACCAATCAACACACTACTGCAGCCTTCTCATACAGTAGAGGAACAAGAAACTTTAGTATGATTTTGCTTCAATACACGACAATCCAAACGTTTTAGTTGTGTGTGTGCGCACAGCTAATGTGTATGTGGAGTGTAGCATATGCTAAAAACATGTTGTTGTTAAAGGTATTTTTTGATTGAGCCTGCACCAACTAGACCAGTATTACTTCCAAGGCCACCAACAAGACCTGAGGGCAAGAGCAAGCCTGCGGAAGTTGCATCTCCAGCTGCACCTATTGTACTCTCCCCTCCGAACAAGGCTCGGCGAGTAACGCTCTTTCCTGGTGGAGCTGGTGGTGATGTGCACTCATCTGGCAGGGTGGATACAGGATATCCTTTTCCATCAAGGGACGCTAGTGGTGGAACAGTCCCTGGAGAGACTCCGAGTGATCATGGTGAAATACCCATGTCAGTAGACATGCGAACTACCGCGGGACAAGCAATCCCACCAAGGCCCACTCTTAACAGGTCTCTCTCTCTCTCTCTCTCTCTCTCTCTCTCTCTCTCTCTCTCTCTCTCTCTCAAGATAGGGAGTCCTAACTAAAGCAATTCGTTGGATCAAATAGACCTGTGAAATTACCTGATGTTTAATTCAGCCCATGATCACTTATACAGCCTTTTGGGAATGTTGGGTGCAGCACCGACAGGTCTTATCTAAAAAGAAAGCTGGATATGGATTTGGCCGTATCACATTACCAAGAAGAACAACAAATCTGACTCAAATTGCAATGCAGTAGCTGTTTGTTTTAACTGGCATTTGATTGGATCCTGCTGTGCTTTGAATATATTTTAGTCCTTGGGTACTCTCTTCTGTGTGCTAGTTCCATCTCCAACGTCTTTATATTCATTTGTGCAACTTATTCAAATTTAGCCTCTGAGCTCTGAACCCTAAACCCAATTCACACGATGAAAGGGAGTTAATTATGGTTTTTCTAGTTTTAATTAAGGTAGTCTATTTTTAATCATTGATTACTGTCTCATATTTGATATCTACTACAAGGCTAAGACCAATGTGGAGTAAAAGTAAAATTTTTACCATGGGTAGCAAGACTGACGTCAGTTATTGCGCGTTAATAATCTCCAACAAATTATCTTTTCTAATGAGAGCATATGTTTCATTTTAGGTCAATGCACCAATAACAATGTTAGGTGAACAACTGATTATAAGTTCCTCTATATCTGAATTATGTCAAACACCAGTCTATGACAGTGGACTTATGAACACAATTATGTGATAGTTGCTTTAACTTTAGCTTTCGCCATTTCAATATGTGGGAAGCTCAATTTTTGAGATTTGTTCGTATTGTTATTCATTATGAATTGAGCTCTAGAATTGTACATTTGGTGACTGTCCATTGAGTCCCTATTGAGTTGTATGTGCATTCACGCACATTATGTAAAAAAATAGAATTTATTATAGCAATAGTTTCCCACTTTGTTTCTTGAAGTGCTTTTTGCGAAGTTGGAGTTTGTGTGCTAGAGTGGCATTTTAGCATTTTACTAGTACTTATTCATTGAGATGCAAATTTTTTTGACTGTTAATAAACTACACTTTTTATTAACATCTTGGCACTTGGTGGTTGGCACTTGGTGGTTGTCCATCATTTTAACTTTTCGAAGTTGGAGAGAATTTTTATTTTTATTTTCTAAGTAGCTCTCCCACTTCATAGTCAACTTTCTTGGAAGCCTAAGAATTTGCATTTGAAACATATGGAGATGCCCAAATACCCACCAACATGGTTATTGAGAAGATTACAAAGTTGTAAGTTAAGGAACAGGATTGTGCTATGTCTCTTTTACTTTTGCAACTTAAGTGATGGTGAGGTAGAGAGATTCGCAAACCAAAGTCATGCACAACTGAGGAGCTCAATGAGGCATAAATATCCTTGTTTGTTAGAAATACCTTGTTAGAAATGCTCATCAACACTAGCAATTTCCAAGCCCTTGTATGCTACAAGAATGTCAATTTTGCCATCCCATGTTTAGAAGAAAAGTCCATACCTAGATATTGAAGTAACTTGTTCTATTTCTTTTCAGTTAATGGTACTAGACAAGAGAGATGGAACTGAATCATACAAAGCAAGTTATTAACTCGTGTAAATGAATAGAATCCATGGTTGGTTCTTGTATTCAAGTATTGTCTATGTTAAGTCCATATTAGAGAATTTAAAAATGATACTTGTTTGATTATGGCCTGGTTTGAGGTTCTATTTCTTAAAAAGAGCTTCCAATTCGATCCAAACCTTTCTTTTGCACTTTTTTTTCGTCATGAAATGGATAGAGCACATTTAGTGAACGTTTCATAGACTTGGCTTAGGACCAAGGTCACAAAAGTCACAGCTGAACACCATCCATAGCTTGTTCAATAGCTTGTTCAAGGAAGTAAATAAATTTCTCTAGCATTGGTGTCTTAAGTTTGCATAAATGGGAAATTGGTGTAAATCCAATGATGTTGCAAGAAGCGGAAGGAAGGTCTTTCTTTTGGATCCAATTAATGTGACACCTATTTGTTAGGTTGCTAGCTTTGTTGTAGCTGGTTTTTTTTTTCTTCAAGTTGCTCAAGGATTAGGGGTTTGATATATGGCCTACATTTGATGCAAAATTACCATAGCGAGAAAAAACTTAAAAAAAAAGAAGTCAGCGACTTCATGATGCCTCATCCAATGTTTGTAAGGTGAGAAGATCAAATATGCATTTCGTTTTCAAGGGGGGACTTGAACATGGGACCAAAGAAACTTAATGCCAAGCTAACCAATTGAGACAAATTCATGCAATGAAAAGGTGAATTATGCATCTTGGTTTCAAAGGGGCGTTTGAAACCTAGAATAGCTAACAAATTAATCCAACCTCCATACTTAAAACAAAATTATGTATCTTAGTTTCCAAAGGGGGTTAGAATTTGGACTAAAGAAACTTTGGATGCCAAGCTAACGAACAGAGTCGACTAGAGGTGAATTATGCTTTTTGGTTTCTAGGGCCTCGGGAGCACAAACTTGAGACCAAAGAAACTTTAAACAATAACCTAACCAATAGAGCCAATCCTGTTGGGTGAAATATGCATTTTGGTTTTCAAGTGGGGCTTGAACTTGGTACCAAAGAAACTTTAGATGCCAAGGTAACCAATTAAGCCAACCTTGTTGGATTTATTGGGTGAATTATGGTTGAATGGACAACTACTACATTTTTTGCTTTAGTTGCCATGTTAGAGGGCCCTTAAAATATTTTTTCCATTAATTTATGAATATAACCGTGTGGAATGTCATAGGGCTATAATGAATAATATTTTAATCCCACCACATCATCTTTAGGATTTACGAAACCAAATTCAGAGAATTTTACAATATTCTATTTTCAAATCTAAATTGTATTACAAGTATATGTAGCTTCTCTTACTTGAAGCATAGAGGTGGAGTGATTACTATGTTCTCAAAGATTGGGCCATCATGGACTCTAAATATGACTCTTTTTGGATATGGACCCTACTAAAAGTAAAGGAAATGGGTTTCTCCTTTACCATCATGAACATCTACTTCCCTCCACCTCCAACATGAATGGCATTGAATTTTGCGAAAGCCCCTATGATCGTAGAGATGACAATTTGATTTTAGTAAGATATTTTAATATAAACATCTCTGATGTAGATGGGGTCGGAAAAATCACTACTAAAATTTAAGCCTATACATCTGTGTTGCTAAGCACATCCTCAAAGGTGGTGTTCTATGTATGGGAGACTTTTCCCAACTCATTGAACTAAATAGGATGATTGCACCAACTTCAAATCATTTGGGTCATAAAATGCACCTTCCTTAGGCGACTTTCCAAACATAGACATTGTGGATTGAGTGAGGACTCTTTTGGGTGGCAAAGAAAATCTCCATGAGAACATTGAAACTAATAAAGTCATCCTCCTTTATGAAAAAAAAAAGATCAAGTTAGGAAGAGGTTAGGAAGTCTTGCTTATCTAAGTAAGTCAACTTGTTATCTCTTTTGGTGAAATTTAGCTGGGTGAAAACCTCTCTAGGTACCAAATAGGGAAGAGGGCTAACCAATTGTCTTTATTCTATCCAACAAGGGATTGTTATTTTATAAAGCTATTCTTACTTAGTGAGATACTAACTGGTTTTAATATGCTTCTGACAAAGACATGAGTTTGTTATTGGAAGGTGAAAATATTAGGCCTTGAGTTGGAGTGGCTTGTGTGCATGTTAAGAGGGCTCATGCATAACACACATGTCAATAGTGGTAGATTTTAATTGTCATATGCCTATATAAATGATTTTTGTGTAGGCCATGCACGTTAAGAGTGACTCATGCACTGTTATGAGTGATGTGTTTTGTAGAGGTACATGGAGAAAATTTGTCTAATTCCTTATATTTTAACTTGCCAGATAATTTTACTAAATTAGAGATATTTTTTATGTACAAAGAATCGCCAAATCAAAAAATGTTGTCTATTTGAGTTACTCCTATTTTCTTAGGATTGGAAAAGAGGATTCATTTCTGATTGAGAGAGCGGCCTTGAGTCTGGTGCAGGTTGAGCTAACCAGACGAGCTTTTCATCTTGTAGGGCTTTGACCTCCGTCCCCAGGCGCGTATTCTCTGCTTCCAAAAGGTTTGGTTGCGCATGAATGGGAGCAAGCCGTTGAGACGCTTCGGATTGAAGCTCCCGCACCTTTGTGGAGGCCTCTGTCAGTGCTTTGGATATAATTATTGAGGCCATCTTCTTTCTACTGCAGCTTGGCGATCTCCTGGTGGCCTTCTTGTTCATGTTGCTGAGTCAAAATTAGCTCGTGCTGCAGCTTGGTGAGTTCTGCTCGCAGCTGTGTATTGCTTGTTGCCAGGTGTAGTACCCTGCTTTCCAAGATAGCTTTGGCCGCTGATCATAGGGGCATCACTCAAGAAAACCATCATGATCAAGGAGCTTAGTGTAGCATCAAACTCATGGAAAATCTACTTATTAAGCATGGAGTAGATACAATGCAAAAAGCTCATCTTCACAAAGAGGGAGTCTCTTAAATAAGCAAGAGAGCTCCTTAGGTGGCATCCTAGTGGAATTTCCACATTTCACAAATTACAACTGGAATAATGCTCTCCACTAGAGATCACCATCAAAAGGTGGCTCACTCTACTTTTTTTAAGAGGGGTCTACTTGCATTTATTACATTTGCCTAGAAATACTAGTTTCTACATGGTCATTCCATCTTCCGGGATTCACCATGAGGCTTACACAGTTCTTACTTGTCATTACTAACTAGTATTCCTCGGCTCTCATACTCGGCTCTCAATCTTCATAAGTTTCGTCTTCTCAGAGACCTCCTCGGTCTAAGGTGAGAGGTGCTCTTGAGTTGCTCTGTTCGAATATCTTGGGGATTCGACAGAATCAGCCAACATCATCTCACCCCTAATGTGTTGCAGGACCCACTGCAACTCATATTGGATGATGTTGCTCCACTTTCGCATTGGCATCTTCGGTCGTCACTTGGAAAATGTAGATCCTCGTTCGCTTACATTAAACCAAGTGCTTATTGTCGCCAGTCTTTATCACAAAAATTGTCTTTCACAAATTGTCACGATTGGATTAAAATGTCTTATTGCTATAGGTGGTTGACATTCTCAAAGTTGGAGAGCTCCCAACAGCTTCACAACTTGCATGCTTGAGTGCTTCCCACTTGTCCTCTCTTTTGTCACTTGTATCTGCCAATGACGGTTTCATATCTGGTTTTTTTGGCAGGTACTAACTTCTTGGAGGTCTGTATCCTCCATTTTCTTCTGGGTGTCTCCGTGGTTCTTCCCTCAGTTGAAGTTTCAGTCTCAAGGAAAACCTTTGATCTGCAGGTTGCACCAACTTTGGTTATCAGTCTCCAGGGGATTCATCAAAAAATGGTGGTAGGAACAGATTTGGATGGACAGTTCGATAATGGTAAGGAAACGTGATGAAGGCTTGGTGAAAAGATGAAGGAACTGATAGTTCTACAGTTGCAGCATTGGGCCCTTGCAATGTCGAGCTTTGGCCACCACTTGCTAGGTGAGGAGCTCACTTGATTTGCAGGTTCACATTGTCTTCATCTTTCTTTTTTCTGTAGCTCTTTCTTTTGATCCATTACTTTTGGATCTCTTTGGGCTTCATAAGAGGGGATTCAACTATCATTGCTCCAGAGAGTTTCTTTTGATCAAGGTTGATCTGACTCATCTGTTGCTTAAGTTTTGTCCTTTCCTCCTCAACTTCTTGGATCTTTCTCTTTATTTGTTCTGGCTACTTCGCCTGCTTTCTTAGATCTTCATTTGGCTGATCATCCATTGTAGGTGGTAGTTGGTCTCCACATGACATTTGCAATGATCTATCAGCTGCTTCGATAAGACTATCAAAACTTGGGATTTCTCAGAAGAACAGTAAACGGATGATAAACAAACAGATGGAAGGAAGGATGGTGGTGACAACGATAGATGGTGTGGACGATAGGCATGAAAATGAGCGCAGAAGTATGGCAAGAGGTTGGTTGAAGAAAGAGACTGATTTTTCAATGTTTGTGTTTCCCTTTTTGAAGGATCTTCGTCGTGACTGGGGTACTTCTTCTAATTGAGTCTCTTTGGATTGCCCATTTGTCTTCTTAGCCTTGTCGTTTTCATATTTATCCTGTGACCTTGGCTGTCGATCTTGCTAGTGTTGTTGTTGGCAGCGCAACTACTCCAATGGATCCAAGCAAATCCACTCTCTCCCCCTCCCCCCCCCACCCCCCCAAAATCTGTTGGTGGGGATGTTGTTGCTGGTGACTATTCATGCTCAGGATTGGATCAGCGCGTGGAACACGTAGTTGAAACTCATTGAACATGTGACTGGACTAAAGATTGAACAAATTTTAACTAAATTTGTTTCAATCTTGTTGTAGTTGACTCAAAAAATAATATGGCAATGAGATGCAGAAATTAAATTTAAGTTGACATGGATTTTTCATATGTCTCAAAAATCCTAAACTGTTGTACAAGAGAATTTGAAGATGGATAGATAAATGAAAATGTGTTTAGGAAATGCTCTACAGAAGACTCTTGTGCAATAGCTATTTCTCATGCAAAAATCAATCACACAAAATAGGTGAAGAGAAACAAGGAAATAAACAAACGTGACAAAGAGTGAGAACTGTATATCACTTGTCAAACAAAACTTGCAGTCATCAACCTTGATAATGTACCTTGATAGTTGCAATATTTCTTTTGTTTTGTAGAGTAATGTTACTTACTCTGACATGCCCTTGTCAAAACAAGACAAAGTTGGTGACACAAAAATCTACCATCATTGATAGCAGATGTTGTAAGATATAGCTTGAGATGCAGGTATAGTTGAGGTACTATGTCCTAAGGACCTCTCTGAACAAGAGATTCAAAACCAAATCTCTATTTGGATTTCCAAATCCGAGAAATATTGTGTATTGGCACATTGGAAATCTTATCAGCTTGTGGAAAGACAAATAGATTTGAGTTGCAGAAGGGGAGGAAAACTGTCAATTCCCTATGGAGGTTGCTCTTGGTTGGACATTGTAGCAGATGACGGAATATCGGTTTCACTTTCTTTCGACAAGGACTCATTTCAGATTGTCTTTTTGCATTATGGCGTTGGCATATTGTGCGGTGTTGTAGAAGTTTGCAAGAAACTTCTCGGTTGGGCAGCAGGTTTAACTATTGTGTTGCTATGGTGCTCGTGTTGTGTTGTCGTGAGGATCCTATTGTGATTCATAACTAACGTGAGTACGTGGAACATTATTTGTGAAAGCTCCGTTTAAGTGAGCTCCTGCATGTGAGGATTCAGCTTCATGAAATTGTGGTCGCTCGTATGGAGCTTCATAATGCATAGGTTCCCATCTGTCGAATGGGTTTGTGGATGGCTCTTGGACTTGGGATTTCATCTAAGAATACCTGTTAAATCGAGCCTGTTCGGTGGATGGGGAGACCATCTCTGGTGGATAGTCCTCTGTAGTATTCGGATCGTAAGGGCGATCCATGACAGCTCGTAGAGTGTCGTAGGATTGTGGAAATAAGCTCGTGCACGCTGGTTACGGTGGATACGGTTGTCGAAATGCGGTTGTTGTGGTCTGTGGTTGTCGATTGAGGTCTATTGCAGTCTGTTTGCAGTCTATTGCGGTCTGTTGCGGTTTATTGTGGTCTATTGCGGGCTATGATGGTTGTGTGCGGGTGATGGCAGTCGTTGAATGTCATAGGAGTCGTAGGATGTAATATGGCGATGGATGGCGGTCAAGGACGGTTGTGGCTATCTATGGTGGTCGATTGGGCTGGATGGTCGATGGCAGTTTGTTGTAGTCGTAGGAGTCGTAGGCCATAATATGGCGGTGGATTGCGGTCAAGGGCGGTTGTGGCTCTCGTGGTAGGCCGTAAGATGCGATTGTGGCAATTTGTTTCGAGTTGTTATCATTGTGGAGGTTGTGCCAAGTAGTTTACGGTCTGTTAATGGTTGTTGGCAGTCGTTGGTGGTCGTTTATGGTGGAGGATTGCGGTTGTGACGGTTGTTTATGGGTTGTTAATGATGATGAAGGAGTCGCAGTTCGTAATATTGCGGTTATGGTGGTCTGTGACGGTGGATGGCGGTCAAGGATGGTTGTTGTTGGTTGTCGATGGTGGTTGGAGGTGATAAAGGAGTCGGAGACCGTAATATTGTGGTCCGCTGCGGTTGGATATGTGCAAAAAGTACAAAAAGGACCAAGAGTGGACCCTAATATGATCCTCAAGAGAGATTGGTTGTCAGATTACTTGATCTATCAATCTACTTCAGATTAAGATCAATCTAGATCAATTCTAGACACAAAATCCTAACAAGAACAATCATTAATTGAAGGTAAGTGTACTTTTTGGTTTCATGTGAAAGATTCAACTAGTTTCATCACATTTTGCAATATTTCCATATTTGGCATATTGAGGCCAAAACTTGTTTTAGACTTAGAGGTTGACTTTTTAAAGTTAATTAGTCTAAATTTCATTTGAATAAACACTTTTTTGAAAGTGTGGGAAAGATAGAATGCGAGTTTGAGTAGATTCAATTTGAATAAGTTGGGTACATTGAATCTAGACCCAAAATTGGTAGGGTTAGCATTCTGGTGGGAAAGACAAGTGGCCAAATAGGGTTTGGACCTGTTATAAAAGGATGTAACTCGTGGAGAGAGTCATCTTCTCTCTTCTCTATCTCATTTCATGCTTATACATGGTTCTCTTGGGCTCTACTATCCATTGGTGCACTATCTTGGTGATTGCTTGCAATTCTATGTGTAGAATGATCTATATTTGCTATTTTGGATCCACACGTGTGAAATACAGTAGCTTGCTGGTTCTGTACGGATAGCAACAGTACATAATCATTTCATTCAAGTTTGATCAAGTTCTATTAGCGTTTGCATCTCAAATTGTGTGTAGATGCTGATTTTTCTACATTGGTGAAATTGATAGTGTATTTCTCTTTCTAACCAAAGATCATTCAAGTAGATTGGATCTTCAGGATCTGAAATCTTTCACATGGTATCAGAGCTTGTGTTTCAGGTTATGAAGGAGGAAATCAGATCTATTAATGATTTGGTGAAGATATCAATTCTAGAGCATGCTAGAGAGGATTCTACACCAAAATCGGATTTTTTGCTTTTGTAGATTGGATCTTTTGTAGATCAAAACACTAAATAGGTCAATATACTTGTTCAATTCCATTTTTTGAATTCACATGCTGGATTTGGCCGATTTTTGGATCATTGGTTCAGCCTAAGTGGTGGCTTATAGATTGCATATCAAATTTTCAGCATTTGCATGTAGATTTGGAATAGTCAATTTTTTGTGATTTTGTCAAAACCCTAATTTTGATTGGATCTCTAGATAGTGAGGTTGCTGGACTTCATTTGAGCGTGTTTCAATCTTAGGAAGTGGCAAAAGTCATTAGATTGAGGATAGATCATAGGTTGATCAAGATTCCATGATTCTATGTGTTGATTTACTTGGATAAGTGCTAGACGAGAATTTGTGAGATAGTTTCAAATCTTGGTGATTTCTGTTGAAAGCATTTGTTGTTGTTCAAAGGAGTGCTTTGTGCATTGAAGCAGGTTGAAAGAGAAGATCAGGTCATTGCTACATGGCAACCTCAATTGGAGTCATGTTGGAAGCCAATGATAGGCTTACCTCAAGTAACTATTCATTATGGAAAGTGAGGATGGAGTCACTTCTTGAGATGAATGATGTTTTGGATATTGTTGTAGGTTTGGAGGAGAGACCAACAACACAACAAGATCAATTGAGGTATGACAAGAGGGCCAAGAAGGCTCTACACATGATAAAGATGAATGTTACCAATGAACTTCTCAAGGAAGTTGGTAAGTGCACATCATCTTTGGAAGCTTGGAATTCATTGAAGAAGCTTTATGAATCCAAGTCTACTTCTAGAGTGTTGACTCTAAGAAGACAAATCTTTTCTTGTTTGCAAAAGAATGAAGAAATTTTATGTACTTTTGTTTTGAGAATGAAAGCATTGAATGATGAGTTAGCTTGCATAGATGAAAGCATTAAGGAAGGAGAACTTATTCAAGTGATTCTTAGTGGCTTGTTGGATGCTCATGCTAACAGAATTTGAATCTTGCTTCAATCACAAAAGTGAAGCACATGCAAGTAAGAAGTGTATCTCTCCCACGAGTTTCAAAGAACTGAAAAACTCTCTAGGGACTTATTTTCAACTCAGACACAATAACTTGTGTGAAATGAAAAGTCTAAGACCTCAAAATACTCACTTCCATCCAATTCTACTTGATTGACAATGAAAATTGATGAAATTGGTGAAAAGAACTGATGTGTGCTCACTTTGGGATATCCCACGAATTGAGTACTCTCTCAAACTCTCTGATTGTCTAAAACTCTTCTAAAAAAGGATTCATTAATGATGTCTACTTTTTCATCTTTTTCTTTCAAGAATGAAGAAGTCTGGTGGATAGATAGTGGGGCTAGTTCCCATATGTCTAGTTCTAGAAACTCTTTCACTAGTCTCATGCCATATCTAGGTGCAAAAAGATCAATCTATACTGCTTATGATGTAGAGTGTAGAATTGAAAGAATAGGTAGTATTCCACTGCATGCATCATCATCAAAATCTTTTTGCTTGCATGATGTACTATTTGTACCTAGACTAACCAGGAATCTCATTAGTGTAGGACAATTGTTTGATAGTGGATTGGATGTCAAGTTTCAAGATGACAAGTATATAATCTCAAGAGAAAATGAAGTTATTGCTAGAGGATCTAGAATTGGTAAGTTGTACAAACTAGATTCTAGGGAGAGTGCTAACATTTCAGATATTGCTTATGAGACCAAGGTTCTTCAGGAGGATATGTGGCATAAGAGATTGGGACATCTCAATTTCAAAGCCATGCAATCTATGGTCAAGGAAGGAAACGCTATTGGACTATCAAAGGCACTGTCAAAGGAGATTCAACCTTGTGAAGATTGTGTTTTGGCAAAATCACAAAGAAGGCCTTTTCCAAGATCAAGCATTAAAACAAAGCAACCATTTGAACTCGTGCACTCTGATGTTCATTTCTCATCAACCAAGAGCAAAGGAGGAGCAAATTGCTTTGTTTCCTTTGTAGATGATTATACAAGATATTCTTGGATCTATATGATGTCTTCTAAAGCCATGGTTTATGATGTTTTTCTTACTTTCAAAGATTATGTAGAAAAGCAGTTTCTTTCAAGTTGAAAGCTTTGAGAAGTGATAGTGGAGGAGAATACACCTCCAATAAGTTTTTGGACTTTTGTGAGAGAGAGGGAATCCAAAGAAGTTTTCTTGTTCATATACTCCTAACAAAATGGAGTTGCTGAGAGAAAAAATAGAACTTTGTGTGAATGTGCAAAAGCCATTAGGCTAGAAGCTTCTCTTCCTAAAGAGTTTCATTAGAGGAGTTTT
Organism: Diphasiastrum complanatum; assembly: GCA_029204225.1. Taxonomy (NCBI): domain Eukaryota; kingdom Viridiplantae; phylum Streptophyta; class Lycopodiopsida; order Lycopodiales; family Lycopodiaceae; genus Diphasiastrum; species Diphasiastrum complanatum. The sequence continues at coordinate 45,286,895 of CM055096.1, forward strand.
GAGTTCCAAAAAGACCCTTTAAGAATTTGTGCAAGATGCCTTTTTTATTATTAAAATATTATAACACTAATACTTTTGACTTGCCATAACTTTTCATTGTAGCTCAGAAGTATGCAATGTAACATATCATTGGAAAGCCCTTGTCAAGCACTTTCTAATGCACCAAACTTCGCTAAATTCAGACTTACCACTAAAAAGTTATGCCATTTTTTGTATGGAATCAAAATGTGGACTCAAAAAGTTACGTTACGTAGATTTCAAATTTGAGTTTTTTGATTAATCCATGTGTAAGAAAAATTTGTGAAAAAATATAAAAAGAATCTTCACAAAGGGTCTTTTTGGGATTTAGAACTCCTCTAATGTGGGGAGAAGCAGTTGCATGTGCAAACTATCTTTGTAATAGGCTTCCTAATCTTGCAATAGGAGGAAAAACACCATTTGAGATGTTGTATAAGAAAAAGCCTAAGGTAGATCATCTTAGGATTTTTGGCTGTGTATGCTTTGTGCATGTACCTCTAGAGACTAGGAAGAAGGAATATCCTAGTGCTGTTAAAGAAATTTTTGTAGGATATGCATCTACTAAAAAAACATACAAAGTATATCTTCCCTCTACTGACAAGAATGTTGTTAGTAGAGATGTGATCTTCCATGAAGATCAGAAGTTTAACTTGGATGATGCACAGATCAAGAAGTCTCATGCAAGATCTACAATTATCAATCTTGATGCTGCTCAAGAACTGCATAAGCTCTGAGAAACATGCTCACTAGTTGTGCATGCATTGGGTGCTGAAAAGGAAAGACGCAAAGCATGGAACGGTCGTAGGTTACAAAAGAAAGATCTTCGTTTCGGAGATCTAGTCCTGATGTATAAAACCAAGGCGATTAAGAGAAAATTAAAATTCACAGACGAAGGTCTCGGATCAAAGAAATTCTTAATCATGGAGCCGTGAATCTGGAGAAGATAGATGGGACACCTTTCAACACACCCATCAACGATAGCCGGTTGCACAAGTACTGGCCACCATAGTGAGACAGATCCAGGTTGGTGGTGGCATGTTACGAAAAGTTTATCTGTTCGGCCATCACAACTAGATCCAAGAAGATCAAGCCAGATCAAGCTAGATCCATCAAGACTCAACCAGATCTAGCGAGATCAGAGAAGATCCAACAAGATCCAAGAGAGATCCAGATTCTAATAGGATCAAGAGGAAGACAGATCATCATATTACACCAATAAGGCCCCCAATTTGCATATCAGAGACTTTGATCTCAGTAATCAAGACAAAATAAGAGCAAAATCTCATAATCTCGTCAAAAACACTCTGAAAGAATATTTTTTTCATGATTTTTGGATAATCTTCTCCCACCAATAATCTTTGATTCAAATAAGACGTTAGCCTCAGCGAAAGTGGAAGATCAGCTTCCAATAGCTCAAGTTTACTACCGAGCCGCATTCCTTGGTGATCCCTGGACGTGTAGATTCCAAGCGTGGGTCGACCAAAGCTGGCTAATAGGAGTCCACAAGTCCTTTCACATGCCCAAGGACTTGAAGAAGATAAACCGAATAAGCTTTATGGAAGATGTCACTGGCTACCTGATCCACCAGAGGCGGGCCAAGAAGACTTTGCACTAAACCGGCAGAGTGCCGAGGGATCGACACTACTTCAGGCCGTGGGTCATGTTGGGGGGTATTCCCAACATATTGTAAATAAATATTATCGGCTAATAAAATATGTTGTGAGGGCATGGCATCCTGCCCGCGTATAAGCTCATAGCCCAATGAGCACACAAGTTGAGTTGTAAATAGAATAATAGACTTGGGTCCCTTGTAATTAAAATAAAACTTGAGGCCCAAAGTCATTTTAAACTTAGAAGTCTATTATTTTAGAGTTGGGTGCAACTTGGGCTCACATGAATCTTGTGAATTCTAATGTACTTTTTTAAGATCTTTGGATCAAGTTGGGTCCAAGATGAATGGATAGGATTAGTATACATATTAGCCAATAGTATTTTGGGGCAAGGGCCTTCCCCATTTATAAAAAGGCACCGCCCATGTGTTGTTTGACATCAAAGCTTCAAACTCTTGGGTCATTGCTTCAACCCACATCTTGGATTGAAGTGCTTCTTGGACATCTTTAGGCTCTTCATCTGATATGAAGAGCGCATGATAGGAAGTTTCACCTTCCACTTGCCTTCCTTCCTCATCATATGTGAGCCTCCTTGGCTCAGATCTTTCTCCTGTAGATCTTCTTGGTGTGGTTCCTTGAAGTTGCTCCTCCACAAGACTAAGCTTCATGGTTTAATTGTAGAGATCTGGATTCATCAAGGCATTGTGTTGTGACAATCTTTAATGACGGGACTAAATTTAACTCTACTGGCATTACAACATCCTGACCATATACCAATTGGAATGGCATTTGATTAGTGCTTCTCTTATATGCTGTCCTGAATGCCCACAGAGCAGAATGCAATGTGTGTTCCCAATCCGATCTGCTAGCTTCAACTATTTTTGTGAGCACGCTACACAAGATCTTATTGGATGATTCTGTGTGCCCATTACCGCGAGGATAATAAGGCGTACTGGTTATATGCATCACAAAGAATTCATCCAACAGGACCTTGATGATCTTATTGATGAAGTGATTCCCGCGATCACTAACTATCTCCATCGGGCACCCAAAGTGCACGATGATATTTTCATAGAGAAACTTGGCAGGGGTCCTAGCATCAGCTACTCTTACTGTCTTGGCTTCATCGACCCACTTGGTAAGGTAGTTGGTGGCCACGATTATGTATCAAACATGGGCACTTCTTGCTGCAAGGTGAATTGGACCAATGTAATCCAATCTCCTTTTCAAATGGTGCTTGGGCTAAGGTCATAATTCAATCTCGTTGGTCTCCTTGCCCTTTTGCACACATCACATTTCCTTAGGTATTCCTCTATATCCTTATGAACCATTGGCCACCAACATCCTGATTGCAGGATCTTGCGAACTGTAATGTCAGATGCAAAATGGCCTCCACCCATGACTGTAAAAATTACAGCAAATAAGGATCCTAAAACACTTGAAATGATGAGGGAAACAATAGATTATGATTTCATAAGATTAGCACAAGTTGAACCATCAAAATCCATCAAAAATCTATGCTTGAACCTCATTAAATGCCCCAAATCCTTGAAGAAGGCTTCACACGTGTGAAAGTACGGCCTCCCACAGTCTGAGTACTGTACACCAGACCTACATTCAATCCTATAATCATTAGTAATCACAAGTACTCAAACAATTATGAACATAGAGAGCAATTGCACCATTATGAGAGAAAAAACATGAAATTGCTTGATTGATTTTGGTGAGATATCATCACCTATATATACATGATCCATCACGGTTTTGGGCAGGTATGAGTAGCCCTAAACCTATCCCTAATGCTAATTTTGGTGGATCTTTCATCCCTACCAAGTTAGGGTTGGAATCTTGGAGATCCCTCAACAATGCAAAAATTACCAAAAATAGCTCCTATTTTTTCTCCCTTGTATCTAAGCATAATTTGGACTCATTCCAAAGGTTCTAACACTTAGGTCTACTTGAGAACATCCTTATGAATGGAATCCTATGCTATTTGGCACGTGTGACAAGCCACATCATGACCATCTAACTATTTACAAGTCATATTTAACTCTCCTCCTCACTATCTAGCTTGGTTCAATCATTGCTTTACTAATCACTCCAAGTGATGATCTGAACTTCATAAAAGGTGTCTTTTGAAGTGGTTTAGTAAGTAGATCAGCTACACATTCATTGCTTGGAACATGCTCCAAAGCAATCTCCTTGGCTTGCACCATTTCTCTCACAAAGTGATGGCATATCTCAATGTGCTTAGATCTTGCATGGAAGATTGGGTTAGATGCAAGGTGTTGGGCTGATATATTGTCATTGTAGATGATTGGTGCCTCCTCTGAATCCATGATCTTTAGCTCCACCAATAATCTCTTGATCCAAAGTACCTCCTTTGTAGTGGTTGTCAAAGCTTTGTACTCGGCCTCGGTTGAAGATAGAGATATAGTTTCTTGCTTTTTTGAAAGCCATGAAACCACACCTTCTCCTATGAAAGTTGAATAGGCACTTGTTGATTTCCTATCCCTCTTGTCCCCTGCAAAATCTGAATCACTAAATGCATGAAGGTTAATCACATCTCCTCTATATAGAATCCCAAAATCCAATGTACCCGAGATGTATCTTAGAATCCTCTTAGCCTTTTTCCAATGGATATTCAATGGCTTTTGCATGGATTGGCTCAACCTACATACACTAAAGCTAAGATCTGGTCTAGTTATAGTGATCCACATTAAGGAACCTATAAGTTGCCTAAACAAAGTGATGTCCATGAAGGATCTTTCATCATCTTCATTTGGCACTTTTACATCTTGCTCCATTGGTGTGTCAACACTTTTGCATACTTCCATCTTAAACTTCTTCAAAAGACTTTGAGCATAGTTTACTTGACTTATAAAGATAAAATCAGACCCTATAAGTACTTCTATGCCTAAAATGAAGTGAAGACACCCTAGATCTATCATCTTGAACTCTAAGGATAGATCTATCTTGATCTTTTCAATACCATCAACACTATTTCCACTAATGATGATGTCATCTACATAAATGAGTAAAAGTACAATACCAACATCATCAAACTTAATGTAAAGAGTGGAATCATATTCACTTTGAACAAAAGAAAGTGAAATAAGATAGCAATGTAGTCTTGAATTCCAAGATCTCGAGGCTTGCTTCAAGCCATAGATGCTTCTTTGGAGATGGCATACTTTGTTCTCCATTCCATGCTTGATGAACCCTTGTGGCTGCTCCATATAGATATCCTCTTCCAAAAAACCATTCAAGAAAGCATTAGAGACATCCATTTGACATAGAATTCATCCAAAATGTGATGCAAGTGCAATGATTAGTCTTATTGTGACCATCTTGGCCACGGGTGCAAAAGTTTCCTCATAGTCTATCCCTCTCTCTTGAGCATAACCTTTTGCAACTAATCTTGCTTTATGTTTGTTAAGACTCCCATTTGCATTCAACTTAAGCTTGAAGACCCACTTGCATCCTATTACATTCCTTTGAGGTCTCTCAACAAGCAACCAAGTTTCATTCTCAATCAAGGCATCATACTCATCCAACATAGCTTTATACCATTCTTTGGAGTTCAATGCATCTTCAACATTAGACGGTTCTTCAAAACTAGATAAAGCATAAGAAGTGGATGAGATACCCTCAACTTGCTGTCCTTTGCCTTGATATGTGAGCCTTGATGGCTCCACTTTTGCCCTTGAAGATCTCCTTGGTGTGATAGGTGGGTTTGGTGCTTGCTCCTCCATGAGCTCCTCCTCAAAACCAAGATCTTGCTCCTCGGCCATCTTCTTCTTGATTGTTGGAGCACTTGAGCCTTCTTCAAGCATATGCATATGATGTTCATCAAAGATGACATCCCTTGAAACAACAAATTTGTTCAAGGATGGGAGATAGACTTTGTAGCCCTTGCTTGAGCTTGCATATCCAAGCATGATCTCTCTTGTGGAAGATGGATCCTCCTTGGTTCTTGTTTCCAATGGCACATGCACATAACATATACACCCAAAAACTTTCAAGTGATTAAGATTGGGTTTCTTTCCATAAAACATCTCATAAGGAGTTTTGCCTTCAATTGCTTTGCAAGACACCCTATTCATCAAGTAGTTTGCACATACAAGAGACTCACCCCAAAAGGATTTGGGCAAACAAGCATCTAATCTTAAAGCCTTAGAACATTCACATAATGTTCTATTCCTTCTTTCAGCAACTCCATTTTGTTGAGGAGTGTAAGGACAAGAAGTCTCTTTCTTGATCCCTTCCTCCTCACAAAAGGCCTTGAACTCATTGGAGATGAATTCTCCACCATTGTCACTTCTAAGAATCTTGATGCTATGATTATGATGATTTTCCATAAAAACCATGAACTTTACAAAAGTATCAAATACTTGAGACTTGAGGGAAAGTACGAACACCCAACAATATCTTGAGTAGTCATCAATGAAGGTTAAAAACATGGATGAACCTCCATTAGATTTGGTGCTAGCAATGTGCACATCCGAGTGTATGAGTTCAAGAGGATGAGATGACTTTGTGATGGAGTTAGAAAACACCTTCTTATGTGCCTTGGATAAGGCACAAGCTTCACAAACCTTGTCTTCCTTCCCAATAGACCTTGGTAGGCCTAAAGCATACTCCTCCTTGATCATAGCCTCCATGGAACCCGAGTTGACATGTCCAAGTCTTTTGTGCCATAAAGTAAAGGTAGATATCTTGCTCTTCTCGGCCAACATGACAACATTAGTATCCACAAATGCATCCAACTTATAAAGTTTGCCAAGTCTAGTGCCCTTAGCCACTATCTTACCCTTCTTCTTGATGATACATTCATTTGAAGCAAAGTCAACATTGAAACCATTGTCTACCATTTGGCCAACACTTAGTAGATTCTTTGTTATTGTAGGAATGTACAAAACACCTTCTATGTTGATCTTTTTGGAAGATCCTAAGCAAAGGGGAATGCTACCAACTCCTTCAATCTTACAAGCTTCATCATTTGCTGTATAGATAGACTTTATAGGTCCATCATAAGATAAGAGAGAAGAGAAAAACTCCCTTTTACTAGTCATGTGTGAACTAGCACCCGAGTCAATCCACCAAGGATCTTCTCCTTTGAAGCTTGTTGAAGAAAATATGGACATCATGAGAGAGTCCTCATGTGAACTCTCCTCCTCCTCCTCTTTGCTCATGTTGGCTTGGCTTTGATCTTGCTTCCTCTTGAAGCATTCCGATGCATAATGCCCCATCTTGCTACAATAGTAGCACTTCACCTTTGATTTGTCCTTCTTGACTTTGGTGGTTGATGGAGATGCCTTTGAGGGTCCTTCTTGATCCTCAAGCTTTGTAGACTTCTTGAATGTTGATACTTTGCCTTTGGACTTGCCTTTGCCTTTGGTGAAGAGAGCTTGGTCATCTCCACCTTGGATGGAAAGCCTATCCATCCTCTCTTGCATTTGGCTCCTTCTTGATTCCTCGGCCATGAGTGTGCCTTGGAGTTCTTCAAGTATGGGTAGCTTACCCATAATTGCATATCCCTGAACCAAATTGTCAAATTCAAAGCCTAGTCCATTCAATATGAGTTGAACAAGCTCTTCATCCTTGATAGGGTCACCTATAAAGGCTAGCTCTTTGTTCAATTCCTTTACTCTTAGGACAAAAGTATGTGCACTCTCTCCTTTCTTTTGATAGCTTCTATAGATTTGATTCTTCAAAGCTAACATTCTAGTTTGGTTCTTGGATTCATAGACCTTTTGCAAAGTCTCCCAAGCATCTTGAGCTGAAGTGCAATCTCCTACCTCTCTTAAGAGTTCATTTGCAACATTCATTTTTATGCAATGTAGTGCAACATTGCACCTCTTGATGTATTTGGCTTTTTCTTGAGGATGAATAGGTTCACCCTCCTTACCATTTACAATTTCCATCAGATCTTGCATGATCATGATAGATTCCATTATAACTTTCCATATGGAATAGTTAGTTTTGTTGAGCCTTTCATTAGTATCCAAAAGATATGCATTTATAGATGCCATCTAGTCTCCTAATCAAGGACTTGACACAAATGAAGGTTACTTCTATTGATTTGATTGAAGGTCTACCTTATCCCACTTCTTAGGGACCTGAAAAGATCAGTAATAGACTTCCTATAAAGATCTAAGAATGGTATCTAACAAAATCAAATCATAGAATACTAGAAACAATGCACTTGCTTGATTGAAGTAGACAATACTAGTAGAATTGCCCCTCTTTCTATAAAGAACATTAAAGCTTCCAAATGATATGATCAAGAGTGAATTTCAGCAACCTAATATACTTCCAAAATCACTTGTAAAAGATCTAAATGGAACTTAATGAGGATGCAACACAATCTACTATCCAATCACAAGCAAAAAATGATCAAAATTGATGAAAAATTGATCTAATTTGGTGCATAAGTCAAGCAATGGTTGGACTGAACCTAAATCACTTTAGGAGGTGTCTAGTACACCTTAGAACAGCCTTGAAGAGTCCCCAAAACTCTGATCTTCCCTCTCCTTGAATGCTAGAAAGCCTCCTCTATGAAATCACCTCCAAAACTCGCTTAGAAATCAATGCTTGGAGCAAGCAAAACTTGCTATCTTGGTAATGTGAATTGAATTCAACTTTGCCTCTGGTTTTAGACACCTAAACACCTGCAAATGAAGTCACACAACACCAATCTCCAATGTATTTGAGCCACTTTGAGTTCTAGAATCAATACTAGATGCTAAGATCCAATCTACACAAGATTTAGATCAAAAATTGTGATCAAATTGAATGAAAACCAAGGATTTAGCTCATTTCAGCCTTTAGGATCTGATACCATGTAAAAATTACAGCAAATAAGGATCCTAAAACACTTGAAATGATGAGGGAAACAATAGATTATGATTTCATAAGATTAGCACAAGTTGAACCATCAAAATCCATCAAAAATCTATGCTTGAACCTCACTAAATGGCCCAAATCCTTGAAGAAGGCTTCACACGTGTGAAAGTACGGCCTCCAACAGTATGAGTACTGTACACCAGACCTACATTCAATCCTATAATCATTAGTAATCACAAGTACTCAAACAATTATGAACATAGAGAGCAATTGCACCATTATGAGAGAAAAAACATGAAATTGCTTGATTGAATTTGGTGAGATATCATCACCTATATATACATGATCCATCACGGTTTTCGGGCAGGTATGAGTAGCCCTAAACCTATCCCTAATGCTAATTTTGGTGGATCTTTCATCCCTACCAAGTTAGGGTTGGAATCTTGGAGATCCCTCAACAATGCAAAAATTACCAAAAATAGCTCCTATTTTTTCTCCCTTGTATCTAAGCATAATTTGGACTCATTCCAAAGGTTCTAACACTTAGGTCTACTTGAGAACATCCTTATGAATGGAATCCTATGCTATTTGGCACGTGTGATAAGCCACATCATGACCATCTAACTATTTACAAGTCATATGACCAAAACTAGTCAAGCTAGAATTGTGAATTTTTAACATCTTCTGGTTGGATTTTGGTGGCCAACCCTTTTCAAAGACACTTGCACGTATGTAAAAGTTTGTGACATTTGCAAACGTGCAAAGAATACCAAAAATGTTGGTCACAATCTCCTTACTCCAATACTTGAAAGTGAAGCCTTTCACAAATGGGGTATTGATTTTGTTGAACCTATTAGTCCAGCAGCACGTGGCACGCAATCACTATATATCTTGATTGCCACCGATTATGCAACAAAGTGGATAGAGGCTAGAGCAACACGCAAAGCCGACGCAAGTCTGTAGCATAATTCCTCTATGAAAACATCATCACTAGATTTGGTTGTCCAATAGAGCTTGTCAGTGATCGAGGTTCTCACTTCCTTAATGAAGTAATCAACAGTTTACTAATTCATTACTTTGTTATCCACCGAAAGAGTACCCCGTACTATCCTAGATGCAATGGACTAGCTGAGTCTACAAATAAATTGCAAAAGGTTATGCTCAAGAGAGAGGGATAGACTATGAGGAAACTTTTGCACCCGTGGCCAAGATGGTCACAATAAGACTAATCATTGCACTTGCATCACATTTTGGATGGATTCTATGTCAAATGGATGTCTCTAATGCTTTCTTGAATGGTTTTTTGGAAGAGGATATCTATATGGAGCAGCCACAAGGGCTCATCAAGCATGGAATGGAGAACAAAGTATGCCATCTCCAAAGAAGCATCTATGGCTTGAAGCAAGCCTCGAGATCTTGGAATTCAAGACTACATTGCTATCTTATTTCACTTTCTTTTGTTCAAAGTGAATATGATCCCACTCTTTACATTAAGTTTGATGATGTTGGTATTGTACTTTTACTCATTTATGTAGATGACATCATCATTAGTGGAAATAGTGTTGATGGTATTGAAAAAATCAAGATAGATCTATCCTTAGAGTTCAAGATGGTAGATCTAGGGTGTCTTCACTTCATCTTAGGCATAGAAGTACTTAGAGGGTCTGATTTTATCTTTATAAGTCAAGTAAACTATGCTCAAAGTCTTTTGAAGAAGTTTAAGATGGAAGTATGCAAAAGTGTTGACACACCAATGGAACAAGATGTAAAAGTGCCAAATGAAGATGATGAAAGATCCTTCATGGACATCACTTTGTTTAGGCAACTTATAGGTTCCTTAATGTGGATCACTATAACTAGACCAGATCTTAGCTTTAGTGTATGTAGGTTGAGCCAATCCATGCAAAAGCCATTGAATATCCATTGGAAAAAGGCTAAGAGGATTCTAAGATACATCTCGGGTACATTGGATTTTGGGATTCTATATAGAGGAGATGTGATTAACCTTCATGCATTTAGTGATTCAGATTTTGCAGGGGACAAGAGGGATAGGAAATCAACAAGTGCCTATTAAACTTTCATAGGAGAAGGTGTGGTTTCATGGCTTTCAAAAAAACAAGAAACTATATCTCTATCTTCAACCGAGGCCGAGTACAAAGCTTTGACAACCACTACAAAGGAGGTACTTTGGATCAAGAGATTATTGGTGGAACTAAAGATCATGGATTCAGAGGAGGCACCAATCATCTACAATGACAATATATCAGCCCAACACCTTGCATCTAACCCAATCTTCCATGCAAGATCTAAGCACATTGAGATATGCCATCACTTTGTGAGAGAAATGGTGCAAGCCAAGGAGATTGCTTTGGAGCATGTTCCAAGCAATGAATGTGTAGCTGATCTACTTACTAAACCACTTCAAAAGACACCTTTTATGAAGTTCAGATCATCACTTGGAGTGATTAGTAAATCAATGATTGAACCAAGCTAGATAGTGAGGAGGAGTGTTAAAAATTCACAATTCTAGCTTGACTAGTTTTGGTCATATGACTTGTAAATAGTTAGATGGTCATGATGTGGCTTGTCACACGTGCCAAATAGCATAGGATTCCATTCATAAGGATGTTCTCAAGTAGACCTAAGTGTTAGAACCTTTGGAATGAGTCCAGTTTATGCTTAGATACAAGGGAGAAAAAATAGGAGCTATTTTTGATAATTTTTGCATTGTTGAGGGATCTCCAAGATTCCAACCCTAACTTGGTAGGGATGAAAGATCCACCAAAATTACCATTAGGGATAGGTTTAGGGCTACTCATACCTGCCCAAAACCGTGATGGATCATGTATATATAGGTGATGATATCTCACCAAAATCAATCAAGCAATTTTATGTTTTTTCTCTCATAATGGTGCAATTGCTCTCTATGTTCATAATTGTTTGAGTACTTGTGATTACTAATGATTATAGGATTGAATGTAGGTCTTACAGTACTCAGACTGTGGGAGGCCGTACTTTCACACGTGTGAAGCCTTCTTCAAGGATTTGGGCCATTTAGTGAGGTTCAAGCATAGATTTTTGATGGATTTTGATGGTTCAACTTGTGCTAATCTTATGAAATCATAATCTATTGTTTCCCTCATCATTTCAAGTGTTTTAGGACACTTATTTGCTGTAATTTTTACAGAAGAATTGCCCCAGCAGTAGCATCAGAGGAGAAATGTCCACCCCCAATACCCTCATGTGTCAAGGCAATAATTTGTCAGACTTCAGACTCATGGGCACAACGACATGTAATACCATAAACACCTAACTTATATAGTTGTCCCGCAATAAGATGATATGGTAAAGTTTGGTTAACTGAGGATCGATCTCCCCAGTGGCTAGATATCTATTGATATCATCTGCCCATAATGGAGTCGCATTTATAAAAAATAGACACGCATCTGGCAACTCATCATTTATTGGCTCATCAGACGCTTTAGAATTAGGGAATCGTGAAAGATGATCAGCCAGAAAATGTTGTGACCCCTTTCGAATAACAACTCAAAAGTTGAATTCTAAAAGAATCAACAACCATCATGCAATTCGTCCAGTTTTGCAAGGTTTATTCAATAGGTAAAGAAGAGCATGATTGTTGGTATAGAAAACAAACAACTGGCCGAGCAAATAATGTCAAAACTGTTGAACAACATAGACCATTGTTAGTGCTTCTCGATCTAATGTGAAATAGTTAACCTCAGATGGAACAAGCTGACGGCTCAGGAAACGGATTGGAATTCCATATTCTTCGGGTTGCATTAAAATAGCACCAATAGCATACTTACTACCGTCCATAAACTCCTTAGTATAATTGAGCATGCAAAGAATGGGTGCGGTGACTCCCAGAGTCTTCACTTGTCGATCACAGGTATGAACTGTTGTTGATAAATCAGCATCTCCTCTTTGGACTAATGGCTTGATAGTCCAAGTGATTGGATCTACTTTGACCGCACGCTCATGATTCTTAAAAGTAATTTTGCTGGTGCCCTAGTTATGAATTACTTGTGCAACTCATAACCATGGACGTCCCAATAAAATTTGATATACATTTGGCATGTCAGGTAAGTCCATTACTACAAAAGTAACGACAAACTGCACTCTAGATATTTTGATAGGTACATCTTCAACCATTCCTCTTGGATGGACTGTTGTTTGATCAGCCAACTTAATGGAAAAAGTGGAAGGCTTCAAATTTGTAAGTCCCCATTTTGCACGTAGCTTAGTTGAATTCAGGCTGACTCCCGAACCTCCATCAATCACGGCTGCTTCTTGACCAAATTGTCTATGTTGTATTGGCAGGGTGATGTTTTTTGGCTCACTTTCCCAGGCTGCTCCCACATTGAGTACTTCGTTTGTTTCTTCAAACCTGGCACAAAAAAGTGACTTCTGACGGACTTGTGGATCCATTTGAGTCAATCTTTCTGCTCATATTTTTTTGCTTTCAAAACCAGCTTAAGAAATTCTCCCAATGTAATATCCATCTTGCTAGACAGAATGTTTACGATCATTTCTGTTTGCGACACTTCTGATTCTGTCATCTTGAAGGGTTCTTCATGATGATGCAACTATCTTGATATCTTTTCTTTTCTGCTTTGAGATTCAAATATATCCCTGATGCGGTAGGTATATCTGTAGTTGGTGCAAGTTCAACAGGTACTGGATCAACTAGAACCACCTTCTATTTCTGAGCTCTGGTAACAACCATCAAAGGTACAATTGGTTCAGATTGAACGACTGGTCTTTTCTTGATCATAATCATATTTACTGGAGTAGTAACCGAAGGTGGTTTGGGTCTTGTAGGACATTCTTTATAATAGTGTCCATAACCACATTTTCTATAGAATGGTATAAATTTTTCTTTGTTTGGACATTCAGGAATTCTATGGTTCTCTCCGCATGCAAAACATCCAAGTGGCGCTTTGGTCCATTGTCTAGCTGCTTGTTGTTGTGCGGCGACATAGATACCAAACTGCTCTGAAGGACCACTCTCGTGATCATTGCTATAGTTCCATTGCTAATTAGCACGATAAGGTTCTGGTTCCATTAGATTAGCAGGAGAGCTAGTCGTTTTGGATATCCAAGGGCAAAATTGAAAGGCTTTCCATCATGTCCCTTGGAATAAGTAGGTTCTCGATATTGAAGCTTAGCATACCTCTACTGGATAATCCAAGGATTAAATGAGCAAAAGACTGTTTCATGTACCGTAGAGTTATATAGATGACAAATAATATTCGTCGTTTGTTGTTTCAATGTTGGACATTTATTCATAGTGTGATTTCCCGCACAAATTGAACAACAGACATTTTCTTGACTAGGAAAAGTCCTTGCAAACTTTTCAAGTTCTTTGTTCTCTTTTCCATGGAATTCTTCCCAAGCTTTCAGCATTTCGTCGAAGTAGGACTACATTTTTTTCAACTACATCTACTGCTTTTGACCAAGTTTCTCGAACTCGTCGATCATCTTCTCTGCAATTGCATTGATATTTGTTGATGCAATGGTCATGGTTTGCCTTGTCGTATAAGGTAACATTCCAACATTTGGTTCATCATCAGAATCTTCATCCTCCTCATGAATTGCATCATCATAGCGCTTTGTATTGTAGCGTATTCATTATGGCGTTTTAGCTCGCATCTAATTATTTTAGGTAGTCATGTCAAAAACCACATAATCAAAGCATCCTCATTGATTAGTTCGAGATCACACTCAGATCTGAGGTGTTCAACTCGTTCAATATAATCTCTTACTTCTTCTCTCTTTTCCATTTTAATTTTACTTAAAAGAAGAAATGGATCTTCCATAAATTTTTTGGGCTTAAATCTCACAATGACAGCAACTTTGACCACTTTCCAATCTTGACGTTTTGCTTCCCCTTGGTTATATAACCAATCTTGAATAGCTCCAGTTAAGGCCATAGGAAAAAACCGAAGTTTATCTTGCAGAAAGACTTCGCCATAAACCCTACATGATTCAAAAAAGATCTGGAGAAATCCGATGGGATCAGATAACCCATTGTACTTTGGTATTTCTAAATGAGAAGACCTCCTAACAACAAATGGTGGTGGGTTCAATGGTCCTCCGTCAGCCATAATTCCATATTACGACAATCAGATTATGAGATTGGATCTAGATTTTTTTTAACAAAATCCTATCTCCAATAAGATCAGATCAGATCTGTAAAATCTCTATCACTTGAAAAATAATCAGACTTCTGATTTTTGGGAAATAGGTCTTGATCAGGCGACGATACTTCTAAGAATAATGATTTCTCAGAATTAGAATCAAACTGTAATAGAATTGCTCAAAATTTGGACAAGGACTACATCTAGAAAATCAAAACCTATAAATAGTATGGGTGAAGGCTTCCTGGACTAAGGGTGACTCAACGAAGCTCCTTCAGTGTTATTTTGGGTAAAAAGTCTCTAATCTGGCTATTTTCTGACAAATCTGCTAAAATTAACCTTCGTTGAACTCATAGAGAGTAAATCTGACTCAGATAAGACTAGGATAGAACTGGTGAAGGTTCTGATAGACAAGTAGTATAGTTTTTGCAGTTTGACGAGGTTAAAAATAGAGATTTTTCAAGATCCTAGTAACAATATTGTTCGTTGAACTAAAAAATGGTAGATTATTATAAATAGTATTCTCAAAAAAAAATACTGCAAAGTGAATTTCCTAGTTCTAATACAAATCAATTGGAGTTGTCAGCAAAGCTTCTCTACTACAAGAGTGTTTTCTAATTCTCTTCTCTTATATCTTCCGACCGGATATCTACTATAATCCTTAGATGATTTCTATAATATCAAAATATCCTATCGTTTCTGATTTAAGAAACATGTCCTCAACTATTTAAATGATGACTTCCTCTTGGAATCTTTGATAGATGATTCTCTGCTCAATTCTTCCTACTTCTCCCCCTTTTAACTAGAAACCACACGAGGTTCCTAAGGGGTACATATCAATCTAGATATGCCCGAAGAAAAGTTACTAAGAAGAATTGCAAAAAAAATCTTTAAAGTTAGGAAATGTGTTGATCACATGAAATGTTAGAAAATCTACAAGCTTATAAAAAAAACTACTATTTTCGTTTATTTTTAGTCTGTTCCATCTTAGATTTCGGGGCCATTTGGCTGTGCGCACTTTTTCATGAGGCAACCATAGTGCTATCATAGGCCTTGGCCACACGGATAGCATCTTCCAAAGATTGGAGGATATTTCATTTGCACTCGTTTTGATAATCGGCTGGTAGTCCAAGAACGAACTGCTAGTGCACCAACTTCCTATAAAAAAGCGGCACCTTGGCCAAAAATTCCAAGAATTCCTAGACGTAAGTGTCCAATCTCGATTGCCCATTTTGTAGTTAATAAAGCGAATCATCAATCATGTCATAAGCCCTATGGAATTCCACCAAGAATTCAGCCCAGCCAACGGTTTCACGGGTAGTATTCTCCACCATTGGGAGGCCTCATCTCAAGAAATAACAAAACTAACAATATCTGCTTTCCTTCTGGGACATTGTGCAATCTGAAATAGCTCGTCCAACGGTTTACTCGGTCATCCACAACTTTCGTGCATTAAAATTTTTTATCGCTAGAAATTTTTTCCGGTAGCTAGCCCAAGGTGTTTGAATGAATGGTAATAGATTGAATAGATTTTGCATTTGGCTGTTTCTATTTGTTTCTATTTATTGCTTTGATGAAGTTCCAACACACCCTTGCCCAAAGTTTGGAACAATGTGTTAAAAATTTAGGGGGTCATCAATGTTAGGTGATGTCGGGAGAATTTCCAAGGAGACGAGAAATTTGTCCTCCCTCCACAGGAACTTTGTTTATATCCATTATCTATCGAAAAAATTGTGTTCAGTTAAGAATCATTATAGTATAATTTTTCTAATAACATCGAAATCTAATTTACACAATTTCTTAAACCATTACGATTCAACCCAAAGTTAACTACATTTTTTAAAAATTATAGTCCTTATCAACTAATAAGTGCCAATGGAAGCTTCTAAAAAAAAAATCCAAAAAACGAAAAAACATTGTTTAAAGTTTCTAGCCAGCGGCCCCCCGCGCCCCCCCCCCCCCCCCCCCCCCCCCCCCCCCCCTCCCCCCCCAAACCATGACCACGTTAACTTAAGTTAACTAAAAAATAAAGTTTAAGTTAACCAACTCCCTTGCCTCCACCCTGTTAGCAATTGTACAAACACAATGAAAAATATAAAAAAAAGAAATAAAACTTCGTGGCATGTGTTTTGTAAGCCCACGTATGAGTATTTGCCAATAAATTTCTTCTATGGCATGTGTTTTGTAAGTCCACGGGTAGAGGCTTAATATAATAGAATAACTTAAACTTAGGCTTAGAAATTAGACTTAAGAAACTTAAGCTTAGAAAGATTCTAAGTCATCTTAAGTCTCAAGTTAGAAACTTCTAAAGTTCTAAGTTCTAAGTTACAAGTTTTTTAGAGGCCTTAGAATGGCTAGCTTAGAACTATTCCGATAAGCTTGTGGATGCTTATGGAAGGCCCTCCTTGCTATAAGAGGAAAGGTATTTCTCATGTACACAACACTTTTGAGATTATGCTATATTGTATTTCTCTATTCTGAGATTGTCATTCTATTTCACTTGTGTTCCCTTTGGAAAGGTGCATAGCTTGAGGGAAGGTGCTCGGCCCTCCTCTTGCCTCCTCTTGCCTGCTCAGGCATTCTCTTGCCTCCTTTTCATCGGTTTCTTGTGGCATGCGTTTTATTTGCTTATGCTTAGTTTAGCCGCCATTTATATTTCCAATTCCCTTTGGGTGTTAGATTAGAATTACTTTAGTTCTCTTGCTAGTTGGATACTGCCTTAGCAAGTTTTAGTTAGTTTGGTTATCTTGGCTAGTTGGGAAACCTTAGTTAGGATTAATTATATTTCCGTTCTGAGCACCAGTTGAAAAAGCCTTGGTTCCCTCTTCCTTTCTATCCATTGGTGCACTATACTTGTGGTTGCATGCAATTTTATGTGTAGAATGATCTATAATTGCTATTTTCGGATCCACACATGTGAAATACAGTAGCTTGCTGGTTTTCGGATAGCAACAATACTTTATCATTTCATTCAAGTTTGATCAAGAGTCTATTAGTGTTTGCATCTCATTTTGTGTGCAGATGTTGATTTTGCTACATTGGTGAGATTGGTAGTGTATTTCTCTTTCTAACCAAAGATCTCTCAAGTTGATAGGATCTTAAGGATCTGAAAACTTTCACATGGTATCAGAGCTTGTGTTTCAGGTTATGAAGGAAGAAATCAGATCTATCAATGATTTGGTGAAGATATCAAGTCTAGAGCATGCTAGAGGGGATTCTACATCAAAATCGAGTTTCTTGCTTTTGTAGATTGGATCTTTTGTAGATCAAAACCCTATATAGGTCTATAAACTTGATCAATTCCAATTTTTGATTTCACATACTGGATTTGGCCAATTTTTGGATCATTGGATCAGCATTAGTGGTGGCTAATAGATTGCATATCAAATTTCCCCGCATTTGCATATAGATTTGGAATAGTCAATTTTTTGTGATTCTGTCAAAATCCTAATTTTGATTGGATCTCTAGATAGTGAGGTTTCTAGACTTCATTTGAGTGTGTTTCAATCTTAGGAAGTGGAAAAAGTCTTTAGATTGAGGATAGATCATAGGTTGATCAAGATTCCATGATTCTATGTGTTGATTTGCTTGGTATAAGTGCTAGAAGAGAATTTTTGAGATAGTTTCAAATCTTGGTGATTTCTTTTAAAAGCATTTGTTGTTCTTCAAAGGAGTGCTTTGTGCATTGAAACAAGTTGAAAAAAGAAGATCAGGTCATTGCTACATGGGAACCTCAATTGGAATCATGTTGGAAGCCAATGATAGACTTACCTCAAGCAACTATTCATTGTGAAAAGTGAGAATGGAGTCACTTCTTGAGATGAATGATGTTTTGGATATTGTTGTAGGTTTGGAGGAGAGACCATCAACACAACAAGATCAAGTGAGGTATGACAAGAGGGCCAAGAAGGCTCTACACATGATAAAGATGAATGTTACCAATGAGCTTCTCAAGGAAGTTGGTAAGTGCACATCATCTTTGGAAGCTTGGGATTCATTGAAGAAGCTATATGAATCTAAGTCTACTTCTAGAGTGTTGACTCTAAGGAGGCAAATCTTTTCTTGTTTGCAAAAGAATGAAGAAAGTCCAAGTACTTTTGTTTTGAGGATGAAAGCATTGAATGATGAGTTGGCTTGCATTGATAAAAGCATTAAGAAAGGAGAGCTTATTCAAGTAATTCTTAATGGCTTGTTGGATGCTCATGCTAACATTGTTCAAAGTACTAATATTCAAAAGACTTTTCCAAGTTCAAGAGATCTTAATCAATGAGGAATATAGGCTTCAAGCAAGAGGTGGATCTACATTGACACTTCAAGAGGATGCTATGTTCACAAAGGGAAAATTCAAGGGCAAAACCAAAAGTAAGTGGTCTAAAGGGCAAGACAAATGGATGCTTCTTCAAGTGGCAAAAAGAAAGATAGATCAAAGCTCAAGTACTTCTATTGTGGCATCAAAGGACACTTTGCAAGTGATTGCTACAAGAAGAATAGAGATCAAGGAGACAAGCAAGGTAATCTTACTCTTGATGAGGATGGTTTGGATGTTCAAGATGCAAATGATGATGCTTTTGTGATGTCTTTATGTATGCTTGCTAATGATGGAGATCTAGATCCTTGGTGGATTGATAGTGGAGCAAGTTCACACATGACCTTTTACAAAGATTACTTCACTTATTTGTTGGCATATGGAGATGACAAGAGGGTGATCTACACGGCCAATGATGGTGAGTGTGCAATCAAAGGGATTGGCACAATTCCTATTTCTCTCTCTACAAATAGGAATGTTCATTTGGAGAATGTCTTGTTAATTCCATCTATTACCAAGAATTTGCTTAATGTGAATCAAATGCTAAGTAAGGCCTCAAGGTGGAGTTTGATGGAGATGCTTGTATGACCAAAAGGAAGGATGTCTTGATCTGAAAAGGTAAAAGACAAGGGAAGTTGTTCAAACTAGATGCTTGTGTTATTGATAACCAAGTTGGATGTGTTGCAAGAGAGAAAATAACTATTCAGGTGGTTTGGCATAAAAGGATGGGACACCTCAACTTTAAGTCATTGGAGGTAATGTCTAGGAAGAAGATTGTGATAGGTCTTCCAAGTTTCTTAAGTGGCATCAAACATGTTTGTGAGTCTTGTGCTTTGTCTAAGTCACATAGAGTACCTTATACTAGATCTATATCTAAATCTACAAAGCCTTTTCAGCTTGTACATTCAGATATTCATGGATTTACTACAATTAGCAATTTGATGATTTTAGTAGATTTTGTTGGATCTATATACCAAAGAACAAGGATGAAGTGTATGATGTCTTTATCAAGTTCAAGAATGCAAGGGAGAACCAATTTTCCACAGGATCAAGTGCTTGAGGAGTGACAATGGTGGTGAGTACATATCTACCAAGTTGAAGGCCTTTTGTGATGAGCATGGGATCAAGAAGGAGTATACAACATTAAGGACCCCACAACAAAATGGAGTGGCTGAAAGGAAGAATAGAACTTTATGTGAAAGTTCTAAAGCTATGAGGTTAAGTACTAATCTTGACAAGCCATTTTGGGATCAAGCTTTGTTGTGTGCCAATTTCTTGTGCAATAGGTGGTCGAGTGCTATTTTGGATGGAAGGACACATTTTGAGATGCTATTCAAGAGGAGGCCGAGTGTCAACTTTCTAAGAACCTTTGGATGCACATGCTATGTCAACATTACTCTTGATGATAGGACCAAGGAGGATCCATCTTCAAAAAGAGGTATTTTTGTTCGATATAGTGAGGTGAGTAAAGCCTACAAGGTTTACGTTCCTTCTACTAACAAAGTGATTGTTGGTAGAGATGTCATCATTGATGAGGGGAACATTCCAAAAGTATCTTCGAGCATGATTGATAGTAGTGTGGATGGATCTAACATTCTTGATGTTGATGAAAAGGATCCTACTTTGAATGGTGATGATGATGGACCTTCATTAAGTCAAAAGCCAAGGAGAACCTCAAGGGAGGGCCTTGGCATTTTGCGAGTGAATTTTTTGCGAGTTTCTTTCCTGCCATCATTAAACAAAAAGATAGCACATGGTGTGCCACCCTTTTTATGCTACTACTTCAATGTTTATTATTAATAATGTGGTCTGGCACATAGTTAAAGATCCCACTAAGTAAAAAAAAATTCAAATTAAATTTTCTTTTTTTGCAGCCAACCCAAATAGCACGCCGGCGTGCTAAGCAACACGCCGATTTTTTTTTTTTAGGAGGGGAAGCCAACCCAGATAGCATGCCTACATGCTATCTGGGTTGGCTGTAAAAAAAAAGAAATTCATTTCATATAGCACGCCGACATGCTATCTTGGTTGGTTGCAACCACGAGCTACATCCTTTTATAACAGGTCCAAACCCTATTTGGCCACTTGGCTTTCCCTCCAAAATGTAAACCCTACTATTTTTGGGTCTAGATTCAAAGTACCCAACATTTAAATTTGAATCTCTCTCAAACTCGACTACCAACTTTCTCACACTTTCAAAAAGTATTTATTGAATGTATTTTAATCTAATATAACTTCAAAAAGTTTATCTCTAAGTCTAAAAATGAGTTTTGGCCTCAACTGACAATTTATCAAAATGTGACTAAACTTGTTGAAATCTCTCACAGCAGCCACATCAGTAGCATGTTCTGCTATGGAGGAACAACTGGTACAAGTCAACTTCACCGACTTTGCATTCTCGAGGGAACTCTGATTCTAGTGGAAGCATATCAGAAGTTGGCACAAAAGTTAAAGGCCACGACGGAGTAACATTCCAAAATGCAACAATCCTATGCTACCTCCATTGAGGCCCTAAACCAACACATTGCCACCTTGGAGGAAAAGCTAAAGACGGCCACTAAACTGACACCTTCTGACCATGTAGAGCACGCCTAGTTTCACGATTCTGGACATCATTATGATGGATCTGATGGCGGAGATGGGGCAGGTATCCAAGGGGCTCCATCAATAAATCAAAGATCGACATACGAAGGACCACAACAAGCCTCAGGAGCTCCTCCACCAACTAAATCACAGGGCACTGGTGGTACTTCCTCCCAACACCATTCCGCTTCTAACCCCATCGACACCATTAACTTTACCTTCATCCAATGCCAATTTTCTCTAGAATCTCAATGCATTGCTGATTCTAACCCTTCACCACCTCTCTCCCCTCACCACCTCTCTCCGCTCAACTTGATCTACAAACAGAACATGCCTTGGTAGTTGAAGCACCCACAATAAGACACATGATCACGTCTACTAAAGCTAGCAAGAATTTGCTTACATCTCAAGAGTTTGCAAAGAAATGTCAAACTACAAAGGAGCGAGGCGGCCTGCCAAACATCGACCATTGCAAAACCCATAAGAAAGCGGTCAAGCTCCTGGATCCACATCCACTCTGGCGCCATCAGCTCTTCCTACAGAGCAAAACCTCCATGGCATGGTATCTCAAAGCGCCCGCCTACATGCGCACCAGTCCATACTATTATTCGATAGTACGGCGAGAACCGTTTCCCGTCAGCAAGGTAAAGAACAAGATTTTTTGGCCCCTAGCAGATAACATGGTTACCAATTGCCATGTATTTTACCAAAAGCACTATGGCAGCCCTAATTGCGACGTACGATACTTTGCGGATAATTGCGACCTGGTGGTATTTTTGGTAGAGCTCAAAGGTTATTGGGATCGAGGGCTACCACCAATAGCCATTGATATCAATAAACCTCTACAAACGCAAGACGACCACATCAATGTAGTGCGGCTTTATTATCAGGCAACCCTCACTTCGGCACTACACGTTGATATGTTAGAGCTGTGGAAAACCCATAACTTTCTCCGGGGTATGCTCCACTACTACAAACTCATACCCTTCCTTAAAAAACTATGCTGACAAATGATGGAGGGCATCGGCAACAAGATTCACCAATCCCGACAACAATAATCTCGCCTCCATGAAGCTCAAAAGATCCAAAAAGAAAAAGCTTCAATTGGTGTGGGACCACCAATTCAATAAGGGGTGGGGTAATGTTAGCAATTGTACAAACATAGTGAAAAATATAAAAAAAAAAAAAAAAAACTCTGTGGCATGTGTTTTGTAAGCTCAAGTATGAGTATTTGCCAATAAACTTCTACTATGCCATGTGTTTTGTAAGTCCATGGGTAGAAGCTTAAAAAAAAAAATAACTTAAACTTAGGCTTAGAACTTAGACTTAAGAAACTTAAGCTTAGAAAGATTCTAAGTTATCTTAAGTCCCAAGTTAGAAACTTCTAAAGTTCTAAGTTCTAAGTTACAAGTTTTTTAGAGGCCTTAGAATGGCTAGTTTAGAACTAATCTGATAAGCTAGTAGATGCTTATGGAAGGCCCTCCTTGCTATAAGAGGAGAGGTATTTCTCATGTACACAACACTTTTGAGATTATGCTATATTGTCTTTGTCTATTTTGAGATTGTCATTCTATTTCACTTGTGTATCCTTTGGAAAGGTGCATAGCTTGAGGGAAGGTACTCGGCCTCCTCTTGTCTCCTTTTCATCGGTTTCTATTGTGGCATGTGTTTTATTTGCTTATGCTTAGCCGCAATTTATATTTCCAATTCTCTTTGGGTGTTAGATTAGAATTAGTTTAGTCCTCTTGCTAGTTGGGTACGGCCTTAGCAAGATTTAGTTAGTTTGTTTATCTTGGCTAGTTGGAAAGCCTTAGTAAGGATTAGTTTTAATTCCGTTCCAAGGAAAGCCTTGGTGCCCCCTTCCTTTTGGTTATGTTCTTACCATTGAAAGCCTGTAGGACTTAGAAGGTGGACGATCGGTCTATGACTATATTATGCATGAACCTCTCATTAGATCTAGCCACGTAGCGGAGTAGATTTACTCCCTCCCCGCCCCCCGCCCCCCCCCCCAAAAAAAAAAAGTAACTCGAGCCTCGTCTGTTGTCTGCGAGAAGAGAGGGGGCCCGATTCTAGAGGAAAGACCCCAGAGAGAGAGAGAGAGAGAGAGAGAGAGAGAGAGAGAGAGAGAGAGAGAGAGAGAGAGAGAGAGAGAGAGAGAGAGAGAGAGAGAGAGAGAGAGAGAGAGAGAGAGAGAGAGAGAGAGAGAGAGAGAGAGAGAGATGGTGCCCTTTCTCCTTCCCCATATCTCACATTTCATATGCAAGTTTTCTGGTGAACCGAGGGCGCGCTTGGAGGGCACATTCTGGCGCAGATCAGGATGGTATTCTGTTGTTTTTTTTTCTATCAAAGCTTTGACAACTTTGTTTTTTCACATACACGAAGCTTTTAAATGTCAAAATCAGCCATCTATTGATTGTAACAATCCAAGAGAAGTAAGACTTGCTTCTTGAAGGCAATCACATTCTGTCAACCACGTTCTTTGCCCCTTTCAAGCTTTGTGCATGAAGCTAAGGTCACAAGTCAAATATGAAAACGACAAAGCTAAGAAGACAGATGGGCAATCCAAAGAGACTCAATCAGAAGAAGTACCCCAGTCGCAACGAAGATCCTTCAAAAAGAGAAACACAAACATTGGGAAATCAGTCTCTTTCTTCAACCAACCTCTTGCCATACTTTTGCGTCCATTTTCATGCCTATCGTCCACACCATCTACCGTTGTCACTACCACCCTTCCATCTGTTTGTTTATCATCAGTTTACTGTTCTTATGAGAAATCCCCATTTTTGATAGTCTTACCGAAGCAGCTGATAGATCATTGCAAATGTCTTGCGGAGACCAACTGCCACCTACAATGGATGATCAGCCAAACGAAGATCTAAGAAATATGCGAAGCAGCCAGAACAAATAAAGAGAAAGATCAAGAAGTTGAGGAGGAAGGGACAAAACATAAGCAACAGATGAGTCAGATCAACCTTGATCAAAAGAAACTCTCTAGAGCAGCAATGATAGTTGAATCCCCTCTTATGAAGCCCAAAGAGATCCAAACGTAACAGATCATAAGAAAGAGCTGCAGAAAAGAAAAGGAAAGATGACAACAACCGTGAACCTGCAAAATAAAACGAGTTCCTCAAGTGGTGATCAAAGCTCGGCATTGCAAGGGTCCAAGGCTGCAGCTATAGAACTATCAGTTCCTTCACCCTGTCACCAAGCCTTCATCATGTTTCCTCACCGTTACCAAACCGTCCATCCAAAACTGTTTCTACCACCAAATTTTTTATGATGAGTCCATCCCCTTGAGACTGATAACCAAGACCTGTGCTACCTATCAGAAAAGAGCGTCGACAAGACTGGAACTTTAACTGAGAAAAGAATTGCGGAAATGCCCAGAAGCAATATGTATCCCAGAAGTTAGAATCTGCCTAGAAACTAGAAGTGAAATCATCCATGGCAGATGCAACGAAAGAAAGAGACACGAGGAAAGCATTCGAGCATGCAAGTTGTGAAGCTGCTGAGAGCTCTCCAATTTTAAGAATGTCAACCACCTATAGCAATAAGACATTCTGAATCCAATTGCGACAATTTGTGAAAAACAGTTTTTGTGATAAAGACTGGCGACAATAAGCACTTGGTTTTATGTAAGCGAACAAGGATCTACACTTTTTCAAGTGACGATCGAAGATGCCAATGCAAAGCGGAACGACATCATCCAATATGAGTTGCAGTGGGTCCTGCAACACATTAGGGGTGGGATGATGTTGGCTGATTCTGACGAATCCCCAAGATACTCGGACAGAGCAACTCAAGAGCACCTCTCACCGTAGACCGAGGAGGTCTCTGAGAAGACGAAACTAATGAAGACTGAGAGCCGAGAAATACTAGCTAGGAAAGACAAGCAAGAAGTGTGTAAGCCTCATGGTGAATCCTGGAAGATGGAATGACCATGTAGGAACTAGTATTTCTAAGCAAATGTAACAAATGCAAGTAGACCCCTCTTAAAGAAAGTAGAGTGAGCCACCTTTTGATGGTGACCTCTAGTGGAGAGAAATATTCCACTTGTAATTTGTGAAATGTGGAAACTTCACTAGGATGCCACCTAAGGAGCTCTCTTGCTTATTTAAGAGACTCCCTCTTTGTGAAGAGGAGCTTTTTGCATTGTATCTACTCCATGCTTAATAAGAAGATTTTCCATGAGTTTGATGCTACACTAAGCTCCTTGATCATGATGGTTTTTTTGAGTGATGCCCCTATGATCATGCCCTTCCATTCATATTGTGTGTGGTTGTGGATTTAGAGTGGATTAGTTTTCTTGCTTTCCTAGTTGTGGATTAGATTTCATATTTTGTTGTGGATTAATGTAGGAGCCAACATTCAAGTAAACTAAATAGGCTAGAAATGTGGCATAAATCTTGCATATTCTCTAACATTCTAGTTCTTGATGTTCTTGGGATGTCCAAGAATCAAAAGACTGGTTAGTTTCTTGATTCTTGGACTTCTAACATGTTGTAGTTTAGTTCTTGTTTCTTGTTTATCAGTTATGCAAATGTAGCTCAGTTCAGTGTAGTGTAGAACCTGATTTCAATCCGTTTTTAGAGTAAGTAGTAGTAGAAACTACTGAACGTTCATTGGTTTGCATGCTGATCTATGAATGAGCATTCTTGGCTTGCATCCTATGTAGAATTTAAGTGCGTTTCAGAGAGTTCGACCCTGAGTTGTCCTCTGATAGGCAGGACAAAGAAATATACTACAACGGAACTCTGTCCCTTCTGCCTGGGTTGGCATCGTAAAATAAAAAAACTATCTAACGAATGCCATGAAGCTTGATAACAGGCAGAAATGGTTCTGAAAAAGTGGCCAGAAAGAATCGTAGAAACAACAGGTCCTCTAGAGCAGAGGATTCATCAACAATGTTTTGGCAAAATCACACAGAAGGCCTTTTCCAAGATCAAGCATCAAAACAAAGCAACCATTTGAGCTCGTGCACTCTGATGTTCATTTCTCATCAACCAAGAGCAAAGGAGGAGCAAATTGCTTTGTTTCCTTTGTAGATGATTATACAAGAGATATAGTGTGCGAGCCTCTTGATGAGGAGGCTTGTCCTTCCTTGTGGTTATGGCTGGGACCCGTGTCTTGGCCTTGGTCCTGCGTCTCAAGTCTAGTATCAAGAGGTCCTTAGTCTTGCCCTCCTGACCCCTAATCCTGACTTATTGCCCCTGCTGCCTACTGGCCTTGGTACTGCTGGCTTGTACTTGCCTGTGCAGCATCAAAAAGAGGTGGCATAAAAATCACCACCGGGGTTGGTTGAGTCTTCTTCTCCATGAATTGTTGACGTTTGGCCTGGGCGAGCTCCTGAGTTGCCCTGGCTCGGTATTTGTCAAACTTCGTCTAGTAACTGTTCAATGTTTTGACTATAGACCTGCACCTGATGCCTGAAAAGATTCATCCCTGCTTGAGAGAGTGGCCTTTAGTCAGGTGCGGGTTGAGCTAATCAGGCTAGTTTTTTGCTTTGCAGGGCTTGTACCTCCGCCCCCAGACGCGTATTTTCTGCTTCATATATTTGGAGTTGCGCCTGGAGGGGGGCAAGCCATTGGGATGCTTCAGACTGAAGCTCCCACACCTTGGTGGAGGCATTTGTCACCACTTTGGAGAGGCTCTGGATATACTGGTTGAGGCCGTCCTCCTTTTGTTGCAGCTTTGTGAGCTCCCGGTGCCCGTCTAGTTTGTGTTGTTGAGCAATTATTAGCTCTTGCTGCAGCTTCATGATTTCTGCTCGCAGTTGGATGTTGTTCGTTGCCAAATGGAGTACCCGGATATCCAATGATGCCCTGGCTACTACCGCATCCTGGATGAATCCAAGGCTTGGTAGGCGGTTGTTAAGTCCGTTGGAGCAGCTGGTACACTGGCGCTTGCAGGGGCTTGTGTGGTAGTGGCCCCAGACGACCTGTACATTGTCGTCGTCGTTGTCTTCAATAGTTTCTTCGGTGACCTTTTGTCATCTGGGGCGATGGGATTTGTCCGATCTGGTATTTTCTTAGATCTCGATCGAAGCTTTTTATCAGGTCTCGACCGAGGGCATTCTATTAAATCTCAACCGAAGCCTTCCGTCCCGATCTCGACCAAACACATTCTCTTAGATCTCGACCGAAGCATTCTGTCTGATCTCGACCGAAGCCATTCACTCAGATCTCGACCGGACCTCTCTCAACCGGACCTTTCTCTCAACTCTCAACTGAATCTTTCTATCAACTCTCAATCGAGGATTTTCTATCAACTCTCAACCGAGGATTTTCTATCAACTCTCAATCGAGAGCTTCAACTTATAGTCTGAACCAAGTCAACTTCAAAACAAAGTCAACTTTATTATTTGACTAGATCTCAGTGTTTGCCAATTACCACAGGTCTTTCCCATTTGCAAAACCCTTACACCAAAAAAAATTGTGCCATTTGAACACCACCACATTATTCGTCTTTGACTAATATCTTGGCAAAAAAAAAAAAAAAACAAACAAACATCCAAGTTACCAAAGAGTCCAAGAGGCCTATTTGCCCAATCCTAAGGTACTCTAGATTTGCTATGGATCATCCTTACGATCCGAATTCCACAGAAGACTATCCACCAGAGATGGTCTCTCCATCTACCGAACAGGCTCGATTCAATAGATATTCTAGGATGAAGTCCCAAATCCATGAGCCATCAACCAACCCATTTGATAGATGGGAACCCATGCGAAATGAAGTTCCATACAATCGACCACACTTTCATTCTGCAGAATCTTCACATGCAGGAGCTCACTTAAACGAAGCTTTTCCAAATAATGTTCCGCGTACTGAAAAACGTACTCCCAAGTTAGATTTACCTAAGTATGACAGCAACATTGACCCTCAAATATTTCTTCAAGTCTTTGAGAATGCATGCAATGTCTATGGCGAGACATCACCAGAAGCCATGGTTCAGCCCTTCTCGATGACCATGATTGATCGAGCACGAGAATGGTTTTCTAACCTTGATCATGATGATAAACGAGACTGATCACTCTTGAAGGAAGCCTTCATCAAACGTTTTAAGCCATTTCGTTTGATCGAAAGTTCTTTTGTCAAGCTGAGTAACATCAAAATGACAAAAGATGAGAAAGTACGTGACTACATAGAAAGATTTAAAAGATTAAAAAGTCAGGTACAAGAACAACCAGCGTCTCTACTGCCCATGTTTCGGAAGAAGGTATTCTTTCCATGGATGATGTTGAAATGACGGATGAACATGTACTCCTTTATCTAGATGCCCAACGTTATCCGCCAAAATCAATTCCACAGGAGATCAAGTCACCAGGGTCGTTGGCTCACATCCAATTGACATCCAAAGTACCCAACACACAAACATATAGGCCCAAGCCCAAAGTATACACATGGGACATGTATCCAGATGAAGTCTAGGATACAATAGATGCCGACATGATAAACGAAGCAACAACACCGCCCGATTAAAAATTTCCAACACCTCGGTTACAAAAAACTAAAATTATTGATACAAAATTAATCGAGCGTCAAAAACACATGCGTGAGAAACTTAAACAAGCGAATAAGCCTTTGTCTAAAGAGACAGAAACCAAAAAATCGGACCAAGCTTCCACGTCTGATAGTACCTCCAATCAAATGATTCCCAAAGTTCTCGAACACTTTGTGAAACCACCCTTTGATCTCCCACAAAAGTTTAAAGACTTCACCCTAGATGACGTCGTTATCCAGTTACCACAGCCACACCGGGAACCTACACCAAGTTCCCCACTCCTTTGAAGGACCCGCTAAAACAATCCCGTCAAACCTTAAAGATCATGACAAGGAGATGGATCGAATAGTTCATGTTGGTGCACACCTTTCGTCAGAACAACTTTCTCATCTGGAAACTTTACTTCGCAAATATAGGGATGTATTTGCATGGAACTATACAGAAATGAAAGGAATCCCGCCTGAAATAGCGGTCCACACTATTCCTTTAGAAGACAATGCTAAGCCTGTTAGGGCTAACCCATACAGATGTAACCCTGTTTATCGCGAGAGAATAAAGGAATATATTAAGAAATTGCTGGATGCTGGCTTCATCTATGAAGTCCAACATACTGATTGGGTATCACCCATTGTGGTCTTACCCAAGAAATACGACAAACTTCATATTTGTGTCGACATGAAAAAATCTTAATGCCAAAAGGTGCGTCACCTTTTTTTTATCCTGTTATTGGAAAATGAAAAACCGTATATAATATAAGTTTTCTTCAAAAATTGGAAATGAGAATTCCTTGCACATGAGCAAAAATCTATTCCACATAACCTTACGATTCTCCCTCATTGATAATTACATGATAACCATAAAGAATTTGCATGAAATACCATTGGTATAGTCCTAATTTTCCATGAAAACTTGTCAAATGCTATGACTAAAGTCTAATAATCTTGGAGCTCAATTTATAAGGTGTATAGCTCCCGACTAGACTACATAAAATCTCATTCCTTGATATTGAGACAAGATTTCTCTAAACATAGAATTCCAATATATTCACATATTTGAAAAGTGACAGATCCAAATGATGTGTTGTAATATAGCTTGCTTACCTCCTCTCTTACAACTAAAGTCTCCAACCTTGTTTGCTTATGAAAATTTCCACCCTTGTCATTATTCTTTTTACTTACAAAAATAGTACTAATCTTTCCAAGTGTACTGATGAAATTCAAGATGTGGAGATGTCTCTTATATTAGTCTCACAAAATTTCACTTTATTTCTTCACATTAGTTCTCCATCTTGTTGAACTCAAATATATGCTAGGTGGTGGAGGCCACGAGATACTTAGGAATTAAATTATCACAATGTGCTTTTGTAGGAATTTTATGTTTTCTATTTTTTGTCTATAAAAATTGGTTTTAAAATTTTTATGGTGATTTGCATTTTCTCATGTGGCAAATTTTTTTGTTTCCATGTTTAATGTAATTTATTATGAAAAACGTTAGTCCAAAGTCAAGAGGCTATTTAAACTGGGAGCATTAGTCAGATCGCGGTGCAGCAAAAAATGGCCAGATACTTAATTCATTTAACAAAAAGACATGCAACATAATTAATTCATTAGTCTAAATCAAATGCATACTAGCTAAATCCAATCATCCTTGGTGTCTTCATTAGGATAAAGGACTCCCACTCCCAAAAGTTAAATGTTGTCTTCCTTCATCACTAGAATTGTAGCACCAGCACAAAAGTGATTTTACAACCAGTGTTCGGGAAACCTCAAAAAGGTTTCCCTCCAAAAACCGATATGCGAAAAAGTTTTTCGGCCTCTATTGAGTGACAATCTCTTACTTGCCGCTTATGACATAAGAAATCCTATACAATTTTTGCCATGCCAATTTTTGAGAAAATATGCCAAGTTCCATTCTTGAACTATGTGGGCTTCACCAACATTGACAACCCCTATCTCTCTCTCTCTCTCTCTCTCTCTCTCTCTCTCTCTCTCTCCTTCTCTCGCCATCTATCTTCTTCAGCTATGGTAATAGAGGGTGAAGGTAGCAGCAGTGCTGATGCTGCTGTGGAAGGCATTCAGTACTTAAGAGGCAACTTTGGAATGTGGCATGAGAAAGATGCAGGACTTCATGTGGCCCAAGGATGAAGAGGTGGAGGAAAGTGGTGCAGATCTGCCAGTTATTGATCTTGAGAAGCTGCGGAACGGACCAGGAGCTGGGACAGCTTCTCAAGGATCTGTCCAAAGCCTGCCAAGAGTGGGGATTCTTACGTCTTTTAAACCATGGACTGAGCTCTGATCTGCTGCGCAGATTAGGAGAGCAGATGCGGCGACTGTTTTCGTTGCCAATTGAGGTCAAGAGGAACGCGCCTTGCCCTCCCAAGCATGAGATTGGGTTCTACTCTGGGGCAGACGAGCACATCTTTGTGAAATTGATTTGGCATGAAGGCTTGCAGCTCTTCTGCGATCCCAAATGTGTTGATGAGCACACTGGGACGTTCTGGCCTAGCGGAGGTGGCGACGAATTCAAGTATTTCAGTACTCTTTTCTTCCTAGTATCTCAACAGTCTTAGAGCATTCATAATCTGATTTTGGTGTCTGATACTGTTGTCTATCTGTTCAGAATTCAGCTGCGATATTATTGTTGACGAAGCTGTCCATCTTGGATGCTGCAGTTTAGTAATAAAAGAATACACGAGAGCATCACAAGACCTGGGATTGGAGCTCCTGGATTACCTCACAACTGCACTCAATCTCGACTCTAGCAAGTTCAAGCATCATTGCAAAGGGACCAACTCCTGCCTTCGACTCAACTACTATCCAATCTGCGAAATGGCAGCAGATACTCTCGGCCTCATTCCACATGCAGATGACGATGCACTAACCATTCTGTTCGAGGATCAAGTGGGAGGCTTGCAAATCCGGAAGGACAATAAGTGGTTTGCCATCAAGCCACAGCCCAACAGTCTGCTTGTCAATGTGGGAGACATTCTACAGGTGAAAGCTCTTCCGATATGAGAGAAAAAGAAAGCTCTTCTCAAAAAAAAATCTACTAGCTGTTTCAAATTTATAGGAATGCTGGCTGAAGCAATATAAGAATATAACTAAAGGATGAAGACGTAAGGCATGATTAATGTGGGTAAAATAGTTGAAAAGGCTTGTCTAATAAATACCTGAACTTATATTAGTTAGATCGCTGCGCCAACTGCAGTTAGCAGTGCGAATGGGCAGTGCAGGCCCAACCTACAGTTAAACTTAAGCAAACCCAGGTCATCTGTGCCTCACCTGCCGCCCCATTAAGCTTCAGTTAGGTTCCTCCAGTGTCTAACTGACCTGCTGATCATCATGAGAGATGAGCTTAACAATGGATGCTCAAATATAAGCCCATTCCACTTGCTTTGCCAACGAGCACTTGGGAGTAGCCCTTTGGCAACAAGGCATGCAAGTAGTCCATTGCAGCTTTCCTTTGGCAGTAGCAATGACAACAAGGCAAAAAGGCATGGCAGTTCTTTGGGATGGAGCAGCGATGGTGAGTATTTGTGTGGCAGCGAGACAAACAGAGATGATATAAGATCAGCCAGGCAAAGCTAGATGACATAGAAACAGGGAGAAAGAAACTGTTAAGTTAAAAGAGGGATATCAGCGCCCCTGTTAAATTTTGGCCAAAAATATACAGTATTAGTTAGTGCTAATTGAATCTCCTAACTTTTGCCTGCTAATCTGATGTGGCTGAGGGTAACTGCCCCCCATTAAGTTAGCACTAACTTTAAGTGCTAACTACAGGTGGGACAAGCTCTTATTGCATTATCAGACGACGTTTTGTAGCCTGAGCCTGTGCTCAAATAGCTTAAAAAGAGGTCTATCTATTTTGTACCACCCTCTATAATTCTTAATAAACTATAAGCTGATTTGTTAAATATGTGAACGGGCGCAGGTATGGAGCAATAGCATTTATCCCAGTGTTGTGCACAGAGTAGCTGTGAACAGCGAGAAGCGTCGTTTGTCAGCAGCATTATTTCTATACCCAGAGCAAGAGAGTGTGATAGAGCCAGCCAAAGGCCTAATAGATGCAGATCATCCAGCCAAGTACAAGCAATTCTTGTTTGAGGAGTATCGAGCCTCATTCTACGATGGTGAGCTGATAGACACAGCCAAGCCCAGGTTCCAGCTCATAGAAATCAAAGACTAACCACCACAGGCTGCATGTAACGCTCGTGCATTCATGGTACATGTTACCACCTGCATATGATCCCAAGCTATATGTCTGATGCGTTATATGATCTATTGAAATAAATAAAATGGGTTTGTAGGTCGATGATTACCAAGATAGATCTGTGTGAGATTTGAGCTCTTTAGATTGTTATCACTATCCATAAGTATGATTATGATATGATGACTGTCTACTGCACTAAGTCTATAATTGTTTTGCTCTACATTTTCAAAAAATGAGGTGTGCTACTACTATGTACCATGAAGGACAAGGTATGAAGTAATGAGTCTGCTAAGTCCATAGATCTACTACTATACATATGCCAGGAAGGTATCAATGAAACTTATGGTTTTCTTGTACATGGAACCAATCTTGTGACACAGCTTTTTCATGGCTGGAAAACCTCTTTGATTTATTGACGTTGATGATCTGTGTACATTGACAGCTGTAATCTTTCATGGAGGGATGTCTGTGGTCGTTTGGCTCTATGAACCTTGATGTAATCCAATGTATCTTCTTATTTTTCCAAGCTGAATAACGGCCATTATAATATATACAAAAGATACTAAGTGTACAAATTACAGCGCTTATAGCTGATAAATAGTCTGGCTACTCAGTTCTGAAGTTGCTCATTAAAAAAACTGCATGACATAGTAGAAAATGGCACATCTTGCAGAAAGGACCACTATTATCTCCACTTGATTTTCTAGTTTTTTGAGTAAGCATCTCTTGTAACTCAAAGCCTGCACAGTAACACTTGTGAAATTAGGATCATAGACTTCAATGACATTCTGAAACAAAGCCTTATTCCGTGTCAAGCAGATTCCCTGTCAAAAAGCAGATGATCCAAAGCAAGAAAATCTCGCAAAAAAGCCAAAGGGATATTTTTCATTTACTACAATCAAAACCAGTGCCAAACAACCCAAGGTCAGCTGATAAATGTGAGATCTTATGATGTAAAACTAGTTGTGTGTTCCAGAAAGTGGTTCATAGGTAGAGAAGTGAAAGAATGAGTGGGGAAAAGTATTCTCTCTAAGTTTCATCATCTACCAAAGGCCACATTGATGTTAAGGGAAAGGTATCGGTGATCAGCCTGTGGACTAATAGTGCAGATTCTAGGGTAAAGTAAATTTTTTTATAAAAACAATATATTATAATTAGCCATCAGAGGCTGGAATCCTAAGGATCTAAGAGCATGATTCTTTTTCTTGTACCACTGTCTGGCAGACTGTTTGAGTCCATAAATGCTTCTTTGCATCTTGCAGGCATAGTCAAGAAATGACTCATAGGTAAATCCTGGTGGTTGGTCCATATAGATCTCTTCCTTCAGATCACCATGCAAGAAAGCTATCTTTTCATCTACAATATGGATTTTCAGATTGTAGGCTACTGCATAAGCAAATGAATTCATATGGATGTGTGCTGGTGACTCAATCAATCAAAGTGAGCTAGTCCAAGTCATTCTCAATGGCTTGAGAGATGAATATGACAACCTTGTTCCATCCCTATGCCATTAAGGAGGAGCTACCAAGTTTGGTGGCCCTTCAAAGTGTGCTTATTTATGAAGAATCAAGACAAGAGTACAAACTCTTGAGGATGGACAAGCTACCACTCAATCATGATGATGGCAAAGTTCTATTTGCCAAGCACAAAGAGAGGAGTAAGAAGCAACACCATCACTTCTCTAATGACAAAGCTAAAGACCAAGATGGAGAGGAGGAGGATACCCCTCATGCTTTTTGGGTGCTTGGGCAAGGTTTATGGGTGGAACTAGCTCATCCACCAACCAATTCCACTCTATGATGATCCTATGGATTCGAGCATGTTTAGGATTGAGAAACAACAACCACTACAAGCTCTAGAAAGTGAAGAATATATTTGTTTGAGAAATGATAATAAAACCTTCATAAAATTTTTAAATAAAATAAAGTTGGGCCCCACCAATCTTAGGTGCTTGGGTGAAATTTTTGCATGGAACTAGCTCACCCAATTCATTCCACTCTATGTTGATCCTAGTGATTCTATTGTGTGCAAGCTTGAGAAAAGAGATTGCTACAAGCTCCATAAAGTGAAGAATATGTGGGCTCAACAAAAGACAATGGAATCTCCTTGAAAATTCAACTAGATGAATTATCGGCCCTTTTCTTTGAAAGGTAAATATTCCTTTGACTTGCAGTGCATCTTGCAAAGAGGTCTTTGACATGCATTGAAATCTACATCAATGTTAATGTGGCCAAGTTTAAAACATATAACACTTAAGAGAGTTCAGTTGGGCGATCTTAGTAGGTAGTAGTAATAGTGGTAGTACTATCGTGGTGTCTCTTATTTTTATTTGATTGTAGTGCTTGTGATCTTTTCATTATCAACATGGAATCATTTCCAAAAGAAAACAAGAATGATGTGGTATCATAACACAAAGGCCTTGCCATGTCATATTGTTGTATTTTAACTTCTTGTGAAGATAAAAAAAATGTAGAATAATAGCTTGGTAAAAGTTTAATGGTTGTTCTTAACTTTTACAAGCAAATGTTTATGGATTGTGATGATGTTTTTTTTTTTGGTTAATCCAACAATTTCAGCATTATCCCAAGCCTTCATGATATAATGCCGCAATAATAGCTCGAACACATACATTCAAAATTTCAATAGCCTAATAGCAAAGTTTGGTATTTAGAAGCTTCAATATTGTATGATCAACTTTCATCTTTTTTTCTTTAAGAAGACAAGTTTGGACTTGTAAATCTAAAATTGCTAAATACCAAGAAGTTATTGAGTTCACATGAAGAGATCTAACATGATAAATTTTTTTGATGATTATTATTCCGTTGTAGTACACAAAACCATTAACCAAATAAAGTTGTCCTAGAAAAGACTCTTGCTCGCCTCTGCTTTTCAATTTAACATCAAAAACTGCCACCGATCTGTGAGGTAAAGTAATATGTATCATACTAAATGTGAAAATAATAATAAGATGAGCATGTGGACAATGGATTCTCTACTTTTGCATATAGTAGCATCAATATGATGCATTGATGCTACTATGTAAGTTAAGTAACATGAGAGCATGATATGATGAATAGGATTATGCACTTTTCAGGTGATTCATATCTAATTTGCATATTTTTGTGTATTTTGAATGTGAAATATGTGAGAAATTCAACTAGTTTAGTCATATTTGCTGCATTTGTTTATATGGCATTTGAGGCCAATTTCATATTAGACTTAGAAGTTGACTTTTCAAAGTTACATTAGTCTAAAATTATTTGAATAAACACTTTTTGAAAGTGTGGGAAATGTAGAAGTTGAGTTTTAGTAGTTTCAAATTTGAATGTTGGGTACATTGAATCTAGTCCCAAAAATAGTAGGGTTTTTCATATTGGAGGAAAATCAAGTGGCAATTTAGGTTTTGGACTTGCTATAAAAGGATGTAATTCATGGGAAGAGCAAATACTCTCTCTCTCTCTCTCTCTCTCATGCTTATACATGGTTCTCTTGGGTTTAACTATCCATTGGTGCACTATACTTGTGATATCTTGCAATTTTATGTGTAGAATGCTCATTAAATACTATTTGCAGATCCACACATGTGAAATATAGTAGCTTGTAATTGTATGGAGAGCAACATTATTTTGTGTTTTGGTTCATGTATGATCAAAGGCACCATTTCCATATAAAGGTTTTCGTTTCCAGGAAATATAAGTATTATTTCTCTCCAAAGGTTTGTAGCTTTTGATCTAAGAACTTGAAAAATTTTCCAATGGGAATTTTTTTGGATATTGTAAAACTTCTCTCCAAATTAATTATTTATTAGCCCTTGTTATTAAGGTTGTCAAAAAGAAAACCAACTGCATGATAATTGCCATAGATAGCCTTGCCTACAAAACAAGAGATTGTGATTGTGGGGCTCACTCATCCAATTGCCTTGTTCCAAAATTTTAATCTCATGTGTGCTCTAGAGTACAGCCTCTAACTCATTTCCTCATTTGTGAGAGATAGCAACGCAATGACATTTGTTTTGGGACTTTGACCTAAAAAAGAGTAGCCTTTTCTGTTATTTTTTAGATTATCTATTTTTAGGCCAAAATCATGGTTTTTTTTTGTGTTAATCTCTAAATTAAAGTGCCCAAAAAATGTATATTTTTAATAGAGTAGTTCTTTTTACAAACTTCGAAAACCATGATATAAAAAAAAATGAAACAACATTTAGAGACAACACATGGTTTTTAAAAATCCAAATCCCATAAAAATACAAAAGGGCTCAAATTATGTTAACATATTATTTTTTCAAAGTACGTGTTCTAAGAAATTTTCACTAATGCCTCTCAATTCAAAGCTTGACATATTTTGAACACTCTCGTTGAAGTGGAAGACCCATCTTTTTCAACAGAGTCGACTGGTATATCTTCTTAAGAATCAACATCCAATGTTGATAAAAGAACCTTGTAAGTCAACTTTTCTCTATTGTTGACAAGTTGAGGATGATGGTTGTCTCATTAATGCAAGTGGTCCTTCTAATTAATCCTTTATTCTTAGTAATTTTTCGTATATAAGAGATACTCATTATTGACTTTTTCAAATCTTTGATATCTTATACGTTGTAACCTGAGAACTTTATAATCGAAATTATGGAATTTATTTTAAAAGGGGGAGAAGAAAACGATAGGAATAAGACTTTCATAGGATCAACCAGTTGAAGACATTTATTTTGTAGAATCCAGTATGTGTGCAATGGTGGAACTATCCAGTATGTGTGCAATGGTGGAACTATCTAGTGGAATAGAGAAAATCTCTAGTGATTGTTTTGATTAATCTAGAACTAGAGTAGTTTTGGGAGTTTTGAGTCGTTAGATATTCATGATTATGGGAAGTAGTGGTAAAGATTAAGTTAAGGTTCATTGATTGGCAAGTACCATTTAGTTATGGATTGGATTAGATGGAATAAAGCTTTAATCTTAACCTTATGTCCAAAGATGGCTGTATAGGTCAACCTAATCTTGGTTTGTGCACTAAGATCTGAAGTAGGTTGATTGGTTGATGGAATTTTGTTGGTAAAAGTATGATGGTTGGAAAACTTGTGATGTGGAATTATTCACTTCAGAGATTTCCCAGATATGTTATTTACTCAAGAGAAATAAAATTTTTTGTAGCTGAGTTATGATATATGTGAGTAACATATGCAGATTTTCGAGAAATCTGCCAGATAAGGACAAATGTGTTTATGTAATGGGTCATAGTGAGATTATTCTCATAGGTGCACGATTAATCTTGTTTGGATCTACTATGTATTCCTGGTTACTATGGTTATTTGGTGCACTTAACCTAGTCGTTGAATATAGATATATGATCAAGTAATGTGTTTAACAATTACTTGCAGAGTTAACAGATCGGTCCTGATATATCTATAGGTTAACTTAAAAGTGATTTGGATATGGATCTAAATGTGGTGTTGTACGATACAATTAAGATTTGCACCTAGACATTTAAGATTTAAATCATGAGCAATTAACTTGAGTAGTTGAATTACTCATGTGGAAGTTCATTGGTAAAATGGACAGTGTGAAGAGAATTCACCGGAAACTATTTGTTTTGTGTATTGCTTGTAAGACACATAATTTATGAGTCAGTCGGATTCATCAAGGAATTGTGTGCATAGAACACTGAAGTCTTGGATGAGTATTTCTCAGTTGAAAAATACTTGATTCATTAGTGATAATATCCTTGTGAGCCCAATGAGATACTGGATCCTAATGGTTCCAAGTTGGAATTCAACAAAACTTTGTAATCTCTAGATATTGTTCTAGGCGACTATATAGAGTTTATCTTGTTAAAGGCAGGTGTATAAAATGGTCTTTAATTACTTGGTTGATTGTAGAATTTGGAACTCATAATCTAATTAAGAATCGGGTTGGAAAAATATTTTTGGAATCCAATATTTTTCCTTGTGAAAAAAGATTTCAGAATGATTCATATATTTCCTGAGTTGTATGTTGTGCATATACTCCAGTATTTTTTAATGATTAAGTATGGTTTTGGAACCTTGTAAATTATGATTGACGAATCATAAGGTTCTAAATATTTATGATTGACAGATCATAGATTAATACTTAAAGGTCATTAAAAGAATATCTGGAAATGTGAGAATTCTTAAGATAATGAGTAATTCTTGATCAATTGGGAGAATCAAGGATTTAGCTCTGTTATTTGAACTCTAAATTCTCCAGTACATTCTTGAATTGTGTGGATCTCACAAGCATTTTCTTAATAAGTAATTTGTTACTCATGAGGAATTTGCTTACCTTAGTGGATGGTATTCTACTACAGATTGAAGTCTATAAGTGCTCGTGTACAAAGTTCAGTCTAAATCTCCAGATTTATAGGAGATAGATAACTCTATTAAGATACAAATAGTTGCTAATTTCTGGCAATGGTGCTAGAAATGGGACTATTAATTCATTAGAGTAATTGTAGCACTCTGGATTGAGTTATGATTGTTTGAGACTTGATGAATCGTCTTCTGTCTGATTAAAGTGTTTTTAGAACCCAAATCTGAAATGCATTGCTCCATTTCTTTTTTTTGCATCTAGCATAGACTGTATCACTTGCGCAAGGTTTGAAACTAAACCAAGAGCATCACCAAAATCTACTAAGGTGGAGGTAGTAACAATAGAAGGAGCTGGTGGTACTATTCCTGTTTGGCATGGAGGTGGTGTCGACAATTCTTCTTCTTCAAAGATATCCTCTTCTGCAAACCCTTATAGCACCGTGGCATTGAACTACTTTAGAGATTTAACCACATGGCCGACCCGAATGGTGTCTGGTGCTTGATCAGCTATTGTATCTTGTTGATCTGTTTGGAATGAGGAAACAAAAACTGTAGAACTGTCATGGAACTGTTTGAATCCTTTTCCCTGGGATTGGGATTCAAAGAGTCCTAGTCTTTTGGGCATCTCAAAATTTTTTGAAGCTCCAAGGGGGTCGGAATCATCGAACATGTCCATGAAAGCCTTGGTATTTGGTGAAATTGCTCAAGTTTGTGGGGATGTGGTAGCCTGGGCAGTTGTGGCTTCTGATTGCAAAGGTTGATTTACGTCCAGCTTTATGAGTGGTAGCCCCTTATTCCAGTAGCACTCCAAAGCCATGAGAAAGGCTATGGATAAACAATAATCTACACTTTCTTGGACTACAGTATCTGCACTTCCTCTATAGGCGTATCCAAACTTTAGCTTAGCCCCCCCCCCCCCTCGTTCGCCTTTCTTATAGGTCTTCCGGAATTCATCAGATTCTTTCCGATTGTCGTACCGGCTTTTGATCTTTTCTATGGATTTCTCAGGCAGCTTCCTTGAGGGCCTTGCCAAATAGTCGTCCAAGGTTGTGGCACTCTTCGTATCAAGAATCCTTGGTATTGAACCCTCAGACTTTGATCCAGTGAAGATATTGCTCTTTTCTTCTGGAGGGGATGAAGAAAGTCCCATAGTAGACTGCACAATCTCATCAAGTGGATCTTGATCAGAAAATTAAAATCAGGTGGTGATGGAGGTGAAAATAGTTTACGAGTGGAGGGTAGTGGATTAGATATGAGGTTATATTGAGCTGTTTGTGAAATGAACTATTTTAGAAAATGGTCATCAATTTTAAGAGGCGGTGTAGGGGGTATGGTGTCAGAAGTGGATGTGGTTGAACAAGTGAATAGAAGTGCTGAAGGTTGGCAGGATGAAAAAGGTTCAGAAAAACAAGAAGGCGAGTGGGACAACTGGTCATAAGTGGAGGAGTCCACGATAGGTTTGCAGAGAGAGCCAACTGTGGAACCTTGATATGGCATGCCAAAACCAACATCTCGGATGGGTCGGCTTTGCTCAGGAGCTCCAGCATCAACATTATGGTCATCTTTTTTCTGCACTAATATACCTGCGTCGAGTCTACAGATCATATTCCATAAGAGGTCCATTTGTTGCTTTGACAGGAAAAGTTCCTCGTGGATCTTGTTAATGCTCTCTTTGAGTGTTGACAGCTTCTTGTTGCTTTCGTCTTCTAAAACTTGATGGTTCCTCTTCAGGGCTTTGTGTCTCTGGATTAAAGAGATATACTTTTTCATTTTTATTGTTGCTCCTGAAGATGGAACTGGAAGTTTTATATCCTCTAGCCTGATTGGTTGCTTGACTATTGTCATCACGTCAGTTAGTCTCTTATTTTCTTGAGTCATGAGATCTAATCGGCGCTCAAACTAGTCTTGCACCTCTTGGACAGACTGAAGCTAATTTGAAAACTGATTCTGCTCTTCTAATCTCTTGGCCCTTTCAGTTTGCAACCCTTCCATAACTTTCAGCAACGCAAGCTTCAAGTCACATGACGACTGACTTTGAGCAAGATCAAAAAAGATGTAGCCCAATGATGTGACTGGGGCTCTCTTTTGGAGGAGATGGGTCAACTGTCTAGAGATAAATCTGGCCCAATTATACATGTTATGTCGGGCTTCGTAGGATTCGGCAATCATGGCAAAAATATGGAGTGGAATCCGCAATAGATGTGCCTTGTGCGTAAATGTGTACCTTGTGAGGTAGGCACAGGCAGCTCCTAATTCCTTGAATTTGATGGCTTTGAGGAGGAGGCCGACCTTGTTCTTTCACTTGTCGACTGAGGTGTCAAGGAACTTGGCATAGGATTGCTGCATCATGTTGGTCAGCTTTACCGGTTTCTCTTTATGACCACTTGGGAAGCCGAAGGTAGTGCTAACAGCCAAGTAGAAATAGAGCTGAAGATTGGGAATATCAGCACGGAACATCAGCTCTTTGGCTGCAAAATTTAATGAAGCCTGGTACATAAGGTAGAGGCTCTGATGTCCCTTCCACTGAGGAACTGTGAAAGCAAGCATTTGGAAGAGCATTTGTGCTTGGTTGTACCACGGGAGCATGGCAGTGTGTTCACATGGAACCAATTTTAATGTTGGAGGCATCTCTGGTACGTCAGCATTGTGTTCGGAATCTGATTCGGCCATTTTTGGAGTGTTTGTAGTGGTGAGGAATGCAAATGGATCGAAAAGATGCAGAGGTATCGAAAAGTGAGGAGACTCGAAAAAACAAAGAAACTCGAAAAATAGACAAAACTTGAAAAGATAGACGAAGTCGAAAGACAGACGAAACTCGAAAGATAGACGAACTCGAAAAACAGATGAAACTCGAAAAGAGATGAAACTCGGAAGAATTCAGAAAGTAAAAAAATAGACGAACTCAAAAAAATTTAGAAAGCAGAATGACAGTGACGGATCCAGTGAAAAGAGAAAAAAAAGGTGGTCGTTGGATGCAAAAAGGGTCATCATTGGATGGAATTTGATGCTAATACGTAATATGGCGGCTGGAGATAAAGTAGATGGCGGATACAAGTTGGCGGATTCAAATTTTGTGGTGGGATGAAACTATTTGTTGGTGGTGGGCAGATGGAACTGATATGTACAGTGGCGGATACAAAGAGAGGGTACCTGTGAAAGATGGCGGATACAAATAGAGCTGAAGATGGCGGATGCAGATGGCATATACAAATAGCAGATACAGATGGCGGATACAAACATAGGATACCTGTGAAAGATGGCAGATGTAGATAGAGCTAAAGATGGCGACTGGATTTGCATGGCAAGTTTGTATGAAAGTATTTTGAGAGCGATCAGTGTGCAGTTGAAATCGGCTGAGTTGGATGAAAAGTCCGGAAAAGCACCAGAGATTTGCCAATCTGACATGAGCTCTCCTGATAATTATGAAACAAGGAAGGAGTGTGTGATGAATTTATAGAAAATTTGAGGGTAGGCAGCGGATGCAAGCTATCATGAGAAATGTCGGTGGAATTCTATATAGGACTCGAAAAAATCTCGATGTCTCGAAAAATGACAAATTTTTTGAGTCGATCCCATCTCGAAAAAATGTGAAAAATCAGAGTCGAGTATCAAAATTTTCAAAGTATGTAGAGATTTACAAGGGACAAAAAAAAAAGGTATCGAAAAAATTACAAAGGATCGAAAAATATCTTTTGAGTCTGTGCTTAAAAATCGAAGTGTTCACATATTTTTTGTATTTTCCAAGAGTATCAAATAGAGGGTATTGTAAAAAATTTGGGTAGGAATATACATGGAAAAAAATAAGTCTAATCATAAGACACGAGGAAAGAAAAGAAAAATAGAAGAAAAT
Organism: Diphasiastrum complanatum; assembly: GCA_029204225.1. NCBI lineage: Eukaryota > Viridiplantae > Streptophyta > Lycopodiopsida > Lycopodiales > Lycopodiaceae > Diphasiastrum > Diphasiastrum complanatum. Next base: position 45,330,301 of record CM055096.1, read on the forward strand.
GAGAAGAACTCTTGAAATGCACCTCAAACAAGATCTATGGTAAAGGTGTCTTCATAGTATCACCGTAGACGGCTACGAGAGACCATCAACACAACAAGATCAAGTGAGGTATGACAAGAGGGCCAAGAAGGCTCTACACATGATAAAGATGAATGTTACCAATGAGCTTCTCAAGGAAGTTGGTAAGTGCACATCATCTTTGGAAGCTTGGGATTCATTGAAGAAGCTCTATGAATCTAAGTCTACTTCTAGAGTGTCGATTCTAAGGAGGCAAATCTTTTCTTGTTTGCAATAGAATGAAGAAAGTCCAAGTACTTTTGCTTTGAGGATGAAAGCATTGAATGATGAGTTGGCTTGCATTAATGAAAGCATTAAGGAAGGAGAGCTTATTCAAGTAATTCTTAATGGCTTGTTGGATGCTCATGCTAACATTGTTCAAAGTATTGATAGTCAAAAGACTTTGCCAAGTTTGATGGATCTTTAAGAGATCTTGATCAATGAGGAATATAGGCTTCAAGCAAGAGGTGGATCTACATCGATACTTCAAGAGGATGCTATGTTCACAAAGGGAAAATTCAAGGGCAAAACCAAAAGTAAGTGGTCTAAAGAGCAAGATCAAATGGATGCTTCTTCAAGTGGCAAAAAGAAAGATAGATCAAAGCTCAAGTGCTTCTATTGTGGCATCAAAGGACACTTTGCAAGTGATTGCTACAAGAAGAATAGAGATCAAGGAGACAAGCAAGGTAATCTTACTCTTGATGAGGATGGTTTGGATGTTCAAGATGCAAATGATGATGCTTTTGTGATGTCTTCATGTATGCTTGCTAATGATGGAGATCTAGATCCTTGGTGGATTGATAGTGGAGCAAGTTCACACATGACATTTTACAAAGATTACTTCACTTATTTGTTGGCATATGGAGATGACAAGAGGGTGATCTACACGGCCAATGATGGTGAGTGTGCAATCAAAGGGATTGGCACAATTCCTATTTCTCTCTCTACAAATAGGAATGTTCATTTGGAGGATGTCTTGTTAATTCCATCTATTACCAAGAATTTGCTTAGTGTGAATCAAATGCTAAGTAAGGCCTCGAGGTAGAGTTTGATGGAGATGGTTGTATGATCAAAAGGAAGGATGTCTTGATCTGAAAAGGTAAAAGGCAAGGGAAGTTGTTCAAACTAGATGCTCGTGTTATTGATAACCAAGTTGGATGTGTTGCAAGGGAGAAAATAACTATTCAGGAGGTTTGGCATAAAAGGATGGGACACCTCAGCTTCAAGTCATTGGAGGTAATGTCTAGGAAGAAGATTGTGATAGGTCTTCCAAGTTCCTTAAGTGGCATCAAACATGTTTGTGAGTCTTGTGCTTTGTCTAAGTCACATAGAGTACCTTATACTAGATCTATATCTAAATCTACAAAGCCTTTTCAACTTGTACATTCAGATATTCATGGATTTACTACAATCAACAATAGTGGAGCTAAGATGTATGTAACATTCATTGATGATTTTAGTAGATTTTGTTGGATCTATCTACCAAAGAACAAGGATGAAGTGTATGATGTCTTTATCAAGTTCAAGAATGCAAGGGAGAACCAATTTTCCACAAGGATCAAGTGCTTAAGGAGTGACAATGGTGGTGAGTACATATCTACCAAGTTCAAGGCCTTTTGTGATGAGCATGGGATCAAGAAGGAGTATACAACATTAAGGACCCCACAACAAAATGGAGTGGCTGAAAGGAAGAATAGAACTTTATGTGAAAGTGCTAAATATAGCATGAACCTATAAATCACAAAGAAACCGCCATGCAAATCCTGTAAGAAGCCACCAACACTCTACACAGAAAGTTAGCCTTATTGTGTCTCTTTTCTTGCTTTTCTTGGATTTAAGCCCAAAACCGGCTTCATCACAAAAGCAAAAGATGCCCAATATTAAACACATAAATCACCGTTATGTGAAGAACAAAAAATTGTAAAAACCAGCCTTACCTCTTGTTGAATTCGTTGCTATCGGAAAAGTGCTCCTAATGAAGTAATCGACAACACAAGTGAATTGAAAACCGGAAATTTACTTTAAAAAACCAATCAAATCTACTGTATACCTGGTAGTGCACATACCACACAACCGATTACACTTCAAAATAAGTGATCCACGGGAAGAGCAATCCAAAATTTTTCCACTTTGTTGCTTACTCCAACGATTTCTTGAAAAACGTCGAGATTCTGTATCACACAACGAAAAAATTCCCACACAATTCGAGATTGACTTTAACACAATCAATGCTTCTTGGTTTCCAAGGGGAGGCTCAAACCTGGGACCAAAGAAACTCCGGATGCGAAGCTAACCAGCTGAGCCAACCCCGTTGAGTGAGCACAATCAATGGCAAAACTAGCTTAGAAATGGCTTTGATACCAATATAAAGTCCTCTGCCAAGGATCCTATTCTAAGCATGCCAATAACAAGCAACATAAGGGAAACAGATGGTGGACATACCAACCCAACCAATCCTAGATCGATTTAGCCCCCAAAGCTATGGATCAATCTCAAAGAGGAATGAGGATTCACACTAGCAGCATACTGCTACCAGTCATGCAATCAAGCATACACTAGTGAGAGCCCAATCAGTATACTTATATCTGTGAAAAATTGTCAACTAGTAGTATTTTCCTAACTTGAGATTTTGTAGGCCTATGGCCAAATAAAAGTTAGAGATAGGTTCATACATGTATGTAGAGGCCCAAAGTATGTGTACACTACTTTTGAGGTCACATTAATTAGAGGAGGTCGAGTGTGGAGCTCTTCTATTGGCTCATAATTTGGTGCATTCCTATTTGACCAAATTTCTAGGTATATGGGTGAATCCTATTGGACCCCAATTTTAGCCTATCATAAGACAAGTGGCCAAGAGGCACTATGGCTGCTATAAATAGCCATCTCCACGAGTATGTACACATCTCATTTTCATTCTATTGAATGAATGTTATGCTCTTTGAAGGTCCATCTTCTTCTCTCTCACTTTTTTGTTCATATCTTGCATTCTAGCCACTAGAATTGTGATTTCTTTGTTGCTATGGCTTCACACGTGTGAAATGCAGGTTGTAGGCTCTGAAGTACGGACAGGGACAGCAAGTTTCTGTTTGTGGAAGCTTATGATCAGATTTTGATGTTTAGTTGATGTTTAGTATGCTTAACATCACAATTTCTATCATTTTTTCAATCTAGATGTGCATAACTTCCATGGCCAAGATCTTTATGAAACTTTAGCATCTTTTGGATCTGAGTTTTTCACATGGTATCAGAGCATTAGGCGGCCAAATGTGCAGGTTTTGCCAGATTTAGAAGAGATTTGTGGGCGAGTTTGCTTTTGTAGCATTCCAATCAAGTTTCTAGCTAAAAATCTTGTTGATTTATGTGTAGAAATTGGATCTTTGTGATCAAAACATCATTTGTATGCATTTCAATTGAAGTAGGGCGAATTCCCTCTGTACTTATCAGAATAAGGAGACAAAAATTGTTTTGGAAAGAGGGAGATGCAAGATCCAACAAGATCCTATTAGTTTTCCATTCTAGCATATAGTTTTTTGATTCAATTTCTTGCTTCTTCATGTCAAAAACTTCAAAATTGATGTAACCCTCTGATTTTCAGTTTGCTGAATGATTCAAGAGTGTATTTCAATCTTAGGAGTGAGGGAAAAGCAAGTATATTGAGGTTTGGTCTTGGTTTGATCAAGAAATCATAAAACTAGTGGCTAAAATTAAGGAAAAAGTGAGGAAAAGAGAGAAAAAGTAAGGTTTTAGGTTCCAAATCTTTGTGATTTCTTCTTGTGTTTCATTTGTTGATTCAAGAGAGTGCTTAGTGCATTGGAACAGGTCAAAGATCAGAGATCAATCATTGCAACATGGCTACAAATGGAGGCTACATGTTGGAAAGCAATGATAGGCTTACCTCCCTCAACTATTCTACTTGGAAAGTAAGGATGGAGTCTTTGCTTGAGATGAATGAGTTGATGGATATTGTTGTAGGTGTGGAGGAGAGACCTTTGGCACCTCAAGAACAATTGAGGTATGACAAGAGGGCAAAGAAAGCCCTTCACATGATCAAGATGAATGTGACAAATGAGCTTATCAAAGAGGTTGGTAAGTGCACATCATCTAGTGAAGCTTGGGAAGCCTTGAAGAAGGTTTATGAATCCAAGTCTACTTCTAGAGTGTTGACTTTAAGAAGGCAAATCTTTTCTTGTATGCAAAAGAAGAGTGAGAATGGACATGCTTTTGTTTTGAGAGTTAAAGCATTGAATGATGAGTTAGCATGCATTAATGATGGCATAAATAATGAGGAGCTTGTTCAAGTGATTCTCAATGGCTTGTTGGATGATCATGCTAATCTTGTTCAAAGTTATGCTATCCAAAAATGTTTACCAAGTGTTGGAGACTTGCAAGAGGTCTTGTTGGCTGAAGAATTCAGGTTGCAAGCAAGAGTGGGAGCATCTTCTACATCTCAAGGAGGAGAAGAGGAGGCAATGTTCTCTAAAGGCAAGTTCAAGGGCAAAGGTAAAAGCAATTGGTCTAAAGGGCAAGACCAAGGTGAGCACTCTACTTTTGGCAAAAAGAAGGATAGATCTAAGCTAAAATGTTTCTATTGTGGAGTCAAAGGGCATTTTGCTAGTGATTGTTTTAAGAAAAAGAGGGATCAAGGGGAAAAGCAAACCAATCTAACTATTGATGAGGGTGGGGATGAGCTTCTTTCAAATGATGCTTTTGTTATGTCATCTTGCTTGTTGGCTAATCATGGAGACATTGATCCTTGGTGGATTGATAGTGGAGCCACTTCTCATATGACATATCATAAAGAGTATTTTTCATCTTTAATGGCATTTGATGGTGATAGGAAGGTAATCTATACCGCAAATGATGGTGAGTGTGCAATCAAGGGGATTGGCACAATTCCTATTTCACTTTCTACAAATAGGAATATAGAATTGAAAGATGTTTTGCTCATTCCATCCATTACCAAGAACTTACTTAGTGTAAGCCAAATGCTTGACAAAGGATTCAAAGTTGAGTTTGATGGTGATGCTTGCTTGATCAAAAAGGGGTGTAGTATCATTGCAAAAGGGAAAAGGCAAGGGAAATTGTTCAAGCTTGATGCATGTGTTGTTGCTAACCAAGTTGGATGCATGGCAAATGAACAAATGTCAATTCAAGAGGTATGGCATAAAAGGATGGGACATCTCAACTACAAGGCCTTGGAGGTAATAGCCAAAAAGGAGGTAGTAAGGGGACTTCCCAAGTCTCTTACTTGCTTGAATCATGTTTGTGAAGAATGTGCTTTGTCTAAATCACATAGATTGCCATATACTAGATCTATATCTAGATCTAAGATGCCTTTTTCTCTCTTGCATTCGGATATTCATGGTGTTACTACAATTAGCAATGGAGGTGCTAAGATGTATGTAACTTTCATTGATGATTTTAGTAGATTTTGTTGGGTTTATCTACTAAAGAGCAAGGATGAGGTGTTTGATGTGTTTGTCAAGTTCAAAGTTGCTATTGAGACTCAATTTACAACCAAAATCAAATGCTTGAGGAGCGACAATGGTGGTGAATACATTTCTAACAAATTCAAAGCCTTTTGCGATGAGCATGGGATCAAGAGGGAGTACACATGTCCAAGAACACCACAACAAAATGGAGTGGCCGAGAGGAAGAATAGAACCTTGTGTGAGAGTGCAAAGGCAATGAGATTGAATGCTAATCTTCCTAAACCTTTTTGGAGTGATGCTTTGTTGTGTGCAAATTTCCTATGCAATAGATGGCCAAGTGTTGTATTGGAAGGAAAAACCCCTTTTGAAGCTTTGTTTGGTACGAAGCCTAATGTCAAGTTTCTAAGAACTTTTGGATGCATTTGCTACTTCAACATTACTCTTGATGATAGAACTAAGGAGGATCCATCTTCAAGAAAGGGCATTTTTGTTGGTTATAGTGAAGTAAGCAAAGCATATAGGATTTATGTTCCTTCAATCAAGAAAGTGTTCACAAGTAGGGATGTCATTTTTGATGAAAGTAACATTCCAAAAGTTGTTTCAAGTGATGATGGTGTTGTTGCAACTAATGTGCTTGATGACAATGGAGTTGATGACACATTGGATGTGGATGTTGAAGAAGCCTCTTCAAGTCAAATTCCAAGGAGAACTCCAAGGCATAAAGTGAAACCCTCAAGGCTCACTTATGATGGCAAAGGTAAGCAAGTGGTGGATGGATCCAACTATGCTTTCCTAACTTCTTTTGATGTACCTTCATGTGTAGATGAAGCAAGGCAAAAAGAGGAATGGATCCAAGCAATGGATCTTGAGTTTGAAGCACTTATGAAGAACAACACATGGAGATTGGTGGAGCTTCCAAAGGGCAAAAGTGCAATTGGATGCAAATGGATCTTCAAGGTAAAGACAAATCAAGATGGATCTATCAACAAGTTGAAGGCAAGGTTGGTGGCTAAAGGTTATGCTCAAGAGCATGGCATTGACTATGAGGAAACCTTTGCACCCGTGGCAAAGATGGTGAGCATAAGAGTAATCATTTCCCTTGCAACTCTTTATGGATGGGATCTTTGGCAATTAGACATTTCTAATGCTTTCTTGAATGGTGATCTTGAAGAGGAAGTCTACATGGAGCAACCCGAGAGCTATGTTTCTCATAGCAAGCCTAATCATGTGTGTTTTCTACAAAAAAGTTTGTATGGTCTTAAGCAAGCACCAAGGAGTTGGTATGCTAGGCTTAACTCTTTTCTACTTTCTCAAAACTTCACTATGAGTGAGTATGATCATTCACTTTACTTTAGAATTAGTGCTAATGATGTTACAATCCTTCTAATTTATGTGGATGACATTATTTTAAGTGGAGGGAACAAGGAAGATATAGAAGATATCAAGAAAGCACTAAAAAAGGAATTTGAAGTGCATGATCTTGGTCTTTTGAGCTATATCTTAGGAATAGAAGTAATTAGAACTTCTCAAATCACTTTTATTTCACAAGAGAAGTATGCTATTTCTATTCTCAATAGATTTCATATGGTAGATGCAAATCCTATTGATACACCTATGGAATCACATGTAAAGCTAACTATAAGAGGTAATGAAAGATCCTTCGAGGACATTACTCTCTATAGGAAGCTAATAGGTTCTCTTATATATCTAACCATCACAAGACCTGATTTATCTTATTGTGTTGGTAGATTAAGCCAATTCATGCAAGATCCTAGCATAGAACATTGGAAACTAGGAAAGAGGATCTTGAGATACATCTCGGGAACAAAAGATTTTGGCATTGTTTATAGAGGCTCATCACCTAACTTATTTGGTTTTTCAGATTCAGATTTTGCAGGAGACCTTATGGATAGAAAATCCATAAATGCACATGCTATTTTCATAGGTGATGGAGCTATCTCATGGATGTCGAAGAAACAAGCAACTATATCACTTTCTTCTAGTGAGGCCGAGTACAAAGCTTTGACATCATGCACAAAGGAGATGGTGTGGATCAAGAGGATGATTATGGAGCTTCATTTGCTGGATTTTTCAGAGAGTCCAATCATCTTTTGTGACAACCTTTCAGCCCAAAGTCTAGCAAGCAATCCGGTTTTCCATGCAAGGAGCAAACATATCGAGGTGGCTTACCATTTTGTGAGAGAACAAGTGTTGGCAAAAGAGATCAAGCTTGAAACATGTCCCATCAAAGGAATGTGTGGCTGATATCTTTACCAAAGCATTGGGAAAGGACTTATTTTTCAAGCATAGAACAAGTCTTGGTGTACTTTCTAAATCTATGCTAAAACTAGCTGAAGAGGGAGTGTGAAAAATTGTCAACTAGTAGTATTTTCCTAACTTGAGATTTTGTAGGCCTATGGCCAAATAAAGTTAGAGATAGGTTCATACATGTAAGTAGAGGCCCAAAGTATGTGTACACTACTTTTGAGGTCACATTAATTAGAGGAGGTCGAGTGTGGAGCTCTTCTATTGGCTCATAATTTGGTGCATTCCTATTTGACCAAATTTCTAGGTATATGGGTGAATCCTATTGGACCCCAATTTTAGCCTATCATAAGACAAGTGGCCAAGAGGCACTATGGCTGCTATAAATAGCCATCTCCACGAGTATGTACACATCTCATTTTCATTCTATTGAATGAATGTTATGCTCTTTGAAGGTCCATCTTCTTCTCTCTCACTTTTTTGTTCATATCTTGCATTCTAGCCACTAGAATTGTGATTTCTTTGTTGCTATGGCTTCACACGTGTGAAATGCAGGTTGTAGGCTCTGAAGTACGGACAGGGACAGCAAGTTTCTGTTTGTGGAAGCTTATGATCAGATTTTGATGTTTAGTTGATGTTTAGTATGCTTAACATCACAATTTCTATCATTTTTTCAATCTAGATGTGCATAACTTCCATGGCCAAGATCTTTATGAAACTTAGCATCTTTTGGATCTGAGTTTTCACAATATCCTCCAAGGCCCATGCACCACTAGTAGTGCATTGTGACACCTCACTAGACACCTCATCAGCCTATCTAGGCCACGTCATCCAGTTCCCCAATGACTCATTGATAGACCCATATAAATCCACCATCATGAGTTTAGGCCTACAACCATTAATTACGACCTTATGCATGTAAGGGCCCCAATTCCCTTATAGTCACAATTAATTTACGAGTTGTCGGTCTACTGATCCCTAGCGTGGACACGCCACCTGAGACCAGTCATGGGCATGACAACGTGCATGAGCCATGATGGATCTCCAGGCTAGGAGATGTATGCTAGGGAGAACCGAGTGCGATGGTTGGTGGTATGGGACGCCAGTTATCATAGGAGGCTCAACTGGACATGACTATGTCGAACTGAGCTTGGAAACCGTGGCCTAGAATTGTTTCAAATGACCTCCCTCCTTTTTCAAATGATGTGAGAGTTTCCTTAAGTGAAATTCTAGAGAGTATAGAGAAAAGTGTAGATGCTAGGGAGGTCACCATACATCTCCACTTACCCAAGTGCAAATAGTGGCCTGTGACCCAAAGGTGGTGGGCTCTAATGAGTGCTTGGGAAAACTACAAAGTATAGGAATGGAATTTGCATTAGTCATCAAAAACCGATATCATAAAATTTGTGACGGTTTATTATATAGGCATGTGAACCCTTTATTAAGTAATAGTCCGCAAAAAACTGAGGAACTTATAAAATGCAAGTTTTTCGAGGATAACTCCAAAAGGTTTCCGGAGCACTGGCTCCAATGTTGTTTGCATATGCAAGTTCTAGGGTTTCCAATGTTGTTTGCATTGACATGCAAGTCTAGGGTTTCTTTGAAAATCAGCTGTGCAGAGCGCCGTCTGCACTGTGTAAAGCAGCTGCTTCTTAGTTTTACTTTCCTTCTCAATACCCATAATTTCTGAATGTTTTGTATTGGATCTGATCCCCTGTGTTTTTGCTCTTCTATCCGATCCACTTTTCTTAGATAGGAAGGTACGTCTCAACATACCTGCAAGCTTGGAAATTTTTGCTTTACTAAGTCATTTCTTTTTACTGTATTTACGTCTAGTAGTTCTATATACTCTTAGTTGAGCTTTATGCGGAAGCTATGGCTACTTTAATGAGATTGGGCTAAGTATTTCCCTGCGACTCAATCTGACTCGGTCGGAAGCAAACGATCTGACTCGGCAGCAAAACAATTTTTTCTGGGCTCTCTGGCAATGTTTCCGTATGAAAGAATCTAGGCTTTAACCGAGAACAACATTTGGCTTACGTCTATGTTTGTATATATTTTTTGTTTTGGGAGGGGAGTCTTAAAATTATTTTTTGTAGAAAATGCAGAGTTAAACGCTCAGAGCAGTTTTTATCGTGCTTAAAGTTCTGTTAGTTTGAGATCTATTCCCAAAGCATTTTGTTCTCAAGTTGCTGCTTTGTATATAGCAGTCCAGATCGTTCCAGTGAAAGTGCCATGTAGAATACTTGTCTTGTATAGAGCTCAACTTTCTTCTTATTAAAGTCTGACTAGCATAGATGCACGTTTACATCTATCTTGAAAGTGAACATTCGTCAGTCAGTCAATCTAATGTCTTTGATATTTCACTGTAAACCAGAAAGTTTTATATGTTGACCATGAAAACAGTAGTTTTAGCACCATGTAGGTCAGTAATCCATAGATCCTGGTTTAATCAACCATTTTGCATAAAATGTCGATAGCTGGTTTGCTAGCTAAGCTGAAGCTTAGAAAAGGCTTATTCACCGTCCAACCCATAGTACTCTGTTATTCACTAGCATCGTCAAAATGAGAAGTGGCTAGTTTGTGTTGAGAGACAGCATAAAGTTCCTTCCAGCTTTTGCATTCTTCTCTGAGAAATGAAAATTGTAGATCATTCCTTCAAACGTCATATTTTGAGAAGATGAATTGAGTTATTTTGTTTTTTTCCATTTAAATCAGGCTTTAGGACATAGTCCATTATGCATAAAGGATATGCAAATACTTGGTCGTTTTACAACGTCACAAAACGTTCAAGAGGGAATCAAGCTCCTATTACCCAAGCATGTGTTGGGTCTTGGTTTGGAGGACATGATGGTACTTTATTGTCATCTGAGCATTTAACCTTGAAATAGGTTTAGTGTTTATGATTACACCTCATTCTGATCCTCAATGCTCTTTCTTGAAGAGCTAGTACCCACACAGCCACCAAAAAATGTTGCTTTTCTTATACACTTCTTTCCATCCACCTTTTGACATCTTGGTCAAAGGGGTAAATTGCCAATAGGTTCTCTTTACTCTGTTGATTTGTTGGCTAGCTCTCCCGCGTATATTTTCAGAGAGCATGATAGTTATGTATTGTTGTCTACAACCATATCTCTGAAAAAGCTTGATGTACATGATAGCAATTGCTCGGATGCTCGTGTGCATAGAGCATCTTTGCAATTTTCTGTTCTTGATTATTTCATTTATTTCTGTTCTTGATTAGATCATTTATAAGGCCATTGTGATAATTAAATTGATTAGAGACCTCTAAGTCAAGCTAGTGAATAAAAGGTGTTTCCACCTAATTAAAATAATTAGGGACAGAGAAATTGAACAATAGCCAAGGGCGCCAAATGGCCACCCTCCACTATTAATAGTGGCTCAATGTACTTCATTTTTCACATTCAATCAAAGGTGGAGAGTCTACCAAATTTGGCATTGGATGTCCTTGCCTCACCTTCTCCTCCATCTCTCTCATGTTGATTGCTATCATGTTTATTGCATTTGCTATTTGTTGGATTGCTTGTTATTGCTATCTTCGTGCGATGGATTAGGGTTAATGCTTGTTAACCTATTTGTAATAACTTGTGCTTGATGAGTAGGGAAGGGAAGATAGTAGTACATCATTGCTAAGATCCTCTTGAAATCTAGAAAATCAAATAAAAAAATCAACAAAATGATCACTTTCTCTTATTTGGAAAAGAAAGAAGGCAAAATCGTCATAAGAGACAATAACTTATTTTTCTTTTGGGACTAGCCGTTGCCTACCTTCAGGAAGGATCGCTCTAATGCAGAGGTTTGAAGGGTGAAGGCTACTTCCTAGCCATTTTTCAAAAACTTGCAAAAAACAAAAAACATCAACAAATATTTGGGAAGTTTTTATAAAAAAAGTAAAGCGCTCTTAATTGGTCAGCAAACCTTTGGTCACTTCCATATTGCTAAATTATGCTTTCTTTGAGGTACCCAAGGGTCCTTGCCTAGTTTTGGAAGCCATGCGAAGGTTAATATAGCCAAAAAAGACAAATATACCAAAAACATCCAAATTTGAATAAAAATTTGTTATTAACCCTTGCCAGTCTTGCTAAAGTTTTTTCATATTGAGATTAGCTCATAGAAGTCTCTACAAAGGTTATTTTGCAAAATCCAAATCTTGTTGTGGTCCTGTTTCATTCTGATCATTTTTATGGAAGAAAATAGACCTTTGTCAAGAAAACCATCAGTATTTGTTTGTAAACCTTTGCATAAGCATCACTAGTCATATTGAATATTGCTCATATATGTTCCAGCTCTAGTGAAGCTTACAAAGGTTCAATGTTAGAGAATAGTTCCTACAAGAGTTCTCCAAAAATATCTATTTAAAGCTATCAAAATCTTCACGAATTAAAAAATAGGGTTATTATTGTAAATTAATTCTCACTAGATCTACTAGAGCTGTATTACAATATTTTCAATCTCAGGTTTAGTTTGATTAGAATAGTGAAGTGTTTTAGTGATTTTTCATTTTAAAATTTTCACAAGAATTCTCACTAAAAGTACTAATCATTAAATTAGTCAATCTTCAAACACGTGACTTTTGCAAAGCATACCAAAGAATCCTGATTTATGCCAATGAAAGGTGCTAGGGTTCTTGAGCCATAGAAGATCAAATATCATCAAATTTCTGTTATTTGAAGAGTATAGATTGAGATAATCCAGTAGGCAATTCACAAATCTTCTTAATACTCATGTCTGGTTGATCACTTGATTATTGGTGGATGATGCTTAGATCAGGCAAAATATTGGGCATTTCTAGATCCTAGTTTAGTGAAGTATTTTCAAATCAATATTGTACAAATTTTGAAGGTTTCCAATCTCAAGAGATGAATCAAGATGACATGGATTTGGAAGTCTACCACCCCAACACATAATAAAAAGAACACCTAGATTGGAAATATTTAAATGAAATGGAACTACAGATCCAATTAGGTTTCTTCATAATGTGAGATCTACGGAGAGGTCAATCTAGATGATAAGCTCAAGCTATTTCTTACGACACTCATGGGAGTAGCATTGGATTGGTATTTCAATTAAGCTGCTCAAGAACGCAATGATTGAGAGTAGTAAAACTTAGTCTTGATCACTTGATTTAAGCCAAAAAAAAGTTTTTAGAAGATCCATTCCTTTTGTTAAGCAAGATCAAGATGGGACACTGAGAGATGGTCAAAGATTATCATAGATTACATTGAATGAATTAAATAGCTCCAATTTCAATGTAATTTAGTTTTGACTCC